>JAPQWN010000008.1:42129163-43329163 GCA_028538565.1 Umbellularia californica
CAAGGCATTGGCAACTACATTCGCTTTCCCCGGGTGATACTTGATCGGAAAATCATAGTCCTTGATATATTCCATCCATCTCCTCTACCTCATGTTCAATTCCTTCTAAAAAAATAGGTATTGCAAACTGCGGTGATCCGAATGGACCTCAAACTTCTCTCCATAGAGGTAATGTCTCCACATCTTCAATGCGAAGACAACTGCTGCCAACTCAAGATCATGGGTCGCATAATTCTTCTCGTGATCTTTCAACTGCCGGGACCCATATGCAACAACCTTTCCTTCCTGTATCAACACACAACCAAGTCCGACATTCGAAGCATCGGTAAAAATGGTGAAACTGCCGCTTCCAAATGGCAAAGTAAGGACTGGTGCGGTGGTTAGCCTCGTCTTCAGCTCTTGGAAATTGGATTCACACTGGTTTGTCCACACATAAGGCACATTCTTCCTTGTCAACTTCGTCAACGGTGCTGCAATCGATGAAAATCCTTGAACAAATCTCCGGTAATACCCTGCCAATCCAAGGAAACTCCTGATTTCTGACACATTCTTCGGTTTTTCCCACTTCACTACTGCCTCAATTTTGGACGGGTATACTGATAATCCTTCCTTGGAGATAATATGTCCCAAAAATGCGACTTGCTCTAACCAAAATTTGCACTTGTTGAGCCTCGCATACAGCTGGTTCTCCCTCAAAAGCTACAATGTTATCCTCAGATGCTCTTCATGCTCTTCTCTGGTCTTGGAGTACACCAAAATATCATCGATGAACACCACTATAAACTGATCTAGGTACTGCGCAAAGATCTTGTTCATCAAAGCCATAAACACTACTGGTGCATTTGTCAATCCAAATGGCATCACTAGGAACTCGCAGTGGCCATATCTTGTCCGGAAAGCTGTTTTCAACACATCTGATTCTCTAACTCTCAGCTGATGGTAACTGGATCTCAAATCAATCTTCGAAAAGTATGAAGCACCTTGTAATTGATCAAACAGTTCATCTATCCTTGGCAACGGATATTTGTTCTTGATGGTCACTTGATTCAACCTTCGGTAATCAATGCACATTCTCATCGAACCATCCTTCTTCTTAACAAACAAAACTGGAGCTCCCCACGGTGAAATACTAGGTCTAATAAAACCTTTGTCTAACAATTCTTGCAATTGCATCTTCAACTCTCCCAATTCCGCCAAAGCCATTCTATATGGCGCAATAGATATCGGAGCAGTCCCCGTTAACAACTCAATAGTGAAATCAATTTCTCTCATGGGTGGTAATCCCGGAATCTCCTCCGGAAATACATCCGGGAACTCCCAAACAATAGGGATCTCCTCCACCCTTTGGGACCATTTATCCTCCGTCATAAACGTCAAATAGGCTTCACATCCACTTCTCAATATTCTATCAGCCTTCAATGCTGAGACAAACCCTACACGAGGATTCCTCCTCTCTCCCTGGAATAACACCCCTGCTGGTGTCTCGTCCAACTTGAATGTGAGGGTCTTATGGAAACAATCCATTGTGGCATGGTACCCTGCCAGCCAATCCATCCCTAGGATGACATCAAAATCATTCATCTCCAACAGAATAAGATCTGCAGGTAACACCACTTCTCCTATCCGGACTGTACAACTAGGGTAATAACTTGTACACACAACTTGTTTTCCTACTGGGGTTGCCACAGTCAAAATGTATTCAAGTTCCCTACCATGCACATCAATCAATCAAGAAAATACATGGGATATGAATGAGTGTGTGGAGCCAGGGTCAAACAATATCTGAGCTTCTATTCCACTAACAAGAAGTGTACATTCCACAACATTGCCCGCTGCCTCTACATCAATTCTGTTAACTGTATAAACTTGTCCTCGCTGCTGTGGCCTGATAGGAGCTTGTTGTTGCCTTCCTTGAGGGACATTTCTGTTCTGTTGTGGTGGACGCTGATTCTGCTGCTGTCCCTGCTGACGGGCTTGCTGCTGCTGCTTCTGGGGTCTATACTGTTGCTGCGGTGCCTGCTGCTGAAGTGGCTTTACTTGATTCTGCACCACTAGTGCATTCTGTGGCTGTGCCTGACGCGGTGCTCCTTGCTGCTGCTGATTCTGCATGTTCTATCTTGGACAATTCCTCATCTGGTGATCCATGGAGCCACATCTAAAGCATGCTCCCAAGGCTGTACGACACTGGGCACTATCATGGTTCTTCCCGCAATGAATGCAAACAAGCTGCACATTTTGGTCTTGCCTCTGTCTCTTGTTCTGTTGATTCCTCTGCTGGTTGTGGTTGCCCTTGTCCCTTGCCTTGGACCTTAAGAATCTTATGGTGAAAATTCTCAAACTTATATGCTCTCTTGACAACCTCTTCAAAGGTGAGAGGTGGTACTACACCGGTGGCATCCCTCTCAATGATAGAGTGAAGTCCTTCTAAGAATTTAGCAATTTTCTTCTCCACCGTGTCCGCCAACTCCGGAGCATATCTAGATAACCTCTCGAACTTGGTGAGGTACTCTAGCACTGTCATACTGCCTTGGACAAGCTGCTGGAACTCGACTGCTTTCTGCCTCTTGATATGGGCGGGCACATATTTGTCTCTAAATTGCCTCTTGAAGTTTGCCCAAGCCACTGCGTCTGGCATAGTCCTACACTCCTCCCTCACTGTCTTCCACCAATTGTCTGTCAAGCTGGTGAAGAGTGATGCTGCTAGTTGCACTTTCTCACCTCCATTACATCTGAAAACCTCAAATATATTCTCTGTGTGCTCTAGCCAGTCATCTGCAGCCAAGGGGTCTTCTGTCCCCACAAACTCCTTTGGACCTCTCTTTTTGAACCTTTCAAACAGTGCATTGGGGTCATGCTCTCTCTGGTTGATGACAATCGTAGGCTGGGGTTAAATAGGTTCAGGTCTCCTTTGTAGCACCTCCAACAACTGTCTCTGCATCTCTGCCAACTCTCTGGCATGATCCTCATCTTTCTTAAGCATTTGTTCTTGCAATCTGGTTTGGTTCTCATTGGCTTGATGCTGCTGATCAAGCATAGCTTGCAACATCTACTGAAACTGATTTGGCATTGCATTTTCAGCTCTTGTATTCTCAACTCTACCTTCTTCAATTGGTTCAGTAAAATCATTGTTACTCGCTGTGGGATTTCCATTTACCGGTCGCTTACGAGGTAGCATCATGCTGCAAAACAAGTTGTTAGCACATAAAAATCCAAAACAGGGTCACACATTGTCGCGACCCCGGACCTAGACCCAGGCCCGCGACCGCGGTGATATGAATAACTAACATATAAACATACCGCCTGTTTTCCCATAGGATTCCGCGGTGCGGATCCCAAGACACGGGTCGAGCTCACACGAATGGGTATGCGGAAGCGTGTAGCAAAACGTGTCACACAATTCTTAACAACAAGATGCAAGAGAAGTTATAATATCGAGACTAGGTATCAAAAGAGAATGTCAACAAAGCATTCCTATCATGATTAATGTTTCAACATTTAAACAAAGTATGTTAATTCAAGTTACCAAACCATGAGAGGCCAACAGAGGCCAATACAATAAAAAGAACCCAAAAGATAGCCCCAAAGCTAGGTGAACAAGAAGTCAAGATCCCGCTCGGCGTCTAGATGACGTCGTTGGGATGCCACTCACGTGCTGGGGGTGGCTCAAAAGCCTCCTCCGGGCACTCCTCATCAAGCGCGACATCTCTTGCACCTGGACACCAAACTAACAAGCATCAAACACGACGGTTTGACAAATAAACGATTTAGGCATGAATATGAAAGTAATGCTAAAACAGTTCAAAATTTAAAATACACGTTTCAAGTTTACGAAACTAACATGAATACTTATAATATCATGAAAAGATAAATCCACATTGAGCTCATCCTTTCTCCGTCATACATGATGACAAGAGCAAGCACGCACGACAAGCACAATAAGAAAAACAGGATCCCATGCCACACAAGGTAGACGGGGTATCCTGCCGCGGAACTGGATCACGAACACGCACGATGTGTAATATAATACACGACTAGTCTGCAAACAGTCCACATGTTTAAGGACCCCCATGTACTGAATCAAGCTAAAAGGGCTGGCCAAGCTCAGTGGTATTCACTTATATCATGAATGCACAAAACACGGCGATACACATTCGAGAACACGACAAAACAAGTGGGAAATCATTTATTAAACATAACCTGACAAGACTAGCAAAATAGCATAATATAAATGCTTAACAAGCTTACGAAATGATTCCCTTTTTCTTATTCTTGAAACACATCTTAAAACGAGCTTATATTTGAAATTCAAACAAAACATGATGATGTAGGAAGCACCAAAACAAGAGCGTAAACAAAGTCCATCAAGCATAGGCTAAGACTGCTCATTGACCTTGTGAAGTTGAAATCCAAATGTAAAAATTTATATAGTTTGATGTCCCCGAAGGTAAGGTACATTTTGGAGTTCCAATTTACACAATGTCAGTTAAAAGTCTAAAGCATAGTCTAGTTTTCAATTTCCAAGAAATTCAGAAAAAGACTGAAAATCCAAAACTGTAAGTATCAGGTTCGTTCGAGCGGTCAAACCATCGCTCGAGCGGACCCCAGACAGAACCTTGTTCGCACGAGCCAACCCAAAAGTTCGCTCGAGCGGACAGGTTTCTGCTCGAAATCCTTCAAACAGAGGCATGTTCGCTCGAGCAGACCCTATGGTCGCTCGAGCGAACATGCTTCTGCCTGTGCGCGGCTGGGTGCAGAAACCACACTTTTCTCCCTTCTTCACTTCTCTATTTGAACCACCTGCACTCCCCAAGCCTACATGCTTTCCAAGGGATACATTTCATACATTTTAAGGCATTCCATCCACAATTAATCCATCCATTCCAATGAGAAACATTAAGACATTTCCAAATACAATTTCATAAAACTTACAAAACCCAACATGATTCTAGGAATTTGAAAAAGTCATTAACAACAATACAAGTAGAGAAGCTCAAACCAATGATTTAAGAGAACTTAAACATAACATACATTAATAGGTTTAAGCATAAAAATCATGTCTTAATGGAAGAAACGAAACCACAATACAATGTACATGAAAAACCTATAAAGTTTACTTGCCTCTAACCAATGTCAAGGAAATACTCCACAAAATCCAACAAGAATGGGTGCTTCACGAAATCTACACAAAACCCCCAAAATAGAGTACACAAAAATCACCGTTTTGGTCACTACAAACCCCCATTTTGAAAATGGGTTTGAAATCATGAAAAACAAGCTCTAGGTGAGCTAAATAACATAAAATGAAAAGATGGGTCCAAGCTCTAACCTTGAGCTAGCTGAACAAGAAGAATGGAGGTTGAAGATGATGAATAGTGCAATGGTTTGGCTCCAAAAACGTCCCAAACGAAGCTTGAGAAGGGAGGAAGAGAATGGCGGAGACGGATCGGAGATTGGAGCTCTCTAGCTAGATGATTTCCAAGGGAGAAGACCAAGGAGAAAACTTCTTCTCTTCTTCACTCTAGGTCAAAAGGTTGCAGGGATTTGGAAAAGAATGGAGGAGAGAGAATAGGAGAGTACTTATAGTGTCTGGAAGTGGGTTCCAATGCAGAGGAACTTGTAACGCTTAAAACATGGTCTTGTGGACCCCGGATGGAATCGACGAAGAAGAACAAAACGATTGTCGAAAAATCTAGTTTCAGAAAAGTATAATTTTGACATAGTTTCACGACTTCGAAAATTGTGCCCAGATTTAGCATGAAAAGACAGATTTACCCCTTTGGGCCAAAACTTAGTTTTCTGGGCCTCAAAGACATGCAGGTTAAAAATTAAAGTTGTCACAATTAATAAAACCATTCAAGAGAAATAAAAATCACAACCAAAGCAAAGATCTAGAACAAAAACCCATTCTTACTCGTGTACTCAAGGCGTCCCTAAGCGTGTCTGACTCATACTAAACGTCCTCAAAATCCCTAAAGCTATAATCCAGACTAAGTCTAATAACATTCTAACCCAACTAGTACTAAGACTCGCTTAAGACTAAACTCTTACTTAATTAGTACTAATCGAGTTGGTCTGGGTCGGGGTCTAACACACATTGCTCACGCGATTCTCTCTAACAAAAGATCTAGCGAATCCTCGTCGCGTCCTTAGGATTTCTAGTTTTTTCTAATTACTTGAAACACGTCTCGCTCTGATACCAGTCTGTCGCGACCCCGGACTGGGTTCAGGGTCCAATCCGGGATCGGGACTAATGTGATGTGATGTGATCATATGGAGTGACAACAATAAATAAAGAAATGTTTAATGCCCAAGCGTACTCGGGCAAATAAAGAACACACATTACCCGTGCACGAGATTTCCCACAGGTGTCCGCGGTGAGGATTACACACCATCATGAATATTTCTGTTTAAGTGCGGTAGCGTGTAGTAAATCACATGTAAATCATTTCCATAAAACACAAGACTTGCTGCATTTAAATAACAAGTATCAGAATGAGCAATGTTCTACACCGTAAACCCAAAATATACTTTTAAAGTTAGACCATATATCATTTAATTACAGTTCCCAAAATTAGAGGTAACAAAGGCCAATATCGACAAAACAATAACCACCAAACAAAAAGGTCCAACGTTCCCCCAAAATATTTCGTATCTCTCGAGGCAACCAAATGTTTAGACAACATCATCGGCATGCCACTCTACTAACTGCTGCAGTTCTCCGACCGCCTCCTCTGGCTCCTCCTCGAGGAAACCAACGACGGGACCTGAGTACCAAAATAAAGGATCGGACACGACGGTCTGGCAGGTGGATAAAAAGGTATAAACATTTAATAATAAAACAATTACCTTGGAAAACATTTAAACCTGTCTAAACAATACTTTCATGAGTAGATGAATCATTTAGTTAAAAACATATATGCAAGGTAAAACAGGTAAAGGTAACCAAGGAAAGCAGGAAACAAGCAAGGTGGCAACCACACGGAGCTAAATCCTCTATCACCGAAGTGATAGAGCAAGCATATCAAGGTGTTGACCTCAGTCACCGAAGTGAGGACGTACAACGAATTACATATACATATTACTATATACAAGACATGACCACGGTAGCGAGCCGGGCATCAGGAACCACAGTAGCAATCTGCGGTATCAGGACAAGACAACGGTTAATAAACCGGGTCGCGGGATCCAAACTGCAGCTGGCGGGACAAGAGGGGAATCTCCAAGTCAGTGGATCAGACTGACAAGGTTATCCAAGCTCAGTGGTGCCGACTCATAGGTCAAAGTCAAATAAATCCAGACATGTACAAAATAAATCAAGTACAAGACTATAACCAGGCAAGACGGGGGTGCTCGAAGGCACAACTACTATATCAGGTCGGGCATGTATGTCAAGACTAGTAAAACAGTACAAGTATATTTTCAATGTTTTCGAGATTGATAGATAACAAATCATAAATTTTGGGAATAAAGAGGTGAAGTAACCTTTCGAAATGTCGGGACAGTGTCAGGGTCAAAACTAATTCAAGTGAATAGGGATCCCGTATGTCTACCTTGATTTTACTTGGTACTCTTTGAATATGAAGACATTTCGGGCTTCTTAGGCACTTGGAAGTTTATGAAACTTCAATGAATTCTTGTGATTGTAGTCTCTTTCTCAACCGAGCTTCAAACAACGGTTATAAGTCTTCCCATCACAATAGGGATGTTAACAAACCTCCCTCCATAGCTAGGATATTTTATTTTTGCTTCCAAAGTGGCCCCAGATGAACAGTACACGACACTCGAGCGGACATGAGGTTCACTCCAGCGAAGTGCCCTCTGGAATAGCCTTCTGGGAGGGTTCGCTCGAGCGAACCCAATTTCGCTTGAGCGAACCTTCCTAGGTTCAGGTTGGCATGAGCGAAGCACCAGTTCGTTCGACCAAACCACTCTCTGGATGGCTGCTGGGAGAGTTCGCTCGAGCGGAGACTGGGTTCGCACGAGCGAACAGCTCTCTGGAATGGCACGAAACCTTTCCTAGGCAGTTCTCTCGAGCGAACTGTCAAGAACTGGTTTCGTGAACACCTCTTTTCTCCATTCTCCTTCTCTTACAAACCCACTTTCTTGGGGTTCCATTATACACCAATGGAGGGCATGTAAGCACCTCAACATCATCTCTAAAACCCCATCAAAACTCCTCACAACCTCCACAAATAATCCATTCATTCATACATTTCCACATTCATTCATGTTGACACCAAAAATGTCACTTTGCCTCTTCAACATCAAGAAAACTGCATGAAGTCGCAACCTGCCATAAATAGGCAATGCAATTTCTCCAAAAAATCAAATCTTGTCAGAATCAAACAAAAACTGCAAGATCCTTCAAGATAGCCAAGAGAAGAGTACACATGAAGTTTCGGGCCATTTCGACAACATTTGGCCTAACTTCACTGCTCCGACAGCTAAACGGGAGCTCCCGGCGGCGACATCATCGGAGACGTCAAAACTTCGATCAAAGCCTACAGATGACTCCAGCATGTCTCAAAAGGGCTCTATGCCAAATTTCAAGTCAAACCGACAACGTTTGACCCTCCATCAATGCTCGAGCAGCAAAATCAAGCCTCCCGGCGGCGGGAACCACCGAAGCCTTCGCTCATCAAACCAAGTGCATGAGTGGCTTCAACATGCTTCCAAAAGGCTGCACGTCGAATTTCAGGTCATTCCGACAACGTTTGACCAGGTTTCGATGCTCCGAGAGAAAATCAAGCCTACAGGCGGCGGAGCAACCCGGGACCATGACATCCAAAACGGAGCCCATGGAACGTCTCAAAATGACTCCAATAGGCTCCCCGTCAAATTTCAGGTCAATCGGACATCGTTTGGCCACATATCAACGCTCGGCATTTTCCCCGCAGCAAAATCAAGTGAAGCATCGATGGGACCCCAAACGGCTTCAAAACTCAAACAAAAGCCTATGGTTGGTCTTATTTATTGTTCAGGAGGCTTCACCTCAAATTTCAGGTCATTCCGACATCGTTTGACCAAGTTTCAGCTTCTGGCGGAAAATCAGCAGCTCTACGCGACAAAGTCTTCGGCTTTCCCGGAAAATTGGAAACTTTGCACTCTAAAAATGCAAGGATTCTCATCAGGTTTTCTACAGAGAAATCAAGCCAATAAATGAGAAGAAATGTCAAGAAAAATACAGAAGAAAACGGCGACGAAAAAGACCTCAAAACGACCGCAAAACGGGCTCCGAAGGGGAAAAATCCCCCAGGGTCGCAGACCCCTGCGACCATGGCCCATGGTCGCAGGCCCATGGTCGCCGGTCCATGGTCGCCGGCGACCATGGAGGTCCGGGTCACCGGATTTTCCGCCGGTGACCCGTTTTTCCGTCTTTTTTCGCGTTTCGCGCACTTTGGCCCCTGTGGTTTCCTGAAAATGTGATTTTTAGTGCTTGAAATTGACTCATATCCTCCGACATCCGTCAAAATCACGGGTCAACTCCAAAAGCATAAAATCATCATTGATCGCTCCAAGATCGCCAACCGGTCGACCAAGAAAGTGCACTTTCTGTCCGACCGATCGTGAAATCGACAAGACAGATGTCACCGGCCCGCTCTTAGCTATCAATGTCTGAAGTTACATGTTCATCCGATGTCGATCAGCATGTAGATCCATCGATGATCATCGCCAGAAGAATTCCAGAAGACACGGCATGGCCCGCGACTCTTCGACTGCTCGGCGACCAATTAATGTGGTTAATTGACTAGCTTTATTGCAGTCATTAATTCATTTCTTTGGACGGCCCAATCAGAAGCAAGCATTTGGGAGTTACAAGTCAATTGATTCATGGCATTTAAACCATGAAACTCCTCCCATTATGGTAATTAAGGTGATTAAAAGCCCTTAATCTCCATCGGCCAATCAGATTCAAGGAAAAAGGAGTTATAAAATCAAGAAATAAATCTTGTAACTCCTCCCATTAAAGCCATTAAGGCTCATAAACCCTCCTAAATGGCTACCAAAAGCCTATAAATAGGAGAGCATTCCATTGAAATTGAAATCAGAAAAAAGAGGAGAAAATCAGAGGATCAGAAAAAAAGATCAGAAAGAGATCTGAGAGAAAGAAAAAGAGAGAAAAACTCTGCTGAAATTCTGCACCGGCCACCACTACAAGGTGACAAAAGTCCCTTGGGGGGCACCCCCCCCAAGGTCCTTGCCTTCTCCCGCTGCCTCCAATGGCTTAGACGTGGCTTTTCAGCCCGTCTACTTAGCTTTTTATTGGACATAGGACCTTCTCTTGGTCTTTGTCCTCTAAAAACCTGAGGTTATAGCCAAGCCAAGCGAATCAAGAGCATCTTCTGTTCTCATCTGCATGGATGATGGCGAAGCCCATACATGGCTTGCGACCGTCAATCTGAACGAGTCCCCCACAATCTCTTGAAAAGTTAGATCTTCCTTTTCTTGCTTTTCATTATAGTTTGTATTTTTCTAAAAGAGACAAAAATCACAACTCTTGTCTTTCATTATTGATGAGAATTGTAAATCGGCTATAAACGCCAAAATCGGCTATAAATGCCAAACAAAATCGCCTTTCACGGCAAACCAAGAAAATGTCTCTTTTCTTAAATATTTGTGCAATGGAAAACTTGAAAGAAGTTGATTTCCTTTTTTACTTGCGAAGGTTGATCTCCGGATTACCACTTGCAATTCCAAGTAAAATAGAAAATCTGGCACACCCACATAAAAGAAATGTTGATGCACGCTTCAGGGCCCGCCAGGGCGTGAAAGGGTCGGACCCGACGGACTCCCACGTTCCGCCGACCCCGGTAGCCGCCCCAACGGCGCCTCGGAGCGCGTTCCATCAAGCTGGCACACCCGGTGGGACTCGTTCATTTGAGAACACGGTGCTTGGAAATGAAATATTTGCATACCATATTTTTGCTCTATGCTTATACTTCTTCTCCAGATTCCTTGGCTACTTTCTAGCTGGTGGCCTATGTCGGATTTTGCATCCTAAAAAAAAATGAGATGGGATTTTTTGGAAATTTCTACTTCTTTAAGTTTGTTTCCATTCTTTCTCTTTTCAAAAAAAAAAAAATCAGTTTTCTTAGTTTGAATTCAAAATTGAGAAACTTTGATCCTATCCTATCGTTCTTTGGTGCTTGCAGAAATGTTGAGCCCGTTCGACTAAGGTTTTGGACCATCGTTTCTCTTCGATGAGTTCATTAGAGATTTCAAAAAAAAAATATTAAAAAAAAAAATAAAAAAAAAATCAGTTTTCTTAGTTTGAATTCAAAATTGAGAAACTTGGATCCTATCCTATCGTTCTTTGGTGCTTGCAGAAATGTTGAGCCCGTTCGACTAAGGTTTTGGACCATCGTTTCTCTTCGATGAGTTCATTAGAGATTTCAAAAAAAAAATATTAAAAAAAAATAAAAATAAAAAAAATTAGTTTTCTTAGTTTGGATTCAAAGTTGAGAAACTTTGTTCCTATCCTATCGTTCTTTGGTGCTTGCAGAAATGTTGAGCCCGTTCGACTAAGGTTTTGGGCCATCGTTTCTCTTCGATGAGTCTATTTGGGATTTTTATAAAGAAGGACATAGACCACTAAGGTTAAACCAATTGCGTTCTTTGATCACGATTGATTCAAGAAAAGCCTTGTCCAGAGTGTGGAGACAGCTTGACTGTTCTAGGCAATGGTCCTCCAAACGGGTTCATTAAGTAATCCTACCCTTACCTGGGGGCAATTCTATCAATTGAGGTTTCATAAGATCGGGTTAGGAGGCCTATGTGTACTCTCTCGTCTTTAAATCTTAAAAAATTAAAAAAAAAATAAAAAAAAAATCTTAAAAAAAAAAAAAACAAAAATTTTCAAAAAAAAATAAAAAAATAAATAAAAATATATTTTTTTTTAAAAAAATATAATAAAAAAATAAAAATAATAAAATAAAAAAAATCATTTCAAAAAAAAAATCTCCAAAAACTCGTCACTTTTGGATTCAGATTCGAGAAATTGTGGTCTCTTCCCTTCTGAGTACTGGCGCTCGCGGAAATCGTTGAGCCCGTATTTGAATCGGAATGCCACCTGCTCTCTTTGACGAATCCATTTCTGACATTTCAAAACAAAGAATCCCATCTCATGGATGCGATCTCCAACATTTGTGCATAGCAGTACTGGTACGCCCTTTCAGGGTCTACTGTATCTGTGACCGGCACATTTGTAACTCCTACCTTATATTCTTCTTATCTCGAGCAAGCCCTGCTTCTCGATAAGTCGAATTTAGGTTTACAATTGCTTCTAGCAGTCACTGGAACGCTCATTCTGGGCTCACCATACTTGCTGTCAGAACAATTGTACCATCTATGGCTTTTTGCCTTCTTCATGTCCCTTGGGTCATATCCCTTAAGCGATTTGAAAAGACAACCATAGGAATTCCCATTTATGATCATTATATTCTTGTGATTACTAATGGATGTGGTCTTGTTTCAGAACTTTTTCGAAACTAACAATGGCAGCCTTAACCATTATCTTCGATGAGAACAAGCACCAACTCATGCTTCAACAGAAGCAAAGCACGCGCACCCATAAGCGCCCTGTCAGCTGCCGAAGCGTCAACTCCCTCGGCAACTCTCTGAACTCCGGGTCGACCTCGACTCCCCGGACTATCTTCTTTGGGACACTGGGACCATTCCCACTTCCCGAAGAACAAGCTGCGCCTGCTAAAAAGCAGAAGATCGCCTCTCAATGTGTCACTCCCGTGACACCAAAGGCGAGCGCCCAAAAGCCCGAAGCCCGCGGCACCCCCGCGAAGCCTCGACCCACAAACAACCAGGTCTATCCCAAGACTTGGTCTCCAAGACCTTCCCCAAAACAAAGGAGGTCTCAAACCTCCACCAAGCCAGCATACCTGGCCCCACTCAAGGAGAACCAGTTCTACCCTCTTGCCTACATGAAAGAGGAGAGACCCATCTCCAACCTGACTCCCAAGTCAACCCAGCATGAGCCGGCTTGTTCCTATAGGCCCAAAATCAGATCATGCATCACCAGGCCTCTCCAAGCACCTGCTAAGGCCTACACTCCTTCAGTTCGACCCTTCATCTCTACAGGGGCCGAACTCGAAAGGTTCAAAGCTTCGCTGCAACAGGCAAAGGACCGGGTCCGGATCCTGTCCTTGCCCAGCTACAAAGAAGACAGGCTCGGCTGCTGCGCCCGAGGGAGCACATCCTTCATCGTCAGAGCCCAGCCAGAGCTGACTGAAGCTCAAATCGCTCGTCGAGTACGCCGCCGTGCTTCATATTGACAAAAGAGACTAGAGAAGCAACGGACCCAGCCTCCTACACTTCAAGTCTCCCACAAATGGGTCGAAAAAGAAAGACTCGACCAAGTTGCTGCCGTCCATATGGTTGGAAAAACCAGAAGACGCCAAAGGTCAGCATCAAAAATCCATGTCCGACGTCCGGTGACCCGTAGCATCACCAGGACACAAAGACATCCCGAAGAATCTCCTGCCCCTTCCAGCCAAGGACGGGAGAGTAATCCTTCATCAAGCTCTTCATCAAAAAGAATGAGCCCCAGTTCGGTCACCAGGACGATTTCTTCGTTCGAATCCCGAGGGATGAACGTCTTGGCTACAAGTTCTGAGCCGCCACCTCAGAATCCACCTCGAGATGATGCGCTCACACGCATCCAGCAGTTGGAACAAGGCCAGCAGAGGATTGAAACTCTGATGGAAAACCTTCTCCTTGTCGTCCAAAATCTGGTGAACAATGAGCCTCCTCCGAATCATGGCAATAACGAGGAAAATGGAGAAGAAAATGAGTCACGCGCCCTTACCAAAAAGGACGTAGACAGTATCCTCGCCAAAGCAAAAGAAGAGGATATACTCAAAGAGCATGGGATCAAGCCACCATATCCTTTATGGATGGACTCGGTCCCGTTCCCCACAAAATTCAAACATCCTACTCTCCAAACATATACAGGGAAAGGATCGGCCAGACAGCACGTCATCCACTTCAAGATCTTGACGGGAGCTATCGCGGATCAAGATGCACTCAAGATTCGCCTCTTTGCAAGTACCCTAAAAGGTACGGCCTTCGATTGGTACTCCACTCTGCCGGAGAACTCCATTCAGAACTGGGCTATGCTGGAGACACGCTTCCTGACCCACTTCCAAGGTGAGGATCATCCTGTTACTATGGCTCAGCTCTGCAGCCTAAAACAGGGAGAGAATGAGTCAACTTATGACTTCATTCACAAGTGGAAAGCAATGGCGTACAAATGCTTAGATGTACTGCCACAAGCGTCGCTAGTCGACATCTGCCGAAACAACATGAGAGCCAGAATACGCTCCATGATCATCGGCAATAAATCAAAGAACCTGGGGGAACTCCTCGAAGCTTCCATGGAAGCTGAAATGGTGATCAAAGACCTCAACAGTCAGAAGTCATCAAGAAAAGAGCCAACCGCCATTGCAACCTCTAAACCAAAGAAGAAAGAGGTCCTTAATGTGCAAACCAAGTCAGCTCCTCAGCAACCAAAGAAAGCTGAAAATAAAGCTGCAGGTAAGAGACCTGAACTCTCTGATGCCTTCAAAGAGCGAGTAGAAAAGAAATATCCGTTCGATGAAGACGTCGAAGAAATCTTTGAGGCTCTCCTAGCAAATGGCAAACTCATTTTACCAGAGCCCAAAAGACCTGGAGACGTTGGCAAAACCAATGATCCTCGGTACTGTCCATACCACCAGATGGTCTCGCATCCTCTCAATCAATGCTTTGTTGTGAGAGAGAAGATAAACGAGATGTGGAAAAACGGAGTCATCACCTTTGACAAAAATTATGGCCCCGCCTCCGTCAACATGGTGTCACGTGGACAAACACCAAAATCACCGAAGAAGAAGATCACTACTTCCTTCAAGGTGATAAATAGAATTCAAACGTCCGAAGTGTTGGTTCCTTGCCCGACACCAGACGGACAACCCATATGGGTACATCCCGATCTCCTGGAAGATGAAAATTGGGAGATCGTCAAAACAAAGCCGACCGCTCAGCAGCGAAGGCAAGCCAAGAAACATCTCCTCAAGCTCAAACGGCAAGAGAAGACCCAGCCAAAACAAGAAGTCCATGAAAAGGCAGAGGCCTCCTCTACCACTTCACTCGGGGCAGCAGAAACGTCCCTTCCAGAGACTTCAAAGGCGGTAAGAAACTTCACTCTCAGTGATTTCATGCCACCTCAATTCAAAAAAGAAGCCATGCAGGGGGCATCATACTCTTGCAACTCGGTAGTTGGATTCTCCATTGATGGATACGAGTCCAGCGACACCGACGATGGATTCGAGCCCAACTACACCGATGAGTGGGAGGAATCTCTTGAACAGGAGAATATCTCTCCGATGAAGAATGGGTTCCTGAAACTCACCTTATGCCAGTAATCTGGTATAACCCCTTGCAACCACAAGGATCCTGGTCTGATGATGAAGAAGACCAAGAGGCTGCACAAGAAGATGCTGTTAACCCAGCATCTGTCATTGCTCCAGTGGAAATCAACTATGTTGAGCCACACGGAGAAGACGAAGAAGAGGATCTGGCTCCCATGCCTGATCTTGAAGAATATGCAAGGATCTTGCAGCGTCTCGCTCTAGAACAAGAGCAAGACCGCGTCAACGAGATTCCTCACAATCCAGAGCCGGAAGTCCCTGAAGCCCATCAGGTACCTCCTCCCTCAACTCCTGAAAATGGAGAACATTGCTGGATAGATGATCCTCTTACATCCGAGGATGAGTCTGACTCCGAGTAGGCAACATCTCCTATCAGAGCTTCCTGTAATGTAATATATCAGGACTATAGCTCTTCTGAAGCGCCGTCTGATGAGATTACCTACACTCCGACGACGCCTAGCAATGTATCCTCTGGAGCTACCTCGTCTCACGTGACTTTCACAGAGATGACACCCTCTCAGGTTTCTTCTCCTGAGACTGTGACTTCAGGATACACATTCTTCCCGACTCATCATCATGAAGAAAACCCAACTTGGGGTGATGGATGGGTCAACGAAGAAGAAAAGCTGCTGGATGCTGTTCAGGACTTGCTCCCGGAAAATGCTCCGTGCAACACAATCACTGAGGATGGCAACTCTGCTGCAGATACATCCCCAGTAGATGAAAAACGACAGCCTCTTGATCCTGAAGACAATCTTCCAAACGAAGATCCTTCTCAAGAAGCTCTCGAAGTTGGTAGAGGCACCCGTTCGGGCCGGGACTACCACAAAAATTACAACCAATCTTCCTTTACTTATGTAAATCCTTCGGGAAAAGATGTTGTAAGCGCCCCCAGTGGCAACAATGATGAACATGCAGGCCCTAAGGAGGCTTTCAAGTATGACTTGGTTGAGCACTTCAAACACATACCTGCACGTCTTCACATCCTGGATTTATTACGAATGTCTCCACGCACTCGTGATAATCTCATCTCAGAATTACAAAAACTGAATGAGGATGTCGACAAACATGCCCCGCAAGTTCTCCAAATTGAAATGGACTACCGGGTCAAAAACTCTGAAACTTCCTCAAAGGGAGAAAAGAAAACTGAGGGATCATGCATCCAATGCCTCTCGGTTCAAAAGGCAGCCAGTGCAACCATCGCCTTCACTAAGGAAGACCTCCTACTTGGCGAAGCAAGGCACAACCGAGCCCTGTACTTCACAGGGTACATCAAAGAAATGCCGATACATAGAGTTCAGATCGACCCAGGTTCTGCACTCAACCTTATCTCCACTTCGGCTCTTGAAGAGTTGGGCATCCCACCCAGCAAGCTAAGCCACACATCTGTATCTATCTTTGGATACGATGGGAGCACTCAAAGGCCTATCGGCAAAATCAGGTTCAAATTGTAAATCGGTGATCTTATCTCTGAGGTCACTGTGTATGCAATAAAAACCCCCTCATGCTACAACATCCTTCTCGGACGTCCTTGGATACACGAGAATGGTGTTGTTCCTTCAACTCTACATCAATGCATCAAGTTTGTCGGCGACGACGGCATGGTACATCGAGTCTTTGCGGACAGGAAACCCTTCAAAGGTAAAGAAGTCCACTTCGCAGACTCCCAAATGTATGAAGGCGAAAAAGAAGAAGAAGAGGAAACAGCACCCCCTGCTGAAAATCTCCAGAAAGATAAAGGCAAGGCTCCTCAAAAATCACCGGAAGAAAACAAACCCTCCGGTAAATTAGAAGAGAGTAGTCAATCTCCCTTCGTTATCTCCCTCAAGAATTCAAAACCTTTGGTCATCACGACTAAAGTGAAGAAGGCGAAACAAAAGCCTGGGGGCAAATTTGTTGTCTCTCTCGTGTCTATCATGCAAGACACAGACTCGGACTCAGAGCCAGAAGACGATGCATCGTCAAGCCAAGCTGACACTCAGCAAGTTCAGCCTGCTCTCACTCCGATGGAGACACCTGTTGATGTAGAAGATCCTACGTCTGCTACCTTTGTTGTTCCGGCAACATCACCAAAGCAAAGGCCGATCTTCTTCCATAGATCGGACGCTTCTTCATCAAATTCCATGCTGGAACCTTTCCAAAATGAAGGTATGCCTCAGCTATCTCTATATAGTCCTGTGGCACAAGCAATTATGAAGAAAATGGGCTATGACGCTCAAAACCCAGTCGGTTTAGGAGAAAGACGCGGTATTCTCACGCCATTGGAGCCCGCCTTGACCAAAAGCCAGCTGGAAGATTGGAGACTCTACGGTCATGTAGAAAAGTCTTCATATGGGTTAGGGTATGATCCCGACACTCCTCTGAGACAGTTGACACAAAGGCTTAAAAGTCGTTTTACCGACCAAGCCTCAACATCTAAAGTCCACGAAGACATCGATCTCCCTGGAAATCTCTTTAAAGAGTTACCTGACAAAGATCCAGGAAGCTCATCCAATTGGTATGATTTCTCTGATGATAAAGAGGAATCGTCCGATAATACAGACTTGTGGCATCCTGACCCAGAAGAACCCTCGTCTCCAAAAGAAATACCAGACTCAACAGGCGATTGGGACTATCTCATAGCAAGCCTTGAGGAGATCACCAATCAAGAAAATCCATGGAAAGGAACAGAGCCTTGGTCTGGTAATGCAGTTGAAACTCCAGAAGGTTTCGTTGAGTTGGAAGCCTCCGAAAATATTGTGGAGGAACCACCTTCGAACCTTCCGACAGAAGATCCTGTTCAAAAGATAAACTTGGGAACACCTGATAACCCACGTCCTGTATTCATAAGCAAGAATATAAGGATGATGAGTTACCCGAGTATATCGCTTTTCTTCGTGAGTTCGTTGATTGCTTTGCATGGTCCTATGCTGAAATGCCTGGTTTAGACCCCAAAGTAGCAGTCCACAAACTCAATCTTCAAGAAGACGTCAAGCCTGTCAAACAAGGCCAAAGAAGATTCCGTCCAGATGTGATGGATAAAATTGAAAAAGAAGTTCAAAAACTCAAAAGCGTTGGCTTCATCCGTGAGGAACAACATCCAGAGTGGTTGGCCAATATTGTCCCCGTGACAAAGAAAACTGGGCAGATCAGAGTCTGTATTGACTATAGAGACTTGAATGGCGCTTGCCCTAAAGATGAATTCCCGCTCCCCATACCGGAGGTGATGATTGACAATACCTGCGGATTCGAGCGAATGACATTCATGGATGGCTTCTCTGGTTACAATCAGATAAAGATGCATCCCGAGGATGAAAAACACACTTCATTTCGGACTCCATTTGGCGTGTATTGCTACACTGTCATGCCATTTGGTCTGAAAAATGCTGGTGCCACATATCAGAGGGCTATGATGAAAATATTCCAAGATATGCAGCACAAGACGGTCGAATGTTACGTTGATGACCTCGCCGTCAAAAGCAGAAGAAAAGAAGACCATCTCAAAGATCTTCGGGAAGTCTTCCTCCGACTTCGCAAACACAAACTGCGGATGAATCCTCTAAAATGCTTCTTCGGCGTCTCGTCGGGTAAGTTTCTCGGATTCCTTGTTCGGAAAGCTGGAATAGAACTTGACCCCATAAAAGTCAAGGCTATTCTAGAAATGCCCTCTCCAAGAACCCTAAGGGAACTAAAAGGGCTTCAAGGGAGATTGGCCTACATCAGACGGTTCATCTCCAATCTTTCGGGGAAATGCCGTCCATTCTCTCGATTGATGAAAAAAGGTGTAGACTTTGTCTGGGATGCCGACTGCGAAGCCGCATTTCAAGATATCAAGTCATACCTGACCAAACCTCCAGTGTTAGCTGCCCCTGCCACTGGAAAACCATTCATCTTGTACACAAGAGCTCTTGATCATTCTGTAGGCGCTCTGCTTGCACAAGAAAATGATGAAGGAAAAGAAGCTGCTCTATATTACCTCAGCCGCATGCTAGTAGGTGCAGAGCATCGTTACTCTCCAGTCGAAAAAGAATGCCTTGCAGTGATGTTCGCCGTACAAAAGCTACGTCACTACTTGCTTTCCAACACGGTCTACCTCGTCTCAAGGATCAACCTCTTGAAGGTCCTTGTTACAAAAGCCGGTTCTCTCAATGCCCGACTGGCAAAATGGTCCATCCTCTTGTCACAATTTGATATTAGGTATGTGCCACAAAAAGCAATCAAAGGCCAAGCTCTAGCAGATTTCCTCGCAGAGCATCCATTGCCTAAAGATTCTCCACTCAGAGATGATCTCCCAGACGAACCTGTCTACAACGTGGAGACTTCCTCACCAAATGCCTCCTGGGACACGTACTTTGACGGTGCAACCAGGACAAATGAAAACAGAAAGCTGATCTCGGGAGTTGGCATCCTCTTTGTTAGCCCCGACAAATGCATGATTCCACACGCTTTCTCGCTACTGGAACCATGCACAAACAATGCAGCTGAATACCAAACTCTGATCCTAGGATTGGAACTCGCCATCGAATCCGGTATCACTATGCTGGAAGTCTTTGGAGACTCTCAATTGATCGTCAACCAGATGAATCAGAAATATGAAGTCAGGAAGCCCGATCTGCTGCCTTATTACAACAAGGCACAATCGCTTCTGCAAAAGTTTGACATCTGCAACATCACCCACATTCGTAGAGGTGAAAATATCCGTGCAGATGCCCTGGCCGGACTTGCCGCATCAATGGCGATCCAGGAAGGGGAAAACATGCAAATTACAGTGAATGAGAGAAGGATCCTCCCTCCTCTTAACACACACCAAGCAGTTGCTGAATGCCACCGAGTGGTTGGAAGTCGGATCTCTATCCTTCAACCTTCAATCGGCGACTGGAGGGATCCGTTCATTGATTACACTATGTTCGGAATCCTACCTGAAGATCCAAAAGAACGGGTAAGCATTCAAAGGCGAGCCCCAAACTTTCATTTGGATATCCCTTCAAAGATCCTTTACAGGAAATCCTTCAACGGAGTACTTCTACGCTGCTTGTCACAACAAGAGGCCGAAGAAACACTTAAAGAAGTTCATGCTGGTCTTTGTGGAGCCCATCAGGCAGGTCCTAAGCTCTATGATCAGATAAAAAGGTTAGGTTACTATTGGCCTACCATGGTTGCTGATGCAATGCAATTTGCCAAACGCTGCCAGCTATGCCAAGTTCACGGAGATTACATTCACATGCCTACGGAATGGCTACATCCTACAGCAATCTCATGGCCTTTCGAAGAATGGGGCATGGACATCATAGGTCCTATCTCTCCCCCTTCAAGCAAAGGTCATCGCTTCATCTTCGCCGCAATGGATTATTTCTCCAAGTGGTCAGAAGCATTTGCGTTCAACGAAATGAAGACCTCATCAGTTCTTCAGTTCCTGCGCACCAACATCATTTGTCGTTTCGGCATACCCAAGAGATTCGTCCATGATAACGGACCACAATTCCGGGATCATCGATTCTACAGGTTTTGCGACAAATACAAAATTCAAAGCTGTCCTTCGACTCCATACAATCCGGCAGCAAACGAATTAGCAGAAGCCTTCAACAAGACACTCTGCAAAATCCTCAAGAAAATGGTCTCTAGTCACAAAAGAGACTGGAGCGACAAACTGTCTGAAGCTTTGTGGGCCTATCGAACCACCGTTCGAGGACCAACCCATAGCACACCATTCTCCTTGATCTATGGATGCGAAGCTGTCGTGCCCCTAGAGGTACAAATTCCTTCTCTGAGGGTATCTCTACAAAATGACATGACTCAAGAAAGCAATGTCAAATTGCGACTCCATGAGCTGGACAATCTCGACGAGAGACGGCTCGAAGCTCGACAAAGCATTGAACTTTACCAAGCACGCATGGCAGGATCTTTTGACAAAAGGGTCCGGCAACGCGCCTACAAAAAGGGTGACTTGGTTCTTGCAGTAAAAAGACCAATGGTCTTCGCACACAAATCCAAAGGCAAATTTGAACCAAAATGGGAGGGACCCTACGTCATCGACAAGGTCTTCTCCAACGGCGCATATGCCCTCCTAAACATGGAAGGCGACAGATGTATGCTGCCTATCAACGGCAAGTTCTTGAAGCGGTACTACCCTTGAAGACTTACCCAACTGGGTAAGAGCAATGCCTGTATGGCCAAAACCTGTTCTCAGGTACTCGCTCGTCAAACCCACTCTCTTTAGAATTTTCATATCAAATGTCAAAATTTCTAGAGATTCAAAAACAATGCTTACTTTCATCGTTTCATTGTTCAAAAACAAAAAAAAAAAAAAAAAAATCCAAGTTTAGGAGCCTCTCCTTGACTTGACCAAAGCTTTCGATCCTTGAACCAAAATTCATGGTTTGAAACGAAAACCCGGATTCAGGGATTTCCACCCTAGTCCACCTTACCTTTTACCGCCAAATGGTTCTAGGTCAAAATTTACGACCCTCGTGTCTTTAAACAAAAAAAAATGGTTTTTCAAAAATCGTGGGGAAACGACATCAAAGTCAGTACCCGCAAAATAAAAATTTTGAAAAAAAGCAAGGATGCGACATTCCATCGATACTTGCACCCAAAATCGCAGGGAAGCGACATTTCGTCGATACTTGCAAAATCCAAAAATCGTGGAGAAGCAACAAACCAGTTGATATCCACAACCCAATTTCAAAAATCGTGGAGAAGCAACAAACCAGTTGATATCCACAACCCAAATTTCGAAGGTTCGAGAAAACCTAAAACCGTGGAGAAGCAACAAACCAGTTGATATCCACAACCCAATTTCAAAAATCGTGGAGATGCAACATACCAGTTGCTATCCACAACCAAAATTACAAATGGTTCGAGAAAACCTCAAATTTCAAAAATCGCAGAGAAACGACATCAAGTCAGTACCCGCAAAACCAAAAGTCTTGGGAAAAGCAGGGAAGCGACGTTTAGTCGATATTTGCACCCCAATTCGCGAGGAAGCGACATTCCATCGATACTTGCAAAACCTAACCCGCGAGGAAGTGACATTCCATCAATACTCGCAAAACCGAATGAGCAAGGAAGCGACATTCCATCGATACTTGCAAGACCATTCAGCGGGGAGGCGACATTTAGTCGATACCTGCATTTTGAAAACCAAAACTCGGCTATAAATGCCAAAATCCGGCTATAAACGCCAAAATCGGCTTTCATGCCAATAAAACAAAACTCGGTTTTCAAAAAACTCGGCTACAAATGCCACACAAAAAAAAACCTGAGTCTCATGTCAAAACCGGCTATAAATGCCATAAATTGGCTATCAATGCCACCAAACCGGCTATAAATGCCACCAATTGGCTATCAATGCCACCAAACTGGCTGTAAATGCCATAAAAATCCGGCTTTCATGCCAAATTCGTTTCCCCTACCAAAACAACCATTTGACAAAAGATTTTCATAAAATGACAAAGCTTTTGATCAAATCCCATTTAGCAATTGCTTTCATCACAAAAAGATTTGAGTGAGCGTAGGGAACAAAAAAAAAAGAAAAGTACCAAAAAAAATACATGTGGTACCAAAAAATAGAAAGTGTTCACAAGCACTACAAAAAAAAAAAGAAAAGTACCAAAAAAATACATGTGGTACCAAAAAAAAAAGAAAGTGTTCACAAGCACTACAAAAAAAAAGAGTACCAAAAAATACATGTGGTACCAAAAAAAAAGAAGAATGGTTTCTGCTATAAAAAATCAGGAGCTCAGCCAAAAATGGTCTCCAGCCAAAGCTTTAGCTCCTCAAGCAAACTTTTGGCCTCAGCCGTCAGAGTTTCCAAGGCACGCTTCTTCAGGAACTTGCCATGAGATGCTGGCGAATGCCGTAACCGTTCTTTTACACCGGGAAGCTCTTCCCCAGCAGTTTGCCATCATTCGTTTTCTAGAGTCCTCCTCTCGAGAACTTGACCGGCATCTGCAACCCTGCGAATCAGAGTACTCCCCCTGTCACGAGCCTCTGTTATAGCAGCCCACTTCGCATCGACTTGTGCCTTCAAATGCTCAAGACGTTTCCTGGCCTCCTCAACTTCCCTATCAAGGACGTTAAGGTCATGCCTCAATCCGATGATGGCTAGCTCTTCCTTGTTCTTCTCCCGAACTAGCTGCTTCTTGCTTTGTGTAGCCTCATTCAGGTCAGACTTAGCCTTATCAGCAGGGTCCAAGAACATCTCCTTGAAGAATTGGTCGTCAGGGAAACCCATGGTCTCAAACCACTTGTCACCCAGTGCAATGATCCTATCAACGATCGCCCTGGCACCTGTGACATCCAGACCAACCTCTTCGGTGTCGGTCAGAATCTCCTATACATGTGGGATCATGCCAAATCCTGCCTCCAAGTGTCCAGAAAGGAGAGTCTTGACCCAAGAACTCAAAACCCGAGCCAGCACCTTCTTCGCAAATTGAAGAGACGAACTGGATGAAGATTCACCCTTCTCCGCTGATCGGCTGCTCATGTCATGTCCCATTGGAAGAGTAACAAAAGAACTCTTTTCACTTGGAGCCACTGGAGAGGGAATTTCAACACGAGGCATCTCCTCAATCATGTCTGAACTGGTCTCTACCTCCGGATCGACCTCTGGCATCCCTTGCTCTGGTTCTGAAGAAAGCGATGGACTCTCTTCTGTTACTTCAAAACCTGCAAATGAAACACAAAAAGGTATGATATGATCCTGTCCAAAAAAAAAAACCATCAGGGTCATCACTACAAAGTACCTTCTTCGACGATTGGCGGAACACTCTCTTCCTCCATGAACTCATCAGAAGCATCATCGACATTTGCGTCCATTGATGGTTCAAAGTCATCGGAATCCTGTGGCAAGTCAGCTGACAAGAAAAAAAATGTTAGCAATTCAAGTCGTAGGCAAAAAAAAAAAAAGAGAAAGCGAAAGAAGTTATACCAATTGGAGATTCCGGAGTCATTCTAGAGTCCCTCGGTTCTTCTTCAGATGCCATAACCGGCTCCATCACCGTCTCATCGGTCGGAACCTCAGGCATCGCCAAGTCTTCATCCTCTGGTAAAAAAAAAAGAGGCAGCAGCAGGGTGAGAAAACAAATCAGAACATGGAAAGCCCCATGAAAGAAGCAGAAAAAGAAAAAGGAAGAATCATACCTTCTCCCAGGCCTGCTGAATGGCCACATTAGAAGATCTAGCGGATCGACGAGGTACGCTTGTAGCAGGCTCTTTACCCTTGTTCGTTCTGGAGGAACCACCTGCAAAGGTTGGAAAAGAAAAAGATCGTCATCAAAATGACAGAATTTCGCTAAAAAAAGGGGTCACTTAGTCCCACCAAAAATCTGGCGAAATTTTGACATGACTCCGGGGCAATTCCGAAGAAAAAGGGAAATACCCCGAAAGAAATAGAAAGTTTTGAAGATGGGCTCAACATCGCTGCGAGCTCCGAAACTACAAACTTTCGAAACCTCAAAATCTCCGCAAAATCAAGAAGGG
Organism: Umbellularia californica; assembly: GCA_028538565.1. Taxonomy (NCBI): domain Eukaryota; kingdom Viridiplantae; phylum Streptophyta; class Magnoliopsida; order Laurales; family Lauraceae; genus Umbellularia; species Umbellularia californica. The sequence goes on from JAPQWN010000008.1 coordinate 42,154,042, forward strand.
CTCAACATCGCTGCGAGCTCCAAATTCCCAAATTTGCAAAGATTTTCAGGTATGCTCTCAAATTCAATTTACAAAAAGTACATGCATGAACATCTAGATTTGCATAAAAACGCATTATCATGATGAGCAAAAAAAAAAAAAAAAAAAAAAAAAAAAAAAAAAAAAGAAACTTTCTCAAAAAAAAAAAAAGGAGAAAGAAAAGAAAAAAAAAAGAAACTTTCTCAAAAAAAAAAAAGGAGAAAGAAAAAAAAAAAAAAGAAACTCCCACAAAAAAAAAAAAAAAGAGAAAAGAAGAAAAAAAAACGTGTGAAAAAAAAAACAAAAGAAGAAATCACGTGGAAAAAAAAAAAGAAGAAGAATAGAAAGAAAAAAAAAAAAAAAACAAGAAGAAAGAAAAAAAAGAGAGAAGAGAAACTTTCTTTTTTTACCATCCTATTCTCTACATAGAGTTTTCTTGAAAGAAAAAGAAAGAAAACTTACTTGAAGCCATTGATGGAGAAGAAGAAGGAAAAAGCTTGAAGATCCTTGAAGAAGAAAAACTATTGGCCTTGGAGCTCTCTTGAGATTGTTGCAAAAGAAAGCAATAAGAGCAAGAGATCCTACCCTCCTTGCTTTTATAGAAGAGAGCAAATCAAAGAAGGAAACAAAAAAGAAAGGTAAGTGTTACTAATTAGTAACCTTACCAAAAGAGAAGGAATTAGAAAGATTCTTTCCCAAAAAGAAAGATGTCTTTGAGAGATTTCCTCCCAAAATCAATCAAATGAGAGATTCTCTCCAACAAAATAGGATATTGAAGATTCTTTCCCAAAAAGAAAGATACCTTGAGATATTCTCTCCCAAATTAAGGGAATATGAGAGATTCTCTCCCATAAAGATATTTTTAGATATTCTCTATCCAAATGAGATATCTTTAGATATTCTTTACAAAAATGGCCCCACATGTGATCTAAGCCATCCTAAAAAGCTTAAGGTCCCATGGGCTAGCCCATATGAGCCAGGTTTGACCACCTAGGCACTATAAAAAAAAAAAAAGGGCTTTTAGTCAGGAAAAAATCCCTCTTACCAAGAGCATACAAAAATGGTTCCATGCCTCTTTTGAGTTGATTGAACCATACAAAAAAAATTCCAAGCCCCATGAGCTTCCAAAAATCAAACCATCCAGCCTCATAAACCAAATTGAGCCAAAATCTTGAAATTGACATTCCACAAAAAAAATCCAAACCACTCCAATGGACCCACACAGTCCCAAAGAGTGACCAAAAACCAAATCCTGGTCCCCTAACTTGCCACATACAGCTTGTTAAGTCACAAGACCAAAGCCAAAAACCAAATCCTGATCCCCCAACTTGCCACATACAGCTTGTTGGGTCACAAGGTCAAAACCAAAACCCGACCCCCTAACCTGCCACATATAGTTGGTTAGGTCACAAGATCAAAAACAGAAACCCAAATCCACATCCCTGATGTCATCTTCAAAATTTTGCCTCGAGATGGTGTGTGATTCCTTTCACTACCATAAAATTCCCCTGGAAGCTCAAAGGTTACTCTACCAAAGGAAAGATTGCTCAAAGACTCTTGGTCAAGACACAAGCTCTCCTTCAAAAATCTCTTCGAGGCACATCGACTACAAAAGTCAAGCAATTCGTCGCTGTACCTCGAGGGGGCATTTGTTGACACCAAAAATGTCACTTTGCCTCTTCAACATCAAGAAAACTGCATGAAGTCGCAACCTGCCATAAATAGGCAATGCAATTTCTCCAAAAAATCAAATCTTGTCAGAATCAAACTAAAACTGCAAGATCCTTCAAGATAGCCAAGAGAAGAGTACACATGAAGTTTCGGGCCATTTCGACAACATTTGGCCTAACTTCACTGCTCCGACAGCTAAACGGGAGCTCCCGGCGGCGACATCATCGGAGACGTCAAAACTTCGATCAAAGCCTACAGATGACTCCAGCATGTCTCAAAAGGGCTCTATGCCAAATTTCAAGTCAAACCGACAACGTTTGACCCTCCATCAATGCTCGAGCAGCAAAATCAAGCCTCCCAGCGGCGGGAACCACCGAAGCCTTCGCTCATCAAACCAAGTGCATGAGTGGCTTCAACATGCTTCCAAAAGGCTGCACGTCGAATTTCAGGTCATTCCGACAACGTTTGACCAGGTTTCGATGCTCCGAGAGAAAATCAAGCCTACCGGCAGCGGAGCAACCCGGGACCATGACATCCAAAACGGAGCCCATGGAACGTCTCAAAATGACTCCAATAGGCTCCCCGTCAAATTTCAGGTCAATCGGACATCGTTTGGCCACATATCAACGCTCGGCATTTTCCCCGCAGCAAAATCAAGTGAAGCATCGATGGGACCCCAAACGGCTTCAAAACTCAAACAAAAGCCTATGGTTGGTCTTATTTATTGCTCAGGAGGCTTCACCTCAAATTTCAGGTCATTCCGACATCGTTTGACCAAGTTTCAGCTTCTGGCGGAAAATCAGCAGCTCTACGCGACAAAGTCTTCGGCTTTCCCGGAAAATTGGAAACTTTGCACTCTAAAAATGCAAGGATTCTCATCAGGTTTTCTACAGGGAAATCAAGCCAATAAATGAGAAGAAATGTCAAGAAAAATACAGAAGAAAACGGCGACGAAAAAGACCTCAAAACGACCGCAAAACGGGCTCCGAAGGGGAAAAATCCCCCAGGGTCGCAGACCCCTGCGACCATGGCCCATGGTCGCAGGCCCCTGCGACCATGGCGGTCCGGGTCACCGGATTTTCCGCCGATGACCCGTTTTTCCGTCTTTTTTCGCGTTTCGCGCACTTTGGCCCCTGTGGTTTCCTGAAAATGTGATTTTTAGTGCTTGAAATTGACTCATATCCTCCGACATCCGTCAAAATCACGGGTCAACCTCCAAAAGCATAAAATCATCATTGATCGCTCCAAGATCGCCAACCGGTCGACCAAGAAAGTGCACTTTCTGTCCGACCGATCGTGAAATCGACAAGACAGATGTCACCGGCCCGCTCTTAGCTATCAATGTCTGAAGTTACATGTTCATCCGATGTCGATCAGCATGTAGATCCATCGATGATCATCGCCAGAAGAATTCCAGAAGACACGGCATGGCCCGCGACTCTTCGACTGCTCGGCGACCAATTAATGTGGTTAATTGACTAGCTTTATTGCAGTCATTAATTCATTTCTTTGGACGGCCCAATCAGAAGCAAGCATTTGGGAGTTACAAGTCAATTGATTCATGGCATTTAAACCATGAAACTCCTCCCATTATGGTAATTAAGGTGATTAAAAGCCCTTAATCTCCATCGGCCAATCAGATTCAAGGAAAAAGGAGTTACAAAATCAAGAAATAAATCTTGTAACTCCTCCCATTAAAGCCATTAAGGCTCATAAACCCACCTAAATGGCTACCAAAAGCCTATAAATAGGAGAGCATTCCATTGAAATTGAAATCAGAAAAAAGAGGAGAAAATCAGAGGATCAGAAAAGAAGATCAGAAAGAGATCTGAGAGAAAGAAAAAGAGAGAAAAACTCTGCTGAAGTTCTGCACCGGCCACCACTACAAGGTGACAAAAGTCCCTTGGGGGGCACCCCCCCCAAGGTCCTTGCCTTCTCCCGCTGCCTCCAATGGCTTAGACGTGGCTTTTCAGCCCGTCTACTTAGCTTTTTATTGGACATAGGACCTTCTCTTGGTCTTTATCCTCTAAAAACCTGAGGTTATAGCCAAGCCAAGCGAATCAAGAGCATCTTCTGTTCTCATCTGCATGGATGATGGCGAAGCCCATACATGGCTTGCGACCGTCAATCTGAACGAGTCCCCCACAATCTCCTAAAAAGTTAGATCTTCCTTTTCTTGCTTTTCATTGTAGTTTGTATTTTTCTAAAAGAGACAAAAATCACAACTCTTGTCTTTCATTATTGATGAGAATTGTAAATCGGCTATAAACGCCAAAATCGGCTATAAATGCCAAACAAAATCGCCTTTCACGGCAAACCAAGAAAATGTCTCTTTTCTTAAATATTTGTGCAATGGAAAACTTGAAAGAAGTTGATTTCCTTTTTTACTTGCGAAGGTTGATCTCAGGATTACCACTTGCAATTCCAAGTAAAATAGAAAATCTGGCACACCCACATAAAAGAAATGTTGATGCACGCTTCAGGGCCCGCCAGGGCGCGAAAGGGTCGGACCCGACGGACTCCCACGTTCCGCCGACCCCGGTAGCCGCCCCAACGGCGCCTCGGAGCGCGTTCCATCAATTCACAAAGAGAAAGATGTAACCACAATTACAAAGATTCATTCAAGTCTTAGGCACAAGAGAAAACAAAGCTATCAATCATATTTCAAGACAATAAATGGCTCAACAACCCCTTTTCAAAAGCATTAAAATCATGTTGAATGCAAGTAAAACCCATCATTAATGAGACAATAAATCCAAACATTTGATCATGGAAATCATTGAAAACTAAAACATCCACTTGCCTCAAGGTCTCTAACAAGAAATCCAAGCTTCTAATTAACTCTTCCAAGCCAAACTCCAAGCTACACAAAAACCCCAAAACAAACCCTAAAATGGGTCAAACCAAGAAATAAGAAGAGATGACTCTCAATAATGAAGATAGAGCTCTCCCAAGACTAGAAGAACATGGATCTAAGAGATTAGGGATGAAGCTTACTTGTAGGTTCTCCAAATGGACAAGGTGAGCTCAAGGAGGGTCTTGAGTTGAGTAGATCCTTCCACAAATGGTATTAAAGAGAAGCTTGCAAGGTGGGGAAGAGGGTTGAGATCTCCATATCTTGATTTGGGTAAGGTGGGTGGTGCTTGATGGTGGACAAGCAAGAAGAAGAAGAGAAAGAAGCAAAGGAACCCTAGGTTTGTGCTTGTGCTGGAAAAAGAGTAAATGGAAGAGGATGGGTCTCCTTATATACAAGTGGGGTGTGGGTCCCCTCACTAAGAAATCTCTTTGGGCTGAAATCACTAATATCGGGACCTCGAACGAAATCGACGAAGAAGAGGAAAGTGATCGTCGAAATATCTAGTTTCCAAAAGGTATATGTTTTGCGAGTTTCGGGAATATCAAGTTTTGGTACAGATTTCATGTAAAAAGACTGTTTTGCCCTCAATGCAAGAAAATCGGGTTTCGGGGTTCCGGACAGTAACGGGCTCAACATGAAAGTTGTAAGGATCGACAAAATAAGTAAAACGGGATCAAGACAAGAATTAGGGGAATATCAAGTAACCTCCAAAAGCAAGCAAGACTATCAAAAAGGAACCCCCAAAGGGTCACACTAAACACAAGACACTAAAAGTTCCCCAAAGCTATAAAAGAACTATACTAATCCAAGCTTATTCAAAACCACTAATCAAGCTTAGCACAAACACACAACTTAATTAGTAATAATCGAGTCACTTGGGTCGGGGTCTTATAGGCATACTGTTATCAACCATATCTTCGCCAACTGGCCCCGTGTGATCACTATTACTTGTAGTGGGATTGCCGTTTAATGGTCGCTTACGAGGTGGCATGATGCTGTAAAACAAGTTTTTAGCATATATAAAGCAAAAAGTGGGTCACACATTGCTCATTCGATTCTAGCTAACGAAAGTGATGGAACGCGCTCCGAGGCGCCGTGGGGCGGCTACCGGGGTCGGCGGAACGTGGGAGTCCGTCGGGTCCGGCCCTTTCGCGCCCTGGCGGGCCTGAAGCGTGCATCAACATTTCTTTGTGTGGGTGTGCCAGATTTTCTATTTTACTTGGAATTGCAAGTGGTAATCCGGAGATCAACCTTCGCAAGTAAAAAGGAAATCAACTTCTTTCAAGTTTTCCATTGCACAAATATTTAAGAAAAGAGACATTTTCTTGGTTTGCCGTGAAAGGCGATTTTGTTTGGCATTTATAGCCGATTTTGGCGTTTATAACCGATTTACAATTCTTATCAATAATGAAAGACAAGAGTTGTGATTTTTGTCTCTTTAGAAAAATACAAATTACAGTGAAAAGCAAGAAAAGGAAGATCTAACTTTTCAGGAGATTGTGGGGGACTCGTTCAGATTGACGGTCGCAAGCCATGTATGGGCTTCGTCATCATCCATGCAGATGAGAACAGAAGATGCTCTTGATTCACTTGGCTTGGCTATGACCTCAGGTTTTTAGAGGGCAAAGACCAAGAGAAGGTCCTATGTCCAATAAAAAGCTAAGTAGACGGGCTGAAAAGCCACGTCTAAGCCATTGGAGGCAGCAGGAGAAGGCAAGGACCTTGGGGGGGGGTGCCCCCCAAGGGACTTTTGTCACCTTGTAGTGGTGGCCGGTGCAGAACTTCAGCAGAGTTTTTCTCTCTTTTTCTTTCTCTCAGATCTCTTTCTGATCCCTTTTTTTCTGATCTTCTGATTTTCTCCTCTTTTTTCCGATCTCGATTTCAATGGAATGCTCTCCTATTTATAGGCTTTTGGTAGCCATTTAGGAGGATTTATGAGCCTTAATGGCTTTAATGGGAGGAGTTACAAGATTTATTTCTTGATTTTGTAACTCCTTTTTCCTTGAATCTGATTGGCCGATGGAGATTAAGGGCTTTTAATCACCTTAATTACCATAATGGGAGGAGTTTCATGGTTTAAATGCCATGAATCAATTGACTTGTAACTCCCAAATGCTTGCTTCTGATTGGGCCGTCCAAAGAAATGAATTAATGACCATAATAAAGTTAGTCAATTAACCACATTAATTGGTCGCCGAGCAGTCGAAGAGTCGCGGGCCGTGCCGTGTCTTCTGGAATTCTTCTGGCGATGATCATCGATGGATCTACATGCTGATCGACATCGGATGAACATGTAACTTCAGACATTGATAGCTAAGAGCGGGCCGGTGACATCTGTCTTGTCGATTTCTCGATCGGTCGGACAAAAAGTGTACTTTCTTGGTCAGCCGGTTGACGATCTTGGAGCGATCAATGATGATTTTATGCTTTTGACGGCGGATCCGAGATGTCGTCGGATATGAGTCAATTTAAAGCACTAAAAATCACATTTTCAGGAAACCACAGGGGCCAAAGTGCGCGAAACGCGAAAAAAGACGGAAAAAACGGGTCACCGGCGGAAAATCCGGTGACCCGGACCTCCATGGTCGCCGTTTTCTTCTGTATTTTTCTTGACATTTCTTCTCATTTATTGGCTTGATTTCCCTGTAGAAAACTTGATGAGAATCCTTGCATTTTTTAGAGTGCAAAGTTTCCAATTTTCCGGGAAAGCCGAAGACTTTGTCGCGTAGAGCTGCTGATTTTCCGCCAGAAGCTGAAACTTGGTCAAACGATGTCAGAATGACCTGAAATTTGAGGTGAAGCCTCCTGAGCAATAAATAAGACCAACCATAGGCTTCTGTTTGCGTTTTGAAGCCGTTTGGGGTCCCGTCGATGCTTCACTTGATTTTGCTGCGGGGAAAATGCCGAGCTTTGATATGTGGCCAAACGATGTCCGATTGACCTGAAATTTGACGGGGAGCCTATTGGAGTCATTTTGAGACGTTCCATGGGCTCTGTCTTGGATGTCATGGTCCCGGGTTGCTCCGCCGCCGGTAGGCTTGATTTTCTCTCGGAGCATCGAAACCTGGTCAAACGTTGTCGGAATGACCTGAAATTGGACGTGCAGCCTTTTGGAAGCATGTAGAAGCCACTCATGCACTTGGTTTGATGAGCGAAGGCTTCGGTGGTTCCCGCCGCCGGGAGGCTTGATTTTGCTGCTCGAGCATTGATGGAGGGTCAAACGTTGTCGGTTTGACTTGAAATTTGGCATGGAGCCCTTTTGGGACATGCTGGAGTCATCTGTAGGCTCTGATCGAAGTTTTGACGTCTCCGATGATGTCGCCGCCGGGAGCTCCCGTTTAGCTGTCGAAGAAGTGAAGTTAGGCCAAATGTTGTCGAAATGGCCCGAAACTTCATGTGTACTCTTCTCTTGGCTATCTTGAAGGATCTTGCAGTTTTTGTTTGATTCTGACAAGATTTGAATTTTTGGAGAAGTTGCATTGCCTATTTATGGCAGGTTGCGACTTCATGCAGCTTTCTTGATTTGAAGAGGCAAAGTGACATTTTTGGTGTCAACAAATGCCCCCTCGAGGTACAGCGACGAGTTACTTGACTTTTGTAGTCGATGTGCCTCGAAGATATTTTTGAAGGAGAGCTTGTGTCTTGACCAAGAGTCTTTGAGCAATCCTTCCTTTGGTAGAGTAGCCTTTGAGCTTCCAGGGGAATTTTATGGTAGTGAAAGGAATCACACACCATCTCGAGGCAAAGTTTTGAAGATGACATCAGGGATGTGGATTTGGGCTTTTGTTTTTGACCTTGTGACCTAACAAGCTGTATGTGGCAAGTTAGGGGGTCGGGTTTTGGTTTTGACCTTGTGACCCAACAAGCTGTATGTGGCAAGTTGGGGGATCAGGATTTGGTTTTTGGTTTTGGTCTTGTGACCTAACAAGCTGTATGTGGCAAGTTAGGAGACCAGGATTTGGTTTTTGGTCACTCTTTGGGACTGTGTGGGTCCATTGGAGTGGTTTGGATTTTTTTTTTTTGTGGAATGTCAATTTCAAGATTTTGGCTCAATTTGGTATATGAGGCTGGATGGTTTGATTTTTGGAAGCTCATGGGGCTTGGAATTTTTTTTTTGTATGGTTCAATCAACTCAAAAGAGGCATGGAACCATTATTGTATGCTCTTGGTAAGAGGGATTTTTTCCTGACTAAAAGCCCATTTTTTTTTTTTTTTAGTGCCTAGGTGGTCAAACCTGGCTCATATGGGCTAGCCCATGGGACCTTAAGCTTTTTAGGATGGCTTAGATCTCATGTGGGGCCATTTTTGTAAAGAATATCTAAAGATATCTCATTTGGATAGAGAATATCTAAAAATATCTTTATGGGAGAGAATCTCTCATCTTCCCTTAATTTGGGAGAGAATATCTCAAGGTATCTTTCTTTCTGGGAAAGAATCTCCAATCTCCTATTTTGTTGGAGAGAATCTCTCATTGATTGATTTTGGGAGAAAATCTCTCAAAGACATCTTTCTTTTTGGGAAAGAATCTTTCTAATTCCTTCTCTTTTGGTAAGGTTACTAATTAGTAACACTTACCTTTCTTCTTTGTTTCCTTCTTTGATTTGCTCTCTTCTATAAAAGCAAGGAGGGTAGGATCTCTTGCTCTTATTGCTTTCTTTTGCAACAATCTCAAGAGAGCTCCAAGGCCAAGAGTTTTTCTTCTTCAAGGATCTTCAAGCTTTTTCCTTCTTCTTCTCCATCAATGGCTTCAAGTAAGTTTTCTCTCTTTTTCTTTCAAGAAAACTTTATGTAGAGAATAGGATGGTAAAAAAAAAGTTTCTCTTCTTTTTTTTTTTCTTTCTTCTTTTTTTTTTCTTTCTTTCTTTTCTTTCTATTCTTCTTCTTTTTTTTTTTTCTTCTCCACGTGATTTCTTCTTTTGTTTTTTTTATTCTTTTTTTTTTTCACACGTTTTTTTCTTCTTTTTTTTTGTGGGCCGTACGGACAGATCCGTACGGATCTGGTCCGTACGGCCACGTGGCCTGATTTTTTTTTTTTTTTTTTTTTTGAGAAAGTTTCTTTTTTTTTTCTTTTCTTTCTCCCTCCTTTTTTTGAGAAAGTTTCTTTTTTTTTTTTTTTTTTTTTTTTGCTCATCATGATAATGCGTTTTTATGCAAATCTAGATGTTCATGCATGTACTTTTTGTAAATTGAATTGAGTAGCATGATGTGATAGCATACCTGAAAATCTTTGCAATTTTGGGAATTTGGAGCTCGCAGCGATGTTGAGCCCTTCTTGATTTTGTGGAGATTTTGAAGTTTCGAAAGTTTGGAGTTTCGGAGCCCGCAGCAATGTTGAGCCCATCTTCAAACTTTCTATTTCCGTCGGGGTATTTCCTTTTTCTTTGGAATTGCCCCGGAGTCATGCCAAAATTTCGCCAGATTTTTGGTGGGACAAAGTGACCCCTTTTTTTTTTTAGCGAAATCCTGTCATTTTGATGACGATCTTTTTCTTTTCCAACCTTTGCAGGTGGTTCCTCCAGAGCGAACAAGGGTAAAGAGCCTGCTACAAGCGTACCTCGTCGATCTGCTAGATCTTCCAATGTGGCCGTTCAGCAGGCCTGGGAGAAGAACAAGGAAGAGCTAGCCATCATCGGATTGAGGCATGACCTTAACGTCCTTGATAGGGAAGTTGAGGAGGCCAGGAAACGTCTTGAGCATTTGAAGGCACAAGTCGATGCTAAGTGGGCTGCTATAACAGAGGCTCGTGACAGGGAGAGTACTCTGATTCGCAGGGTTGCAGATGCCGGTCAAGTTCTCGAGAGGAGGACCCTAGAAAACGAACGATGGCAAACTGCTGGGTAAGAGCTTCCCGGTGTAAAAGAAGGGTTACGGCATTAGCCAGCATCTCATGGCAAGTTCCTGAAGAAGCGTGCCTTGGAAACTCTGACGGCTGAGGCCAAAAGTTTGCTTGAGGAGCTGAAGCTTTGGCTGGAGACCATTTTTGGCGAGCTCCTGATTTTTTATAGCAGAAACCATTCTTCTTTTTTTTTGGTACCACATGTATTTTTTGGTACTCTTTTTTGTAGTGCTTGTGAACACTTTCTTTTTTTTGGTATCACATGTATTTTTTTGGTACTTTTTTTTTGTAGTGCTTATGAACACTTTCCTCTTTTTTTTTTTTTTGTACCGCATGTATTTTTTTGGTACTTTTCTTTTCTTTTTTTTTTGTTTTCCCTACTCTCACTCAAATCTTTTTGTGATGAAAGTAATTGCTAAATGGGATTTGATCAAAAGCTTTGTCATTTTGTGAAAATCTTTTGTCAAATAATTGTTTTGGCATGGGAGCCTGATTTTGGTTGTGGCGTGAAAGCCGCTTTTGAGATGGCATGGAAGCCGAAATTTTATGGCGTAAAAGCCAAAATTTGGGTTGGCATGGAAGCCGGTGTTTTTGTGGCATTTACAGCCAGTTTGGTGGCATTGATAGCCAATTTGTGGCATTTATAGCCGGTTTTGTGGCATTGATAGCCAATTTCATTTATAGCCGGTTTTGACATGAGAGTCAGGTCTTTTTTTTTTGTGTGGCATTTGTAGCCGAGTTTTTTGAAAACCGAGTTTTGTTTTATTGGCATGAAAGCCGATTTTGGCGTTTATAGCCGGAAATTTTTGTTTTGGCATTCATAGCCAGATTTTGGCATTTATAGCCGAGTTTTGGTTTTCAAAATGCAGGTATCGACTAAATGTCGCCTCCCCGCTGAATGGTCTTGCAAGTATCGATGGAATGTCGCTTCCTTGCTCATTCGGTTTTGCGAGTATTGATGGAATGTCACTTCCTCGCGGGTTAGGTTTTGCAAGTATCGATGGAATGTCGCTTCCTCGCGAATTGGGGTGCAAATATCGACTAAGCGTCGCTTCCCTGCTTTTCCCAAGACTTTTGGTTTTGCGGGTACTGACTTGATGTCGTTTCTCCGCGATTTTTGAAATTTGAGGTTTTCTCGAACCATTTGTAATTTTGGTTGTGGATAGCAACTGGTATGTTGCATCTCCACGATTTTTGAAATTGGGTTGTGGATATCAACTGGTTTGTTGCTTCTCCACGATTTTAGGTTTTCTCGAACCTTTGGAATTTGGGTTGTGGATATCAACTGGTTTGTTGCTTCTCCACGATTTTTGAAATTGGGTTGTGGATATCAACTGGTTTGTTGCTTCTCCACGGTTTTTGGATTTTGCAAGTATCGACGAAATGTCGCTTCCCTGCGATTTTGGGTGCAAGTATCGATGGAATGTCGCATCCTTGCTTTTTTTGTTTTGCGGGTACTGACTTTGATGTCATTTCCCCACGATTTTTGAAAAACCATTTTTTTTTGTTTAAAGACACGAGGGTCGTAAATTTTGACCTAGAACCATTTGGCGGTAAAAGGTAAGGTGGACTAGGGTGGAAATCCCTGAATCCGGATTTTTGTTTCAAACCATGAATTTTGGTTCAAGGATCGAAAGCTTTGGTCAAGTCAGGGAGAGGCTCCTAAACTTGGATTTTTTTTGTTTTTGAACAATGAAACGATGAAAGTAAGCATTGTTTTTGAATCTCTAGAAATTTTGACATTTGATATGAAAGTTCTAAAGAGAGTGGGTTTGACGAGCGAGTACCTGAGAACAGGTTTTGGCCATACAGGCATTGCTCTTACCCAGTTGGGTAACTCTTCAAGGGTAGTACCGCTTCAAGAACTTGCCGTTGATAGGCAGTATACATCTGTCGCCTTCCATGTTTAGGAGGGCATATGCGCCGTTGGAGAAGACCTTGTCGATGGCGTAGGGTCCCTCCCATTTTGGTTCAAATTTGCCTTTGGATTTGTGTGCGAAGACCATTGGTCTTTTTACCGCAAGAACCAAGTCACCCTTTTTGTAGGCACGTTGCCGGACCTTTTTGTCAAAAGATCCTGCCATGCGTGCTTGGGAAAGTTCAATGCTTTGTCGAGCTTCGAGCCGTCTCTCGTCGAGATTGTCCAGCTCATGGAGTCGCAATTTGACATTGCTTTCTTGAGTCATGTCATTTTGTAGAGATACCCTCAGAGAAAGAATTTGTACCTCTAGGGGCACGACAGCTTCGTATCCATAGACCAAGGAGAATGGTGTGCTATGGGTTGGTCCTCGAACGGTAGTTCGATAGGCCCACAAAGCTTCAGACAGTTTATCGCTCCAGTCTCTTTTGTGACTAGAGACCATTTTCTTGAGGATTTTGCAGAGTGTCTTGTTGAAGGCTTCTGCTAATCCATTTGCTGCCGGATTGTATGGAGTCGAAGGACAGCTTTGAATTTTGTATTTGTCGCAGAACCTGTAGAATCGATGATCCCGGAATTGTGGTCCGTTATCATGGACGAATCTCTTGGGTATGCCGAAACGACAAATGATGTTGGTGCGTAGGAATTGAAGAACTGATGAGGTCTTCATTTCGTTGAACGCAAATGCTTCTGACCACTTGGAGAAATAATCCGTAGCGGCGAAGATGAAGCGATGACCTTTGCTTGAAGGGGGAGAGATAGGACCTATGATGTCCATGCCCCATGCTTCAAAAGGCCATGAGATTGCTGTAGGATGCAGCCATTCCGGAGGCATGTGAATGTAATCTCCGTGAACTTGGCATAGCTGGCAGCGTTTGGCAAATTGCATTGCATCAGCAACCATGGTAGGCCAATAGTAACCTAACCTTTTTATCTGATCATAGAGCTTAGGACCTGCCTGATGGGCTCCACAAAGACCAGCATGAACTTCTTTAAGTGTTTCTTCGGCCTCTTGTTGTGACAAGCAGCGTAGAAGTACTCCGTTGAAGGATTTCCTGTAGAGGATTTTTGAAGGAATATCCAAATGAAAGTTTGGGGCTCGCCTTTGTATGCTTACCCGTTCTTTTGGATCTTCAGGTAGGATTCCGAACATAGTGTAATCAATGAACGGATCCCTCCAATCGCCGATTGAAGTTTGAAGGATAGAGATCCGACTTCCAACCACTCGGTGGCATTCAGCAACTGCTTAGTGTGTGTTAAGAGGAGGGAGGATCCTTCTCTCATTCACTGTAATTTGCATGTTTTCCCCTTCCTGGATCGCCATTGATGCGGCAAGTCCGGCCAGGGCATCTGCACGGATATTTTCACCTCTACGAATGTGGGTGATGTTGCAGATGTCAAACTTTTGCAGAAGCGATTGTGCCTTGTTGTAATAAGGCAGCAGATCGGGCTTCCTGACTTCATATTTCTGATTCATCTGGTTGACGATCAGTTGAGAGTCTCCAAAGACTTCCAGCATAGTGATACCGGATTCGATGGCGAGTTCCAATCCTAGGATCAGAGCTTGGTATTCAGCTGCATTGTTTGTGCATGGTTCCAGTAGCGAGAAAGCGTGTGGAATCATGCATTTGTCGGGGCTAACAAAGAGGATGCCAACTCCCGAGATCAGCTTTCTGTTTTCATTTGTCCTGGTTGCACCGTCAAAGTACATGTCCCAGGAGGCATTTTGTGAGGAAGTCTCCACGTTGTAGACAGGTTCGTCTGGGAGATCATCTCTGAGTGGTGAATCTTTAGGCAATGGATGCTCTGCGAGGAAAGTCTGCTAGAGCTTGGCCTTTGATTGCTTTTTGTGGCACATACCTAATATCAAATTGTGACAAGAGGATGGACCATTTTGCCAGTCGGGCATTGAGAGAACCGGCCTTCGTGACAAGGACCTTCAAGAGGTTGATCCTCGAGACCAGGTAGACTGTGTTGGAAAGCAAGTAGTGACGTAGCTTTTGTACGGCGAACATCACTGCAAGGCATTCTTTTTCGACTGGAGAGTAGCGATGCTCTGCACCTACTAGCATGCGGCTGAGGTAGTATAGAGCAGCTTCTTTTCCCTCACCATTCTCTTGTGCAAGCAGAGCGCCTACAGAATGATCAAGAGCTCTTGTGTACAAGATGAATGGTTTTCCAGTGGCAGGGGCAGCTAACACTGGAGGTTTGGTCAGGTATAACTTGATATCTTGAAATGCGGCTTCGCAGTCGGCATCCCAGACAAAGTCTACACCTTTTTTCATCAATCGAGAGAATGGACGGCATTTCCCCGAAAGATTGGAGATGAACCGTCTGATGTAGGCCAATCTCCCTTGAAGCCCTTTTAATTCTCTCAAAGTTCTTGGAGAGGGCATTTCTAGAATAGCCTTGACTTTTATGGGGTCAAGTTCTATTCCAGCTTTCCGAACAAGGAATCCGAGAAACTTACCCGACGAGACGCCGAAGAAGCATTTTAGAGGATTCATCCGCAGTTTGTGTTTGCGGAGTCGGAGGAAGACTTCCCGAAGATCTTTGAGATGGTCTTCTTTTCTTCTGCTTTTGACGGCAAGGTCATCAACGTAACATTCGACCGTCTTGTGCTGCATATCTTGGAATATTTTCATCATAGCCCTCTGATATGTGGCACCAGCATTTTTCAGACCAAATGGCATGACAGTGTAGCAATACACGCCAAATGGAGTCCGAAATGAAGTGTGTTTTTCATCCTCGGGATGCATCTTTATCTGATTGTAACCAGAGAAGCCATCCATGAATGTCATTCGCTCGAATCCGCAGGTATTGTCAATCATCACCTCCGGTATGGGGAGCGGGAATTCATCTTTAGGGCAAGCGCCATTCAGGTCTCTATAGTCAATACAGACTCTGATCTGCCCAGTTTTCTTTGTCACGGGGACAATATTGGCCAACCACTCTGGATGTTGTTCCTCACGGATGAAGCCAACGCTTTTGAGTTTTTGAACTTCTTGTTCAATTTTATCCATCACATCTGGACGGAATCTTCTTTGGCCTTGTTTGACAGGCTTGACGTCTTCTTGAAGATTGAGTTTGTGGACTGCTACTTTGGGGTCTAAACCAGGCATTTCAGCATAGGACCATGCAAAGCAATCAACGAACTCACGAAGAAAAGCGATATACTCGGGTAACTCATCATCCTTTATATTCTTGCTTATGAATACAGGACGTGGGTTATCAGGTGTTCCCAAGTCTATCTTTTCAACAGGATCTTCTGTCGGAAGGTTCGAAGGTGGTTCCTCCACAATATTTTCGGAGGCTTCCAACTCAACGAAACCTTCTGGAGTTTCAACTGCATTAACAGACCAAGGCTCTGTTCCTTTCCATGGATTTTCTTGATTGGTGATCTCCTCAAGGCTTGCTATGAGATAGTCCCAATCGCCTGTTGAGTCTGGTATTTCTTTTGGAGACGAGGGTTCTTCTGGGTCAGGATGCCACAAGTCTGTATTATCGGACGATTCCTCTTTATCATCAGAGAAATCATACCAATTGGATGAGCTTCCTGGATCTTTGTCAGGTAACTCTTTAAAGAGATATCCAGGGAGATCGATGTCTTCATGGACTTGAGATGTTGAGGCTTGGTCGGTAAAACGACTTTTAAGCTTTTGTGTCAACTGTCTCAGAGGAGTGTCGGGATCATACCCTAACCCATATGAAGACTTTTCTACATGACCGTAGAGTCTCCAATCTTCCAGCTGGCTTTTGGTCAAGGCGGGCTCCAATGGCGTGAGAATACCGCGTCTTTCTCCCAAACCGACTGGGTTTTGAGCGTCATAGCCCATTTTCTTCATAATTGCTTGTGCCACAGGACTATATAGAGATAGCTGAGGCATACCTTCATTTTGGAAAGGTTCCAGCATGGAATTTGATGAAGAAGCGTCCGATCTATGGAAGAAGATCGGCCTTTGCTTTGGTGATGTTGCCGGAACAACAAAGGTAGCAGACGTAGGATCTTCTACATCTGCAGGTGTCTCCATCGGAATGAGAGCAGGCTGAACTTGCTGAGTGTCAGCTTGGCTTGACGATGCATCGTCTTCTGGCTCTGAGTCCGAGTCTGTGTCTTGCATGATAGACACGAGAGAGACAACAAATTTGCCCCCAGGCTTTTGTTTCGCCTTCTTCACTTTAGTCGTGATGACCAAAGGTCTTGAATTCTTGAGGGAGATGACGAAGGGAGATTGACTACTCTCTTCTAATTTGCCGGCGGGTTTGTTTTCTTCCGGTGATTTTTGAGGAGCCTTGCCTTTATCTTTCTGGAGATTTTCAGCAGGGGGTGCTATTTCCTCTTCTTCTTCTTTTTCGCCTTCATACATTTGGGAGTCTGCGAAGTGGACTTCTTTACCTTTGAAGGGTTTCCTGTCCGCAAAGACTCGATGTACCATGCCGTCGTCGCCGACAAACTTGATGCATTGATGTAGAGTTGAAGGAACAACACCATTCTCGTGTATCCAAGGACGTCCGAGAAGGATGTTATAGCATGAGGGGGTTTTTATTGCATACACAGTGACCTCAGAGATAAGATCACCGATTTGCAATTTGAACCTGATTTTGCCGATAGGCCTTTGAGTGCTCCCATCGTATCCAAAGATAGATACAGATGTGTGGCTTAGCTTGCTGGGTGGAATGCCCAACTCTTCAAGAGCCGAAGTGGAGATAAGGTTGAGTGCAGAACCTGGGTCGATCTGAACTCTATGTATCGGCATTTCTTTGATGTACCCTGTGAAGTACAGGGGTCGGTTGTGCCTTGCTTCGCCAAGTAGGAGGTCTTCCTTAGTGAAGGCGATGGTTGCACTGGCTGCCTTTTGAACCGAGAGGCATTGGATGCATGATCCCTCAGTTTTCTTTTCTCCCTTTGAGGAAGTTTCAGAGTTTTTGACCCGGTAGTCCATTTCAATTTGGAGGACTTGCGGGGCATGTTTGTCGACATCCTCATTCAGTTTTTGTAATTCTGAGATGAGATTATCACGAGTGCGTGGAGACATTCGTAATAAATCCAGGATGTGAAGACGTGCAGGTATGTGTTTGAAGTGCTCAACCAAGTCATACTTGAAAGCCTCCTTAGGGCCTGCATGTTCATCATTGTTGCCACTGGGGGCGCTTACAACATCTTTTCCCGAAGGATTTACATAAGTAAAGGAAGATTGGTTGTAATTTTTGTGGTAGTCCCGGCCCGAACGGGTGCCTCTACCAACTTCGAGAGCTTCTTGAGAAGGGTCTTCGCTTGGAAGATTGTCCTCAGGATCAAGAGGCTGTCGTTTTTCATCTACTGGGGATGTATCTGCAGCAGAATTGCCATCCTCAGTGATTGTGTTGCACGGAGCATTTTCCGGGAGCCAGTCCTGAACAGCATCCAGCAGCTTTTCTTCTTCGTTGACCCATCCATCACCCCAAGTTGGGTTTTCTTCATGATGATGAGTCGGGAAGAATGTGTATCCTGAAGTCACAGTCTCAGGAGAAGAAACCTGAGAGGGTGTCATCTCTGTGAAAGTCACGTAAGACGAGGTAGCCCCAGAGGATACATTGCTAGGCGTCGTCGGAGTGTAGGTAATCTCATCAGACGACGCTTCAGAAGAGCTATAGTCCTGATATATTACATTACAGGAAGCTCTGATAGGAGATGTTGCCTGCTCGGAGTCAGACTCATCCTCGGATGTAAGAGGATCATCTATCCAGCAATGTTCTCCATTTTCAGGAGTTGAGGGAGGAGGTACCTGATGGGCTTCAGGGACTTCCGGCTCTGGATTGTGAGGAATCTCGTTGACGCGGTCTTGCTCTTGTTCTAGAGCGAGACGCTGCAAGATCCTTGCATATTCTTTAAGATCAGGCATGGAAGCCAGATCCTCTTCTTCGTCTTCTCCGTGTGGCTCAACATAGTTGATTTCCACTGGAGCAATGACAGATGCTGGGTTAACAGCATCTTCTTGTGCAGCCTCTTGGTCTTCTTCATCATCAGACCAGGATCCTTGTGGTTGCAAGGGGTTATACCAGATTACTGGGATAAGGTGAGTTTCAGGAACCCATTATTCATCGGAGAGATATTCTCCTGTTTCAAGAGATTCCTCCCACTCATCGGTGTAGTTGGGCTCGAATCCATCGTCGGTGTCGCTGGACTCGTATCCATCAATGGAGAATCCAACTACCGAGTTGCAAGAGTATGATGCCCCCTGCATGGCTTCTTTTTTGAATTGAGGTGGCATGAAATCACTGAGAGTGAAGTTTCTTACCGCCTTTGAAGTCTCTGGAAGGGACGTTTCTGTTGCCCCGAGTGAAGTGGTAGAGGAGGCCTCTGCCTTTTCATGGACTTCTTGTTTTGGCTGGGTCTTCTCTTGCCGTTTGAGCTTGAGGAGATGTTTCTTGGCTTGCCTTCGCTGCTGAGCGATCGGCTTTGTTTTGACGATCTCCCAATTTTCATCTTCCAGGAGATCGGGATGTACCCATATGGGTTGTCCGTCTGGTGTCGGGCAAGGAACCAACACTTCGGACGTTTGAATTCTATTTATCACCTTGAAGGAAGTAGTGATCTTCTTCTTCGGTGATTTTGGTGTTTGTCCACGTGACACCATGTTGACGGAGGCGGGGCCATAATTTTTGTCAAAGGTGATGACTCCGTTTTTCCACATCTCGTTTATCTTCTCTCTCACAACAAAGCATTGATTGAGAGGATGCGAGACCATCTGGTGGTATGGACAGTACCGAGGATCATTGGTTTTGCCAACGTCTCCAGGCCTTTTGGGCTCTGGCAAAATGAGTTTGCCATTTGCTAGGAGAGCCTCAAAGATTTCTTCGACGTCTTCATCGAACGGATATTTCTTTTCTACTCGCTCTTTGAAGGCATCAGAGAGTTCAGGTCTCTTACCTGCAGCTCTATTTTTAGCTTTCTTTGGTTGCTGAGGAGCTGACTTGGTTTGCACATTAAGGACCTCTTTCTTCTTTGGTTTAGACGTTGCAATGGCGGTTGGCTCTCTTCTTGATGACTTCTGACTGTTGAGGTCTTTGATCACCATTTCAGCTTCCATGGAAGCTTCGAGGAGTTCCCCCAGGTTTTTTGATTTGTTGCCGATGATCATGGAGCGTATTTTTGCTCTCATATTGTTACGGCAGATGTCGACTAGCGACGCTTGTGGCAGTACATCTGAGCATTTGTACGCCATTGCTTTCCACTTGTGAATGAAGTCATAAGTTGACTCATTCTCTCCCTGTTTTAGGCTGCAGAGCTGAGCCATAGTAAAAGGATGATCCTCACCTTGGAAGTGGGTCAGGAAGCGTGTCTCCAGCATAGCCCAGTTCTGAATGGAGTTCTCCGGCAGAGTGGAGTACCAATCGAAGGCCGTACCTTTTAGGGTACTTGCAAAGAGGCGGATCTTGAGTGCATCTTGATCCGCGATAGCTCCCGTCAAGATCTTGAAGTGGATGACGTGCTGTCTGGCTGATCCTTTCCCCGTATATGTTTGGAGAGTAGGATGCTTGAATTTTGTGGGGAACGGGACCGAGTCCATCCATAAAGGATATGGTGGCTTGATCCCA
The DNA here is from genome assembly GCA_028538565.1 of Umbellularia californica. Lineage (NCBI taxonomy): Eukaryota > Viridiplantae > Streptophyta > Magnoliopsida > Laurales > Lauraceae > Umbellularia > Umbellularia californica. The sequence continues at coordinate 42,173,920 of JAPQWN010000008.1, forward strand.
TGCTCTTTGAGTATATCCTCTTCTTTAGCTTTGGCGAGGATACTGTCTACGTCCTTTTTGGTAAGGGCGCGTGACTCATTTTCTTCTCCATTTTCCTCGTTATTGCCATGATTCGGAGGAGGCTCATTGTTCACCTGATTTTGGACGACAAGGAGAAGGTTTTCCATCAGAGTTTCAATCCTCTGCTGGCCTTGTTCCAACTGCTGGATGCGTGTGAGCGTATTATCTCGAGGTGGATTCTGAGGTGGCGGCTCAGAACTTGTAGCCAAGACGTTCATCCCTCGGGATTCGAACGAAGAAATCGTCCTGGTGACCGAGCTGGGGCTCATTCTTTTTGATGAAGAGCTTGATGAAGGATTACTCTCTCGTCCTTGGCTGGAAGGGGCAGGAGATTCTTCGGGATGTCTTTGTGTCCTGGTGACGCTACGGGTCACCGGACGTCGGACATGGATTTTTGATGCTGACCTTTGGCGTCTTCTGGTTTTTCCAACCATATGGACGGCAGCAACTTGGTCGGGTCTTTCTTTTTCGACCCATTTGCGGGAGACTTGAAGTGTAGGAGGCTGGGTCCTTTGCTTCTCTAGTCTCTTTTGTCGATATGACGCACGGCGGCGTGCTCGACGAGCGATTTGAGCTTTGGTCAGCTCTGGCTGGGCTCTGAAGATGAAGGATGTGCTCCCTCGGGCGCAGCAGCCGAGCTTGTCTTCTTTGTAGCTAGGCAAGGACAGGATCCGGACCCGGTCCTTTGCCTGTTGCAGCGAAGCTTTGAACCTTTCGAGTTCGGCCCCTGTAGAGATGAAGGGTCGAACTGAAGGAGTGTAGGCCTTAGCAGGTGCTTGGAGAGGCCTGGTGATGCATGATCTGATTTTGGGCCTGTAGGAACAAGCCGGCTCATGCTGGGTTGACTTGGGAGTCAGGTTGGAGATGGGTCTCTCCTCTTTCATGTAGGCAAAAGGGTAGAACTGGTTTTCTTTGAGTGGGGCCAGGTATGCTGGCTTGGTGGAAATTTGAGACCTTCTTTGTTTTGGGGAAGGTCATGGAGACCAAGTCTTGGGATAGACCTGGTTGTTTGTGGGTCGAGGCTTCGCGGGGGTGCCGCGGGCTTCGGGCTTTTGGGCGCTCGCCTTTGGTGTCACGGGAGTGACACGTTGAGAGGCGATCTTCTGCCTTTTGGCAGGCGCAGTTTGTTCTTCGGGAAGTGGGAATGGTCCCAGTGTCCCGAAGACGATGGTCCGGGGAGTCGAGGTCGACCCTGAGTTCAGAGAGTTGCCGAGGGAGTTGACGCTTCGGCAACTAGCGGGGCGCTTGTAAGTGCGCTCGGTTTGCTTCTGTTGAAGCATGAGTTGGTGCTTGTTCTCATCGAAGATAATGGTTAAGGCTGCCATTGTTAGTTTCGAAAAAGTTCTGAAACAAGACCACATCCATTAGTAATCACAAGAATATAATGATCATAAATGGGAATTTCTATGGTTGTCTTTTCAAATCGCTTAAGGGATATGGCCCAAGCGACATGAAGAAGGCAAAAAGCCATAGATGGTACAATTGTTCTGACAGCAAGTATCGTGAGCCCAGAATGAGCGTTCCAGTGACTGCTAGAAGCAATTGTAAACCTAAATTCGACTTATCGAGAAGCAGGGCTTGCTCGAGATAAGAAGAATATAAGGTAGGAGTTACAAATGTGCCGGTCACAGATACAGTAGACCCTGAAAGGGCGTACCAGTATTGCTATGCACAAATGTTGGAGATCGCATCCATGAGATGGGATTCTTTGTTTTGAAATGTCAGAAATGGATTCGTCAAAGAGAGCAGGTGGCATTCCGATTCAAATACGGGCTCAACGATTTCCGCGAGCGCCAGTACTCAGAAGGGAAGAGACCACAATTTTTCGAATCTGAATCCAAAAAGTGACGAGTTTTTGGAGATTTTTTTTTTTTGAAATGATTTTTTTTTTATTTTATTTTTATTTTATTTTTTATTTATTTATTATTTTTTTTAAAATATTTTTTTTTATTTATTTTTTTATTTTATTTTTTTTTGAAAATTTTTTGTTTTTTTTTTCTTTTTTTAAGATTTTTTTTTTTTGAAAATCTTTTTATTTTATTTTTATTTTTTTTTTAATTTTTTAAGATTTAAAGACGAGAGAGTACACATAGGCCTCCTAACCCGGTCTTATGAAACCTCAATTGATAGAATTGCCCCCAGGTAAGGGTAGGATTACTTAATGAACCCGTTTGGAGGACCCTTGCCTAGAACAGTCAAGCTGTCTCCACACTCTGGACAAGGCTTTTCTTGAATCAATCGTGATCAAAGAACGCAATTGGTTTAACCTTAGTGGTCTATGTCCCTTTTTTTTATAAAAATCCCAAATAGACTCATCGAAGAGAAACGATGGCCCAAAACCTTAGTCGAACGGGCTCAACATTTCTGCAAGCACCAAAGAACGATAGGATAGGATCAAAGTTTCTCAATTTTGAATCCAAACTAAGAAAACTAATTTTTTTTTATTTTTTATTTTTTTTTAATATTTTTTTTTTGAAATCTCTAATGAACTCATCGAAGAGAAACGATGGTCCAAAACCTTAGTCGAACGGGCTCAACATTTCTGCAAGCACCAAAGAACGATAGGATAGGATCAAGGTTTCTCAATTTTGAATTCAAACTAAGAAAACTGATTTTTTTTTATTTTTTTTTTATTTTTTTTTTTGAAATCTCTAATGAACTCATCGAAGAGAAACGATGGCCCAAAACCTTAGTCGAACGGGCTCAACATTTCTGCAAGCACCAAAGAACGATAGGATAGGATCAAGGTTTCTCAATTTTGAATTCAAACTAAGAAAACTGATTTTTTTTTATTTTTTTTTATTTTTTTTTTTGAAATCTCTAATGAACTCATCGAAGAGAAACGATGGCCCAAAACCTTAGTCGAACGGGCTCAACATTTCTGCAAGCACCAAAGAACGATAGGATAGGATCAAGGTTTCTCAATTTTGAATCCAAACTAAGAAAACTGATTTTTTTTTTTTTTTTTTGAAATCTCTAATGAACTCATCGAAGAGAAACGATGGCCCAAAACCTTAGTCGAACGGGCTCAACACTTCTGCAAGCACCAAAGAACGATAGGATAGGATCAAAGTTTCTCAATTTTGAATTCAAACTAAGAAAACTGATTTTTTTTTTTTGATTTTTTTTTTTTGCAAAGAGAAAGAGTGGAAACAAACTTAAAGAAGTAGAAATTTCCAAAAAATCCCATCTCATGTTTTTTGGGTGCAAAATCCAACATAGGCCACCAGCTAGAAAGTAGCCAAGGAATCTGGAGAAGAAGTATAAGCATAGAGCAAAAATATGGTATGCAAATATTTCATTTCCAAGCACCATGTTCTCAAATGAACGAGTCCCACCGGGTGTGCCAGCTTGATGGAACGCGCTCCGAGGCGCCGTTGGGGCGGCTACCGGGGTCGGCGGAACGTGGGTGTTAGACCCCGACCCAGACCAACGCGATTAGTGCTAATTAAGTGAACGTTTAGTCTTAAGTGAGTCTTAGTACTAGTTGGGTTAGAATGTGATTAGACTTAGTCTGGATTATGGATTTGGGGATTTTGAGGACGTTTAGTATGAGTCAGACACGCTCAGGGACGCCCTGAGTGCACGAGTAAGAATGGGGTTTTGTGCTAGATCTTTGATGTGGATGTGATCTTTACTTCTCTTGAGTGATTTTATTATTTGTGACAACTTTCGTTTTTAAGCTGCATGCATTTGAGGCCCAGAAACCCAAGTTTTGGCCCAATAAGGGCAAATCTGTCTTTTCATGCAAAATCTGGGCACACTTTTCGAAGTCGTGAAACCATGTCAAAAGTATACTTTTCTGAAACTAGATTTTTCGACGATCGTTTTGTTCTTCTTCGTCGATTTCATCCGGGGTCCACAAGACCATGTTTTAAGCGTTTCTAGTTCAGCTAGAGAGGGACCCACCTCTCAACCCATATAAAAAGTCTCTTACTCTCTCTCCTCCATTTTCTTCTTCCAAAAAAAAAAAAATCCTGCAACGGTTGCCCTAGAGTGGAGATGAGAAGAGAGCTTCCTTCTTGACCCTTTCTTCCTTGGATCATCTAGCAAGAAGGCTCCGATCTTCGATTCGTTTCCGCCATTCTCTTCCTCTCTTCGCGAGCTTCGATTGGGCACGTTTTAGAGCCAAACCCCTTCTACTATTCATCATCTTCAACCTCCCTTCACCTTGTTCAACGAGCTCAAGGTTAGTGTTCTTCTTTCATTCCTTCTTTTGATGTTCTTAGGCTCACCAAGAGCTTGTTTGTCATGATTTCAAACCCATTTTCGAAATGGGGGTTTATGTTGGCCAAAATGTTGATTTTTGTATGCTCCATTTTGGGGGTTTTTGGTGTAGATTTCGTGGAGCTCCCATCCTTGTTGGATTTAGTGGAGTTTGGATTGGCTTTGGTTAGAGGCAAGTAAACCTTATAGGTTTTTCATGTACATTGCATTTTTGGTTTCATTTCTTTCATTAAGACATGATTTCCCTTTGCTTGAACCTATTAATGTATGTTGTGTTTATGTTTTCTTAAGTCATTAGTAAGCTTCCTCTACTTGTGTTATTATTGATGATTCATTTAAGTTCTTAGAATCATGTCGGTTTTGAAAGTTACATGGAATTGTTATAAGAATGCCTTGATGTTTCTCTTTGGAATAAATGGACAAATTTGTGGATGGAATGCTCTTTAATGTGTGTAATGAATCCCTTGGAAAGCATGGAGGCTTGGGGAGTGCAGGTGGTAAATGTGTGGAAGTGAAGAAGGGAGAAAAAGTTGTAAAAATTCTGAACAGAATGCACTGCCCGTGCCTGTCGGTCAGCTGTCGGTCCGACTTCGGTCAGGACATCCCTCGGTTCGCTGTCGGTCAACCGACAGGTCGACCGACAACCAACCGAGGATCTGTCGGTTCAATTTCCAGAGAGCAACATTTTCTGTCTGGTCATCTGTCGGTTCACATTCGGTCAACCGAGGATCTGTCGGTTCAATTTCCAGAGAGCAACATTTTCTGTCTGGTCATCTGTCGGTTCAATTTCCAGAGAGCAGCAATTCTGGGCTGGGATCTGTCGGTCAAGCCTTCGGTCGACCGACAGATCGACCTCGGTTAACCGACGGTTAACCGAGAGTTGACCGACAGTTACAAAAAGTACTGTTTTGAAGGATTTTGCAGGAATGAAAACTAGACTTGGTCTTAGACCCTTTTTGTTGACCTTGTGCACTTGAAATTTCCAAAATGTAATATACCTTCGGGGACACCAAGTTTTATTGAATTTCAACATTTGGTTTTCAATTCCACAAGGGTCAAAGATGTGGTCTTAGCCCATGCTTGATAAAGTTATGTTTGAACCTTTGTTTTTGATGCTTTATGCACCATCATGTTCTCGTCTGATTTCCAAGTGCAAGTCGTTTTTAAGATGTGTTTCAAGAATAAAAAAGGGAATCATTTATTAAGTTTGTAAGCATTAATGCTATGCTATTTTGCTAGTCTCGTTACGTCGTGCTCGTTAAATGATTTCCCTCTTGTTTTGTCGTGTTTCGATCGCGTATTGCCGTGTTTTGTGCATTCATGATATAAGTGAATTTCACTGAGCTTGGACCACCCTTTTAGCTTGATCCACTACCTGGGGGTCCTTAAACTCGTGGACTGTCTGCAGACTAGTCGTGTCTTGAATTGACACATCGTGCGTGTTCGTGGTCCGGTTCCGCGGCCGGATACCCCGTCTACCTTGTGTGGCGTGGGATCGTGTTTCTTGTCGTGCTTGTCTTGCGTGCTTGCTCTTGTCATCATGTATGACGGAGAAAGGATGAGCTCATGTGGATTTATCTTTTCATGATATTATATGTATTCGTGCTAGTTTCGTAAGCATTGAAACGTGTATTTAAACTTTGAACTGTTTTAGCATTATTTCAATTATTCATGCCTAGATTGTTTATTTGCCAAACCGTCGTGTTTGATGCTTGTATTTTGGTGTCCAGGTGCCGGTGGTTTCGCGCGTGACGAGGAGTGCCCGGAGGAGGCTGTTGAGCCACCCCCAGCACTCGAGTGGCAGCCCAACGACGTCATCTAGACGCCGGTCGGGATCTTGATTTTCGTTCCACCTAGCTTGGGTTATGTTGGGTTGTTCTTTTGGGGTTCCATTGTTGTATTGGCCTTTGTTGGCCTCTTTGGGTTGTGTAACTTGAATTAATATACTTTTGTTAAAACTTGAAATGTTAATCATGATAGGAATGCTTGATGACTTTCCTTTTTGATACCTTGTCTCCATATATATATGCTTCTTGTATCTTATCGTTCAAGATTGTATGAATTGTTTTGCTACACGCTTCCGCATACCCATTCGTGTGAGCTCGACCCGTGTCTCGGGATCCTCACCGCGGAAACCTGTGGGAAAATAAATGAAATTATATCACAACAGCGGCGGCGGTGTGTTTTGAATAATCATGCCGCCGCGGCGCAGTCGCGGGCCCGGGTCCCGGTCCGGGGTCGCGACAGGACTGGTATCAGAGCGGGACATGTTTCAGGCAGTTAAAAGAAACTAGAAAGTCTTAGGGACGTGGCGAGGATTCGTGAGTTCGATAGAATGTTTGTCTAGACAACATGACCAACCCAAATATGTCTATATATGTGCTAACGAATTGTCTTGCAGCACTATGCCTCCACGTAAAGCCCCGAATCACAATGCTTCAGGCAGCAATCAGAATGAGATAGAACCGACTGAAAATCCTACTGCTACTCAGTTCCAACAATTGATGCAGGCCATGTTGGAGCAACAGAGGCAAGCCAATGAAACGCAAGCAAAATTTCAAGAGCAAATGGCTAAGAAAGACGAGGAAATGGCTCAAGTACAGAGGCAGCTTCTAGAAGCCCTCCAAAATAGACCTCAGCATCAAGCCCCACCAAATGTGGTGTACCAGAATAGGGCTGATGATGTCAATGTTCTCTTCGAGAGATTTCGGAAGAGGGGACCCAAGGAATTCTCGGGCCAAGAGGATCCTTTGACTGCTGATGATTGGCTCGCGAACACGGCTAAGATTTTTGACGTTTTTGTTTGCACTGGCAGGGAGAGGGTGAACCTCACCGCTTCTCTATTTTATGGGCTTGCAGACGATTGGTGGCAAACAGTCAAAGAGCCATACCAGGTCATGGCAGATGAGGTTGCTTGGACGACCTTTAAGGCACACTTCACGGATAAGTACGTCCCCTCCCATGTTAAGAGACAGAAGGCAATTGAGTTCCAACAGTTGAAGCAAGGGAGTATGTCCGTTTTGGAGTATGTCACGAAGTTTGAGAGGCTTGCCAGATATGCTACCGAGCTTATTGACACTGAACAGAAAAAGATAACTAAGTTTTTGGAAGGACTGAATCCCATTCTCAAGAGGGATGTCTCGGGAATAATCCCACCAGTCACCTTTGATGAAGCAGTCAGTCGGGCATACAAATTTGAAGAGTTTAACAATGAGATAATCCAGGATAGAAAGCAGCACTACCATCAGCAAAACCAAAGACAGCAAGGTGGCAAGAAGCCAAGACAGGAACAGACTCAAGTTAGACAATCTGGTTGTAATCATTGTGGCAAGAATCACCCTACCCACGAATGCCGCAAGGCAACGGGTGCTTGCTTCAGGTGTGGAGGAATGGACCATGCAATCAAGGATTGCCCACACCTCCAGAGTCAAGCCAACAGATATCAGCAGCCAAGGCAGATGCCACCACAGAATCCAGCAGTACCAGTTCAGATGAGACCACCACAGCAACAACAGCAACAAGGCAGGCAAGTACCAAACCAGAATGCTCGTCCACCGCAGAATAGGAACAATCAGGGCAGACAGATTCAGCAGCAGAACAGGCCACACCAGCAGGGACGTGTATACAATATCAACCGTACTGACGCTGAAGCAGCAGGTGACGTAATAGAAGGTAAACTTCTTGTTTGTGGAGTAGAAGCACAGATCTTATTTGATCCAGGATCCACACACTCCTTTCTATCACCTTTGTTTGCAAAGAAGATTGATGCACAGCATGCAGAATTGGATTATAATTTGACTGTCACTACACCCGTAGGTAGACATGTTGTTTGCACGACCTTTTACCCTAGTTGTCAGGTTTTGTTAGGAGATATCAAATTACCGGCCAACCTCATAATTTTAGACATGCATGATTTTGACATTATCTTAGGCATGGATTGGTTAGAGACCTACCATGCTACCATGGATTGTTTTGGTAAGACCATTACCTTCAGATTGCAAGGGCCACAGACAGAGTTGATGTTTCAGGGAAATAGGAAGAAGTCTTCTAGTGGTTTCATTTCAGCTTTGAAAGCCAATAGATTGGTGAGCAGTGGGTGTGAGGCATTTATAGCGTTTATCACGGAGGATAAACAGTCCCAAGGGGTGGAGGATATCCCCGTAGTGTGTGAATTTCCGGATGTTTTTCCAGATGAAATCCCTGGTTTACCACCAGTTAGAGAAGTTGAGTTTACTATTGAACTCCTTCCAGGGACTGCACCGATCTCAATTGCACCTTATAGGATGGCTCCTGCAGAGTTAGGAGAATTGAAACTTCAGTTGCAAGAAATGTTGAGCAAGGGCTTTATTAGGCCAAGTGTTTCACCGTGGGGAGCGCCAGTTCTTTTTGTGAAGAAGAAGGATGGAAGCCTTAGAATGTGCATCGACTATAGAAGATTGAACCATGTGACCGTCAAGAACAAATACCCTTTGCCAAGGATAGATGAGTTGTTTGACCAATTACAAGGAGCAACACACTTTTCCAAGATAGACTTGAGGTCAGGGTATCATCAGTTGCGGGTTAGAGAGTCTGATGTGGCGAAGACAGCTTTCCGAACGAGATATGGGCATTATGAGTTCTTAGTGATGCCCTTTGGTTTGACAAATGCGCCCGCAGTCTTCATGGCTCTCATGAACAAGGTTTTTGCAGAGTTTCTAGATCACTCTACCGTGGTGTTCATTGATGATGTCCTCGTGTATTCTAAGAGTAAGGAGGAGCATGAAGAGCACTTGAGGACATCGTTGCAGCTTTTGAGAGACCACCAGCTCTATGCGAAGTTGAACAAGTGTGAATTTTGGCTAGAGCAAGTTTCCTTTTTGGGTCACATTATTTCGAGAGAAGGATTAGCAGTTGATCCAGCCAAGATAGAAGCAGTCATCGAGTGGAAGAGACCCAGCAGTGTGACAGAAATTAGAAGCTTTTTGGGGTTAGCAGGATACTATCGGAGATTTGTCCAAGGTTTTTCGTCTATTGCAGCACCATTGACGAAGTTGACCCGGAAAAATGTCCCTTTTGTTTGGACTGATCAGTGTGAAGGCAGCTTTCAGGAGTTGAAGAAGAGGTTAACCACAGCCCCAATCCTCACATTACCATCGGGCAGCGGTGGATTTGTTGTTTTTACGGATGCGTCCAATGTGGGATTAGGTTGTGTATTGATGCAAGATGGCAAGGTGATTGCCTATGGTTCGAGACAGTTGAAGAATCATGAGGTTAATTATGCAACGCATGACTTGGAGTTGGCAGCAGTAGTTTTTGCTTTGAAGATGTGGAGGCACTACCTCTATGGGGAGAAATTCGAAGTTCATTCCGACCACCGAAGTTTGCAATATTTGTTTTCACAGAAGGAATTGAATATGAGACAGAGACGGTGGATGGAGTATATTAAAGATTATGACTTCCCAATCAAGTATCATCCGGGCAAAGTGAACGTTGTGGCAGATGCATTGAGCAGAAAGTCAGCAGTGATGGCTAGTTTGAGAGGAGTTAGTGTTCTCCAACAGTTGGAAGAACTTGGAGTAGAGGTACAACACTTGAGGAGAGGTGTCTTAGTGGCAAATATGACCGTGTCTGAGCCTACCTTCATCCAAAGAATCAAAGATAGTCAGTTGCAAGACCCAGAATTGGCCAAGATTGTAGATCAGATTGCAGAACGTCCAGATTTCAGAATTTCTGATGGAGTGTTGTATTTTCGTGACCGGTTGTGCGTGCCGAATGTTGATGATTTGAAGAATGAAATTATGATTGAAGCTCACCATACTAGATACTCTATACATCCGGGTAGCACGAAGATGTACCATAACTTGAAGAGCAGATTTTGGTGGAATAATATGAAGCGAGAGATAGCAGCTTTTGTATCTCGTTGCTTGACTTGTCAGATGATCAAGGCAGAACATCAGAAGCCTCCTGGGTTGTTACAGCCTTTGGAGATTCCGGAGTGGAAATGGGAGCATATCACTATGGATTTTGTCTCCGGTTTGCCTAATACCAAGAGAGGAAACAATGCAATTTGGGTTATAGTTGATCGTCTTACGAAGTCTGCGCACTTCCTTCCGATGAAGACTGGGAACATGATGCATATGGCACCACTCGCTAGACTATTCATTGACGAGATTGTTAGCAAACATGGTCAGCCCGTCTCCATCACTTCCGACAGAGATAGCAGATTTGTTTCGAGATTTTGGAAATCTCTTCTTGAATCCATGGGGTCCAAACTTCAGTTCAGCACAGCGTATCATCCTCAGACCGATGGTCAGTCAGAGCGGACGATACAGACTCTTGAAGATATGCTACGTGCTTGTGTGTTGGATTTCAAGGTCCAGTGGGATGAGAACCTACCTCTTTGCGAGTTTGCGTACAACAATAGCTACCATTCTAGCATTGGAATGGCACCGTTCGAAGCACTCTATGGTAGGAGGTGCAGAACTCCAGTCTGTTGGGAAGAAGTCGGTGTGCGTAGTTTTCATGGACCGACTATAGTTGGAGAGACAAGCGACAAGGTTAAACAGATTCAGGACAGATTGAAGATCGCTCGAAGCAGACAGAAAAGTTATGCTGACACTCGCCGGAGAGAATTGCAATTTGAAGTGGGTGACAAAGTGTTCTTGAAAGTCTCACCGGTCAGAGGTACTCTAAGATTTGGAAAGAAAGGAAAATTGTCCAGCAGATACATTGGCCCATATGAGATTTTGAGCAAGATTGGAAATGTCGCTTACAGGCTTGCGTTACCGCCAGAACTCTCAGGGGTACATAATGTCTTTCACGTCTCTATGCTCAAGAAGTATGTTCACAGTCCTTCTCACATTATTCCACACGAGCCTCTTGAGATTCGAGAAGATGCGTCGTATGTGGAGAGACCGGTTAGAATCATCGATACCCGAGAGCATGAGTTGAGAAATCGGACTATCCATTGGGTCAAAGTGCTTTGGGAGAACCACGAGCCAGAAGAAGCCACATGGGAATTGAGAGATCAAGTCCAAAAGAAGTATCCACACCTGTTACCAGAGGTAAGATTGTTTATATTTGGTGGACCAAATATCCTAAGGGGTGGAGGATGTTAGACCCCGACCCAGACCAACGCGATTAGTGCTAATTAAGTGAACGTTTAGTCTTAAGTGAGTCTTAGTACTAGTTGGGTTAGAATGTGATTAGACTTAGTCTGGATTATGGATTTGGAGATTTTGAGGACGTTTAGTATGAGTCAGACACGCTCAGGGACGCCCTGAGTGCACGAGTAAGAATGGGGTTTTGTGCTAGATCTTTGATGTGGATGTGATCTTTACTTCTCTTGAGTGATTTTATTATTTGTGACAACTTTCGTTTTTAAGCTGCATGCATTTGAGGCCCAGAAACCCAAGTTTTGGCCCAATAAGGGCAAATCTGTCTTTTCATGCAAAATCTGGGCACACTTTTCGAAGTCGTGAAACCATGTCAAAAGTATACTTTTCTGAAACTAGATTTTTCGACGATCGTTTTGTTCTTCTTCGTCGATTTCATCCGGGGTCCACAAGACCATGTTTTAAGCGTTTCTAGTTCAGCTAGAGAGGGACCCACCTCTCAACCCATATAAAAAGTCTCTTACTCTCTCTCCTCCATTTTCTTCTTCCAAAAAAAAAAAAATCCTGCAACGGTTGCCCTAGAGTGGAGATGAGAAGAGAGCTTCCTTCTTGACCCTTTCTTCCTTGGATCATCTAGCAAGAAGGCTCCGATCTTCGATTCGTTTCCGCCATTCTCTTCCTCTCTTCGCGAGCTTCGATTGGGCACGTTTTAGAGCCAAACCCCTTCTACTATTCATCATCTTCAACCTCCCTTCACCTTGTTCAACGAGCTCAAGGTTAGTGTTCTTCTTTCATTCCTTCTTTTGATGTTCTTAGGCTCACCAAGAGCTTGTTTGTCATGATTTCAAACCCATTTTCGAAATGGGGGTTTATGTTGGCCAAAATGTTGATTTTTGTATGCTCCATTTTGGGGGTTTTTGGTGTAGATTTCGTGGAGCTCCCATCCTTGTTGGATTTAGTGGAGTTTGGATTGGCTTTGGTTAGAGGCAAGTAAACCTTATAGGTTTTTCATGTACATTGCATTTTTGGTTTCATTTCTTTCATTAAGACATGATTTCCCTTTGCTTGAACCTATTAATGTATGTTGTGTTTATGTTTTCTTAAGTCATTAGTAAGCTTCCTCTACTTGTGTTATTATTGATGATTCATTTAAGTTCTTAGAATCATGTCGGTTTTGAAAGTTACATGGAATTGTTATAAGAATGCCTTGATGTTTCTCTTTGGAATAAATGGACAAATTTGTGGATGGAATGCTCTTTAATGTGTGTAATGAATCCCTTGGAAAGCATGGAGGCTTGGGGAGTGCAGGTGGTAAATGTGTGGAAGTGAAGAAGGGAGAAAAAGTTGTAAAAATTCTGAACAGAATGCACTGCCCGTGCCTGTCGGTCAGCTGTCGGTCCGACTTCGGTCAGGACATCCCTCGGTTCGCTGTCGGTCAACCGACAGGTCGACCGACAACCAACCGAGGATCTGTCGGTTCAATTTCCAGAGAGCAACATTTTCTGTCTGGTCATCTGTCGGTTCACATTCGGTCAACCGAGGATCTGTCGGTTCAATTTCCAGAGAGCAACATTTTCTGTCTGGTCATCTGTCGGTTCAATTTCCAGAGAGCAGCAATTCTGGGCTGGGATCTGTCGGTCAAGCCTTCGGTCGACCGACAGATCGACCTCGGTTAACCGACGGTTAACCGAGAGTTGACCGACAGTTACAAAAAGTACTGTTTTGAAGGATTTTGCAGGAATGAAAACTAGACTTGGTCTTAGACCCTTTTTGTTGACCTTGTGCACTTGAAATTTCCAAAATGTAATATACCTTCGGGGACACCAAGTTTTATTGAATTTCAACATTTGGTTTTCAATTCCACAAGGGTCAAAGATGTGGTCTTAGCCCATGCTTGATAAAGTTATGTTTGAACCTTTGTTTTTGATGCTTTATGCACCATCATGTTCTCGTCTGATTTCCAAGTGCAAGTCGTTTTTAAGATGTGTTTCAAGAATAAAAAAGGGAATCATTTATTAAGTTTGTAAGCATTAATGCTATGCTATTTTGCTAGTCTCGTTACGTCGTGCTCGTTAAATGATTTCCCTCTTGTTTTGTCGTGTTTCGATCGCGTATTGCCGTGTTTTGTGCATTCATGATATAAGTGAATTTCACTGAGCTTGGACCACCCTTTTAGCTTGATCCACTACCTGGGGGTCCTTAAACTCGTGGACTGTCTGCAGACTAGTCGTGTCTTGAATTGACACATCGTGCGTGTTCGTGGTCCGGTTCCGCGGCCGGATACCCCGTCTACCTTGTGTGGCGTGGGATCGTGTTTCTTGTCGTGCTTGTCTTGCGTGCTTGCTCTTGTCATCATGTATGACGGAGAAAGGATGAGCTCATGTGGATTTATCTTTTCATGATATTATATGTATTCGTGCTAGTTTCGTAAGCATTGAAACGTGTATTTAAACTTTGAACTGTTTTAGCATTATTTCAATTATTCATGCCTAGATTGTTTATTTGCCAAACCGTCGTGTTTGATGCTTGTATTTTGGTGTCCAGGTGCCGGTGGTTTCGCGCGTGACGAGGAGTGCCCGGAGGAGGCTGTTGAGCCACCCCCAGCACTCGAGTGGCAGCCCAACGACGTCATCTAGACGCCGGTCGGGATCTTGATTTTCGTTCCACCTAGCTTGGGTTATGTTGGGTTGTTCTTTTGGGGTTCCATTGTTGTATTGGCCTTTGTTGGCCTCTTTGGGTTGTGTAACTTGAATTAATATACTTTTGTTAAAACTTGAAATGTTAATCATGATAGGAATGCTTGATGACTTTCCTTTTTGATACCTTGTCTCCATATATATATGCTTCTTGTATCTTATCGTTCAAGATTGTATGAATTGTTTTGCTACACGCTTCCGCATACCCATTCGTGTGAGCTCGACCCGTGTCTCGGGATCCTCACCGCGGAAACCTGTGGGAAAATAAATGAAATTATATCACAACAGCGGCGGCGGTGTGTTTTGAATAATCATGCCGCCGCGGCGCAGTCGCGGGCCCGGGTCCCGGTCCGGGGTCGCGACAGTGGGAGTCCGTCGGGTCCGGCCCTTTCGCGCCCTGGCGGGCCTGAAGCGTGCATCAACATTTCTTTGTGTGGGTGTGCCAGATTTTCTATTTTACTTGGATTTGCAAGTGGTAATCCGGAGATCAACCTTCGCAAGTAAAAAGGAAATCAACTTCTTTCAAGTTTTCCATTGCACAAATATTTAAGAAAAGAGACATTTTCTTGGTTTACCGTGAAAGGCGATTTTGTTTGGCATTTATAGCCGATTTTGGCGTTTATAGCCGATTTACAATTCTTATCAATAATGAAAGACAAGAGTTGTGATTTTTGTCTCTTTAGAAAAATACAAATTACAATGAAAAGCAAGAAAAGGAAGATCTAACTTTTCAGGAGATTGTGGGGGACTCGTTCAGATGGACGGTGGCAAGCCATGTATGGGCTTCGCCATCATCCATGCAGATGAGAACAGAAGATGCTCTTGATTCGCTTGGCTTGGCTATGACCTCAGGTTTTTAGAGGACAAAGACCAAGAGAAGGTCCTATGTCCAATAAAAAGCTAAGTAGACGGACTGAAAAGCCACGTCTAAGCCATTGGAGGCAGCAGGAGAAGGCAAGGACCTTGGGGGGGGGGTGCCTCCCAAGGGACTTTTGTCACCTTGTAGTGGTGGCCGGTGCAGAACTTCAGCAGAGTTTTTCTCTCTTTTTCTTTCTCTCAGATCTCTTTCTGATCCCTTTTTTTCTGATCTTCTGATTTTCTCCTCTTTTTTCCGATCTCGATTTCAATGGAATGCTCTCCTATTTATAGGCTTTTGGTAGCCATTTAGGAGGGTTTATGAGCCTTAATGGCTTTAATGGGAGGAGTTACAAGATTTATTTCTTGATTTTGTAACTCCTTTTTCCTTGAATCTGATTGGCCGATGGAGATTAAGGGCTTTTAATCACCTTAATTACCATAATGGGAGGAGTTTCATGGTTTAAATGCCATGAATCAATTGACTTGTAACTCCCAAATGCTTGCTTCTGATTGGGCCGTCCAAAGAAATGAATTAATGACCATAATAAAGTTAGTCAATTAACCACATTAATTGGTCGCCGAGCAGTCGAAGAGTCGCGGGCCGTGCCGTGTCTTCTGGAATTCTTCTGGCGATGATCATCGATGGATCTACATGCTGATCGACATCGGATGAACATGTAACTTCAGACATTGATAGCTAAGAGCGGGCCGGTGACATCTGTCTTGTCGATTTCTCGATCGGTCGGACAGAAAGTGCACTTTCTTGGTCAGCCGGTTGACGATCTTGGAGCGATCAATGATGATTTTATGCTTTTGACGGCGGATCCGAGATGTCGTTGGATATGAGTCAATTTAAAGCACTAAAAATCACATTTTCAGGAAACCACAGGGGCCAAAGTGCGCGAAACGCGAAAAAAGACGGAAAAACGGGTCACCGGCGGAAAATCCGGTGACCCGGACCTCCATGGTCGCCGTTTTCTTCTGTATTTTTCTTGACATTTCTTCTCATTTATTGGCTTGATTTCCCTGTAGAAAACTTGATGAGAATCCTTGCATTTTTTAGAGTGCAAAGTTTCCAATTTTCCGGGAAAGCCGAAGACTTTGTCGCGTAGAGCTGCTGATTTTCCGCCAGAAGCTGAAACTTGGTCAAACGATGTCGGAATGACCTGAAATTTGAGGTGAAGCCTCCTGAGCAATAAATAAGACCAACCATAGGCTTCTGTTTGAGTTTTGAAGCCGTTTGGGGTCCCGTCGATGCTTCACTTGATTTTGCTGCGGGGAAAATGCCGAGCTTTGATATGTGGCCAAACGATGTCCGATTGACCTGAAATTTGACGGGGAGCCTATTGGAGTCATTTTGAGACGTTCCATGGGCTCTGTCTTGGATGTCATGGTCCCGGGTTGCTCCGCCGCCGGTAGGCTTGATTTTCTCTCGGAGCATCGAAACCTGGTCAAACGTTGTCGGAATGACCTGAAATTGGACGTGCAGCCTTTTGGAAGCATGTAGAAGCCACTCATGCACTTGGTTTGATGAGCGAAGGCTTCGGTGGTTCCCGCCGCCGGGAGGCTTGATTTTGCTGCTCGAGCATTGATGGAGGGTCAAACGTTGTCGGTTTGACTTGAAATTTGGCATGGAGCCCTTTTGGGACATGCTGGAGTCATCTGTAGGCTCTGATCGAAGTTTTGACGTCTCCGATGATGTCGCCGCCGGGAGCTCCCGTTTAGCTGTCGGAGAAGTGAAGTTAGGCCAAATGTTGTCGAAATGGCCCGAAACTTCATGTGTACTCTTCTCTTGGCTATCTTGAAGGATCTTGCAGTTTTTGTTTGATTCTGACAAGATTTGAATTTTTGGAGAAGTTGCATTGCCTATTTATGGCAGGTTGCGACTTCATGCAGCTTTCTTGATTTGAAGAGGCAAAGTGACATTTTTGGTGTCAACAGAAAGGTCTAACGAATCCTCACCACGTCCTTAGGATTTCAAGTTTCTTTTAATTGCCTAAAACACGTCTCGCTCTGATACCAGTCTGTTGCGACCCCAAACCAAGTTTACGGCCTAATCCGGGATCGGGATATATATGTTAGATTGTATGGACTCAATCCATCAGTTGATGTAATAAATTGATTAATTTCTCTATTTATGAATAAAATCATGCTTTACTTTCATGAGATGAATGTTATTTTATTACTTTATGCACATGACCAATACATATGACATAATGGTTCATGAGTTGAATCGGGTCCCATTAGTATATTAGATGTGATATATGTGTATGGATGAGATCCACACACGGGAGATATATGTCACAAATCTTATACTTAAAATATCTTCACAACCAGTGATGAGACTGGGCATCTCATCTGATAAGGTTGCAGCACTTTGATCACTATGAGATAGTGTGATTTGTTTCGATCATCAGAATGGAAGATTCTGGATCAATGTACTGGTACATTGGATGTATTGAAGGACCATGAGAAGCACCTTATGAAATTCCGTCTCAATAATAAAGTATGCTTTCATAATTCCCTAGCAATAGGCTCTCAATTTTGAGACATTGATGAACTCAAGTTTCTATCTATTCATTTGCTTTGGTCACCAATGAGTGAGGCCAACTGTAGGTCAACACCTCGGTGTCTTGGGTATGTGGTAGTAGGACTGTGGGAACATTGAATGATCAAGATGGAATCTATCTCTATTATCCCCTTGTGCCAATTAATGGGTTTTGTCATTAGTAAGTGCGCACCCATCTCGGTTAAGAGTTAATTGGATGGTACTGATAATCATAGTGATTAATTGGGGCTCAAGGATAATAAGATGTGGAACTAAGATTGGAAGAGACAGATTTATTCCAATTGATCCATGGATATTGATAGATGGGCCTACTTGTGGTAATTGGGAAGTTTAGGGTCTTCATTGTAATTTATTCCTAAGACTGGAGTGCAATTGCATTTATATAGTGGTGTTATTTGCAATTAACTGTGGGCCCGGATTGCACATGAGATGTGGGGTCGTGTGTCCCAGTTGGAGCCAGCTTTCTATGGTATCCCTAGTGGTCCCCACGCTAGCCCAAGTTATTAGAAAGATACTAATCCTACTTGAACTCTAAAAGGAAGGAATTAGAAAGTTACTATTTCTATTTGAAGTAGGACTTCTAATAGTGGTAATAGTATACTTACTAATTGTTGTGGAAGTAAGACTTCTATTTCAATTAAGGAAAGAGGAGACTTGAGAGATTATAAAAGGGAATTCACCCATCTTGGACGTCCATCTAATTGGAGTAAAAAACATCCAGCCTCTTTTGTGCAATTGTTGCACTGCTTTCTCCTTTCTTCCTCTTCTAGTTCCTTAGAGTTTCGAGTTGTGTTTTCTCTTGAAGATTCCACCAATCTTCTTGAGAAAAGAGATCTAATTCGGATCATAACGTGGAAGGCTATGAGGTGTTGGAGATTCTGATCTTAGTTTGTAGAAAAGTTCTACATCAACGAAAGTCATCAACTTCTCCATTAGAGCACAACCGAGCTCCTAAGGTATAATCTGCTTCGTTGCATGTTGTAGTTTTTAAGGATGCTGCTTGTTTTTGTCTGTTAGATAGATTTTTTAACTGTACATGATCTTGAGATTGAGGGTGATGCATCCTGGATTGGGTTTTTGGCCTTATGAGTACTTGATCCCTGTATCAAGTGGGTCAAAAGTTTTGAAAATCTATCCACGAGGCCCACCTACTTCCAACAATATAATGGATGATAAATGATGATGGATAACACGAACAATTAATATGGTTAGTACAAATGCGTACACGGGTTAATAAAGAACGCATATTACCCGTGCATGTGATTTCCCACAAGTGTCCGCGGTGAGGATATCACAACAACATGGATATTTCGTACAAGTGCGGAAGCGAGTAGCAAATCACATCCATAAATTCATTACCATCAAGAAGATTAATATCAAATTTAAATATATAAGGAATCAGAATGAGGAATGATCGTTAGGATTTCCCCAAAAGTAATGTTAAGGTTTAAACAAAAGATCATTTAATTACATTCCCCAAAAATAGAGGCTAACACGGCCAATATGAACAAAAATATAAACCCAAAAATTATTAGATTGTATGGACTCAATCCATCAGTTGATGTGATAAATTGATTAATTTCTTTATTTATCAATAAAATCATGCTTTACTTTCATGAGATGAATGTTATTTTATTACTTCATGCACATGACCAATACATATGACATAATGGTTCATGAGTTGAACCGGGTCCCATTAGTATATTAGATGTGATATATGTGTATGGATGAGATCCACACACAGGAGACATACGTCACAAATCTTATACTTAAATATCTTCACAACTAGTGATGAGACTGGGCATCTCATCTGATAAGGTTGCAGCATTTTGATCATTATGAGATAGTGTGATTTGTCTCGATCATCAGAATGTAAGATTCTGGATCATAGTGCTGGTACATTGGATGTATTGAAGGACCATGAGAAGCACCTTATGAAATTCTGTCTCAATAATAAAGTATGCTTTCATAATTCCCTAGCAATAGGCTCTCAATCCAGAGATATTGATGAACTCAAGTTTTTATCTATTCATTTGCTTTAAGTCACCAATGAGTGAGGCCAACTGTAGGTTAACACCTCGGTGTCTTAGGTATGTGGTAGTAGGACTGTGGGAACTTTGAATGATCAAGATGAAATCTATCTCTATTATCCCCTTGCGCCAATTAATGGATTTGTCATTAGTAAGTGCGCACCCATCTCGGTTAAGAGTTAATTGGATGGTACTGATGATCACAGTGATTAATTGGGGCTCAAGGATAATAAGATGTGGAACTAAGATTGGAAGAGACAGATTTATTCCAATTGATCCATGGATATTGATAGAGGAGCCTACTTACGGTAATCGGGAAGTTTAGGGTCTTTATTGTAATTTATTCCTGAGACTGGAGTACAATTGCATTTATATAGTGGTGTTATTTGCAATTAACTGTAGGCCAGGATTGCACATGAGATGTGGGGTCGCGTGTCCCAGTTGGAGCCAGCTTTCTATGGAATCCCTAGTGGTCTCGACGCTAGCCCAAGTTATTAGAAAGATACTAATCCTACTTGAACTCTAAAAGGAAGGAATTAGAAAGTTACTATTTCTATTTGGAGTAGGACTTCTAATAGTGGTAATAGTATACTTACTAATTGTTGTGGAAGTGAGACTTTTATTTTCAATTAAGAAAAGAAGAGCATTGAAAGGTTATAAAAGGGAATAGAACCCCTCATGGACGTCCATCTATTGGAGTTAAAAACGTCCAGCCTCCTTTTGTGCAATTGTTGCGTTGTTCTCTCCTCTCTTCCTCTTTTAGTTCCTTGGAGTTTCGAGTTGGGTTTTCTCTTGGAGATTCCACCAATCTTCTTGATAAAAGAGATCTGATTCGGGTCATAGCGTGGAAGGCTAAGAGGTGTTGGAGATTTCTATTTGATAAATGAAAGAGTGTCATCATCAAAGAAAGACGCAACTTCTCCATTAGAGCACAACCGAGCTCTAAAGGTATAATCTACTTCGTTACATGTTGTAGATTTTATGGATGTTTGTTGGTTGCTGTTCTACCTTTTTGATAGGTTTATTTACTGATCATGATGGCTGAGATTGAGGACATGGATCCTGGATTGGGTTTTTGGCCTTATGGGTACTTGATCCCTGAGTCAAGTGGGTCAAAAGTTTTGAAAATCTATCCACGAGGCCCACCTACTTCCAACAATTGGTATCAGTGCCATACCTCATCTCTAATTATGTTAGATCAGTAATCTTGTTCTAATCTTTGCATGAGATCCGAAGAGGATAGCTTGGGCTATGTAGGGATCAGTGTTTATTGGATTTGCTTACTTTTGTAGTAGATCGATGTTTGGGATGTCACAAAAGGTTTTAATCATGATGGAAGAATGATAAGAAGCCATTAGAAGCCAACTGGGTTCGTCAGGTCGGCTAGCCGAACCCAGGCAGAATCACTTTGTTCTTTGATCTGAATTTTTTGTATGAATTCACCAGCTCGACCCCCACCGGGGGACACCCCCGGAACCCCTCTGCGTAGGGCATCTTGTATAGAAGTGGCAACTTTTGGCATCTTGTTTTTCTATTGTGGTTTGGTAACCTGGTTTTGTGAGATGCTTTGTTGTATGAGATACTAACATGCAGGTTATCTTGTCCTGTCCATATGGTCCACAAGTTTTTACTTTCTTTTATGGTTGAATGGTTTATTTTTGGCTAAGTGTAAAGGGCATCATGGTTTCCTTGGTTTCCCGCGAAAGGGCAAGGCATGGTGAATTTCCCTATAGCCCTTTTATTTCCATGTTTAGATTACCATGTAAGTCTCATTGTAGAGAAATAGGAATTTATGTTATTTTTCAAATTTGTAAATTCTAGAGATGTCCGAGACAAAGAAGGAAAGTGAAGATGGACTCCTAATCAAAAGAGTTTGAAGATTACCAAAAGGTGTTTTGGAGATGCCCAAAGAGTTTGAGAAATCCCAAAGCTTTGGAAAGTCTAGAAGTCCAAGAAGTCTTTTCCGCCTGGGCCATCTGGAGGAGAGGACTAGTTTCTAATTATAGCACTTTCTTTTTATAGATAAATGCTTGTTTTAAAAAGTTTCCAAATCTGATCCAAACATAGCAAATTCCAAAATTGGTCAAATCAAATTATCTTTTGGAAAGAGTTCTAATTAGAGTTGGTGGGCCCATGAGATGGATCCATTGGTAACATTAATTTTAGAAACTGGACTTTCCTTAAAATAACTTGACATGGAACCAATCATTGGTCATAGCATGAGATGATTTGATATCTATATTTGATGGGTCCATATACCTATATGGAAATCCTCAATTCTAAAATATTAAGTGGGAGCGGGGCATTTATATTTAGAAATCCACATGGTTTTCCACCATAGGTCCATTGTAAGGAAATTATTAGCCTCACGCCATCTTGAGAATGACCGTTCCCCATGGAGGTCTTGTATTTCTCTGGATACTAGATATGGATCTCCTATGGATAGTGTTGATGAGACTGGGCGGGGGCCCACTCCCCAAGGAGTAGCTGCCCGCAACGGTTGTCATGCAATGCTAGTTGGTGGGTCACACTTAACTTAAATAATGATATAGTATCCCTAAGGATTTGACTCATGTATTTTAGAAACCAAAGCTAATCAGGAGTCATACATTATTTGGTATGAGATACCTAGATAATAATGAATGATGGGGATCATGGATAGTTAGTCTTAATCCCAATTTTGACCAACTTTGATCCGCACCAGTCTAGGTGGTATTCGCACTCCCCAAGGAGGCATACCTTGGAAGATTGGGATTCCGATGTATTCTGAATTTTGTGGTTATGAGGATTCCCACATAAATTTGGTAGAATACTAAACCCAATGTCATTTAAATTCATTAATTGAATGTATGGTTATGTGCTACAGTATTTCAAGCATGAATTCGACTACTTTCAATCCACTTGCGACCATCCTCAACGAGAATAAGTTGGTGGGATCCAACTATGTAGACTGGAAACGAAATCTGGATATTGTCCTGACAGCTTCAGGATATAAATATGTCTTTACCAAAACCCCCCTTGATGAGCCTGGCCCGGATGCATCAGAAGCAAAAAAGGAACTTTACACCAAATGGGCCAAAGACGATGAGATGGCCCAATGTTACATTCAGGCATCCATGTCTAGTGTTTTGCAACACCAACATCAATCCTATAAGACTGCATACGATATTATATCGAACTTAAAGGAGATGTTTACGGAACAGGGTAGGCCTGCTAGGCAGGCAGCCATGAGGGTGCTCATTAGTACCAAGATTGCTGAAGGTACATCAGTATAGGAACACATGTTGAAAATGATGGACTCATTGAATGAGTTAGATGTACTGGGAGCTGCGATTGATGCAGAATCGCAGATCGACATAATCCTTGAGTCACTGCTAGAGTCATTCAACAATTTCAAAGTTAATTATAATATGAATAAAATGAATCTGACTCTGGTTAAGCTGTCGCGACCCTGGACCGAGACCCGGGCCCGCGACGTGCGGCGATATGATTAACTAACAGTTAAAACATACCGCCGCTTTTCCCACAGGTTTCCGCGGTGAGGATCCCAAGACACGGGTCGAACTCACACGAATAGGTATGCGGAAGCGTGTAGCAAAACGTGTCACATAAATCTTAAACAATAAGGTACAAGATAAATTATAAGATCAAAACTTGATATCAAAAGAGAATGTCATCAAAGCATTCCTATCATGATTAATGTTTCAATGTTTGACAAAAGTATATTAGTTCAAGTTAGAAAACCAAGAGAGGCCAACAAAGGCCAATACAACAATAGATCCCAAAAGAATATCCCAACTAAGTGAACGAGACATCACGATCCCGACCGGCGTCTAGATGACGTCGTTGGGCTGCCACTCGTGTGCTCGGGGTGGCTCAACAGCCTCCTCCGAGCACTCCTCGTCAAGCGTGAAACCGCCGGCACCTGGACACCAAAATAACAAGCATCAAACACGACGGTTTGGCAAATAAACAATTTAGGTATGAACATGAGAAATAATGCTAAAACAGTTCAAGATTTAAATACACGTTTCAATGTTTACGAAACTAGCATGAATACTTATAATATCATGAAAAGATAAATCCACATTGAGCTCATCCTTTCTCCGTCATACATAATGAAAAGAGCAAGCACGCACGACAAGCACGGCACAAAAAACACGATCCCACGCAAAACAAGGTAGACGGGGTATCCGGCCGCAGAATCGGACCACGAACACGCACAATGTGTAATATAATACACGAATAGTCTGCAGACAATCCACATGTTTAAGGACCCCCAGGTAGTGGATCAAGCTAAAAGGGCAGTCCAAGCTCAGTGGTATTCACTTATATCATGAATGCACAAAACACGGCGATACACGTTCGAGAACACGACAAAACAAGAGGGAAATCATTTAACAAGCACAACGTGACAAGACTAGCAAAATAGCATAGTATTAATGCTTACAAACTTAAGAAATGATTCCCTTTTTTATTCTTGAAACACATCTTGAAGACGAACTTGCACTTGGAAATCAAACGAGAACACGATGATGCATGAAGCATCAAAACAAAAGTTCAAACATAACTCTATCAACCATAGACTAAGACCAATCTTTGACCCTTGTGAAATTGAAGCCCAAATGTCGGAATTCTATATAGCTTGGTGCCCCCGAAGGTAAGATACATTTTGGAGTTTCAAGTGCACAATGTCAAACGAAAGCCTAAGGCATAGTCTAGTTTTCATCCCCGTAAAAATCCTTCAAAAATAGTACTTTTTGTAACTGTCGGTCTGGTTTAAGCATCTCTACCGGTAGAACTACCGGTTTAAGCACTTCTACCGGTAGAACTACCGGTTTAAGCACCTCTACCGGTAGAACTTCCGATAGACCAAGGGTTTTCAATTTCCTCAACTCTCTGCCAAAATTCGAGCCACTTCTACCTGTAGAACTTCCGGTTTAAGCACCTCTACCAGTAGAACTTCCGGTAGACTAAGGGTTTTCAATTTCCTCAACTCTCTGCCAAAATTCGAGCCACTTCTACCGGTAGAACTTCCGGTAGAACTTATGAAATTCAAATTTTTTCACACTTCTCTCCCTTCTTCACTTCCACATTTTCACCACCTGCACTCCCCAAGCCTACATGATTTCCAAGGGATGATTTCCACACAAAAATCCACTCCCATTTCAATCAAAACTTGTATTACTAACTTGTAAGGTATTCTATTGAAAAACATGCTTCCATTCAACACAAAACTTCTAGATTAGGTAGAGTAATTAGCAACCATGGTTATCAAGATTAAACAAGCTAAAAGAGATTAATAACATAAAAGAAAAGACAAGCTTTATGATGAATAACATTTCCAATGTAAAATGCTCTAAAACTGGCAATGTATTAGGAAAAACTAAAAGGTTTACTTGCCTTGGCCCAATGTCAAGGAAATCTTCCCAAAACTCAACAAGAATGGAGATCCACGAAATCTACATGAAAACCCCAAAATAGAATACACAAAATCACTATTTTGGCCATTGTAAACTCCCATTTCGAAAATGGGTTTGAAAACATGTAAAACAAGCTCTTAGTGAGCTAAAGAACAAGAAAAGAGAGAATGAAAAGGAAGACCAACCAAGAACTAGCTGGACAAGGAGGATAGAGCTTGAAGATGATGAATAGTGGAAAGGTTTGGCTCCAAAAACATTCCAGCTGAAGCTTGAGAAGAGAGGAAGAGATTTGCGGAGTCGGATCGGAGATTAGAGCCTTCTTGCTAGATGATTTCCAAGGGAGAAGACCAAAGAGAAACTTCCTTCACTCACTTGCTCTAGGTCAAAAGTTGCAGAGATTTGTAAAAGAATGGAGGAGAGATTAGGAGACTATATATAGTGTCTGGAAGTGGGTCCCCTAAGCAGTGGAACTTGAAACGCTTAAAACATGGCCTTGTGGACCCCGGATGGAATCGACGAAGAATGACAAAACGATCGTTGAAAAATCTAGTTTCGAAAAAGTATAATTTTGACATAGTTTCACGACTTCGAAAAGTGTGCCCAGATTTAGCATGAAAAGACAGATTTACCCTTTTGGGCCAAAACTTGGGTTTCTGGGCCTCAAATGCATGCAGATTAAAAACGGGAATTGTCACAAGTAATAAAACCATTCAAGATTAATAAAAATCACAACCATAGCAAGGATCTAGAACAAAACCCATTCTTACTCGTGTACTCAGGGCGTCCCTGAGCGTGTCTGACTCATACTAAACGTCGTCAAAATCTCCAAGCTATAATCCAGACTAAGTCTAATCACATTCTAACCCAACTAGTACTAAGACTCACTTAAGACTAATCACTCACTTAATTCGTACTAATCGAGTTGGTCTGGGTCGGGTTCTAACATCCTCCACCCCTTAGGATATTTGGTCCACCAAATATAAATAATTTTACCTCTGGTAACAGGTGTGGATACTTCTTCTGGACTTGATCTCTCAATTCCCATGTGGTTTCTTCTGGCTCGTGATTCTCCCAAAGTAATTTGACCCAATGGACAGTCCGATTTCTCAATTCATGCTCTTTGGTGTTGATGATTCTAACCGGTTTTTTCCACATGAGGCATCTTCTCGAATCTCTAAAGGCTCGTGTGGAATAATGTGAGAAGGACTGTGAACATATTTCTTGAGCATGGAGACATGAAAAACATTATGTACCTCGGAGAGTTCCAGCGGTAACGCAAGTTTATAAGCAACACTTCCAATCTTGCTCAAAATCTCATATGGGCCAATGTATCTGCTGGACAATTTTCCTTTCTTCCCAAATCTTAGAGTGCCTCTGACCGGTGAGACTTTCAAAAATACCTTCTCACCCACTTGAAACTGTAATTCTCTCCGGCGAGTGTCAGCATAACTCTTCTGTCTGCTTCGAGCGATCTTCAATCTGTCCTGAATCTGTTTAACCTTGTCGCTTGTCTCTCCAACTATCATCGGTCCATGAAAACTACGCACACCGACTTCTTCCCAACAAACTGGAGTTCTGCATCTCCTACCAAAGAGTGCCTCGAAAGGTGTCATTCCAATGCTAGAATGGTAGCTATTGTTGTACCCGAACTCACAAAGAGGTAGGTTCTCATCCCACTGAACCTTGAAATCCAATACACAAGCACGTAGCATATCTTCAAGAGTCTGTATCGTCCGCTCTAACTGACCATCTGTCTGAGGATGATACGTTGTGCTGAACTGAAGTTTGGTACCCATGGATTCAAGAAGAGATTTCCAAAATCTCGAAACAAATATACTATCTCTGTCGGAAGTGATGGAGACGGGCTGGCCATGCTTACTAACGATCTCATCGATGAATAGTCTTGCAAGTGGTGCCATATGCATCATATTCCCAGTCTTCATCGGAAGAAAGTGAGCAGACTTCGTAAGACGATCAAGTATAACCCAAATTGCATTGTTTCCCCTCTTAGTATTAGGCAAACCGGAGACAAAATCCATAGTGATGTGCTCCCATTTCCACTTCGGAATCTCCAAAGGTTGTAACAAACCAGGAGACTTCTGATGTTCTGCCTTGATCATCTGACAAGTCAAGCAACGAGACACAAAAGCTGCAATCTCTCGCTTCATGTTATTCCACCAAAATCTATTCTTCAAGTTATGGTACATCTTCGTGCTACCCGGATGTATAGAGTATCTCGTATGGTGAGCTTCAGTCATAATTTCATTCTTCAAATCATCAACATTTGGTACACACAACCGGTCACGAAAATACGACACTCCATCAGAAATCCTGAAATCTGGACGTTCTGCAATCTGATCTACAATTTTGGCCAATTCTGGGTCTTGCAACTGACTATCTTTGATTCTCTGGATGAAGGTAGGCTCCGACATTGTCATATTTGCCAATAAAACACCTCTCCTCAAGTGTAGTACCTCGACTCGAAGTTTTTCAAACTGTTGGAAAACACTAACTCCTCTCAAACTAGCCATAACTGCTGACTTTCTGCTCAATACATCTGCTACCACGTTCACTTTGCCCGAATGATACTGTTGGAAGTAGGTGGGCCTCATGGATAGATTTTCAAAACTTTTGACCCACTTGACTCAAGGATCAAGTATCCATAAGGCCAAAAACCCAATCCAGGACGCATAACCCTCAATCTCATGATCATGTACAGTAAGTAAAACTATCTAAAAGATAGAACAGAAATGAACAAGCATCCATTACAATCCACAACATACAAGGAAGCAGATTATACCTTAGGAGCTCGATTGTGCTCTAATGGAGAAGTTGATCACTTTCGTTGATGTAGAACTTTTCTACAAACTAAGATCATAATCTCCACCACCTCTTAGCCTTCCACGCTATGGCCCGAATTAGATATCTCTTATCAAGAAGATCGGTGGAATCTTCAAGAGAAAACCCAACTCGAAACCCTAAGGAACTAGAAGAGGAAGAGAGAAGAGAGCAGTGCAACTATTGCACAAAAAGGAGGGACGTTTTTCACTATAATAGGATGGACGTCCAAGAGGGATGTGTTCCCTTATATAATCTCTCAAGTATCCTCTTTTCTTAATTGAAATAGAAGTCTTACTTCCACAAAAATTAGTAAGTATACTATCACCACTATTAGAAGAATACTTCAAATAGAAATCGTAACTTTCTAATTCCTTCCTTTCAGAGTTCAAATAGGATTAGTATCTTTCTAATAACTTAGGCTGGCGTGGGGACCACTAGGGATTCCATAGAAAGCTGGCTCCAACTGGGACACG
Source organism: Umbellularia californica (assembly GCA_028538565.1). Taxonomy (NCBI): domain Eukaryota; kingdom Viridiplantae; phylum Streptophyta; class Magnoliopsida; order Laurales; family Lauraceae; genus Umbellularia; species Umbellularia californica. The sequence goes on from JAPQWN010000008.1 coordinate 42,202,191, forward strand.
CGACCCCACATCTCATGTCCAATCTGGGCCCACGATTAATTGCAAATAACACCACTATATAAATGCAATTGCACTCCAGTCTTAGGAATAAATTACAATGAAGACCCTAAATTTCCCGATTACCACAAGTAGGCCCCTCTATCAATATCCATAGATCAATTGGAATAAATCTGTCTCTTCCAATATTAGTTCCACATCTTATTATCCTTGAGCCCCAATTAATCACTATGATCATCAGTACCATCCAATTAACTCTTAATCAAGATGGGTGCGCACTTACTAATGACAAATCCATTAATTGGCACAAGGGGATAATAGAGATAGATTCCATCTTGATCATTCAATGTTCCCACAGTCTTACTACCACATACCCAAGACACCGAGGTGTTGACCTATAGTTGGCCTCACTCATTGGTGACTCAAAACAAATGAATAGATAGAAACTTGAGTTCATCAATGTCTCAGGATTGAGAGCCTATTGTTAGGGAATTATGAGAGCAGACCTTATTATTGAGACAGAATCCCATAAGGTGCTTCTCATGGTCCTTCAATACATCCAATGTACCAGCACATTGATCCAGAATCTTCCATTCTGATGATCGAGACAAATCACACTATCTCATAGTGATCAAAGTGTTGTAACCTTATCAGATGAGATGCCCAGTCTTATCACTGGTTGTAAAGATATTTTAAGTATAAGATTTGTGACATATATCTCCCGTGTGTGGATCTCATCCATACACATATATCACATCTAATATACTAATGGAACCCGGTTCAACTCCTGAACCATTATATCATATGTATTGGTCATGTGCATAAAGTAATAAAACAACATTCATCTCATGAAAGAAAAGCATGATTTTATTGATAAATAAATTAATTAATCAATTTATGACATCAACTGATGGATTGAGTCCATACAATCTAACAGATACTTGATTGAGAAGTTATAATCTTTTATATACTCCATCCACCGTCTCTGCCTGATATTCAATTCCTTCTGTGAAAACAAATACTGCAAACTTCGGTGGTCCGAATAGACTTCGAACTTCTCTCCATAGAGGTAGTGCCTCCACATCCTCAAAGCAAAAACTACTACCGCCAACTCCAAGTCATGAGTGGCATAATTTACCTCATGATTCTTCAACTGTCTCGAGCCATTGGCAATCACTTTGCCATCTTGCATCAATACATAGCCTAATCCCACGTTGGACGCATCCGTAAAAACAACAAATCCACCGCTGCCCGATGGTAATGTAAGGATTGGGGCTGTGGTTAGTCTTTTTATCAACTCCTGAAAACTGCCTTCACACTGATCGGTCCAAACAAAAGGTACATTTTTCCAGGTCAACTTCATCAATTGAGCTGCAATGGATGAAAAACCTTGAACAAATCTCCGATAGTATCCGGCTAACTCCAAAAAGCTTCTGATTTCTGTCACACTGCTAGGCCTCTTCCACTCAATGACTGCTTCTATCTTGGCTGGATCAACTGCTAACCCTTCTCTTGAAATGATGTGACCTAAAAAGGCAACTTGCTCTAGCCAGAATTCACATTTGTTCAACTTAGCGTAGAGCTGATGGTCTCTCAAAAGCTGTAACGACGTCCTCAAGTGCTCTTCATGCTCCTCCTTACTCTTAGAATACACGAGGACATCATCAATGAACACCACTATAGAGTGATCTAGGAACTCTGCAAAAACCTTGTTCATGAGAGCCATGAAAACTGCGGGTGCATTTGTCAAGCCAAAGGGCATCACTAAGAACTCATAATGCCCATATCTCGATCGGAAAGCTGTCTTCGCCACATCAGACTCTCTAACCCGCAACTGATGATACCCTGACCTCAAGTCTATCTTGGAAAAGTGTGCTGCTCCTTGTAATTGGTCAAACAATTAATCTATCCTTGGCAAGGGGTATTTGTTCTTGATGGTCACATTATTCAATCTTCTATAGTCGATGCACATTTTACGACTTTCATCCTTCTTCTTCACAAAAAGAACTAGCGCTCCCCAAGGTGAAACACTTGGCCTAATAAAGCCTTTGCTCAACAATTCTTGCAACTGGAGTTTCAATTCACCTAACTCTGTAGGAGCCATCCTATAAGGTGCAATTGAGATCGGTGCAGTCCCTGGAAGGAGTTCAATAGCAAACTCAGCTTCTCTAACTGGTGGTAAACCCGGGATTTCTTCTGGAAAAACAACCGGAAATGCACACACTACGGGGATATCCTCCACCCCTTGGGACAGTTTATCCTCCGTGATAAACGCTATAAATGCCTCACAACCACTGCCCACCAATCTATTAGCTTTCAAAGCTGAAATAAAGCTGCTGGAAGACTTCTTCCTGTTACCCTGAAACATCAACTCTGTCTGTGGCCCTTACAATCTGAAGGTGATGGTCTTACCAAAGCAATCCATGGTAGCATGGTAGGTCTCTAACCAATCCATACCTAAGATAATATCAAAATCATGCATGTCTAAAATGATGAGGTTGGCCGGTAGACTGATATCTCCTAACAAAATCAGACAACTAGGGTAATAGGTGGTGCAAACAACATGTCTACCTATTGGTGTAGTGACAGTCAAAATGAAATCCAATTCCGAATGCGGTGCATCAATCTTCTTCGCAAACAAAGGGGATAGAAAAGAGTGTGTGGATCCTGGATCAAATAAGATCTGTGCTTCTACACCACAAACAAGAAGTTTACCTTCTATGACGTCACCTGCTGCTTTTGCGTCAGTACGGTTGATATTATACGCACGTCCCTGCTGGTGTGGCCTATTCTGCTGCTGAATCTGCCTTCCCTGATTGTTCCTGTTTTGAGGTGGACGAGCATTCTGATTCTGCACTTGCCTGCCTTGCTGCTGTTGTTGCGGTGGTGGTCTCACTTGATTCTAAACTGGTACTGCTTGATTCTGTGGTGCTGTCTGCCTTTGCTGCTGATATCGGTTGGCTTGACTCTGAAGGTGTGGGCAATCCTTGATTGCATGGTCCATTCCTCCACACTTGAAGCAAGCACCCGTTGCCTTGCGGCATTCGTGGGTAGGGTGGTTCTTGCCACAATGATTGCAACCACTCTATCTAACTTGGTTTTGTTCTTGTCTTAGCTTCTTGCCACTTTACTGCCTTTGGTTCTACTGCTGGTAGTGTTGCTTCCTATCCTAAATTATCTCATTGTTGAACTCTTCAAATTTATATGCCCGACTAACCGCTTCATCAAATGTAACTGGTGGAATCACTCCCGTGACGTCCCTCTTGAGAATGGGATTCAGCCCTTCCAAAATCTTGACAATCTTCTTATGCTCCATATCTATCAACTCGGTAGCATAGCGAGCAAGCCTCTCAAACTTCGTAACATACTCTAGAACGGACATACTTCCTTGCTTCAACTGTTGAAATTCGACTGCCTTCTGTCTCTTGACATGAGAAAGGACATACTTGTCGGTGAAGTGTGTCTTGAAAGTCGTACAAGCTACCTCATCAGCCATGACCTGGTATGGCTCTTGAACCGTCTGCCACCAAGAGTCAGCAAGCCCATAGAATAGAGAAGCTGTGAGGTTCACCCTCTCCCTGCCCGTGTAAACAAAAACGTCAAAAATCTTTGCAGTGTTCATGAGCCAATCATCTGCAGTCAAAGGGTCCTCTTGACCCGAGAACTCCTTGGGTCCCCTCTACTTGAATCTCTCGAAGAGAGCATTAGGGTCATCAACCTTATTGTGGTACACCACATTCTGTGCAACTTGATGTTGAGGTCTGTTTTGGAGGACTTTCAGAAGTTGCCTCGAACTTGAGCCATCTCCTCATCTTTCTTTGCCATTTGCTCTTGGAATTTCGCTTCAGTTTCATTGGCTTGTTTTTGTTGATCTATCATGGCTTGCATTAGTGCTTGGAATTCAGTAGCGGTAGGATTCTCAGACGGATCTGTCTCATTGTTATTACTATGCGAAGCATGATGGTTTGGAGCTTTTCTTGGAGGCATGATGCTGCAAGACAATTTGTTAGCACATATATAAGCATAATTGGGTTGGTCAACTTGTCTAAACAAACGTTCTAACGAACTCACGAATCCTCACCATGTTCCTAAGATTTTCTAGTTTCTTTTAAGTGCCTGAAACAAGTCCCGCTCTGATACCAGTCCTGTCGCGAACCCGGACGAAGACCCAGGCCCGCGACGTGCGGCGATATGATTAACTAACAGATAAAACATACCGCCGCTTTTCCCACATGTTTCCGCGGTGAGGATCCCAAGACACAGGTCAAACTCACACGAATAGGTATGTGGAAGCGTGTAGCAAAACGTGTCACATAAATCTTAAACAATAAGGTACAAGAGAAATTATAAGATCAAAACTTGGTATCAAAAGAGAATGTCATCAAAGCATTCCTATCATGATTAACGTTTCAATGTTTAACAAAAGTATATTAGTTCAAGTTACAAAACAAAGAGAGGCCAACAAAGGCTAATACAACAATAGATCCCAAAAGAATATCCCAACTAAGTGAACGAGACATCACGATCCCGACCGGCGTCTAGACGACGTCGTTGGGCTGCCACTCGTGTGCTGGGGGTGGCTCAACAGCCTCCTCCGAACACTCCTCGTCAAACGTGAAACCACCGGCACCTAGACACCAAAATAACAAGCATCAAACATGACGATTTGGCAAATAAACAATTTAGGCATTAACATGATAAATAATGCTAAAACAGTTCAAGATTTAAATACACGTTTCAATGTTTACGAAACTAGCATGAATACTTATAATATCATGAAAAGATAAATCCACATTGAGCTCATCCTTTCTCCGTCATACATAATGACAAGAGCAAGTACGCATGACAAGCACGACACGAAAAACACGATCCCACGCCACACAAGGTAGACGGGGTATCCGACCGCGGAACAGGACCACGAACACGCACGATGTGTAATATAATACACGACTAGTCTGCAGACAGTCCACATGTTTAAGGACCCCCAGGTAGTGGATCAAGCTAAAAAGGCAGTCCAAGCTCAGTGGTATTCACTTATATCATGAATGCACAAAACACGGCGATACACCTTCGAGAACACGACAAAACAAGAGGGAAATCATTTAACAAGCACAACGTGACAAGACTAGCAAAATAGCATAGTATTAATGCTTACAAACTTAAGAAATGATTCCCTTTTTTATTCTTGAAACACATCTTGAAGACGAACTTGCACTTGGAAATCAAACGAGAACACGATGATGCATGAAGCATCAAAACAAGAGTTCAAACATAACTCTATCAAGCATAGACTAAGACCAATCTTTGACCCTTGTGAAATTGAAGCCCAAATGTCGGAATTCTATATAGCTTGGTGCCCTCGAAGGTAAGATACATTTTGGAGATTCAAGTGCACAATGTCAAATGAAAGCCTAAGGCATAGTCTAGTTTTCATCCCCGCAAAAATCCTTCAAAAACAGTACTTTTTGTAACTGTCGGTCTGGTTTAAGCATCTCTACCGGTAGAACTACCGGTTTAAGAACTTCTACCGGTAGAACTACCGGTTTAAGCACCTCTACCGGTAGAACTTCCGGTAGACCAAGGGTTTTCAATTTCCTCAACTCTCTGCCAAAATTCGAGCCACTTCTACCGGTAGAACTTCCGGTTTAAGCACCTCTACCGGTAGAAATTCCGGTAGACCAAGGGTTTTCAATTTCCTCAACTCTCTGTCAAAATTCGAGCCACTTCTACCGGTAGAACTTCTGGTAGAACTTATGAAGTTCAATTTTCTTCACACTTCTCTCCCTTCTTCACTTCCACATTTTCACCACCTGCACTCCCCAAGCCTACATGCTTTCCAAGGGATGATTTCCATACAAAAATCCACTCCCATTTCAATCAAAAGTTGTATTACTAACTTGTAAGGTATTCTATTGAAAAGCATGCTTCCATTCAAGACAAAACTTCTAGATTAGGTAGAGTAATTAGCAACCATGCTTATCAAGATTAAACAAACTAAAAGAGATTAATAACATGAAAGAAAAGACAAGCTTTATGATGAATAACATTTCCAATGTAAAATGCCCAAAAACTGGCAATGTATTAGGAAAACCTAAAAGGTTTACTTGCCTTGGCCCAATGTCAAGGAAATCTTCCCAAAGCTCAACAAGAATGGAGATCCACGAAATTTACATGAAACCCCCAAAATAGAATACACAAAATCACTATTTTGGCCATTGCAAACTCCCATTTCGAAAATGGTTTTGAAAACATGTAAAACAAGCTCTTAGTGAGCTAAAGAACAAGAAAAGAAAGAATGAAAAGGAAGACCAACCAAGAACTAGCTGGACAAGGAGGATAGTGCTTGAAGATGATGAATAGTGGAAAGGTTTAGCTCCAACAACACTCCAGCTGAAGCTTGAGAAGAGAGGAAGAGATTTGCGGAGTCGGATCGGAGATTAGAGCCTTCTTGCTAGATGATTTCCAAGGGAGAAGACCAAAGAGAAACTTCCTTCACTCACTTGCTCTAGGTCAAAAGTTGCAGAGATTTGGAAAAGAATGGAGGAGAGATTAGGAGACTATATATAGTGTCTGGAAGTGGGTCCCCTAAGCAGTGGAACTTGAAACGCTTAAAACATGGTCTTGTGGACCCCGGATGGAATCAACGAAGAAGGACAAAACGATCGTCGAAAAATCTAGTTTCAGAAAAGTATAATTTTGACATAGTTTCACGACTTCAAAAAGTGTGCCCAGATTTAGCATGAAAAGACAGATTTACCCTTTTGGGCCAAATCTTGGGTTTTTGGGCCAAAACTTGGGTTTTTGGGCCTCAAATGCATGCAGATTAAAAACGGAAATTGTCACAAGTAATAAAACCATTCAAGATTAATAAAAATCACAACCATGGCAAGGATGTAGAACAAAACCCATTCTTACTCGTGTATTCAGGGCGTCCCTGAGCGTGTCTGACTCATACTAAACGTCCTCAAAATCTCCAAGCTATAATCCAGACTAAGTCTAATCACATTCTAACCCAACTAATACTAAGACTCACTTAAGACTAATCACTCACTTAATTAGTACTAATCGAGTTGGTCTGGGTCGGGGTCTAACATAAGCTGTCTAGTCAGCTGGTAGTGACTGAAGGAATTTTGAAGAAGAAGCCAACTGCCTTGATGACAGAAAGTCAAATACCAAGTCCAAGCTGAAAGGCAAAGGGCGGAAAGGCAAAAGGAAATCAGTTCCGAAGGGTCCTAAGGTGGAGAATGGTCCTACTGGTGGCGTGGCCAAGGCTAAGGGTTCAGGGACAAAAAGGAAAGTGTTTCCATTGTGGCAAGATAGGACATTGGAAAAGGAATTGTCCAGAATATCTGTCTAAGAAAAAGACCTCAGGTATGATTGAGTCACTTATTTCTGAAGTTAGTTTTGCAACTGGTACTTCAGAATCTTGGTGTGTGGACTCCGGGGCAACTAATCACATATGTAAAATGTTGGAGGGGTTCAGGGAAACCAGGATCATTGTCAACCTAGGATCTTACACTAAGGCGGAGGCTGCTTCAATGGGAGTCATTACTTTATGTTTCTCAAATAATAAATTGGTTTTGTCAGATACATTATATGTACCGTCTTTAAGGTGGGATTTAATCTCATTTTCTAATTTGGTGAATAAAAGTTATTCTATTACTTTTGATACTGAAATTGTCATAAAGAGGAATGGTACTTGTATATGTTCTACCAAGGTAACCAATGGACTTTATTTGTTAACTCCCACGATGTATGAGATACACGATACTGAAACAACCAATAGACCATCATTAAAGAGAAAGTCACCTTCATCTAATCCAACAAAACTTTGGCACTTGAGGCTAGATCATATAAACCTAAACAGGATTGAGAGGCTAGTGAAAGATGGTATCTTACCTTAATTGGCGGTAGAACCAATACCTGTCTGCGAGTCTTGTCTGAAAGGTAAAGTGACCAAAAGACTCTTTTCATCTAAGGGTAATAGTGCAAAAGATTTATTGGAATTAGTGTATACGGATGTGTGTGGACCCATTAATGTCAGGGCCAGAGGAGGATATGAGTACGTCATCACTTTCATAGATGATTACTCAAGATATGGATATATATACCTTATGCACCACAAGTCCGAAGCTTTTGAAAAGTTCAAAGAGTTTCGAGCGGAAGTGGAAAAGCAATTAAGTAAGAGTATCAAGACTCTTCGATCAAATCGAGGAGGGGAATATCTCTCTATTGATTTTATGGGATATTTATCAGAAAATGGGATTCTATCCCAATTGTTTGCTCCTGGTATGCCTAAACAAAATGGAGTAGCAGAAAGAAGGAATCAAACTCTTTTAAATATGATCAGGTCTATGCTGAGTTTCTCAGGATTACACATATCCTTTTGGGGATACTCTTTGGATACTGCGATGTACATACTAAACCTCGTACCATCCAAGTCAGTACCTAAGACTCCCCAGGAGTTGTGGTCCGGACGAAAGCCTAGTCTACAACATTTACACATTTGGGGTTGTCCGGCACATGTGCTGAAGGTTAAGACAGATAAGTTGGAAACGAAGTCGGAGGTATGTACATTTGTAGGATATCCTAAAGGAGCTAAAGGTTGGTTATTCTATAATCCCAGAGAGCAGAAAGTGCTGGTCAACACCAATGCGGTTTTTCTTGAGGAAGATTATATGATGGACCGGAAAGAATGGTTACCCAAAAATATGAACAAAAATATAAACCCAAAAGAATGGTTAATAACAACCCTCAAAATGTTATCCATCTCAGGGCAATTGGATGTTTAGACAACATCATCGGCATGCCACTCAACTAGGCACTGTGGTTCACCAACCGCCTCCTCGAGCACCTCCTCGGGATAACCAACGACGGGACCTGGGTACCAAAAAGTGGGTCAAATACGACGGTTTGGTAGGTGGGTGAAAAAATATGACAATATAATAATAATAAATGAATTTACCTTCGAAAGTATTTAAATCTATTTAAACAATAATCTTCATGAAAAGATAAATCATTTAATCAAAACATGTATGCAATATAGAACGTGTAAAGGTACCAAGGAAACGGGGAACAAAAAAGATGGCATCCACACGAAGCTAAATTCTCTATCACCGAAGTGACAAGAGTATATCGGGCCATTGACCTCATTCACTGAAGTGAGGAAGTACAAAAAATTTACATATACATATAGAATAATACAGGACGGCACCATCGTAGCAAACCGGGTATCCAGAATCATGGTAGCGAACCGGATATCGGGAACCACGGGAGCGAGCCGGGTATCGGGACGGGACCACGGTTAATAAACTAGGTATCGGAATCTAAACTGCAGTTGGCAGGACGGGGGGGGGGGGGGGAATCTCCAAGTCGGTAGATCAGACCGACAAGGTCATCCAAGCTTAGCGGTGTCGACTCATAGTCAAATCACATAAATCGAGATATGTATTAAGAAATACACATGATGCAATAACATAAACGGGCGAGACAGGGTGCTCGAAGGCACAATATCATTTTATCTCAGGCAAAGTATAGCCGGGCTAGCAAAAGCTAAAAATATAGTTTCAATACTTTCGGGAATGATAAATCATACTTCATGAGCTTCGGGAATGTATACAAAAATTTGGGAACAATGCAATATAATTGGACCTTCATAAATCTCGGGGTATATCGCGATTTAAACTATTTCAAGGTTAATAGGGGTCCCGTACATCGATCTCAATACAACTTGGTACTCCTTGAATTTGGGACATTCCGAGCTCCCTACACACCTTGGAGATTTTCCAAGACTTCAATGAATTTTTGTGATGTGGGTTCTTTCTCAAAAGGGCTTCAAACAATGCCTCATAGGTCTCTCCGATGCCAAGGGGTTCCTTTAAAAACTTAACTCAGGATCCAAAAGTGGTCCAGGCCTAAGAGGGGTGCGCTCAAGCGGACCTGGGCTGTGCAGGAAGATGCTGTCTGCCCGCTCGAGCGGCCAAACGTCCACTCGAGCGGACAGCTTGCGCGCTCGAGTGGACATATGGCCGCTCGAGCGGACAGTCATCCTGCCGCCCGAAATGTAGTCAGATTGACTGTGCGCTCGAGCGGTCTGGTACGCGCTCCAGGGGGCAGTCGATCCTGCTGCCTGGGAAAGACCTTTAGGGCCTTCCTTCCCTTTTTCTCATACACATTTCACCTGCAATGAAAAGGCGTCCTTGCCTCCAATAATCACTCCTCAAACGCCACTTAGAACTCCCATCAAAACTTTAATGAATGTTTAACCCCAAGCATCTCCTTCTCCACATTCAATCACTCAAAGAGGAAGAGAAAATCCACAACCACAAGGGCCCATTTAAGTCTTAAACAAGGAATAAAACAAAAGGGTTATGAAACAACTTTTCTAAGACATTAAATGAACTCAACACATTCATTAATGAGTATTCATTCCAAATTCAATGCAAGTCAATAGAAGCATAGAAAGTATAGTGAAATCATCAATGTTCTCATGAAACCATTCAAAACTCAAAATATTTATTCATTCCACTTGCCTTAGGGTCTCTAGTCAAGAAATCAAGCCTGTAATCACCTCTTCCAAGCCAAGAACACAAGCTACACAAAAACCCCAAAAACAAACCCTAAATAGGTCAAACAAGAAATGAAGAAGCATAAACTCTCAATAAAGAAGATGGGGCTTCTCTATAGCTAGGAGAATACATATCAAAGAGATTGGAAAAACTTACTAGGAAGCTCTTCAAAAGCACAAAGCTAACTCAAGGAAGGTCTTGGAATGGATGTCTTCTTCCACAATTGGCATCAAATGAGAGCTCTCAAAGAAATGCAGAAGATAATGGTTTCCATTGGCTTTTGATGCAAGGTTGGTGGTGATTTGGTGGTGAAGAAGCAAGGAGAAAAATAGAGGAGAAAGGAAACCATAGCTTGGGTGGCTCTTAAGCTGGAAAAGAGAGAATGGAAGAGGAGGGTTCTCTATTTATACAAGTTGAGTATGGGCTCCACCACTAGAGATCTTTGGAGGCTGAAATCACGACTTTCGGGACCTCTAACGAATTCGACGAAGGAGGGAAAAATGATCACCGAAATATTTGGTTTCCAAAAAGTATATTTTTTGCGGGTTTCGGGGATATAAACTATTGGGTACAGATTTAGTGTAAAATGACTGTTTTACCCTCAATGTTAGGAAAGTCGGGTTTCGGGTTCCGGACGGGTACGAGATCAACAAGAAAGTTGCAGGGATTAACGAGGAAAGTAAAGCGGGATCAAAATATAAATCACCGGAATCTCGGATAATCCCCTACGAATGTGCAAAGCTATAAAAAGGGACCCCAAAGGGTCCTACAAATCACAAAGGCACTCAAAACTCCTCCAAAGCTATAAAAGAGCTATTCTAATCCCAACTTAACCAAAATTCACTAATCACGCTTAGAACTAATACGCGACTTAATTAGAACAAATCGTGGACACTCGGGTCGGGTTCTTACACTTTCCAAAGCTTTGGGATTCCTCAAACTCTTTGGGCATCTCCAAAGCACCTTTTGGTAATCTTCAAACTCTTTGATTAGGAGTCCAGCTTCACTTTCCTTCTTTGTCTCTGACATCTCTTGAACTTACAAATTTGAAAAATTACATAAATTCATATATCTCTACAATGAGACTTATAAGGTAATCTAAACATGGAAATAAAAAGGCTATAGGAAAATTCACCATGCCTTGCCCTTTTGCAAGAAGCCAAGGAAACCATGATGCCCTTTACACTTAGCCTCAAATAAACCAATAGCCATAAAAGAAAGTAAAAGTCATGTGGGACATATGGAGAGGACATTATCACCTGCAAGTTAGTATCTCATATAACAAAGCATCTCACAAAACCAGGTTACCAAATCACAATGGAAAAACAAGATGCCAAAGGTTGCCACTTCTTCAAACATTCTTTTGTTGGAAGTAGGTGGGCCTCGTGGACAGATTTTCAAAACTTTTGACCCGCTTGACTCAGGGATCAACTATCCAGAAGGCTATAAAAACGCAATCCAGGATACATGTCCTCAATCTCAGCCATCATGATCAATAAAAATTCTATCCAAAAGATAGAAACAAGTAGCACTAAACATCCATAATGATCCACAACATGCAAGGAGTAGATCATACCTTTGGAGCTCGGTGGTGCTCTAATGGAGAACTTGATAACTTTCTTTGATGTAGAACTCTTCTATAAAATAAAATCAGAATCTCTAACACCTCTTAGCCTTTCACACTATGACCCGAACCAGATCTCTTTTCTTAAGAAGATTGGTGGAATCTCAAAGAGAAAACCCAACTCGAAACTCCAAGGAACTACAACAGTAAGAGAGGAGAGAGAAGTGTAACAATTGCACAAAAGGGGCTGGACGCTTTCTACTCCAATTGATGGACGTGCATGAGGGATCTATTCCCTTTTATAACCATTTAAGACTCCTCCTTTCCTAATTGAAATAGAAGTCTCACTTCCACAACAATTAGTAAGTACACTATTACCACTATTAGAAGTCATACTCCAAATAGAAATAATAACTTTCTAATTCCTTCCTTTTAGAGTTCAAGTAGGATTATTATCTTTCTAATAGCTTGGCCTAGCGTGGGGACCACTAGAGATTCCATAGAAAACTGGCTCCAACTGGGATACCGCGACCCCACATCTCATGCGCAATCCGGGCCCACGGTCAATTGCAAATAACACCACTATATAAATGCAATTGCACTCTAGTCTTAGGAATAAATTAAAATGAAGACCCTAAACTTCCCGATTACCACAAGTAGGCCCCAATTGGAATAAATCTGTCTCTTCCAATCTTAGTTTCACATCTTATTATCCTTGAGCCCCAATTAATCACTGTGACCATCAATACCATCCAATTAACTCTTAATCAAGATTGGTGCGCACTTACTAATGACAAATCCATTAATTGGCACAAGGGGATAATAGAGATAGATTCCATCTTGATCATTCAATGTTCCTACAGTCCTACTACCACATACCCAAGACACTTAGGTGTTGACCTACAGTTGGCCTTACTCATTAGTGACTCAAAGCAAATGAATAGATAGAAACTTGAGTTCATCAAGAGCCTATTACTAGGGAATTATGAGAGCATACCTTATTATTGAGACGGAATTTCATAAGGTGCTTCTCATGGTCCTTCAATACATCCAATGTACTAGCACCATGATCTAGAATCTTACATTCTGATGACTGAGACAAATCACACTATCTCATAGTGATCAAAGTGTTGCAACCTTATCAGATGAGATGCCCAGTCTCATCACTGGTTGTGAAGATATTTAAGTATAAGATTTGTGATATATGTCTCCCGTGTGTGGATCTCATCCATACACATATATCACATCTAATATACTAATGGGACCCGATTTAACTCATGAACCATTATGTCATATGTATTGGTCATGTGCATGAAGTAATAAAATAACATTCATCTCATGAAAATAAAGCATGATTTTATTGATAAATAAAGAAACTAATCAATTTATCACATCAACTGATGGATTGAGTCCATACAATCTAACAGCTTTTTGCAAAGGGGTCCGGGGGTGTCCCCTGGCGGGGATCGAGCTAGCAAAACTGGTCCCTACAGCTAGCTAACCAAACCTCTACGGCTAGCCGTAGTGATCTGTCTGGTTAGCCGACCTGACGAACCCAAAAATTTTGGGTTTTTTCAGATTCGACTCCTGTTGTTCCCTAATCACTTCTAATGATCTCAGAAGGCTTCTAGTGGCTTCTTACCATCCTTCCATCATGACTAAAACCTTTTGTGACATTCCAAACATGGATCTACTACAAAAAGTAAGCAAACCCAATAAACACTGATCCTTATATAGCCCTCGCTCTATCCTCTTCGCATCTTATGCAAAGATTAGAACAAGATTACTGATCTAACATGATTAGAGATGATGGTATGGCTCTGATAAAAAATTGTTCGAAGTAGGAGGGCCTCGTGGATAGATTTTCAAAACTTTTGACTCACTTGACTCAGGAATCAAGTACCCATAAGGCCATAAACCATATCCAGGATGCATAACCCTCAATCTCATGATCATGTACAGTAAAAAATTCTGTCTAAAAGATAGAAACAAGTAGCACTAAACATCCATAACAATTCACAACATGCATGGAGGAGATCATACCTTTGGAGCCCGGTAGTGCCCTAATGGAGAACTTGATGACTTTCTTTGATGTAGAACTCTTCTACAAAATAAATTCAGAATCTCTAACACCTCTTAGCCTTCCACGCTATGACCCTAATTAGATTTCTTTTCTTAAGAAGATTGGTGGAATCTCTAAGAGAAAACCCAACTATAAACTCCAACGAACTAGAAGAGGAAGAGAGGAGAGAGATGTGCAACAATTGCACACGAAAGGGGCTGGACTTTTTCTCTAATTGATTGACGTCTAAGAGGGGGTTCATTCCCTTTTATAACCATTCAAGCCTCCTCCTTTCCTAATTGAAATAGAAGTCTCACTTCTACAACAATTAGTATGTATACTATTACTACTATTAAAAGTCCTACTCCAAGTAGAAATAGTAACTGTCTAATTCCTTCCTTTTAGAGTCCAAGTAGGATTAGTATCTTTCTAATAATATGGGCTAGCGTGGGGACCACTAGGGATTCCACAGAAAGCTGGTTCCAACTGGGACAACGCGACCTCACATCTCATGTGAAATTCGGGCCCACGGTTAATTGCAAATAACATCACTATATAAATGCAATTGCACTCCAGTCTTAGGAATAAATTTCAATGAAGACCCTAAACTTCCCGATTTCCGTAAGTAGGCTCCTCTATCAATATCCATGGATCAATTGGAATAAATCTGTCTCTTCCAATCTTAGTTCCACATCTTATTATCATTGAGCCCCAATTAATCACTGTGATCATCAGTACCATCCAATTAACTCTTAACCGAGATGGGTGCGCACTTACTAATGACAAATCCATTAATTGGCGCAAGGGGATAATAGAGATAGATTTCATCCTGATCATTCGAAGTTCCCACAGTTCTACAACCACATACCCAAGACACCGAGGTGTTGACCTACAGTTGGCCTCACTCATTGGTGACTCAAAGCAAATGAATAGATAAAAACTTGAGTTCATCAATGTCTCTGGATTGAGAGACTATTGCTAGGGAATTATGAAAGCATACCTTATTATTGAGACGGAATTCCATAAGGTGCTTCTCATGGTCCTTCAATACATCCAATGTACCAGCACCATGATCCAGAATCATACATTCTGATGATCGAGACAAATCACACTATCTCATAGTGATCAAAGTGTTGCAATCTTATCAGATGAGATGCCCAATCTCATCACTGGTTGTGAAGATATTTAAGTATAAGATTTGTGATATATGTCTCCCATGTGTGGATCTCATTCATACACATATATCGCATCTAATATACTGATGAAACCCGGTTCAACTCATAAACCATTATGTCAAGTGTATTGGTCATGTGAATTAAGTAATAAAATAACATTCATCTCATTAAAGTAAAGCATGATTTTATTGATAAATAAAGAAATTAATCAATTTATCATATCAACTAATGGATTGAGTCGATACAATCTAACAACTTTACCATCCGGAAGCGGCTATTTCACTATTTTTACCAATGCTTCGAATGTTGGGCTTGGTTGTGTGTTAATGCAAGATGGAAAAGTGGTTGCTTATGGATCCCGTCAGTTGAAAGATCACGGCAAGAACTATGCAACCCATGATCTTGAATTGGCAGCAGTTGTCTTTGCATTGAAAATATGGAGACACTATCTTAATGGAGAAAAGTTTGAAGTCCACTCCGACCACCGCAGCCTACACTACTTGTTTTCACAGAAGGAACTGAACAGGAGGCAGAGGAGATGGATGGACTATATCAAGGATTATGACTTCCCAATCAAATATCACCCTGGGAAAGCAAATGTAGTTGCCGATGCCTTGAGCAGAAAATCAGTAGGTTTGGCAAATCTAAGTAGCACATGCATTTTTTAGTAATTTAAGGAGTTGATAATAGATCTATAGCTACTAAAGAAGGGTGTGATATTAGCCAACATGTCAGTATCCGAACCTTCCTTCATCCAGAAGATCAAGGATAATCAATTACAAGACCCAAAGTTGGCCAAGATTTCAGGGCATATAGCAGATCGTCCTGACTTTCGTATTGTTGATGGAGTCTTGCACTATTGTGATCGTCTATGTGTGCCTAACATTGAAGATTTGAGAAACGACATCATGACTGAGGCTCACAGTATGAAGTATTCCATGCACCCGGGTGTAGACACCTCATTTGGCCCCCCTATGATAGCCCTAAACACCTGTCATATATAATGGTGCCCCCATTTCACCCATGATTGAATGGTTAATGGCATAATTAAGATTAATTAATGATGATGAAGATGCTTGTTGAAAATTTTATGCTTAGTTCGACAATATTTAGAAATTCGTGAGAGAAAGGGCCGAATCGCGTTGAGACTTCGAGTCCAACCCAATACTCATACAAAGGATAGGCTACAACACTATCCAAGTCCCTTCTAGACTACATAGAACGCACTTAGGTTGATTCCAAAGAGATTACACTTAGTCTACCTAAGTACGATGCGACTAGTATGATTTAAACAATTAGAATCTTTGACCCACAAATCCCTACCATTTCCTGAACTCTAATCGCTAGGACGTATGGACCAAAAGATTCTACGTTCCGAGAGCTTTCCGTCGATATATAGAACGTCCAAATCCGATGAACTAATCAAAAGATACGGCCGTCGGAAGATTACCATGCGAACACCCCACCAGGCACATACCTGGGCGCCCATGTAGGTGCGGCCATGTCCCAGACTTGTACTTGGGCGCCCACACAGGTGCGCCCAGGTCCCTAGTTACCCTAGGGAAGCACTTAGGTGCACATTTAATCACATCCCACTTTACCTTTCATAGTTTTGACCCGATCTCAACCTAAAAAACGAATCGGAACCAAACCCGGGCCCATTTGACCCAAGACATGACATGGGCGCACCTGTGGGTGCGCCCAAGTCCTGTAACCAACTTGGGCGCCACCCCATGTGCCCCCAAGTCCCAAGATGCCTTAAAAATACACTTTGATACATACTTAGGTACGATTGACTCTACCCTTCGCAGTTTCGACTCGGTTTAGACCCGAAAACAACCCGGAACCGGACCCTAGACCCAATAGGCTTCAAAGTTAGACATGGGCGCCCAAGTCATGGGACCCACTTGGGCGCAGCTCCATGTGCGCCCAAGTCTCCGAGAGCCCTAATCTCACCTTGGTTTGCGTGAAACTCTTGGAAACTCATGCAAGAAGTAGCCCTAACTCTTCCTCCACGTCAAAATCACTATAAAGAGACCTCACATACTACTTTTGCAAGGGAGGCTACCAAAAAGAGAGAAAAAGTAGAGTAAAAAAGAGAGAGAAAGAGAGAGGTCGCAAAGGAGATCTCTAGATCTAGAAGAAAGGAGAAAGAAGATTGCTTTGGTTCTCCAAGATCAATAATGGAGAAAGCCTCCCAAAGCCACGGACTTGCGCAAGAACTTCAACATAGGACTTAAGAGCACGATTCGAACCGGTATTTCGGGATTTCTTTTGTTTATTTGCATTCCACCAGCATTTTTGTTTAGAAACATGCTTAGGGTCATGCACACATTGTAGATCTGCATTAATAGTACTAGGTTATAGTAGATCTAATATTCAGTATTCATTCCTCATTAGGAACATGCTTAGGATCATTCATAGTTTGTAGATCTGCATTATTTGCATCATTCTAAACTCGTGATTAGAATAGATCTTGCATCCATATCGTTTTCATTAGGAAAATCCGAATCTGAAAGGAAAGGTGTTAAAAAACAAGAGAAGAGTACTTGGGCGCCACTGCGTGTGCGCCCAAGTCCCAAGAGTGGGATTTTGACCCTAGTCTCATCCCGCTTGCAATTTCTCTCTCAAATCCGGATTTCTATTCATATAAGTTAGTATTAGTACCTTCGGACTTGTGACTTTGTATTCAAAATCGCGCGAAAAGCATTGAAAAAGAAACAAAAGAGGAAGAAAACACAGAAAAGCACTTGGGCGCCCATACAGGTGCGCCCAAGTCCAAGATTGGAGATTTGAATCCAGTTTTCCATTTCGCGTGCATCTTGCTTCGGAAATCCGAGTCCATCTTCGTATAAGTTGATATCAAAGCATTCGGACTTGTTAAAAATATTGAAAGAATCAAAAAGGGACCAAACATATCACTGAAAAGAAGAAAAAGTACAGGAAGGTACTTGGGAGCAACCGTAGGTGCGCCCAAGTCCAGAAGTAGACTTTTGGTCCCTATTTGTTTGATTCATGTGCATTTTGCTTCTTGAATCCGAGTCAATCCTCATATAAGTTGATATCAAGGCATTTGGATTTATTAAGAGTATTGAAAGAGTCGAAAAGGGACCAAACATACCATTGGAAAGAAGAAAAAGTACAGGAAGGTACTTGGGAGCAACCGTAGGTGCGCCCAAGTCCCTGCAAAGGGATTCACCCTCGAATCCTTGTGCCTGCATTATTATTTTCAAGTCCGGAAGCTTTGACATTAATAATCTACAATAGTACCTTGCATTTAGTCTCAAATTGTTAGAAATCATATCGAGACATCGACAGAAGTCTGAAATACATCACAACCCGCAGGGGGAACACTTGGGCGCCACTGTGTGTGCGCCCAAGTCCCGCAGAGACACTTGGGCGCCCCTGTAGGTGCGCCCAAGTCCTTGGCTTGTTCTTCAGCCCGTATTTGCTACATCTTGCGTCTAATTTAACATGATGTTCCATATTTGTGATGATTTCAATTAATTGCCGAACTTCTAGACTTCGAATCTTCAAATTATCATACTTAGGTTGCATTGTTTGCATAAAATACCAAAAAAATCATAAAGTCATAAAACTATTCCCTTCTCATCTTGCTCTTTAGTAATTAGAGAAGAGAACAAAAAAAATTAAAAGAAATAGAAAAATACATAAAAAAAAAAGTAGACATTAATTAAGTAGAAAAACCCTAGATTGTTCTTTAGGATAGCTCGCATTGCTTTTGCATAAAAAACCAAACACCAAAAAAATCACAAAATCATAAAACACTTCTCCTCTCATCTTGCTCTCTAGTAATTAGAGAAGAGAACAAAAGGAAATTAAAAGAAATAGTAGAATTGTAGAGTTAGGCATTAGCTAGATAATCCTAGTTTATTTCATTCATGATTAAGTAAACTAATAAACTTAATCAACCATTGTCTAAACACCCAATCAATTCGAAGCAATTAATTAAAACACTCAATTAAAATCCACATACTTAATTAATTAATTAAATCCCTAAAACTTATTAACAACTCCTAATGAAACCCCTAATTAAATAAAACTTTAATCAACAAGTCCCAATTAAAATCTCGATTAACAAACCTAATCAATAAGCTTTAATTTATTAAAAGAAATTAACTTAAAGACACCCTAGAAAATAACAAACTACTAGACCGACACTTGGGAGCAACCACAAGTGCGCCCAAGTCACCCTTGACACTTAGGAGCAAACACAAGTGCTCCCAAGTCACCCTTGACACTTAGGAGCAAACACAAGTGCGCCCAAGTCACCCCAGACACTTAGGAGCAACCACAGGTGCGCCCAAGTCACCCTTGACACTTAGGAGCAAACACAAGTGCGCCCAAGTCACCCCAAACACTTAGGAGTAACCACAGGTGCGCCCAAGTCACCCTTGACACTTAGGAGCAACCACAGGTGCGCCCAAGTCACCCTCGACACTTAGGAGCAACCAGAAGTGCGCCCAAGTCATCTCAGACACTTAGGAGCAACCACAGGTGCGCCCAAGTCATCCCAGACACTTAGGAGCAACCACAGGTGCCCCCAAGTCATATTTAGTTTGGGAATCACCGAATCCCTATTAATTTCAAACTTTGACCCATATCAACACACTAGAACACCCTTACAATTTGAAACAACTATAGCCAGTAGCCTAGATTAACCTAAAAGATTAAACCGACTTAAGCCACAAAAACATCCACGTAGGTACCAATCTCTTGACACTTAGCCTCTCATAATCATTAAGAAATCTAATTAATTGAAATCTAATTTAATTTTAATCAATCCAACACAACAAAAACACATTTAATTCAAAGAACATCAAACGATAAACACTCAATCTCAAATTAACCCAAAAACAAGAGAAACACGAAAACCGGACACTTGGGAGCAACCACAGTTGCGCCCAAGTCACCTTGGAAACATAGGCGCCTCCACAGGTGCGCCCAAGTCCATTTCCACTCCCTTAGGACCACCGAATCCCCATCCATTTCCAATTTCGATCTAGATCATTACCTTCAAACTATCATAGAATCAATAACAACCTTTAAATCAAAACCTTGATCAATTTAGACCCGTCCGGAACTTCGAATCGAGCCAAAGTAACCAAAAGATTTCAAATTCCAACTTGGGCGCCACTACTGGTGCACCCAAGTGCACAGGAATACTCAGGCGCACGCACAGGTGCGCCCAAGTCCTCTGTCACATCCAAGTTGAGAACCTTGGTTTCGTTTCGAATCCAGGACTTAAGACTATTAAAATTAATCGACCCAAAACATAAGACAACTATTAGAACAGAAGCTTACATCGATTAGAACCCTAAGAAACTCCAAAATGAGCTAACACCATTGCAACCAATCGAACCACGCAGACCAGCCACTTGGGCGCCACCACAGGCGCGCCCAAGTCCCAGAGTGACCTAGGCGCCACTATAGGTGCGCCCAAGTCTTCTTCCACTCCCGTTTTGCTAATTTCAACTTCCTTTCATCATTTAAAGTAAAACCCGAAGCTCCAGAACCTTTAGCACACTAAAACATAATCTTAAAACACTCTTAACTCATCCCTAAATAACTCTTAATCAAACCACAACTTGAACCAAACTAAATCAAATTAATAAGCCGTTTAGCTTGGGAGCTATCAAACTTAGACAATTTACACGCTAGCATTAAATCGGATTTCCTCATTAGATAGATTAGAGCATTAGGCTTCGCCCCATCACTTTTCCTGTTCCGTTAGGGGACCGGGAGAGCTAATGTGGGCGGTCTAGGACCTTAGGTTTAGGGTTAATCCGATGATCAGTAATAAATCATTAATTATGTAAATCCAAGTAAAATCCTCTAGTTAGGCCCTTCTAGCCCCAATATAAAAAATCCATAAAAACTATAAAACCAATAAAATAAACACAAAAAGATTTTTCCTTTATTTCTTCCTCCACCTCAGGTGCCAGATATTTAATTGAACTTAATGATAAAAGGGAAAGAAGAACTGATTTCTAAAATTGAATAAATGAGAATGACGAGATGAGATGAATGATTTCGCACACACTTTTAAAACAATCACGGCCCATCGGCCACTCTAAAACAAATATCGGCCCATCGGCCACCTTTAGTCAATTACGGCCCATCGGCCTTTCACCTTTATCACTCGTGTATCGCACACGAAAAACACAGAAATCACAAGTCAAAGTCGCATCATTGTTTTGGTTTGCAAAGTCAGCCTTTAAACCCTATTTTGCCAAGGGATTTGAAGGGGGTACCCGGGAACGGGGCCGATCCTCTTCTTAAATATTTGGCACCTCCCCCCTTTTTATTTTCTTTATCTTAATTGTTTTACTTTACTTGGATATACTATGATTTTGCTATGTGAGGATTAATCTTTATTTGGACTTTAACGCGTAACCCTGAATTGACCCTGTATTAAAGAGACCCAAAAAAACCCAAATTAATGTGACAAGACAACCGTCGTGTGTTGCCGGCAGCACATTAGACGAGAGGAAGAACCCACCTATTTATCTTCTCCCATTTTTCTTCGGCTTTCGTCGAAGGACGGTGTTACGGCCGTTACCGTAGCTGGCGATCGTGATCCGTCGATTTTGAGGGTAGTCGGAATCCTCACTTTCGATGTAAAATTAAAATAGCACATGTATAGATGAATGGAGATTCTTCCCAAGCCCCATTGGTTGGCGCGGGGGGGTCGAAAATTCACATCCGACAGCCTGGCGATCGTGATGGGACATCTTTTGTTGTCTTGTCACGAATTTGGGTCTTTCTGCAGTTCTATTGTAGGACACGAACATCCAATTAATGATTAGATGTCCGTGTCCCATTCAGTTTAGGGTTATTATAAGTTTAGTCCCAAATTAAACCTAAGGTTCGAATGAACCGTCCACTAAGCTTTCCCCCATTACATCATAAGAAACAAGCCTACACCAACCCTCACTACCAAAGAACATAAAACGTGCTTTTCTCATCCCCTCCTTCTCTCTACTCTCATCTAGATATTTCTTCACAAATGGAGGGTTACACGTTCGGAATGTCCAATCTACAACCTCTCTCTCCCCCACTGTTGACTCGCGCTACTGGCGGATCACACCAAACACCACGAAATATAGAATCATCAAAGATACTAGATGACTCCTTAGCGTCTTCAAGTCATGACCCACAACAGATAAGACGGTCTCTTTTTGAAGGAGGCCCCATCCCGGTCAATACCATTACAATGGGCAGGAATCATTCTAACATATCTACCCCATCTCATTCGTCAGGGGAGAACCAATTCTCCGCACATTCAGGAGTAACTTACACGGACCTAGTCAGCCCCACCGGCCAAGTTATAAGATATAGGGTCCACGACAATGTCTCGTCAAAAGATCACTCTCTCCGCGCGGACAAACCTGTTGTCTCACAGGTTATACCCTACTCTTCCCTAATCAGTCAGACCGAGCCAATCACGTCTTCTATCCCACAATATGGGATGCCTACTGATGCACCTATCACTACCCCGGTTAGAGTTATCGCACCATACCAGACTCTCACGATAAACGAGAATCTATATCGACAGCCGAGTCATGGCTTCGTAAACCCGGGTCTATTGGCGACATCCAACACCTCGCACCAAAACCCTTTGGCTCATATGGGAACGCCAGATGTCTACCAGCAACGTGAGGCAGCTCAACCTCAATTTCAAGTAATGACTCCTCCGCCAATCAATCAAACGAATTACAACCCTATGACGGCTAACAACGATATATTATATCCCCAGCCGATTCAATATGAGAGGACCTCTCCTGTTTATCAAAATCAGACCCCCTTAACCTACCAAGTGCCTAATTCAAATCAGGGTCCCCCAATCCAGAACAGCCAGGTTATCAATCCCTCAGGCGTTAGAAATTCTTATCAAACATACCCAGGAAACGAGCCACACTATCAACAGGCATATCAACCGTTCGCATTAAGTCCGATGATTGATCAAAACAGAGGACAATCAGTTGGTTATGGAGGAACTCAGTTGAACCAAAACTATCATCTTATTCAACAACCATATCCCCGAGAGCAATTCCAAGAGCCGGCCTATGCCCCGACCCCACTAGGACCTCAAGGAGGATACCAACCACAGAAAATCCAATACCTAGATCCTTTAGCATTTAAGGAATTGCAGAAAAACGTAGAAGAACTTAAAAGTGAAATTAAGAAGAAGTCCTCGAGCTCGACTGGAAGAAAGCTGGGTTTCTATGATTTTACCAAAAAAGAAGAAAAGGAGAGGTCACCCTTCCCTGTCAAAGCACCTAAATTCATACCCTATGATGGGACAACCGACCCTCAACACCATTTGGTCTCGTTCTGCAACAAATGTCGTGCCATCGCTGACAATGACTCTATGCTCATAAACTATTTTCAAGAATCTCTAACAGGGGATGCATTAACTTGGTATACGTCTGTACCTTCCCACGAAATTAATACATTCAAGGATGTAATAGAGAAGTTCCTAGCACGATACCAGCACTTGACTAAGAACAAGCCCCTTTGGCATGACTTAGCGAACCTCAAACAAAAGAATAACGAGGATTATGAGGAATTTGCGGTGAGATGGCAAAATCAATTTGCGCGATCAGATTGCAATATGCAAGAAGAGGAACAAGTGAGAATGGCCATATCAAACATGAAGGATCCAATGAGGGCTTTGATGACGATCGGGGAAGTAGTTAGCTGGAGTGGCTTGTACCGTAGATTGTCTAGGATGAAACAAAACTTGGACGAAGGAGTGTTAAACACCATTATTGACCATAAGAAAAACACGCGTAGGATAGGCACAACCACCCAACCAGAAAGCCGTGCAACTCCTGAGGTAAGCTCAAATCAAGAAGAGGTTTACTGACCATACCAAGAACATAATAGTGTCAGCTTTAACCAACACCAAAATCAAGGACAAAATGGCAATCCCAATTTCCAGGGTGGTAACCCGAATTTTCAAAGGAACAACCAGAATTATCAGCGGAACAATCAAAGCTTCCGAAACCCTCCTAGAAACAATCAAGGTTATGACCCACCGCCAAGGAACCAAGGACCCCCAGTGAATTGAAATCAGAACCCTGACCACGCGCAATCGGTTCCGAATTCAACTGTTCTGCCACCAAACCAGAATGCGAATCCTCAACCCAACTACGGTACGGTTCCCTTCAATTACAATAGAGACAACAATGGCAACCAAAATAATGCAAACAATGGAAATAGAAGGAGATTCGGACCCAAGAGGACAAGCTACCCATCCCTGCCACAACCTTGGACTGCCATCTTCTGGTCTCTTCTAAATCAGAACGCCCTCCAACTCCCACCAGAACGACCGCAGGCGTGGTCAGAACACCTGGATAAGACCAAGTTTTGTGCCTACCATAGGATGCCGGGGCATGACCTCACCCAATGCTATACAGTTAGAGACCTGATTTACGACCTTAATGATGAAGGTAGGATTGATTGGAACAATATTAGGCCGATAGGCACAGGCGACACACGGAATACCCCTCCTAATCAGAACGCTACCGCTAATCCAACACAGAATATTCCAAACATGCAGATTTATACAAACCCGCTACCTCAACATGGGCCATCAACCTCTGGACAAGCCTCGCAAACTCAATTGATAAACATCGCCATGATAGAACACCAATACATTGATATCGCGACCCAAGGGAGCATAAATCATAATTAACCATGCCATGATGATTTCTTTGAAGAAGAAGACCATAGAAAATACATCACGCCATGGGACGGGAAGACGAAGTTCAAAATCTATAACTCCGGAATGGACGCGATTGTCAATTCTCCTGACCTTTACAAAGTAAATTTTGATGAACCAAATGACCAAGGACCACCGATCCTCGCGAACTCTGGATTAGATCCTCACCCGGATGCAAATGCATCTCAAGCCCATCTCCGATCCGGGCGAATTCGTCCTTCCCAATTACCCCCTCATCCGGTCACTCGAGATCCAGAATCGCAGAACCCCAACACTCAAGTTGAGGAAATAGTCGATGAAAGAGCCCATATTTCGATAGAAACGGGAATAGAATATGATCTCTTAGGACACCTCACGAAGATCCCAGCTAAGGTATCCGTCCTCGACTTAATTAAAACCTCACCCAAACATCAGCAACAGTTACTTGAGGCTATTACGCGGTTGCAAGTCCCGGTAAACATAACTCCCGAAGAATTGAGAACTACCATCGCAACCTTAGCCCCAGGAACCCCTTTTCCTGCCCTTATGTTTACCGAAGAAGAACTAAAAGAGATACCGCCTGAAGCGAGGACGTCTCCTCTACATCTAACAATCAAGATAGCAGGAAAGGAAATATCAGGAGCTTTGGTCGACACTGGCGCATCATTAAACATATGCCCATTGAAAACCTACAAAGCTTTAGGGCTCACAACAAAAGACTTAACTCCGGCCCCCATGGTGGTGACCGGTTATGATGGGAATAAGAAAACAGTATGTGGAAAAATTATGTTATTAGTACAAGCGGGTCCGATTTCGATGCCAGAAGAATTTTATATCATGGACATCCCCGCCACTTTCAATTTAATTTTAGGACGCCGATGGTTGAATCATATGAACGCCGTCATGTCAAGCAGGCATCAATGTGTCAAATTCCCCCATTTAGGCAAGATCATAAAAATGATGGGGGACCCACCTGTGATCGAACCGGAAGAACTCCAAATACTCCCGACCTTACAACCCGCTCCCATGACGCCAGAGGTCAAGATTCATGGATACAGAGTTGACCCTCTCATCTCCTTAATGGATATGGACCCCATGCAAAATATGTTTCATGAATTTTTCCCCCTCCAAAATCCAACAACAAACAATCGGAATCAAGCGCCAGGATGGACTCTGATGAGGAAGATGGGATATCAACCCGGATTTGGACTAGGAAAAGACGGGGAAGGTGCTATCAACCCCTACATACCAGATCCTAGAGTAAAAGCAGAAGGATTAGGATACGATGCACATAGTAATATGAGAGGTAAGCAAGAGGACTGGACTTTAGATGAACACTTTATAAGGCACGATAAAACTCTGGATCCCAATGCATCACCAACTAGAGAGGGACGTGACAATTTGGATCCGAACGATAAAGGTAAGACTGTTCTAGTACAAGATTGGGAAGACTCTACGTCGTCTGAAAGTGAGACCTACGAGCAAATCGTTGGCACTTGGAGAGAGTTCCATTCACCAGAAGAAGTGGATGATGTAGATTGCACTGTCAATCTAAGGTTCTAGACCCTATCCTGCAACATGTTGACTACAAACAAATCAACTCTTTTACCCAAAAAAAAAAACGCCGATTGCCAAACTCAGAGAAAGTCGCGAAACATGGGAAATTGAAGACCCTACCCGCGAGGAAGTGGTATATCGGCCCGATGCTTGGTACCACTGGCGAGAAGACCCCTCTCAAAAAGACCATGAAGTTTGGGAAGCAGATGACCAAAACGACCATGAAGTGGTGTACCGTCCCACTGCCTGGCTACGCCAGCGGGGAGGATCCTCCTTGGTAGATAGCCCATCTTCAAACTTACCTGTACCATATCATTTCAAAAATCCAAAAAAATTAGAAAACCCCAAAAACCCCAAAAAATTAGAAAATAGAAAACCCAAAAACATAGGAACCGTAGGAGTAGAAGACTTTAGTCCTCATCAAAACATGGGCAATCCAAGGAGATGGAAGTTACCTCCGGTAGAACGGTCCCGACTAGAGGAGATTATGACCAACATCGATAAGTTAGGCTGTGAGTCTCTGCCGATCATTCCAGAGCCCGAACCCTTAGTGCAACCTACAAACGCCAATGATGGAATGGGTGTTTATGAACTAGTGGACGCCGAAGAAGGGGATGACGAAATTTCTGAAGAATTTGGGAGAGTAATCAAGAAATTTGATGAAGAGACGCAAGCGGCTGCTGAAAAGACAAAGGAAATAAACCTAGGGACGGATGAGAGACCCAAACAAGTCCAAATTAGTGCCTGCCTAGAACCTGACGAAGAAAGTAAA
The DNA here is from genome assembly GCA_028538565.1 of Umbellularia californica. Classification (NCBI taxonomy): domain Eukaryota; kingdom Viridiplantae; phylum Streptophyta; class Magnoliopsida; order Laurales; family Lauraceae; genus Umbellularia; species Umbellularia californica. The sequence continues at coordinate 42,229,616 of JAPQWN010000008.1, forward strand.
ATCCTTGAGATCCTAAGAGAGTATCAGGACGTGTTCGCGTCAGATTATAATGATATGCCCGGTCTTGCACCCGATCTGGTGGAGCACCGAATTCCGCTAGAGGAAAATGCTAAACCCGTCAAACAAAAGTTGAGAAAGATGCTTCCCGACGCTGCCCTGAAAGTGAAGGAGGAGGTTGACAAGCTCCACCAAGCTAAATTCATCAGGGTCGTATTATTCCCTCAATGGGTCGCCAAAATAGTTCCGGTAAAGAAGAAAGACGGACGCGTCCGAGTTTGTATTGACTTTCGAAATTTGAACAAGGCATCTCCCAAAGACGATTTCCCTTTGCCTCACATTGACTTGCTTGTTGATAATACTGCAGGGCACGCCATGCTATCATTCATGGATGGTTACTCAGGGTACAATCAAATCAAGCTGTCACCAGAAGATCAAGAGAAGACGTCATTTACTACACCCTGGGGGACCTACTGCTACGTTGTGATGCCTTTTGGCTTGAAAAATGCCGGTGCCACTTATCAGAGAGCCATGATGGCGATATTCCACGACATGATACACGATTGTGTAGAGGTTTATGTAGATGACATTCTAATCAAATCCGAAACCCGTGAGGATCACATCGTAGCCCTTAGGAGAGTCCTTCAACGATCTAGGGACACCCAACTGAAGATGAATCCGAAGAAATGTGTTTTTGGAGTATCCTCTGGCAAACTCCTGGGCTTCATGGTAAGTAACCGGGGAATCGAAGTTGATCCTTCTAAGATAAAGGCCATCCTTGAAATGCCGCCCCCGAAGAATCTCAAAGAATTGAGAGGCCTCATAGGACGACTACAGTTCATCAGGAGATTCATTTCACAGCACTCCCAAAAATGCGAGCCCTTTTACAAATTGCTAAAAGGAGGTGTAAGGTACCACTGGGATGACAACTGCCAGAAGGCATTTGAAGATCTGAAGCAATATTTGTTGAGTCCTCCCGTCCTGAAGCCCCCTATAAAAAACAAGCCTCTCATTTTATATGTGTCAGCGACAGAATCTGCGATAGGTGTCGTCCTGGGGCAACATGATGAAACCGGTCGAAAGGAGAACGCTATTTATTACTTGAGCAAATCTCTATTACCCTATGAAAGGAAATACTCCCCAATGGAAAGGACTTGCTTGGCCGTAGTTTGGGCGGCTCAAAAATTGAGACACTACTTTCTGGCCCATCAGATCAAACTCCTAGCGAGGATGGATCCTTTGAAATACATTTTCGAGAAGCCAGTCACTTCGGGAAGAGTCGCGCAATGGCAAATGCTCCTGGTCGAATTTGACATAACCTACGTTACGCAAAAATCCATAAAAGGACAGGCGATCGCTGACCATCTAGCACACCTCCCCCTGCCTCAGTACGAGCCAGTTAGAACTGACTTCCCTGACGAGAGCATTTTGTTTACATATGTTGAAGAGGTTAAAGATGATGATTCATGGACTATGTACTTTGATTGAGCTTTGAACCAAAATGGAAAAGGAGTCGGGATAGTGCTATTATCCCCGGAAGGGGTTGTCATACCAAAGGCCTACAAGATCGGATTTCCAGCAACCAACAATGTGATGGAATATGAAGCTTTGCTAGCGGGGCTAAGAGAGGCCCAGGCTCTAGGTGTCATGAAGCTGAGAGTCTTCGGTGATTCCAAAGTTGTTATTTCCCAAATAGCCGGAGAATGGAAGGTCAATGCCCCCAAGCTTGCACATTACCACACAAAGGCAAAAGAATTGATGTCTGGTTTCGAGGAAGTTTCATTCCTCTACATTCCTCGAGCCTTGAACCGCTTAGCCGATTCATTAGCAATTTTAGCTTCCATTATAGAGATCCCCGACAACAAAGATTCCGAAGAATTCTTGATTAGAAGGCTAGCTTCACCGTCCATCAAACCGATAGATCTAACCAAAGGGAACCTTGCTGAAGCTCTGCAGAAAATTTCGAAGGAAAAGGGTAAAAAAGTCAAGGCCAAAGAGTCCGATCAAGAAGAGAACGCCAAGGCAGTAGAAGGAGTCCTAGCTCGCATACAACATGATGATGACCTAGTAGACGATCACCCGTGGTACTACGATATCTGGAATTACTTACATGATGGCTACATCCCTGAATATGCCAGCCGATCAGATAAAAAAGCGCTGAAAGAAATGGTTCAAAGATATGTCATAGTCGCGGGACTACTGTACCGCAGATCTTTCAGTGGAATTCTCCTACGATGTGTGACTGCAGAAGAAGGGCAAGAAATAATCGAAGAGGCACATTCAGGAGAGTGTGGAGGACACGTCAATGGCCAAATGTTAGCTAAGAAGATCATCCGTTTAGGTTATTATTGGCCATCCTTAGAGTCGGATTCAGTTCATTACGTTAGGAGATGCAAAGAGTGTCAGTTACATGCCGACCTAATTCATGCCCCTGCATCATCCCTTCACCCCACCACAGCTCCATGGCCTTTCTCGACCTGGGCTTTTGATATCATAGGACCCTTGGCCCCTACTTTAGAAAACACACAATAAAGCATTCATATTGACAGCCACAGAATATTACACTAAATGGGCAGAAGCAGAAGCATATGTTAATATTAAGGCTACTTCTGTGGTCAAATTCATTAAAACGAATATAATAGCCAGGTTTGGCATCCCTAAAGTATTCATAACAGACAATGGACCCCAGTTTATATCCCAACAAATGAATGAGTTGTGCACAAAATATGACATTGAATTGCATCATTCCACCCCATATTACCCCCAAGCAAATGGCCAAGCCGAAGCAACCAACAAGACTTTACTGAAGATCATCAAAAAGACTGTGCAAACCACCAAACGTAGTGATTGGCCAGACCGTTTGGTTGAAGCGTTGTGGGCATACCGAACTTCCATAAGGACTCCTACAGGAGAAACCCCATACTCTTTGACCTACGGAATGGAAGCAGTCCTTCCCCTCGAAGTCCTTCACCCGTCACTACGCATCCAGCTAGATGAAGATATGACAGAAGACCAGAGGAGAGAAGCATTGCTACTTCAGCTAGACCTACTCGACGAGAAAAGAATGAAGGCAGCAGAACATGCACAAGTATATCGGAAAAGAATCGCCAGAGCCTACGACAAACATGTCAAAGATCGGAAATTCAAAGTTGGCGACTTCGTCTTGAAGCGCATCGCTCCATCACAGCTTCCGCATCCTAAAGGTAAGTGTCGCGACCCCGGACCGGGACCCGGGCCCGCGACTGCGCCGCGGCGGCATGATTATTCAAAACACACCGCCGCCGCTGTTGTGATATAATTTCATTTATTTTCCCACAGGTTTCCGCGGTGAGGATCCCCAGACACGGGTCGAGCTCACACGAATGGGTATGCGGAAGCGTGTAGCAAAACAATTCATACAATCTTGAACGATAAGATACAAGAAACATATATAATATGGAGACAAGGTATCAAAAGAGAATGTCGTCAAAGCATTCCTAGCATGAATAAAGTTTAACATTTAGACAAAGTGTTTTACTTCCAGTTACACAACCCCCAAGAGGCCAACAAAGGCCAATACAACATATGGAATCCCAAAAAGAACAACCCGACAAAACCCAAGCTAGGTGAAACGAGAATCACGATCCCGACCGGCGTCTAGATGACGTCGTTGGGCTGCCACTCGAGTGCTGGGGGTGGCTCAACAGCCTCCTCCGGGCACTCCTCGTCACGCGCGAAACCACCGGCACCTGGACACCAAAATACAAGCATCAAACACGACGGTTTGGCAAATAAACAATTTAGGCATGAATAATTGAAATAATGCTAAAACAGTTCAAAGTTTAAATACACGTTTCAATGCTTACGAAACTAGCACGAATACATATAATATCATGAAAAGATAAATCCACATGAGCTCATCCTTTCTCCGTCATTCATGATGACAAGAGCAAGCACGCAAGACAAGCACGACAAGAAACACGATCCCACGCCACACAAGGTAGACGGGGTATCCGGCCGCGGAACCGGACCACGAACACGCACGATGTGTCAATTCAAGACACGACTAGTCTGCAGACAGTCCACGAGTTTAAGGACCCCCAGGTAGTGGATCAAGCTAAAAGGGCGGTCCAAGCTCAGTGAAATTCACTTATATCATGAATGCACAAAACACGGCAATACGCGATCGAAACACGACAAAACAAGAGGGAAATCATTTAACGAGCACGACGTAACAAGACTAGCAAAATAGCATAGCATTAATGCTTACAAACTTAATAAATGATTCCCTTTTTGATTCTTGAAACACATCTTGAAAACGACTTGCACTTGGAAATCAGACGAGAACATGATGGTGCATAAAGCATCATAAACAAAGGTTCAAACATAACTTTATCAAGCATGGGCTAAGACCACATCTTTGACCCTTGTGGAATTGAAAACCAAATGTTGAAATTCAATAAAACTTGGTGTCCCCGAAGGTATATTACATTTTGGAAATTTCAAGTGCACAAGGTCAACAAAAAGGGTCTAAGACCAAGTCTAGTTTTCATTCCTGCAAAATCCTTCAAAACAGTACTTTTTGTAACTGTCGGTCAACGCTCGGTTAATCGTCGGTTAACCGAGGTCGATCTGTCGGTCGACCGAAGGCTTGACCGACAGATCCCAGCCCAGAATTGCTGCTCTCTGGAAATTCAACCGACAGATCCTCGGTTGACCGAATGTGAACCGACAGATGACCAGACAGAAAATGTTGCTCTCTGGAAATTGAACCGACAGATCCTCGGTTGGTTGTCGGTCGACCTGTCGGTTGACCGACAGCGAACCGAGGGATGTCCTGACAGAAATGCTGCTCTCTGGAATTCGAACCGACAGATTTCGGTTGGTGTCGGTCGACCTGTCGGTCGACCGAAGTATGACCGACAGCTGACCGACAGGCACGGGCAGTGCATTCTGTTCAGAATTTTCACAACTTTTTCTCCCTTCTTCACTTCCACACTTTTACCACCTGCACTCCCCAAGCCTCCATGCTTTCCAAGGGATTCATTACACACATTAAAGAGCATTCCATCCACAAATTTGTCCATTTATTCCAAAGAGAAACATCAAGGCATTCCCATAACAATTTCATGAAACTTACAAAACCAACATGATTCTAAGAACTTAGTAAATCATTAGTGACAAAACCAATAGAGAAACTGAAGTGCATGGCTTGAAAGAGTGTAGACATAACTAGCATTAAGAGAACCAACACAAAAGTCATACCTTAATGAAGAAAAATGGAACCCTAATGCAATATACATGGAAAAATCCCAAAAAGTTTACTTGCCTCAATCCAAAGTCAAAGAAAGCTTCACAAAAACCAACAATGAGGGGTGCTCCACGAGATCTACACAAAACCCCCAAAATGGAGCATACAAAAATCAACATTTTGGCCAACATAAACCCCCATTTCGAAAATGGGTTTGAAATCATGATAAACAAGCTCTTGGTGAGCCTAAGAACATCAAATAGAAAGATGGGTCCAAGCTCTAACCTTTTGCTAGCCAAACAAGAAGAATGGAGGTTGAAGATGATGAATAGTGGAAGGGGTTTGGCTCTAAAACGTGCCCAATCGAAGCTTGCGAAGAGAGGAAAAGAATGGCGGAAACGAAACGAAGATTGGAGTCTCCTTGCTAGATGATCCAAGGAAGAAAAGGCCAAGAAGAGGGCTGCCTTCTCCACTCCACTCTAGGGCAACCGTTGCAGGAAAAAGGAAGAAGAAAATGGAGGAGAGAGAGTAAGAGACCTTTTATATGGGTTGAGAGGTGGGTCCCTCTCTAGCTGAACTAGAAACGCTTAAAACATGGTCTTGTGGACCCCGGATGAAATCGACGAAGAAGAACAAAACGATCGTCGAAAAATCTAGTTTCAGAAAAGTATACTTTTGACATGGTTTCACGACTTCGAAAAGTGTGCCCAGATTTTGCATGAAAAGACAGATTTGCCCTTATTGGGCCAAAACTTGGGTTTCTGGGCCTCAAATGCATGCAGCTTAAAAACGAAAGTTGCCATAAATAATAAGGCCATTCAAGAGAAATAAAAATCACATCCACATCAAAAATCTAGAACAAAAACCCATTCTTACACGTGCACTCAGGGCGTCCCTGAGCGTGTCTGACTCATACTAAACGTCCTCAAAATCCCCAAAACTATAATCCAGACTAAGTCTAATCACATTCTAACCCAACTAGTACTAGGACTCACTTAAGACTAAACGTTCACTTAATTAGCACTAATCGCGTTGGTCTGGGTCGGGGTCTAACATCCTCCACCCCTTAGGATATTTGGTCCACCAAATATAAACAATCTTACCTCTGGTAACAGGTGTGGATACTTCTTTTGGACTTGATCTCTCAATTCCCATGTGGCTTCTTCTGGCTCGTGGTTCTCCCAAAGCACTTTGACCCAATGGATAGTCCGATTTCTCAACTCATGCTCTCGGGTATCGATGATTCTAACCGGTCTCTCCACATACGACGCATCTTCTCGAATCTCAAGAGGCTCGTGTGGAATAATGTGAGAAGAACTGTGAACATACTTCTTGAGCATAGAGACGTGAAAGACATTATGTACCCCTGAGAGTTCTGGCGGTAACGCAAGCCTGTAAGCGACATTTCCAATCTTGCTCAAAATCTCATATGGGCCAATGTATCTGCTGGACAATTTTCCTTTCTTTCCAAATCTTAGAGTACCTCTGACCGGTGAGACTTTCAAGAACACTTTGTCACCCACTTCAAATTGCAATTCTCTCCGGCGAGTGTCAGCATAACTTTTCTGTCTGCTTCGAGCGATCTTCAATCTATCCTGAATCTGTTTAACCTTGTCGCTTGTCTCTCCAACTATAGTCGGTCCATGAAAACTACGCACACCGACTTCTTCCCAACAGACTGGAGTTCTGCACCTCCTACCATAGAGTGCCTCGAACGGTGCCATTCCAATGCTAGAATGGTAGCTATTGTTGTACGCAAACTCGTAAAGAGGTAGGTTCTCATCCCACTGGACCTTGAAATCCAACACACAAGCACGTAGCATATCTTCAAGAGTCTGTATCGTCCGCTCTGACTGACCATCGGTCTGAGGATGATACGCTGTGCTGAACTGAAGTTTGGACCCCATGGATTCAAGAAGAGATTTCCAAAATCTCGAAACAAATCTGCTATCTCTGTCGGAAGTGATGGAGACGGGCTGACCATGTTTGCTAACAATCTCGTCAATGAATAGTCTAGCGAGTGGTGCCATATGCATCATGTTCCCAGTCTTCATCGGAAGGAAGTGCGCAGACTTCGTAAGACGATCAACTATAACCCAAATTGCATTGTTTCCTCTCTTGGTATTAGGCAAACCGGAGACAAAATCCATAGTGATATGCTCCCATTTCCACTCCGGAATCTCCAAAGGCTGTAACAACCCAGGAGGCTTCTGATGTTCTGCCTTGATCATCTGACAAGTCAAGCAACGAGATACAAAAGCTGCTATCTCTCGCTTCATATTATTCCACCAAAATCTGCTCTTCAAGTTATGGTACATCTTCGTGCTACCCGGATGTATAGAGTATCTAGTATGGTGAGCTTCAATCATAATTTCATTCTTCAAATCATCAACATTCGGCACGCACAACCGGTCACGAAAATACAACACTCCATCAGAAATTCTGAAATCTGGACGTTCTGCAATCTGATCTACAATCTTGGCCAATTCTGGGTCTTGCAACTGACTATCTTTGATTCTTTGGATGAAGGTAGGCTCAGACACGGTCATATTTGCCACTAAGACACCTCTCCTCAAGTGTTGTACCTCTACTCCAAGTTCTTCCAACTGTTGGAGAACACTAACTCCTCTCAAACTAGCCATCACTGCTGACTTTCTGCTCAATGCATCTGCCACAACGTTCACTTTGCCCGGATGATACTTGATTGGGAAGTCATAATCTTTAATATACTCCATCCACCGTCTCTGTCTCATATTCAATTCCTTCTGTGAAAACAAATATTGCAAACTTCGGTGGTCGGAATGAACTTCGAATTTCTCCCCATAGAGGTAGTGCCTCCACATCTTCAAAGCAAAAACTACTGCTGCCAACTCCAAGTCATGCGTTGCATAATTAACCTCATGATTCTTCAACTGTCTCGAACCATAGGCAATCACCTTGCCATCTTGCATCAATACACAACCTAATCCCACATTGGACGCATCCGTAAAAACAACAAATCCACCGCTGCCCGATGGTAGTGTGAGGATTGGGGCGGTGGTTAACCTCTTCTTCAACTCCTGAAAGCTGCCTTCACACTGATCAGTCCAAACAAAAGGGACATTTTTCCGGGTCAACTTCGTCAATGGTGCTGCAATAGACGAAAAACCTTGGACAAATCTCCGATAGTATCCTGCTAACCCCAAAAAGCTTCTAATTTCTGTCACACTGCTGGGTCTCTTCCACTCGATGACTGCTTCTATCTTGGCTGGATCAACTGCTAATCCTTCTCTCGAAATAATGTGACCCAAAAAGGAAACTTGCTCTAGCCAAAATTCACACTTGTTCAACTTCGCATAGAGCTGGTGGTCTCTCAAAAGCTGCAACGATGTCCTCAAGTGCTCTTCATGCTCCTCCTTACTCTTAGAATACACGAGGACATCATCAATGAACACCACGGTAGAGTGATCTAGAAACTCTGCAAAAACCTTGTTCATGAGAGCCATGAAGACTGCGGGCGCATTTGTCAAACCAAAGGGCATCACTAAGAACTCATAATGCCCATATCTCGTTCGGAAAGCTGTCTTCGCCACATCAGACTCTCTAACCCGCAACTGATGATACCCTGACCTCAAGTCTATCTTGGAAAAGTGTGTTGCTCCTTGTAATTGGTCAAACAACTCATCTATCCTTGGCAAAGGGTATTTGTTCTTGACGGTCACATGGTTCAATCTTCTATAGTCGATGCACATTCTAAGGCTTCCATCCTTCTTCTTCACAAAAAGAACTGGCGCTCCCCACGGTGAAACACTTGGCCTAATAAAGCCCTTGCTCAACATTTCTTGCAACTGAAGTTTCAATTCTCCTAACTCTGCAGGAGCCATCCTATAAGGTGCAATTGAGATCGGTGCAGTCCCTGGAAGGAGTTCAATAGTAAACTCAACTTCTCTAACTGGTGGTAAACCCGGGATTTCATCTGGAAAAACATCCGGAAATTCACACACTACGGGGATATCCTCCACCCCTTGGGACTGTTTATCCTCCGTGATAAACGCTATAAATGCCTCACACCCACTGCTCACCAATCTATTGGTTTTCAAAGCTGAAATGAAACCACTAGAAGACTTCTTCCTATTTCCCTGAAACATCAACTCTGTCTGTAGCCCTTGCAATCTGAAGGTAATGGTCTTACCAAAACAATCCATGGTAGCATGGTAGGTCTCTAACCAATCCATGCCTAAGATAATGTCAAAATCATGCATGTCTAAAATTATGAGGTTGGCCGGTAATTTGATATCTCCTAACAAAACCTGACAACTAGGGTAAAAGGTCGTGCAAACAACATGTCTACCTACGGGTGTAGTGACAGTCAAATTATAATCCAATTCTGCATGCTGTGCATCAATCTTCTTTGCAAACAAAGGTGATAGAAAGGAGTGTGTGGATCCTGGATCAAATAAGATCTGTGCTTCTACTCCACAAACAAGAAGTTTACCTTCTATTACGTCACCTGCTGCTTCAGCGTCAGTACGGTTGATATTGTATACACGTCCCTGCTGGTGTGGCCTGTTCTGCTGCTGAATCTGTCTGCCCTGATTGTTCCTATTCTGCGGTGGACGAGCATTCTGGTTTGGTACTTGCCTGCCTTGTTGCTGTTGTTGCTGTGGTGGTCTCATCTGAACTGGTACTGCTGGATTCTGTGGTGGCATCTGCCTTGGCTGCTGATATCTGTTGGCTTGACTCTGGAGGTGTGGGCAATCCTTGATTGCATGGTCCATTCCTCCACACCTGAAGCAAGCACCCGTTGCCTTGCGGCATTCGTGGGTAGGGTGATTCTTGCCACAATGATTACAACCAGATTGTCTAACTTGAGTCTGTTCCTGTCTTGGCTTCTTGCCACCTTGCTGTCTTTGGTTTTGCTGATGGTAGTGCTGCTTTCTATCCTGGATTATCTCATTGTTAAACTCTTCAAATTTGTATGCCCGACTGACTGCTTCATCAAAGGTGACTGGTGGGATTATTCCCGAGACATCCCTCTTGAGAATGGGATTCAGTACTTCCAAAAACTTAGTTATCTTTTTCTGTTCAGTGTCAATAAGCTCGGTAGCATATCTGGCAAGCCTCTCAAACTTCGTGACATACTCCAAAACGGACATACTCCCTTGCTTCAATGTTGGAACTCAATTGCCTTCTGTCTCTTAACATGGGAGGGGACGTACTTATCCGTGAAGTGTGTCTTAAAGGTCGTCCAAGCAACCTCATCTGCCATGACCTGGTATGGCTCTTTGACTGTTTGCCACCAATCGTCTGCAAGCCCATAAAATAGAGAAGCGGTGAGGTTCACCCTCTCCCTGCCAGTGCAAACAAAAACGTCAAAAATCTTAGCCGTGTTCGCGAGCCAATCATCAGCCGTCAAAGGGTCCTCTTGACCCGAGAACTCCTTAGGTCCCCTCTTCCGAAATCTCTCGAAGAGAACATTGACATCATCAGCCCTATTCTGGTACACCACATTTGGTGGGGCTTGATGCTGAGGTCTATTTTGGAGGACTTCTAGAAGCTGCCTCTGTACTTGAGCCATTTCCTCGTCTTTCTTAGCCATTTGCTCTTGAAATTTTGCTTGCGTTTCATTGGCTTGCCTCTGTTGCTCCAACATGGCCTGCATCAATTGTTGGAACTGAGTAGCAGTAGGATTTTCAGTCGGTTCTGTCTCATTCTGATTGCTGCCCGAAGCATTGTGATTCGGGGCTTTACGTGGAGGCATAGTGCTGCAAGACAATTCGTTAGCACATATATAGACATATTTGGGTTGGTCATGTTGTCTAGACAAACATTCTATCGAACTCACGAATCCTCGCCACGTCCCTAAGACTTTCTAGTTTCTTTTAAGTGCCTGAAACAAGTCCCGCTCTGATACCAGTCCTGTCGCGACCCCGGACCGGGACCCGGGCCCGCGACTGCGCCGCGGCGGCATGATTATTCAAAACACACCGCCGCCGCTGTTGTGATATAATTTCATTTATTTTCCCACAGGTTTCCGCGGTGAGGATCCCCAGACACGGGTCGAGCTCACACGAATGGGTATGCGGAAGCGTGTAGCAAAACAATTCATACAATCTTGAACGATAAGATACAAGAAACATATATAATATGGAGACAAGGTATCAAAAGAGAATGTCGTCAAAGCATTCCTAGCATGAATAAAGTTTAACATTTAGACAAAGTGTTTTACTTCCAGTTACACAACCCCCAAGAGGCCAACAAAGGCCAATACAACATATGGAATCCCAAAAAGAACAACCCGACAAAACCCAAGCTAGGTGAAACGAGAATCACGATCCCGACCGGCGTCTAGATGACGTCGTTGGGCTGCCACTCGAGTGCTGGGGGTGGCTCAACAGCCTCCTCCGGGCACTCCTCGTCACGCGCGAAACCACCGGCACCTGGACACCAAAATACAAGCATCAAACACGACGGTTTGGCAAATAAACAATTTAGGCATGAATAATTGAAATAATGCTAAAACAGTTCAAAGTTTAAATACACGTTTCAATGCTTACGAAACTAGCACGAATACATATAATATCATGAAAAGATAAATCCACATGAGCTCATCCTTTCTCCGTCATTCATGATGACAAGAGCAAGCACGCAAGACAAGCACGACAAGAAACACGATCCCACGCCACACAAGGTAGACGGGGTATCCGGCCGCGGAACCGGACCACGAACACGCACGATGTGTCAATTCAAGACACGACTAGTCTGCAGACAGTCCACGAGTTTAAGGACCCCCAGGTAGTGGATCAAGCTAAAAGGGCGGTCCAAGCTCAGTGAAATTCACTTATATCATGAATGCACAAAACACGGCAATACGCGATCGAAACACGACAAAACAAGAGGGAAATCATTTAACGAGCACGACGTAACAAGACTAGCAAAATAGCATAGCATTAATGCTTACAAACTTAATAAATGATTCCCTTTTTGATTCTTGAAACACATCTTGAAAACGACTTGCACTTGGAAATCAGACGAGAACATGATGGTGCATAAAGCATCATAAACAAAGGTTCAAACATAACTTTATCAAGCATGGGCTAAGACCACATCTTTGACCCTTGTGGAATTGAAAACCAAATGTTGAAATTCAATAAAACTTGGTGTCCCCGAAGGTATATTACATTTTGGAAATTTCAAGTGCACAAGGTCAACAAAAAGGGTCTAAGACCAAGTCTAGTTTTCATTCCTGCAAAATCCTTCAAAACAGTACTTTTTGTAACTGTCGGTCAACGCTCGGTTAATCGTCGGTTAACCGAGGTCGATCTGTCGGTCGACCGAAGGCTTGACCGACAGATCCCAGCCCAGAATTGCTGCTCTCTGGAAATTCAACCGACAGATCCTCGGTTGACCGAATGTGAACCGACAGATGACCAGACAGAAAATGTTGCTCTCTGGAAATTGAACCGACAGATCCTCGGTTGGTTGTCGGTCGACCTGTCGGTTGACCGACAGCGAACCGAGGGATGTCCTGACAGAAATGCTGCTCTCTGGAATTCGAACCGACAGATTTCGGTTGGTGTCGGTCGACCTGTCGGTCGACCGAAGTATGACCGACAGCTGACCGACAGGCACGGGCAGTGCATTCTGTTCAGAATTTTCACAACTTTTTCTCCCTTCTTCACTTCCACACTTTTACCACCTGCACTCCCCAAGCCTCCATGCTTTCCAAGGGATTCATTACACACATTAAAGAGCATTCCATCCACAAATTTGTCCATTTATTCCAAAGAGAAACATCAAGGCATTCCCATAACAATTTCATGAAACTTACAAAACCAACATGATTCTAAGAACTTAGTAAATCATTAGTGACAAAACCAATAGAGAAACTGAAGTGCATGGCTTGAAAGAGTGTAGACATAACTAGCATTAAGAGAACCAACACAAAAGTCATACCTTAATGAAGAAAAATGGAACCCTAATGCAATATACATGGAAAAATCCCAAAAAGTTTACTTGCCTCAATCCAAAGTCAAAGAAAGCTTCACAAAAACCAACAATGAGGGGTGCTCCACGAGATCTACACAAAACCCCCAAAATGGAGCATACAAAAATCAACATTTTGGCCAACATAAACCCCCATTTCGAAAATGGGTTTGAAATCATGATAAACAAGCTCTTGGTGAGCCTAAGAACATCAAATAGAAAGATGGGTCCAAGCTCTAACCTTTTGCTAGCCAAACAAGAAGAATGGAGGTTGAAGATGATGAATAGTGGAAGGGGTTTGGCTCTAAAACGTGCCCAATCGAAGCTTGCGAAGAGAGGAAAAGAATGGCGGAAACGAAACGAAGATTGGAGTCTCCTTGCTAGATGATCCAAGGAAGAAAAGGCCAAGAAGAGGGCTGCCTTCTCCACTCCACTCTAGGGCAACCGTTGCAGGAAAAAGGAAGAAGAAAATGGAGGAGAGAGAGTAAGAGACCTTTTATATGGGTTGAGAGGTGGGTCCCTCTCTAGCTGAACTAGAAACGCTTAAAACATGGTCTTGTGGACCCCGGATGAAATCGACGAAGAAGAACAAAACGATCGTCGAAAAATCTAGTTTCAGAAAAGTATACTTTTGACATGGTTTCACGACTTCGAAAAGTGTGCCCAGATTTTGCATGAAAAGACAGATTTGCCCTTATTGGGCCAAAACTTGGGTTTCTGGGCCTCAAATGCATGCAGCTTAAAAACGAAAGTTGCCATAAATAATAAGGCCATTCAAGAGAAATAAAAATCACATCCACATCAAAAATCTAGAACAAAAACCCATTCTTACACGTGCACTCAGGGCGTCCCTGAGCGTGTCTGACTCATACTAAACGTCCTCAAAATCCCCAAAACTATAATCCAGACTAAGTCTAATCACATTCTAACCCAACTAGTACTAGGACTCACTTAAGACTAAACGTTCACTTAATTAGCACTAATCGCGTTGGTCTGGGTCGGGGTCTAACAGTAAGTTACGACCCAATTGGGAAGGCCCTTATGTAGTTAAAGAAGCATATTCTGGTAATGCATATAGACTAGTAAATGCAGAAGGGGAAGAGCTCCCCGATCCATGGAACGCTATGTACCTGAAAAGGTACACAGTATAACCCTCCCCTACTTCATACGGAGTATGACCCTCCTTGCCCCTTAGCGTAGTTGTAGAAATCCCGTAGGAAGACAGAAGAGATGCACTCTAATCAAACTTGGAACTCGAACACACACCGGCACTTAAAAATACACAAAATGGCGAGTCTACCCCACACGGATTCAGCACGGTTAAGGCCACCCAATGTGAAGGTTTATAGGTGAGATTGCCCATGTCATGAAAGCTTCTTCACCGTTTGCCCAAAAAAAAAAAAAAGGGAATAAAGCTTTGTGACTAGTCCGCGTCCGTAGCCTTTTTAACTCGAGCCAGTAAGCCCGTAGGGGTATGTAAATACCTAGTGCCCTAAAGCCAGCTGGTTTGGGAGTCACTGGCCGAATGCTCGTTACATGGGTTAATTAGAAAGCTTAAGGGATCCAGACATTACACAGTCATATGGTTAAAAAAAAAAAATCTAGTTAGGGGTCTTGGAAACAATAAAGGTTTTGTGACTAGCTCGGGTTCGTAGCCTTTTTAGCTCGAGCCAATAAGCCCGCAGGGGTATTTACATATCTAGTGCCCTAAAGCCACCTGGTTTGGGAGTCATTGGCCGAATGCTCGTTACATGAGTTAATTAGAAAGCTTAAGGGACCCAAGCATTGCACAGTCACATGTCAAAAAAAAAAAAAAAAAAAATCTTAGGCTTGCTAGACTGACATGGGCACTCATCAGGTGAACTAAGCAGAAGGTAGTTGAAAACCACAACACTAAGGTAGCACGGTGACTCACCACCCCACACACAAACATTACTCACAAATGAGCCCCGGATGCGGTCAGGTGCTCTCCGAAGTTCGGCCGAAAAGACTAAGCAGCTACAAAAGGGGCCCGTGAGGGCTCGACCTCCAAAGGACGGTTAGGGAAGACCACGTTGCCACTTAGGTGACAATCATGGATCGAGAAGCTAATCTCCTTTCACACTCTCACCCACGGCCAGAATAGAAACTTGTCTTATGCTGGGGCATTTTTTTGGTTTGTATATACACATGAATAAATGTCTACACGGCTTCCCAACTTGGGTCCTCATCGCATACACAGTTGCCACGAGCACTCACTAGGTTGCACACACACTCACCTCATACATGTTTTTACTACTAATGACTTTTAGTTGGATGCAGAAAAAAAAATATATCCCCTAAGGTATGAATTCAATCTTGTTATTCTCAAAGCTTGAGTGCCAAAATGGCCCCCTAACATTTTTACCGAGAAAGAAAATGCCACCTTAGCCAAACTATGCAGGGGGCCTAAAAATATTAAACTGACAAGTTTGTTTTGAGACCTTGCAGGGAAACCAACCCCGATCACATTCATAACATCCCACAAGCTGGGGCATTTATTTATTATATACGGGTACTATTTTGTGCACAATTCCTCATGACTTGAAAAGATCAAAGTTACGAAAACCAAACTGGGAAAATATGAGTTATGTCTGTTATGTTATCCAATGATGAATTTGATTATAGATGTATGCTGTACACACCCTTTATGACATCACATATGATTGTAGTATTGAAAGTGCAATTATCTTGAACCTCTGCCTTTATACTTATAGCTAACAATGTGAATGCCTGAAAACATAGAATTGTTTAGGTCACAAATGTCACGCACTCAGGCACCCCCTATTGTTTGAGAACATCATTCTGTGTTTCTTACTAAGTTTAGATTGATGAGAGATTGTGCTTATTCTTCTTTTTTTGTTGTATGAAATCTCACTTCATTAACTGATAGTGATTCTTCCTACGAGATCCGTGCTCAAAGCACAAATTTCAAGATATTTTAGAAAATTTCGGCAGCACTTCCCCTTGTTTTTTGGACCCCGGAAAATTTCGAGATACGTAAGGATCTATTACCTGTGAGAAGAACACTTCGTATATTCCCCCAGCACCCCACAGTGACTCCTCGTCAATCAACCACATTCCCATAGCACTTCTAAGACACCAAACACACTATCTCGACTATACATACATGGTATACATACGCACAACATACACATACATATCAGCTCCCACCATGAACCGAAGATAGGGTGTAACAGCATAAATACAGGACCAGGACATATGAATACAATATAGAATAGGGATACACAAGGAATACGTCCCTAGGAGATCAATCAGAGAACAATAGCCCTATGAAGCAGCCCCATCATGACGAGCCGATGAAGCAAATGAAGACGGACCAGGGGCACGCTGAGAAGGAGCTCGGGTCGAGTCCGAAAACGCATAACCTCTCTCTTCAGCCCTCCGGCGATATCAATCGAGGCGCCTCCGTAAATCAGTAACCACCTCCTCATGACCTCGCGCCATACGATCCATGCGCTCAATATACTGATCATGAATAAGGGCTCTCTCCTCGCCCACGCTAAGAGGCGGAGGAACAATGGCGACAACGGCACCACTCTACAAGACGACATTTTAAGAACAACTTATATTCAACAAACCTTACGTCAATGAACGCAGAACTTAAAAGAGGAAGAAAGATCTTCACCTGCGTAGAGGCCTCGTGGCTCCTGAGCTTGGCACGCAACTCGCGAACCTGCACATCACCAGATTACAAATCACATCAACAACGGATACGAGGAATCAAGTTTGAAACGTCACATGGGAAAGCCTCATACCTGTGCCTCTGAAGCATCTCTCTCGACAAGCGCCTTGTCACGCTCACTACGAGCCTCCGCCTAGAAGATCACAAAAGCAAACAATCAGGGATCGGTCATTATACAAAAGAAGAACGTGGTAAAAATCTAAACCTCACTAACCTGCAACTGGTCTATCTCAGCTCGCAGTGTCTGGAGCTCGCCCTCCAATTTGATTCTTGTAGCTTCGGATGCTGCCAAGTCCCTGTCTCTCTGCACAATGACCAGAGGCCATAAACATCAACTCAAAATGAACAACCAAGTTAGTGACCTTATACCTCGGAGGTGTCCACTGGCGTATCAATAACAGCATCACGTCGTTTTAGCTCCTCCTGCAGGATCTCATCGGGTAAGATAAAAGAAATTGTTAAGTTCAAAAGGCTACTTCTACAATGGATGGGGAATAGTGATCTCCATGCCTCTTTAGCTGTCAATGATGCCTGTAGTCTCGCTGTCATAGCTTCCTGAAATAAATAGGATAATAACATGACGCGGTGGGTGGATGCCTTAATGCATGACATCAAGAGACAAGACTCCCCAAATCCCTAGGCTACGACCTCAACAAACATTACCTTATCTCTCACCAACTCTGTCAACCGAGATACCTCCTCACGAAGGGCTGCCTCAACATCGGAAGCCGCTCTCCTAGAGGTCCCCTACCACAAAGCATAACAAGTACAATTAGAAAAGATGGATAAGACAATATGGTTAATAAACCCGGTGAGATTTACCTCGCCTAGATCATTGCCTAACGAGCGTGTCCCGCGACATTCCGTTTCTACAGAGGAAACCATCTGAAATAGAAGAACAACATATTGGATCGGATCGAGAATAGGGGATCATATCTAGGCGGGTGAAGGTTAATTGATTACCTGAAGTGACAACAACGTCTCCATCGCCTCAGCACAATTTCGGATAGAATGAGAAGACCCGCCGGAATACGACTCGGGGAATATGTACCGGTGCGTGACATCCCTCCAACGCCGTTCATAATCGCCCGTTGCTTCTTCATCTGTACCAAAGGCAGGTGCTTTCCCCCCTCCATCCCAATCATCAATCTCAGGCTGATGCGGGTGAGAATGACCAAATACTGTTTCACCCCATCCCCTATATGAATGACTCATGCTGGGTTCGGGAGGTAGGATAACCTGATGACCACCGAACTGACGAGCAACCCGACTCACGACGAGCCTAGAAATGATCTGGGGAGCGTGTAGCCATATATCTCTTGCAAATAAATGTACCCCATCTCGCACTACCACTAGCTCATCTTCAGGGCCGCCGTGGTAAGGACACCAAATGATCTGAAAAATAGGAGGAAGCATAACCCCGAAGGATATCAACTGTTAGCAACTCGAAGTAGGAGAGTGACCGATTCCGGCTTAGTTCCAAGGCGAGTTAATAACTTAAAAGGAAAAGGAGGAAAGAACGACTCACTTCTAGGTCCATTAACTCATTCAAGATAAAGCGATAGCCCTGCTCATCAGGCCTCATCCTCAAATCCTTGGTTCTTTTTGCCAGCTCTGTAGGGAGGACGTCCGCGAAGCCCCGTACGGTAGCATTCGGATACCACTGCGCCGCCCGGGGAGCAAGGCTCAACCGCACTGGCAAACGCTCGGGGCGACACTGCAGGACATGCTCCCACATCCACACCTGTCTCGAAACGATTGAATCATTAGTAAGGCGAAATGGTCAAAGCAGAAGATTGGCAAATATGGAAAGCTGGCTTACCTGAAGGATCGGGACAAAACCCCGGAGACTCCTGTGGCCCCTCTGCACCCAACATCTATCATCCAGGCTATGGAAGAGAAAGGCTAGGGCTGCCGCACCCCAGGCATAATCACCTACTCGGCTCAAATCGTCCACAAACCTGAGCAAGGTACCGGACGCTCTGTTGCCTGTCGCATTTGCAAATAAACATTTCCCGAAGAAATAGAGAAGGAATGCGGGTAGACTCTCATCCTCGCCTTGCCTAGCCGACGATAGCCGAGGACGTCTCAATGCGACATCAGGTCGGGTCCCCTGTTTCCCTGCCAAAGTGACAAAGATGTTCAATCAATAATATTCATCAATTTACGGAAAGTAATGCTGGAATCATGCCTTGCTACTCACCAGTCACGTAGAAGGTCTCGCAAGGAATCCCCACTCTCTTTCGATGGTAGTACCCATCAACGGGTACCTCTCTACACTCGTGCTCTGCAAATGAGAAGGGATTATAAATGTTGGCCACCCAAACAACGAGGGGTAAGAATAAACTTGAGAATTTACCTGTGGGGGGAACGACGTCATCACCACCCTCACCGTCTACGGCCCTCGCTCCCTTGCTACCCCTCTCATCCTCGCTACCCCTCTCGTCCATTAGATCATCACTATCATCGAACGCAAATAACTCATCCAGGGGTGCTATGTACTCCTCATCATCGGAGCCGCTAGCCGCATCCTCACCTCCATCCATCCCGGCATCCGGGCAAATAGCATCAGCCGTGCCTGTCCTCGCCCGCTCGCCGGTAGTCGGGGCAGGTCCGTTGTCCCCACCCCTGACTGATGAACCTCCAACAGCTGCCATCTGCGCCTCATGACCTGCTAAAAACTCCGCCTGATCACGAGACCAACCTGGAATGCATACGAGACGATAATGAGTAAGAGAACAAACGAATCGAAATTACAAGGACAAGGCTAGAATGCTCACGATCTAGGCTCCTCGCCCTCGCCGGACCATAGGCTTCCCATAGCCACTCAATATCAATCTGGCTGGAGCCAAGATAAGGCCGGGCACCAAACAATCGCTGGAGCAAGGGCCGAACGAGCTCAGGATTAGCATCTGTCGCACCAGTCGAGGCCGGCAGACCGCTCACCCTCAAACCCCAGCATCTCGCTATATCCTCAAGGGTGATGGTCATCTCGCCAGTCGGGAAATGAAAAGAATGAGTCTCATCCCTCCATCTCTCCGAGAGTGCACTAATAAGAGCGCGATCAGGGCGGAAAGCGACGATTGACATAAAATCCCCGAAACCCATGGCCCGGACACGATCTTTCAGAGTGTCAGGCAGCACCGTCCACCACTCTTTCACCTTTAGCCATCCCACCCGCATTCGAGCAAGGGGGACATGCTAAAGTTGAGGGAAGCATCACAATTATTAGCCCAATAATTGAAGATGAATAATGACTAGAGGCAATACAAGAAAAGAAAATACAGCTACCTTGCCCGCCTTTATCTCGTCAGCAAGGTGGGGGTCCTTCGTGGCTCGTGGTTTCTTACGCCTTTTTCCAGGGCGGGCCGCTGTCGGATCCATCTCCATCCCCTTGGCAAGCCCAACGCCAGGATCCTCCATGGGTCTATCTAAGGGAGCACTCCTCGGGTCTCCCGATGGACCCTCTGCCGACTCACCCATCATCGGGGCCCTCTTGCAAGCAAACCTCGTCTTCATCCTGCACATGTTGGAGAGAAAAGAAAGCGCATATGAGAAGTGGCAAGTAAGAAACGCACAAGTGACGAAGTAAAGTTTGGAAGACCCACACTGCATACTATGTAGAGCAACCAAGCTGAACTCAAGAGAGATATTAAAATAGGGAAGCATTGACCAAACGGTCCCAACGTAAACCAATCCAAGAACAAAAGTGAAACTGATAGCCAAGACTAAAAATAATAATAAAAATAAAAATATAATATGACAAGTGAAGCAAATCCCCACTCAAACCAAGACACCACCACCATGACCCTTGTCCCGTCACGATCAAAACCACCACACTATTCATCACCATCGTATCACCCCTACGCATGCATCAGTAGCTAAAACCACTCACTTCGTCCCGATTAACCGAGACAACCAATGGGTTCAGCCCCACCAACGGATCTTTTCGGACCTCACAGAATCACATAAAACCCCCAAACCTTGCTCACAGTACCCAAAATCATTGCCCAGGTTGGTTACTAAACGACCACCTGTGGGGGGGGCTAAGAATCAGGATTTTCCTTCCACAGCTAAGATGAGCTCCATCTACCATTTCAAATTTAAAACTCCACTGAACTCCACATTTCCTACTTCTACAGAACATACATGGCCATAACCAAGCCCAAAACTTCATTCTGCAGCCAGTAAAAAAAAAAAAAAAAACAGCCAAGAAGATGAGACCCACATACCTGGCCTTCTTTCCCTGCGGTTCTCTCTTTCACTTCACCATTGCTGCCAGCTCCCTCACTCGTCCCCCACCTGCAACAATGGCAGCAACAACACATTAAAAAAAAAAGAAAAAGAGAGAGAAAAGAGAAAAGAAACAAAGTAAAAAAAAAAAAAAACATACCTGGGCCAGGGGCTAGGCCCCCCTTCCTCTTCTCACTTTTCTCCCTTCGTTCTCTCTTCCTCTCCTCACTCAACCTGCCCCTTCACTCACGGTTTTCACCTGCATACAGCAGCAGCAGGCGTTTCAAAAATGGAAAAGAAAAAAAAGAAGAAAGAAGAAGAAGAAGATGAAGTCCACATACCTGGCCAGGGACGAGCTTCCCCTTTCTCTCCACGCCTCTGCTGCTTCTCCTTATTTTATTCACCTGCAACAATGGCAGCCACAGCAGAGTTCAAAACAAAAAAATAGAAAATGAAGAAAGAAGAGAGAATAGAAGAAAGGAAAAGAAAGAACTACATACCTTGAACTCTTTTTCCTCCTCCCCTCAAACTTCTTGCTGCATCCAAGATCTCCACCTGCAACAATGGCAGGAAGTAAAAAAAAAAGAAAAGAGAAGAAGAGAAGAAGGAAAATAAAAAATGGAAAGAGATGTGGAGACCCACTTACCTGAACACCGGCGAACCTGCGCGCTGCTGCTGCCTCCCCCTATTTCACCAACTCGTCCCTGCCTCACCTGAAACAGCAAAAGCAAGAAAGAAAGGAACGAAAGAAAGGAAGAGAGGGAAAGATGAACAAAAGAAAAGAAAAGAGGGGGGAAAGTCCCCAACACGTGTAGGCAGTGCCCAAGGCTGGGCGCTGAATGGCCCAGCCTCCTTATCAGATGGGGGGCCTCTCTAAGGGCGACCCACCTCAAAATGGCCCATTCCTTCGCCCAATAATAATAATAAAAAAAAAATGAATGAACTGAAATAAAAAAAAAAAAGAAACTGAAAATAAAACTAAAAAAGAAAGAAAGAGGGATTAGATATCAAACCTAACATTAAATTAAGCCTCAAGAGGGATGAAAATTAAAACGTGATTCACCCACTGATTAAGTTCAAGTCAATCTTTATTAATAATAACTACAATCCAACCTTGGCAAAATCTGACTTAGCTTGAGTACCAACCTCAACTCTAGAGAAGTTCAGGATTATCGACGGAACATCAATGGCCCATCTCTACCTACGAAGAACAACGGTGCAAACAACATGCAAAGGTCGGTTGATTCGAAATACATTATGGATTCACCATAGGTATCATACATTAATAGTTCATGCATCCAAATCCCTGCATTCATCCACATATTCCACATCATCATACATCAACTAAAATACACACACGCGTAAAACAAAAATAAATAAATAAATAAATAAATCTAAATCAACTTTTATTGAACTCCAATAAGAGTCATTAAATAATAACTATAGCAATGAACTACATCAAGTGAATCCTAAACATTGACTAAAATAGAGGTCACGACCCGTGCTCCTAATACCCTAGATGGGTCTATCACTAACTGAGATGGTCCTAATGACCTGACCTCTCATATAAAAAAAAAAAAAAAAAAACTAAACTAGGGTAATGATTTCCGTCTTCTATAGGGGGTGAACCATGCCGTTAAAAATAGGAAAACGAGCCAACCGCGCCTCCATTCCTAAGATGTGGGTCTCAAGCCGCCCCTTCACTTCCTCGAAAGTATTCAAAGGGTCCCGAAGAGCATCACCAATCTCCCGAAGCAGCCTGAAATCGTCCAGATGAGCGGTGTACACTGGAAGGATAAGCGCTAAAAGGGTGGTGTTTTTGCATTTCGAAATACTTTCTATAGCGCCTTGGGACGGCGGATTCGGCTTCATGTGGGCAGGACATTGTCATGAGCTCTAACTGATCCATCCGCCTATGTATTGCGTTAAATTCCTCGATAGGAGCTCTTTCACTGGTAGTCTTCATACCCTCCCAGACTTCAAGCATCGCCTGAAGGTCCATCATGCTCCACAAAAGGGACCGGAGTACGTCATTAATGAAAGCTGGCAAGTCTCCCAGAAGTCCATCGTAGCCACACAACCTGTTAAGGGCGGTCCTCCCTACAACGAACAAATCTCTGTACAATCCGCATATCTTCTTGTATTTCATCACCAGCAAATCGTACTTCCCACGCTTGGCTTCGATGAGTTGTTGATCCATCACCTCCTCAAACTGGAACACGCAATCGTAGGTGGCAGGCATGGATGACCCGTGCTGGAGATAGAACTCAATTCGTTCCTCGGAGTCATAGTAACCTATCCTTCCATCCCCCGAGGACCAATACTCGTCCCCTGGTGAGTAGGGCTTGCAGGCAGGAGTACCTCCAGCACCATCAATCACGAACGAGAACATTGGAGCGCCAGCCATTGGAATAGAACGAGACCTATAAACACATACGCAAGGCATTAAAGACCTTTCGTTGAATCAAAAATAACCTAAAGAGGCTTAGATTGAAGGAATCACTACAAAAAAAAAAAAAAAAAAAAAAAAAAAAAAAAAAAAAAAAAAAACAGCACACACACTTGGGCGCACCTAGGGTGGCGCCCAAGTCCACTTCAGGGACTTCATCGCGAATGGGTCCGGTTCAACCTAAATTTATCCCTCACAGCCTCTGAAATCCGTGGGATAAATCGCCAAGGGTACTGTTCGGTCACTTTCAGATCATTAAGGAACCAAAAAAAAAAAAGGACATGCCTCCTTGTCAAAGTAACTCTAAATTAAACACTCATGCAAAGCAACATCTTTGTTTCTTTTGAAAATAAAAAGAGAGAGAAGAAGGGAAGGAAAATTAAAGATGATACAACCCAAACAAATATATATATATATGAACAAATCTGAATTTTAAGTTTGCATCATGCCAAAAGAGAGAACAAAATAAACTAGAACATATGTTGCATGGACTAGAACCAACAAAGATGAAAGAGTGCTTACTTGGGAGCAAGAGAGAGACCAAAGACCCTTGAATTCGGAATTTGGAAGAGTAGGAAGTGTGATAAAACCCAAAGGCAGCCATTCCTTATCTAGATTAGTGTCTTAATTTGAAAAGAAGACGGACTAGCACTTGGGCGCACTCCTAGTGGCGCCCAAGTCCCTTCACTTCCCGATTTCACTACACGATCAATGCCTCGCGTAACCGCATCATAAAATCCTAAACCAAGTAGGAGAGACCACTTGGGCGCACATAGAGGTGCGCCCAAGTACCCAGAAGAACATGGGTGCCCCTCCATGTGTGCCCAACTACGTTTTTTTTTAACCCGGGGTGTCGCCTGATGCAAGGACTTGAGGCCATAATGACTCTCTAATGATTGATGACTAAAACAAACAAAAACAACAACAAACGATGATTAAAAGAGTGTAATAAAAGGAACTAAGCGGCGAAAACCCACGCACCGAACATCACCCCTTCGTAGGGAAAATCATCATACACTTTAGTCCCATCACGCATGCATTATGCATTGCATCCCATGTCATCTTCATCAATGAAACTAGAAGTGTTACCTTTGCAAGTTATGAAACCGAGCACTAACAAAAAATGCAGAATCTTTTAGTGTTTGTTCAATGCAGGTTTCCAAAGCAGAAATGAGAGCACCAAAGGTGATTTAAGCACACTATTGAAGATGAATGGCATGAATTTCAGCAAATGAACACTGAAAAAAAACAGTAATGACCTCTATCAACGGATTTACAAAAAGCTCTTGAGGTAAGTATCCCTAACCATGATTTTCATGATTTTACCTCACGTCTAGAAGTTGAGTCGCCGTAGGCCTCCCTTAAGTGCTTATGATCGGTATGGCGACCATAATGTTGTGTTATCACGAATTGTGGTGTTGTCGACTCAAGTCTTGACGTTGGAGGATGGAATCCGTGTAACTTGAAACTCTCCATGATAAGCATGAAATGATGATCGAATCTGTCCCGGGTTCTCATCTAAGCTGGGTGAAGACCAAGATCCCTAGAGAGTGACAGTTATTCCGGTGGACATCTTCCATTGATTTAGCCTTTTCTATGCATACCTGAGTTTCGAAAATAAAATCTCTTTGTAAAATATAAATATGCATCTCATTCTTACATACACTTCACAGCATTGCTTGAACTATGTTTATGATTGCTTTCAAGATCCCCATTATTGCTAGTTAATTTTAACTATGCCTTGAGTATTCAACCGTGAATGAAAGTTAAAAGACATTATGTGTGACAAAATTGAATTGAACTCCATTACAAGAACAAATGAAACTCTAATAGTGACTTAGCCAATCGAAAGACCAATTCTTGATTCAGACCACTGGGGCACAGTTCCCACCATCACTTTAAATTAAGCAACCGGGGCACAGTTCCCAACCCGCCACGTGGCAATACCACGGGCACCGAGGCACAGATCTCGGATTTCCTATCGAATCAGTAGGCACGTAACTTCTTGTTTTTTCCTTTTTCCCCTGAATCAGAATTGATCCTAGAAAAGTGAACCTCACCCTTAGAACGAGTTTGCAATTGCATACATCCGTAGGTAGCCACTCCCGCGAGCTCAAAGGCTCCCATGAGTCATGAGTGTTGTGTCTACTTTCTTTGGAGTACAACTCTCCATGTGTTGTTCTCCAAAGAGGGGCATACTGTAGACACCTCATTTGGCCCCCCTATGATAGCCCTAAACACCTGTCATATATAATGGTGCCCCCATTTCACCCATGATTGAATGGTTAATGGCATAATTAAGATTAATTAATGACGATGAAGATGCTTGTTGAAAATTTTATGCTTAGTTCGACAATATTTAGAAATTCGTGAGAGAAAGGGCCGAATCGCGTTGAGACTTCGAGTCCAACCCAATACTCATACAAAGGATAGGCTACAACACTATCCAAGTCCCTTCTAGACTACATAGAACGCACTTAGGTTGATTCCAAAGAGATTACACTTAGTCTACCTAAGTACGATGGAAATAGTATGATTTAAACAATTAGAATCTTTGACCCACAAATCCCTACCATTTCCTGAACTCCAATCGCTAGGACGTATGGACCAAAAGATTCTACGTTCCGAGAGCTTTCCGTCGATATATAGAATGTCCAAATCCGATGAACTAATCAAAAGATACGGCCGTCGGAAGATTACCATGCGAACACCCCACTAGGCACATACCTGGGCGCCCATGTAGGTGCGCCCATGTCCCAGACTTGTACTTGGGCGCCCACACAGGTGCGCCCAGGTCCCTAGTTACCCTAGGGAAGCACTTAGGTGCACATTTAATCACATCCCACTTTACCTTTCATAGTTTTGACACGATCTCAACCTAAAAAACGAACCGGAACCAAACCCGGGCCCATTTGACCCAAGACATGACATGGGCGCACCGTCCTGGAACCAACTTGGGCGCCACCCCATGTGCGCCCAAGTCCCAAGATGCCTTAAAAATACACTTTGATGCATACTTAGGTACGATTGACTCTACCCTTCGCAGTTTCGACTCGGTTTAGACCCGAAAACAACCCGGAACCGGACCCTAGACCCAATAGGCTTCAAAGTTAGACATGGGCGCCACCATGTGGGCGCCCAAGTCATGGGACCCACTTGGGTGCAGCTCCATGTGCTCCCAAGTCTCCGAGAGCCCTAATCTCACCTTGGTTTGCGTGAAACTCTTGGAAACTCATGCAAGAAGTAGCCCTAACTCTTCCTCCACGTCAAAATCACTATAAAGAGACCTCACATACTACTTTTGCAAGGGAGGCTACCAAAAAGAGAGAAAAAGTAGAGTAAAAAAGAGAGAGAAAGAGAGAGGTCACAAAGGAGATCTCTAGATCTAGAAGAAAGGAGAAAGAAGATTGCTTTGGTTCTCCAAGATCAATAATGGAGATAGCCTCCCAAAGCCACGGACTTGCGCAAGAACTTCAACATAGGACTTAAGAGCACAATTCGAACCGGTATTTCGGGATTTCTTTTGTTTATTTGCATTCCACCAGCATTTTTGTTTAGAAACATGCTTAGGGTCATGCACACATTGTAGATCTGCATTAATAGTACTAGGTTATAGTAGATCTAATATTCAGTATTCATTCCTCATTAGGAACATGCTTAGGATCATTCATAGTTTGTAGATCTGCATTATTTGCATCATTCTGAACTCGTGATTAGAATAGATCTTGCATCCATATCGTTTTCATTAGGAAAATCCGAATCTGAAAGGAAAGGTGTTAAAAAACAAGAGAAGAGTACTTGGGCTCCACTGTGTGTGCGCCCAAGTCCCAAGAGTGGGATATTGACCCTAGTCTCATCCCGCTTGCAATTTCTCTCTCAAATCCGAATTTCTATTCATATAAGTTAGTATTAGTACCTTCGGACTTGTGACTTTGTATTCAAAATCGCGCGAAAAGCATTGAAAAAGAAACAAAAGAGGAAGAAAACACAGAAAAGCACTTGGGCGCCCATACAGGTGCGCCCAAGTCCAAGATTGGAGATTTGAATCCAGTTTTCCATTTCGCGTGCATCTTGCTTCGGAAATCCGAGTCCGTCTTCGTATAAGTTGATATCAAAGCATTCGGACTTGTTAAAAATATTGAAAGAATCGAAAAGGGACCAAACATATCACTGAAAAGAAGAAAAAGTACAGGAAGGTACTTGGGAGCAACCGTCCAGAAGTAGACTTTTGGTCCCTATTTGTTTGATTCATGTGCATTTTGCTTCTTGAATCCGAGTCAATCCTCATATAAGTTGATATCAAGGCATTTGGATTTATTAAGAGTATTGAAAGAGTCGAAAAGGGACCAAACATACCATTGGAAAGAAGAAAAAGTACAGGAAGGTACTTGGGAGCAACCGTAGGTGCGCCCAAGTCCCTGCAAAGGGATTCACCCTCGAATCCTTGTGCCCGCATTATTATTTTCAAGTCCGGAAGCTTTGACATTAATAATCTACAATAGTACCTTGCATTTAGTCTCAAATTGTTAGAAATCATATCGAGACATCGACAGAAGTCTGAAATACATCACAACCCGCAGGGGGAACACTTGGGCGCCACTGTGTGTGCGCCCAAGTCCCGCAGAGACACTTGGGCGCCCCTGTAGGTGCGCCCAAGTCCTTGGCTTGTTCTTCAGCCCGTATTTGCTACATCTTGCGTCTAATTTAACATGATGTTCCATATTTGTGATGATTTCAATTAATTGCCGAACTTCTAGACTTCGAATCTTCAAATTATCATACTTAGGTTGCATTGTTTGCATAAAATACCAAAAAAATCATAAAGTCATAAAACTATTCCCTTCTCATCTTGCTCTTTAGTAATTAGAGAAGAGAACAAAAAAAAAATTAAAAGAAATAGAAAAATACATAAAAAAAAAGTAGACATTAATTAAGTAGAAAAACCCTAGATTGTTCTTTAGGATAGCTCGCATTGCTTTTGCATAAAAAACCAAACACCAAAAAAATCACAAAATCATAAAACACTTCTCCTCTCATCTTGCTCTCTAGTAATTAGAGAAGAGAACAAAAGGAAATTAAAAGAAATAGTAGAATTGTAGAGTTGGGCATTAGCTAGATAATCCTAGTTTATTTCATTCATGATTAAGTAAACTAATAAACTTAATCAACCATTGTCTAAACACCCAATTAATTCGAAGCAATTAATTAAAACACTCAATTAAAATCCACATACTTAATTAATTAATTAAATCCCTAAAACTTATTAACAACTCCTAATGAAACCCCTAATTAAATAAAACTTTAATCAACAAGTCCCAATTAAAATCTCGATTAACAAACCTAATCAATAAGCTTTAATTTATTAAAAGAAATTAACTTAAAGACACCCTAGAAAATAACAAACTACTAGACCGACACTTGGGAGCAACCACAAGTGCGCCCAAGTCACCCTTGACACTTAGGAGCAAACACAAGTGCTCCCAAGTCACCCTTGACACTTAGGAGCAAACACAAGTGCACCCAAGTCACCCCAGACACTTAGGAGCAACCACAGGTGCGCCCAAGTCACCCTTGACACTTAGGAGCAAACACAAGTGCGCCCAAGTCACCCCAAACACTTAGGAGTAACCACAGGTGCGCCCAAGTCACCCTTGACACTTAGGAGCAACCACAGGTGCGCCCAAGTCACCCTCGACACTTAGGAGCAACCAGAAGTGCGCCCAAGTCATCTCAGACACTTAGGAGCAACCACAGGTGCGCCCAAGTCATCCCAGACACTTAGGAGCAACCACAGGTGCCCCCAAGTCATATTTAGTTTGGGAATCACCGAATCCCTATTAATTTCAAACTTTGACCCATATCAACACACTAGAACACCCTTACAATTTGAAACAACTATAGCCAGTAGCCTAGATTAACCTAAAAGATTAAACCGACTTAAGCCACAAAAACATCCACGTAGGTACCAATCTCTTGACACTTAGCCTCTCATAATCATTAAGAAATCTAATTAATTGAAATCTAATTTAATTTTAATCAATCCAACACAACAAAAACACATTTAATTCAAAGAACATCAAACGATAAACACTCAATCTCAAATTAACCCAAAAACAAGAGAAACACGAAAACCGGACACTTGGGAGCAACCACAGTTGCGCCCAAGTCACCTTGGAAACATAGGCGCCCCCACAGGTGCGCCCAAGTCCATTTCCACTCCCTTAGGACCACCGAATCCCCATCCATTTCCAATTTCGATCTAGATCATTACCTTCAAACTATCATAGAATCAATAACAACCTTTAAATCAAAACCTTGATCAATTTAGACCCGTCCGGAACTTCGAATCGAGCCAAAGTAACCAAAAGATTTCAAATTCCAACTTGGGCGCCACTACTGGTGCACCCAAGTGCACAGGAATACTCAGGCGCACGCACAGGTGCGCCCAAGTCCTCTGTCACATCCAAGTTGAGAACCTTGGTTTCGTTTCGAATCCAGGACTTAAGACTATTAAAATTAATCGACCCAAAACATAAGACAACTATTAGAACAGAAGCTTACATCGATTAGAACCCTAAGAAACTCCAAAATGAGCTAACACCATTGCAACCAATCGAACCACGCAGACCAGCCACTTGGGCGCCACCACAGGCGCGCCCAAGTCCCAGAGTGACCTAGGCGCCACTATAGGTGCGCCCAAGTCTTCTTCCACTCCCGTTTTGCTAATTTCAACTTCCTTTCATCATTTAAAGTAAAACCCGAAGCTCCAGAACCTTTAGCACACTAAAACATAATCTTAAAACACTCTTAATTCATCCCTAAATAACTCTTAATCAAACCACAACTTGAACCAAACTAAATCAAATTAATAAGCCGTTTAGCTTGGGAGCTATCAAACTTAGACAATTTACACGCTAGCATTAAATCGGATTTCCTCATTAGATAGATTAGAGCATTAGGCTTCGCCCCATCACTTTTCCTGTTCCGTTAGGGGACCGGGAGAGCTAATGTGGGCGGTCTAGGACCTTAGGTTTAGGGTTAATCCGATGATCAGTAATAAAGCATTAATTATGTAAATCCAAGTAAAATCCTCTAGTTAGGCCCTTCTAGCCCCAATATCAAAAATCCATAAAAACTATAAAACCAATAAAATAAACACAAAAAGATTTTTCCTTTATTTCTTCCTCCACCTCAGGTGCCAGATATTTAATTGAACTTAATGATAAAAGGGAAAGAAGAACTGATTTCTAAAATTGAATAAATGAGAATGACGAGATGAGATGAATGATTTCGCACACACTTTTAAAACAATCACTGCCCATCGGCCACTCTAAAACAAATATCGGCCCATCGGCTACCTTTAGTCAATTACGGCCCATCGGCCTTTCACCTTTATCACTCGTGTATCGCACACGAAAAACACAGAAATCACAAGTCAAAGTCGCATCATTGTTTTGGTTTGCAAAGTCAGCCTTTAAACCCTATTTTGCCAAGGGATTTGAAGGGGGTACCCGGGAACGGGGCCGATCCTCTTCTTAAATATTTGGCACCTCCCCCCTTTTTATTTTCTTTATCTTAATTGTTTTACTTTACTTGGATATACTATGATTTTGCTATGTGAGGATTAATCTTTATTTGGACTTTAATGCGTAACCCTGAATTGACCCTGTATTAAAGAGACCCAAAAAGACCCAAATTAATGTGACAAGACAACCGTCGTGTATTGCCGGCAGCACATTAGACGAGAGGAAGAACCCACCTATTTATCTTCTCCCATTTTTCTTCGGCTTTCGTCGAAGGACGGTGTTACGGCCGTTACCGTAGCTGGCGATCGTGATCCGTCGATTTTGAGGGTAGTCGGAATCCTCACTTTCGATGTAAAATTAAAATAGCACATGTATAGATGAATGGAGATTCTTCCCAAGCCCCATTGGTTGGCGCGGGGGGGTCGAAAATTCACATCCGACACCGGGCAGTACAAAGATGTATCAGAATTTGAAGGGTAGATTTTGGTGGAACAATATGAAGAGAGAGATAGCAGCTTTTGTCTCCCATTGTACGACTTGTCAGTTGATAAAAGCAGAACACCAGAAGCCTCCAAGGTTGTTGCTGTAAGACCCCGACCCGAGTGACTCGATTAGTGCTAATTAAGTTATGTGTTAATGCTAAGCTTGATTAGTGGTTTTGACTAAGCTTGGATTAGTATGGTTCTTGATAGCTTTGGGGAAATTTTAGTGTCTTGTGTTTAGTGGGACCCTTTGGGGGTTTCCTTTTTTATAGTCTTGCTTGCTTTTGGAGGTTACTTGTTTTTCCCTAATTCTTGTCTTGATCCCGTTTTACTTATTTTGTCGATCCTTACAACTTTCATGTTGAGCCCGTGACCGTCCGGAACCCCGAAACCCGATCTTCTTGCTTTGAGGGCAAAACAGTCTCTTTACATGAAATCTGCACCCAACACTCCATATCCCCGAAACCCGCGAAACATGTACTTTTTGGAAACTAGATATTTCGGTGATCACTTTTCTCTTCTTCGTCGATTTCATTCGAGATCCCGAAATTAGTGATTTCAGCCCAAAGAGATTTTATAGTGGTGGAGCCCACACCCACTTGTTTATATAGGGAGGTCATCTTCTTCATTCCCTTTTTTCCAGCACAAGCCACACAAGACCTAGGGTTTCCCCTTTTCTCTTCTCTTTCTCATTGCTTTCCCATCCTCAAGCTCTACCAAACCTTGCACCAATCAAGAAATAGAAGTCATCATCTTCTTCCTCTCTTCTAGAGCTCTCCATTGATACAACTTGTGAAGGAAGACCTCCATCCTAAGACCTTCTTTGAGCTAGTTTTGTCCATTTGAGGAGCTTCCAAGTGAGTTTTCCCTCCTATTCTTTTAGATTTGTAATCTCCTAGCCATAGAGGAACTCTATTTCTATTATTGTGAGTTCTTCTTCTTGTTTCTTGGTTTGACCCATCTTAGGGTTTGTTTTTGGGGGTTTTTGGTGTAGGTTGGTGTTTGCCTTGGAAGAGTGGATTAGAGCTTGGATTTCTTGATTAGGGACCTTGAGGCAAGTGGATGTTTAGCTTTAAAAGTGATTTCCATGATCAAATGTTTGGATTTATTGTATCATTTATGATGGGTTTTATTTGCATTCAATGTGGTTTTAATGCTTTTGAAAAGGGGTTGTTGAGCCCATTTATTGTCTTCAAACATGATTGATAGCCTTTGTTTTATCTTGTGCTTAAAAACTTGAATGAATCTATGTAATTGTGGTTATGTCTTTCTCCTTTTTGATTGAATGAGAAAATGTATGAATGAATGGATCATTTGTGGAGGTTGTGAGAAGTTTGGATGGAGTTTTGAAGAGGATGTTGAGGTGCTTACATGCCCTCTTTAGTGTATGATAGAACTTGAAGAAATGTGGATTTGTAAGAGAAGGAGAATGGAGAAAAGAGCTGTTCACGAAACAAGTTCTGGACAGTTCGCTCGAGCGAACTTGACACATCGCTCGAACGGACTGCCTAGGAAAGGGTTCGTGCCATTCCAGAGAGTTGTTCGCTCGTGCGAACTCCATGTCCGCTCGAGGGAACTCCTCCAACAGCCATCCAGAGAATGGTTGGCTCAAGCGCACAAATTGTTCGCTCGTGCCATCCTGAACTGAGGAGGTCCGCTCGTGCGAACCCCATGTCCGCTCGAGCGAACCCTCCCAGAAAGCCATTCCAGAGAGCACATCGCTCGAGCGAACTCCATGTCCTCTCGAGCGACGTGTACTGTTCATCTGGGGCCACTTCGGAGGAAACAATGAAATATCCTAGCTATGGAGGGAGGTTGGTTAACGTCCCTATCGTGATGAGAAGACTCACAACCGTTGTTTGAAGCTCGAATGAGAAAGAAACCATAATCACAAGAACTCATTGAAGTTTTGGAAATCTCCAAGTGCTTAAGGAGCCCGGAATGCCTCCAAATTCAAAGAGTATCAAGCAATTGTAAGATAAGCATACGGGATCCCTATTCACTTGGATTAGTTTTAACCCGACACTGTCTTGACCTTCCAAAAAGGGTACTTTACCTTGTTATTCTCGAAATTGATGATTTGGGATCTATCCATCCCGGAAACCTTGAAAGCATACTTGTACTGTTTTGATAGCCTGGACATACATGCCTGACCAGATATGTTAGTTGTGCCTTCGAGCACCCACGTCTTGCCCGAATATAGTCTTGTACTTGATTTATTTTACACATGTCTTGATTTCCATGTTTTGACCTATGAGTCGGCACCACTAGGCTTGGATACCTTGTTAGTCTGATCTACTGACTAGGTGATCCCCCTCTTGTCCCGCCAGCTGCAGTTTGGATCTTGCTACCCGGTTATTTAACCGTGGTCTTGTCCTGATACCGCAGATTGCTACTGTGGTTCCTGATGCCCGGCTCGCTACCGTGGTCATGTCTTGTATATAGTATATATGTATATGTATTTCGTTGTACCTCCTCACTTCGGTGACTGAGGTCAACGCCTTGACTTGCTTGCTCTATCACTTCGGTGATAGAGGATTTAGCTTCGTGTGGTTGCCATCTTGCTTGTTCCTGTATTCCTTGGTTACCTCTATCTGTTTTACCTTGCATAGGTGTTTTAAATTAAATGATGCATTTGCTCATGAAAGTATTATTTAGACAGGCTTAACTGTTTTCCAAGGTAAATGTTTTATTATTAAATGCTTATATCTTTTCATCTACCTGCCAGACCGTCGTGGCTGACCCCTTTGCTTTGGTACTCAGGTCCCGTTGTTGGTCTCCCCGAGGAGGACCCAGAGGAGGCGGTCGGAGAACCGCAGCAGCTAGTTGAGTGGCGTGCCGACGATGTTATGTAAACATCCGGTTGTCGAGTTGCGAAATATTTTGGGGGTTGTTATGAATAGTCTTCTTGGTTGTTATTGTTTTGTTTATATTGGCCTTTGTTGGCCTCTATTCTTTTTGGGAATTGTAATTAAATGTTATATGTTCCAACCTTAACAGCATTTTGGGTTACGCTTTAGAGCATTGCTCACTCTGATACTTGTTGATTAAATACAAACAGTCTTGTTATTATGGAAATGTTTTATATACTTGATTTGCCATACGCTTCCGCAATCTTACTGAATGTTTATGTGTGTTGGATAAATCCTCACCGCGGACACCTGTGGGAAATCACGTACACGGGTGATGTGTGTTCCTTAGCTACCCGTGTACGCTTGGGCATCAAACATATCCTTATTTATTGTCATCACTCCGTGTGATCACATGCCCACCATCACATTGTTGGCTTCATCACAATTAGTCCCAATCCCGAATTTGGCCCCCGAACCCGGTCCGGGGTCGCGACAGACTGGTGTCAGAGCGAGACGTGTTTCAGGCAATTAAAAGAAACTAGAAATCCTAAGGA
Source organism: Umbellularia californica (assembly GCA_028538565.1). Classification (NCBI taxonomy): domain Eukaryota; kingdom Viridiplantae; phylum Streptophyta; class Magnoliopsida; order Laurales; family Lauraceae; genus Umbellularia; species Umbellularia californica. Next base: position 42,264,628 of record JAPQWN010000008.1, read on the forward strand.
CGTGGCGAGGATTCGTTAGATCTTTCGTTAGCTAGAATCGCGTGAGCAATGTGTGACCCTATTCTTGATTATTATGTGCTAACAACTTATTTTGCAGCATCATGCCACCTCGTAAGCGACCTGTAAATGGCAATCTCACAGTGAGTAACAATGATTTTACAGAACCGATTGAAGAAGATAGAGTTGAGAATACAAGAGCTGAAAATCCAGTACCAAACCAGTTCCAACAGATGTTGCAGGCTATGCTTGACCAGCAGCGCCTAGCCAATGAGAACCAAACCAAATTGCAAGAACAAATGCTGAAGAAAGATGAAGACCATGCTAGGGAATTAGCAGAAATGCAGAGACAGTTGTTGGAGGTACTACAGAGGAGACCCGAACCAGTTCAACCTCAACCTGCTATTGTTATTAATCAGAGGGAGCATGACCCCAATGCACTTTTTGAGAGGTTCAGAAAGAGAGGTCCGAAGGAGTTTGTGGGGACAGAAGACCCCTTGGTTGCAGATGACTGGCTAGAGCATACAGAAAATATATTTGAGGTTTTCAGATGTAATGGGGGTGAGAAAGTACAGCTTGCAGCATCACTCTTCACCAGCTTGGCAGATAATTGGTGGAAGACAGTGAGGGAGGAGTACAGGACTATGCTAGACGCAGTGGCGTGGGCAAACTTCAAGAGACAATTTAGAGACAAATATGTACCCGCCCATGTCAAGAGGCAGAAAGCGGTCGAGTTCCAGCAGCTAGTCCAAGGCAGTATGACGGTGTTAGAGTACCTCACCAAGTTCGAGAGGTTATCACGGTAGAGAAGAAAATAGCTAAATTCTTAGAAGGACTTCACCCTATCATTGAGAGGGATGCCACCGGTGTTGTCCCACCTCTCACCTTTGAGGAAGCTATCAAGAGAGCATATAAGTTTGAGACCTTCCACCATAAGATTCTTAAGGTCCAAGGCAAGGGACAAGGGCAGCCCCAACAGCAGCACAACCAGCAGAGGAACCAACAGAACAAGAGACAGAGGCAAGACCAAAATGTGCAGCTTGTTTGCATTCATTGCGGGAAGAACCATGATAGTGCCCTGTGTCGTACAGCCTCGGGAGCATGCTTTAGATGTGGCTCCATGGATCACTAGATGAGGAATTGTCCAAGACAGAACAGGCAGAATCAGCAGCAACAAGGAGCACCGCTTCAGGCACCGCCACAGAATGCACTAGTGGTGCAGAATCAAGCAAGGCCACTTCAGCAACAGGCACCACAGCAACAGTATAGACCCCAGCAGCAGCAGCAACAAGCCCGTCAGCAAGGGCAGCAGCAGAATCAGCGTCCCCCGCAGCGGAACAGAAATGCCCCTCAAGGAAGGCATTAGCAAGCACCTATCAGGCCACAGCAGCGAGGACAAGTGTATGCGGTCAATAGAGCTGATGCAGAAGCAGCGGGTGATGTTGTGGAAGGTACACTTCTTATTAGTGGAATAGAAGCTAAGATATTATTTGACCCTGGATCCACACATTCTTTTATATCCCATGCATTTTCTTGATTGATTGATGTACATGGTAGAGATCTTGAGTATATCTTGACTGTGGCTACTCCAGTAGGAAAACAAGTTGTGTGTACGAGTTATTACCCTAGCTGTACAGTTCAGATAGGAGAAGTTGTGTTACCCGCAGATCTTATTCTGTTGGAGATGAAGGATTTTGATGTCATCCTAGGGATGGATTGGCTGGCAGGGTACCATGCCACAATGGATTGTTTCCATAAAACCCTTACCTTCAAGTTGGATGAGACACCAGCAGGGTGTTATTCCAGGGAGAGAGGAGGAATCCTCGTACAGGGTTTGTCTCCGCGTTGAAGGCTGATAGACTTTTGAAAAATGGATGTGAAGCCTATTTGGCGTTTATCACGGAGGATAAACGGTTCCAAGGGGTGGAGGAGATCCCTATTGTTTGGGAGTTCCAGGATGTATTTCCGGAGGAGATTCCAGGTTTACCACCCATGAGAGAAATTGATTTCACCATTGAGTTGTTACCGGGGACCGCTCCGATAGCTATTGCACCATATAGAATGGCTCCGACGAAATTAGGAGAGTTGAAGATACAATTGCAAGAGTTGTTGGATAAAGGTTTTATGAGACCTAGTATTTCGCCGTGGGGAGCTCCGGTTTTATTTGTAAAGAAGAAGGATGGTTCGATGAGAATGTGTATTGACTACCGGAGATTGAACCAAGTGACCATCAAGAACAAATATCCACTGCCAAGGATAGATGAACTGTTCGATCAGTTACAAGGTGCCCCGTACTTTTCGAAGATTGATTTGAGATCCGGTTACATTCAGCTGAGAGTTAGAGAATCAGATGTGTTGAAAACAGCTTTCCGGACAAGATATGGCCACTACGAGTTTCTAGTAATGCCATTTGGGTTGACCAATGCACCGGCAGTGTTCATGGCTTTGATGAACAAGATCTTTGCCCAATATCTGGATCAGTTTGTAGTGGTGTTCATAGACGATATTTTGGTGTACTCCAAGACCAGAGAAGAGCATGAAGAGCATCTGAGGATTGCATTGCAGCTTTTGAGAGAGAACCAGTTGTTTACGAAGCTCAACAAGTGTGAATTTTGGTTAGAGCAAGTCGCGTTTTTGGGGCATATTATCTCCAAGGAAGGATTATCAGTAGACCCGTCCAAGATTGAGGCAATAGTAGAGTGGGAAAGACCGAAGAATGTGTCAGAAATTAGGAGTTTTCCTGGTTTTGCAGGGTATTACAGGAGGTTTATGCAAGGGTTTTCGTCGATTGCAGCACCGTTAACGAAGTTAACAAGGAAGAATGTGCCTTATGTGTGGACAGAGCAGTGTGAAGCCAGTTTCCAAGAGCTGAAGAGGAGATTAACCACCGCACCAGTCCTTACTTTGCCATCCGGAAGCGGCGGTTTTACCATCTTTACCGATGCTTCGAACATGGGACTCGGTTGTGTGTTGATGCAAGAAGGAAGAGTTGTTGCTTATGGCTCCCGGCAGTTGAAAGATCACGAGAAGAATTATGCGACCCATGACCTTGAGTTGGCAGCGGTCGTCTTTGCATTGAAGATGTGGAGACATTACCTCTATGGAGAGAAGTTTGAGGTTCATTCTGATCCCCGCAGCCTACAGTATCTGTTTTCTCAGAAGGAATTGAACATGAGGCAGAGGAGATGGATGGAATATATCAAGGATTATGATTTTCCGATCAAATATCACCCGGGGAAAGCGAATGTAGTTGCTGATGCTTTGAGTAGGAAGTCAGTGGGCATGGCAAATTTGAGTGGTACTTGTATTTTTGATCAGTTTGAGGAGTTGAAGATAGACCTCCAGCCACTAAGGAAGGGTGTTATAATGGCCAATATGTCAGTGTCAGAGCCTTCGTTCATCCGAAAGATTAAGGACGGTCAGTTGCAAGATCCAGAGTTAGCCAAGATTGTAGATCACATAGCAGAACGTCCTGATTTTCGTATTATTGAGGGAGTTCTTTATTATCGGGATCGTTTGTGTGTGCCTAACATAGAAGAGTTGAGGAATGACATTATGGCAGAAGCTCACAGTGCGAAGTATTCCATGCACACAGGCAGCACAAAGATGAATCAGAATTTGAAGGGTAGATTTTGGTGGAACAATATGAAGAGAGAGATTGCAGCGTTTGTATCCCGATGTATGACATGTCAGTTGATAAAGGCAGAACATCAGAAGCCTCCAGGATTGTTGCAGCCATTAGAGATCCCGGAGTGGAAGTGGGAGCACATTACCATGGACTTTATTTCAGGACTACCGAAGACTAGCAGAGGCAATGACGCGATATGGGTTATTGTGGACAGACTCACCAAGTCAGCTCACTTTATCCCTATGAGGACAGGAAAGAAGATGTACATGTTACCCCTGGCAGGGTTGTTTGTTAATGAGATCGTCAGTAGACATGGACAACCAGTTTCCATCACTTCAGATAGAGACAGCAGATTCGTCTCGAGATTTTGGAAGACCCTACATGAGTCTATGGGTACGAAGTTGTAGTTTAGTACAGCTTATCACCCTCAGACAGATGGTCAGTCAGAGAGGACGATTCAGACCCTCGAAGATATGTTACGTGCTTGTGTGTTAGACTTCAAGACTCAATGGGATGAGACTCTACCGTTGTGTGAATTTGCCTACAACAACAGCAACCACTCTAGCATTGGGATGGCGCCTTTTGAGGCTTTGTATGGTAGAAGGTGTAGGACACCTGTTTGTTGGGAAGAAATTGGCACCCGCAGTTTCCATGGACCATCCATAGTGAGTGAGACCACTGACAACGTGAGACAGATCCAAGAATGTTTGAAAGTAGCCCGGAGTAGACAAAAGAGCTATGCAGACTCTCACCGCAGGGATCTACAGTTTAAAGAAGGAGACAAGGTTTTCTTGAAGGTGTCACCTACCAGAGGAACTTTGAGGTTTGGGCAGAAGGGCAAGTTGTCACGGAGATACATCGGACCGTATGACATTGTGAGCAAGATTGGTGATGTGGCTTGCAGATTAGCCTTACCACCCGAGTTATCCGGTGTACACAATGTCTTCCATGTGTTGATGTTGAAGAAGTATGTTCCCGATCCTTCACACGTGCTCCTACATGAGCCGCTAGAAATCAGAGAAGATGCTACCTATGTTGAGAAGCCCATTCAGATCATAGACACGAAGGAGCAAGAGTTGAGGTCACAGACTATTCAGTGGGTGAAAGTACTTTGGGAGAATCATGGGCCGGAAAAGGCAACGTGGGAATTACGAGATCAAGTGCAGAAGAAGTATCCGCATCTCCTACCCAAGGTAAGTTTGTATTTCATTTGGAGGACCAAATGCCTCAGGGGTGGAGGATGTAAGACCCCGACCCGAGTGACTTGATTAGTGCTAATTAAGTTATGTGTTAGTGCTAAGCTTGATTAGTGGTTTTGACTAAGCTTGGATTAGTATGGTTCTTGATAGCAATGGGAAAATTTTAGTGTCTTGTGTTTAGTGGGACCCTTTGGGGGTTCCCTTTTTTATAGTCTTGCTTGCTTTTGGAGGTTACTTGTTTTTGCCTAATTCTTGTCTTGATCCCGTTTTACTTATTTTGTCGATCCTTACAACTTTCATGTTGAGCCCGTGACCGTCCGGAACCCCGAAACCCGATCTTCTTGCTTTGAGGGCAAAACAGTCTCTTTACATGAAATCAGCACCCAACACTCGATAAACCCGAAACCCGCGAAACATGTACTTTTTGGAAACTAGATATTTCGGTGATCACTTTTCTCCTCTTCGTCGATTTCATTCGAGATCCCGAAATTAGCGATTTCAGCCCAAAGAGATTTTCTAGTGGTGGAGCCCACACCCACTTGTTTATATAGGGAGGTCATCTTCTTCATTCCCTTTTTTCCAGCACAAGCCACACAAGACCTAGGGTTTCCCCTTTTCTCTTCTCTTTCTCATTGCTTTCCCATCCTCAAGCTCTACCAAACCTTGCACCAATCAAGAAATAGAAGTCATCATCTTCTTCCTCTCTTCTAGAGCTCTCCATTGATACAACTTGTGAAGGAAGACCTCCATCCTAAGACCTTCTTTGAGCTAGTTTTGTCCATTTGAGGAGCTTCCAAGTGAGTTTTCCCTCCTATTCTTTTAGATTTGTAATCTCCTAGCCATAGAGGAACTCTATTTCTATTATTGTGAGTTCTTCTTCTTGTTTCTTGGTTTGACCCATCTTAGGGTTTGTTTTTGGGGGTTTTTGGTGTAGCTTGGTGTTTGGCTTAGAAGAGTGGATTAGAGCTTGGATTTCTTGATTAGGGACCTTGAGGCAAGTGGATGTTTAGCTTTAAAAGTGGTTTCCATGATCAAATGTTTGGATTTATTGTATCATTTATGATGGGTTTTATTTGCATTCAATGTGGTTTTAATGCTTTTGAAAAGGGGTTGTTGAGCCCATTTATTGTCTTCAAACATGATTGATAGCCTTTGTTTTATCTTGTGCTTAAAAACTTGAATGAATCTATGTAATTGTGGTTATGTCTTTCTCCTTTTTGATTGAATGAGAAAATGTATGAATGAATGGATCATTTGTGGAGGTTGTGAGAAGTTTGGATGGAGTTTTGAAGAGGATGTTAAGGTGCTTACATGCCCTCTTTGGTGTATGATAGAACTTGAAGAAATGTGGATTTGTAAGAGAAGGAGAATGGGGAAAAGAGTTGTTCACGAAACCAGTTCTGGACAGTTCACTCGAGCGAACTTGACACATCGCTCGAGCGGACTGCCCAGGAAAGGGTTCGTGACATTCCAGAGAGTTGTTCGCTCGTGCGAACTCCATGTCCGCTCGAGCGAACTCCTCCAACAGCCATCCAGAGAATGGTTGGCTCAAGCGCACAAATCGTTCGCTCGTGCCATCCTGAACTGAGCAGGTCCGCTCGTGCGAACCCCATGTCCACTCGAGCGAACCCTCCCAGAAAGCCATTCCAGAGAGCACATCGCTCGAGCGAACTCCATGTCCTCTCGAGCGATGTGTACTGTTCATCTGGGGCCACTTCGGAGGAAACAATGAAATATCCTAGCTATGGAGGGAGGTTGGTTAACGTCCCTATCGTGATGAGAAGACTCACAACCATTGTTTGAAGCTCGAATGAGAAAGAAACCATAATCACAAGAACTCATTGAAGTTTTGGAAATCTGCAAGTGCCTAAGGAGCCCGGAATGCCTCCAAATTCAAAGAGTATCAAGCAATTGTAAGATAAGCATACGGGATCCCTATTCACTTGGATTAGTTTTAACCCAACACTGTCTTGACCTTCCAAAAAGGGTACTTTACCTTGTTATTCTCGAAATTGATGATTTGGGATCTATCCATCCCGGAAACCTTGAAAGCATACTTGTACTGTTTTGATAGCCTGGACATACATGCCTGACCAGATATGTTAGTTATGCCTTCGAGCACCCACGTCTTGCCCGAATATAGTCTTGTACTTGATTTATTTTACGCATGTCTTGATTTCCATGTTTTGACCTATGAGTCGGCACCACTAGGCTTGGATACTTTGTTAGTCTGATCTACTGACTAGGTGATCCCCCTCTTGTCCCGCCAGCTGCAGTTTGGATCTTGCTACCCAGTTATTTAACAATGGTCTTGTCCTGATACCGCAGATTGCTACTGTGGTTCCTGATGCCTGGCTCGCTACCGTGGTCATGTCTTGTATATAGTATATATGTATATGTATTTCGCTGTACCTCCTCACTTCGGTGACTAAGGTCAACGCCTTGACTTGCTTGCTCTATCACTTCGGTGATAGAGGATTTAGCTTCGTGTGGTTGCCATCTTGCTTGTTCCTGTATTCCTTGGTTACCTCTATCTGTTTTACCTTGCATAGGTGTTTTAAATTAAATGATGCATTTACTCATGAAAGTATTATTTAGACGGGCTTAACTGTTTTCCAAGGTAAATGTTTTATTATTAAATGCTTATATCTTTTCATCTACCTGCCAGACCGTCGTGTCTGACCCCTTTGCTTTGGTACTCAGGTCCCGTTGTTGGTCTCCCCGAGGAGGACCCAGAGGAGGCGGTCGGAGAACCGCAGCAGCTAGTTGAGTGGCGTGCCGACGATGTTATGTAAACATCCGGTTGTCGAGTTGCGAAATATTTTGGGGGTTGTTATGAATAGTCTGCTTGGTGGTTATTGTTTTGTTTATATTGGCCTTTGTTGGCCTCTATTCTTTTTGGGAATTGTAATTAAATGTTATATGTTCCAACCTTAACAGCATTTTGGGTTACGCTTTAGAGCATTGCTCACTCGGATACTTGTTGATTAAATACAAACAGTCTTGTTATTATGGAAATGTTTTATATACTTGATTTTCCATACGCTTCCACAATCTTACTGAATGTTTATGTGTGTTGGATAAATCCTCACCGCGGACACCTGTGGGAAATCACGTACACTGGTGATGTGTGTTCCTTAGCTACCCGTGTACGCTTGGGCATCAAACATATCCTTATTTATTGTCATCACTACATGTGATCACATGCCCACCATCACATTGTTGGCTTCATCACAATTAGTCCCGATCCCGAATTTGGTCCCCGAACCCGGTCCGGGGTAGCGACAGTTGCAAACATTAGAGATTCTGGAATGGAAATGGGAGTACATTACTATGGATTTTATTTCGAGACTACTGAGAACCAGCAGAGGCAATAATGCAATATGGGTCATCGTGGATCGACTCACCAAGTCAGCTCATTTCATTCCCATGAGGACTGGAAAGAAGATGCACATGTTACCTTTGGCGGAGTTGTTTGTTAACGAGATCGTCAGTCGACATGGACAACCAGTTCCCATCACAGTGGACAGAGACAGCAGATTCGTCTCGAGATTTTAGAAGACATTGCATAAATCCATGGGTACAAAGATGCAGTTCAGCACGACTTATCATCCTTAGATGGATGACCAATCAGAGAGTACAATTTAGACCCTTGAGAATATGCTCTGTGCTTGTGTGTTAGACTTCAAGACTCAATGGGATGAGACCTTACCGATGTGTGAGTTCTCTTACAACAACAGTTACCACTCGAGCCTTAGAATGGCGCCCTTTGAGGCTTTGTATGGCAGAAGGTGTAAGACACATGTGTGTTAGGAATAAGTTGGCATCCGCAGTTTCTATGGACCGGCAATATTGAGTGAGACTAGTGATAAAGTCAAGTTGATCCAAGAACGTTTGAAAGTAGCTCGGAGTAGACAGAAAAGCTATTTAGACTTTCACATAATGGACTTACAGTTCAAATAAGGAGACAAAGTTTTCTTGAAGGTATCACCGACTAGAGGAATATTGAGATTTGGGCAGAAAAGCAAGCTATCCAGGAGATACATTGGGCCTTATGTCATTGTGAGTAAGATTGGTGACGTGGCTTATAGATTAGCCTTACCAACTGAGCTATCCGGCGTACACAACGTCTTCCATGTGTCAATGTTAAAGAAGTATGTCCCCGATCCATCGCATGCACTCCGTCATGAGCCCTTGGAGATCCGAGAGGATGCTACATTTGTTGAGAAGCTAATTCAGATCATTGATACAAAGGAACAAGAGATGAGGACATGGGCTAGTCATTGGGTTAAAATGCTTTAGGAAAATCATGGACCAAAAGAAGCCACGTGGGAACTACAAGATCAAGTGTAGAAGAAGTATCCGTATCTACAACTTGAGGTGAGCTTTGTATTTCATTTGGAGGACCAAATGCCCTAAGGGGTGGAAGATGTAAAACCCCGACCCGAGTGACCTTGATTAGTGCTAATTAAGTCGTACGTTAGTTCTAAGCATGATTAGTGAATTTTGGTTAAGTTGGGAATATAATAGATTTTGATATAGCTTTGGGGAATTTTGAGTGCTTTTGTGATTAGTGGGACCCTTTGGGGGTTCCTTGTGACTTTACGTGTACTTGGGGGATTATTCGAGATCCTAATAATTCGTACTCCAATCCCGTTTACTCATATCGTTAACCTCTATAATTTTCGTGTTAATCCCGTTCCCGTTCGAAAACCTGAAACCCGACCTTTCCAATATCAGGGGAAAAACAGTCTTTTTACACCAAATCTGGATACAAAAATCAATGTCCCCAAAACCCTTAAAATATATACCTTTTAGAAATTAGAAATTTCGGCGATCGTTCTTCCCTTCTTCGTCGAACTCATCCGAGGTCCCGAAAGCCATGATTTCAGCCCTACAAGATTTCTTAGTGGTGGAGCCCATCTCACTTGTTATAAATGGAGAACCCTCCTTCTTTTCTTCCTTTTTCCAGCACAAATCCAACCCAAGCTAGGGTTTTCCTCTTCATCTTCTCCTTCTCACTCTTCCATCTGCAAATCCCTACCAAGCCGTTACCTATGGAGAGATATATGTCATCATCTTCTTCATCTCCTTGAGAGCTCTTCATTGATAGCATTTGTAGAGGAAGTCATCCATCTCAAGATCCTTTTGAAGCTCATCTTACCTACTTGAAGAACTTCCTTGTAAGCTTCCTCTCCAATCTTCTAGATGTGTTTTCTCTTTCACTTAGGGAAGCTCCATCCCCATTTTTTCAAGCTTCTTCTTCTTCTTCCCCATTCCTTGCTTTGACTCTTTTAGGATTTGTTTTGGGGTTTTTTATGTAGCTTTGAAGCTTGGCTTGGAAGAGTGTTTAGAGCTTCATTTACTTGTTTAGAGACCCAAGGCAAGCGGATGAATAGATATTTTTAGTATTAAATGACTTTTAAGAGAAATGTGATGATTTTACTATTTATATTCATTCTTATTTTTGACTTGCATTGATTTGAAATAAATGCCCATGAATGAGTCTTGTTGGTTGTTTAACTTTGGAAATATTCCATTTATAGCCTTTCATTTATTACTTCTTGTGGTATAGATGAATCTTTGTGATTGGTGATTTTCCCTCCTCTTTTGTGGTTGAATATGGTTGAGAAAAGGTGAATGGATGGTTGTTGGTGGAAGGATTTGATGGTGTTTTGAATGAAGTTTTATGGAGGTTTTGACCCTTTCATTATACTGTGAGCACGAGTCTCATAGGAGTTTGTAAGAAGAGGAAAAAGGAAAGGAGCAGAGCTGTGCCAAAATCTATTTCTGGACAGTTCGCTCGAACGAACTTTACGCTTCGCTCGAGCAAACCATCCAGATGACAGTTCGCTCAAGCTAACCTTAGCTCGTTCGAGTGAACCCTCCCAGAATTCCATCTAGAACGTGGTTAGCTTGAGCGAACCAAAAATTCGCTCGAGCCAACCTAAACTAGGCAAGTCTGCTTGAGCAAACCCTTCCAGGAACCTTTCCAGAGACCACTTCGCTCGAGCTAACTATGTCGTCCACTCGAGCGACGTGTACTATTCAACTAGGGGCTATGTTGGAGCAGGAAGGTGATGTTTAAACGTTTGTTAGAAGTCCGTTTGAGAAAGAAACCATATCACGAAGGTTCATGGAAGTGTTGAAATTACCAAGGTGTGTAAGGAGCCCGGAATGTCTCCAAAACTGAAGGAGTACCAAGTGTATATTGAAACAGGCATACGGGATCCCTATTTACCTTAAACTAGTCTTAAATCTCGATACTTGTCCTGGAATTTCTAAAGTTCAATTATATTTCATTGTTCTCAAAATTTTGATATGCATCCCCGAAATTCATGAATTATGATTTATTATTCCCGAAAGCACTGAAATTATAATTGTTGCATTTTTCTAGTCCCGTTGTGCATTGCCCAAAATGAAGTGATGATTGTGCCCTTGAGCACCCCGTCCCGCCCGTTTATATACTTGAACCTGATACATTTTTATACATGCCCTGATTTCTGTTACTTGACCAATGAGTCGGCACTACTAAGCTTGGACGACCCTGTTGGTTTGATATACCGACTTGGAAGCCCCCCTCCAGTCCCGCCAGCTGCGGTTGGATCCTGTAAGACCCAGACCCTCAATTTTTGGGTTTAGCATTGTTTTAATTGTGATTTAGCTTTTTAAACAAGATTAGAGTTGATTTGACTTTGTTTTTGAGTTTGAATAGATTTCTCATAACTTTGGAGAGTTTTAAAAGACCGTTGACTTTGTTTTGACCCGACCCTTGTAAATTGTATTTCTGTGAGAATTTATTCTTGGTTTCTAAAAATTCCAATTTTTTTTTCCTTTTGACTCATTTTATTGTTATAAACAACTTTCATGTTTTGACCATCTTGATTTAATACTCAGAAATCGCGTTTTTCGAGAAAAATGGCAAAAATGACAATTTTCACTAAATCTGTCCATAAATTTCGAAAATTCCAGAAATTGGGGAAAATATACTTTTTGAAAACTAGATTTTTCAACGATCATTTTGTTCTTCTTCGTCGATTTCATCCGGGGTCCGCAAGACCATGTTTTAATCGTTTCAAGTTCTACTGCTTTGGGACCCACCTTGTAGACACTATATATAGTCTCCTATTCTCTCTCCTCCATTCTTCTTCCCAAATCCATGCACGTTCTTGACCTAGAGTGGAGAAGAGGAGAAGCTTCCTTTTTGATCTTTTTCCCTTGAAACATCCATCTAGAGAGCTCCAATCCCCGATCCGACTCCATCAATCTCTTCCTCTCTTCTCAAGCTTCAGCTGGACACGTTTTTAGAGCCAATACCGTGTACTATTCATCATCTTCAACCTCTATTATTCTTGTTCAGCTAGCTCGAGGTTGGTACTTTCCTCCATTCTTTCATTGGTGTTCTTTTAGTTCATTTAGAACTTGTTTTACATGTTTTCAAACCCATTTTCGAAATGGGGGTTTGTGATGACCAAAAATGTGATTTTTATGTGTTCTATTTTGGGGCTTTTGTGTAGATTTCGTGGACCTTCTCTTTGGTTGAGTTTTTGTGGAGTTTTCCTTGGCATTGGATTGAGGCAAGTGATCTTTATAGGATTTCTCATGTTTATTGCTTTATGTTTCATTATGGTTTTAATATTTCATTAAGACATGTTTTCTATGTTTAATTTCATAATGCAAGTCATGTTCATGCTCTTTCAAGTCATGGGTTTTAGCTTCTTCACTTGTCTTGTTATCAATGATTTCTTCAAGTTTTAGAATCGTGTTTAGTCTCGTAAATTTCATGATTTTATACTTGAAAGTGTCTTGATGTCTTTTTATAGAATGAATGGTTTAATTGTGGATGGAATGCTTTAAAAATGTGTGAAATGTATCCCTTGGAAAGCATGAAGGCTTGGGGAGTGCATGTGGTTCAAATGTGGGAGTGAAGAAGGGAGAGAAGTGTGAAAAAAGTTCAACGTCATAAGTTCTACCGGAATTTCTACCGGTAAAAGCGCTTAAACCGGAAGTACTACCGGTAGAAGTGGCTCGAATTTTGGCAAAGAAGTGTGAAAAACTGTGAACCCTTAGTTCTACCGGAATTTCTACCGGTAGAAGCGCTTAAACCGGAAGTACTACCGGTAAAAGTGGCTCGAATTTTGGCAGAGAAGTGTGAAAAGCTGTGAACCCTTAGTTCTACCGGAAGTTCTACCGGTAGAAGCGCTCCAACCGGTAGTTCTACCGGTAGAGATGGTTCTACCGGAAGTTCTACCGGTAGAGAAGCTTAAATCGGAATTTCTACCGGTAGAGATGCTGAACCCAGACCGACAATTACAAAAGTACTGTTTTTGAAAGATTTTTGTGGGAATGAAAACTAGACTAGGTTTTAGACCTTTTTATTGACTTTGTGCACTTGAAATTCCAAAATGTACTATAACTTTTGGGGCACCAAACCTTGTCAAAACTCCGACATTTGGGTTTCAACTCCACAAGGGTCAATGAATGGTCTTAGCCTAAACTTGATAGATTTCGTGTTTGAACTCTTGTTTTGATGCTTCATGCATCATCGTGTTCTCGTTTGATTTTCAAGTACAAGTTTGTTTGAAGATTTGTTTCAAGAACCAAGACTCTTGTTTTGATGCTTCATGCATCATCGTGTTCTCGTTTGATTTTCAAGTACAAGTTTGTTTGAAGAATTGTTTGAAGAACCAAAGCTCTTGTTTTGATGCTTCGTGCATCATCGTGCATTCGTTCGAATTTCAAGAATAAGCTTGTTTTAAGACGTGTTTCAAGAATAAGAAAAGGGAATCATTTCTTAAGTTTGATAAGCATTTATATTATGCTATTTTGCTAGTCTCGTCGTGTCGTGCTTGTTAAATGATTTCCCTCTTGTTTTGACGTGTTCTCGAATAAGTATTGCCGTGTTTTGTGCATTCATGATATAAGTGATTACCACTGAGCTTGGACTGCCCTTTTAGCTTGATCCACTACTTGGGGGTCCTTAAACATGTGGACTGTCTGCAGACTAGTCGTGTCTTGAATGACACATCGTGCGTGTTCATGTTCCGGTTCCGCGGCCGGAAATTCCCCGTATATGTGGGATCGTGTCGTGCTTGTCGTGCATGCTTACTCTTGTCATCATGTATGATGGAGAAAGGATGGTGTCGCGACCCCGGACCGGGTTCGGGAACCAAATCCGGGATCGGGACTAATTGTGATGATATGGGAAAGATGACAATAATAAAAATATGTTTATAATCAAGCGTACACGGGTTAACAAAAGAACACACATTTCCCGTGCACGTGATTTCCCACAGGTGTCCGCGATGAGGATTTTTCGAACACACATAACCATTTAGTATAATTGCGGAAGCGTATGGTAAATCATGCATGTATTTCATTTCCAAAACATCGAGACTGATTACATTTGAATATGAGTATCAGAATGAGCAATGTCCTAAAGCATAACCCAAAAGTACATATTCAAGTTTAATCAGAAGATCAGTTAATTACAATTCCCAAAAATAGAGGCCAATAAAGGCCAATATAAACAAAACAATAACCACTAGAAAATCATCCAACAATCCCCCAAAATGTTTCGCAACTCGGCAGCCCGATGTTTACATAACATCATCAGCACGCCACTCAACTAGCGGTTGCGGTTCTCCGACCGCCTCCTCTGGCTCCTCCTCGGGATAACCGACAACGGGACGTGAGTACCAAAGCAAAGGGTCAGACAGGACGGTCTAGCAGGTAGATGAAGAGATATAGACATTTAATAATAAAAACCTTTACCTTGGAAAACATGTAAACCTGTTTAAACTATGGCTTTCAAAAGTAAATGAATCATTTCATTGAAAATACACATGCAGTAATAAAACATGTATGGTAACCAAGGAAATCGGGAAACAATCAAGATGGCAACCACAAGAAGCTAAATCCTCTATCACCGAAGTGACGTGAGTATCGGGTGTTGACCTCGGTCACCGAAGTGAGGAGGTGCAACCAAGTTACATATACATATACAATAATACGGGACGGGACCGCGGTAGCAAACCGGGTATCGGGAATCACGGTAGCGAACCAGATATCGGGAACCACGGGAGCGAACCGGGTATCGGGACGGGACCACGGTTAATAAACCGGGTATCGGGATCCAAGCTGCAGCTGGCGGGACGGGAAGGGATCTCCAAGTCGGTAGATCAGACCGACAAGGTTATCCAAGCTTAGTGGTGCCGACTCATAGGTCAAATCACATAAATCGAGACAAGTATAAAATAAATCCAGTGCAAGGCTATAAGCGGGCGAGACGGGGTGCTCAAGGCATAATCATCATTCCAGTATCGGGTCATGCGCATCGGGGCTAGCACAAGGCTACAATTACAATTCCGTGCTTTCGGGGTTCATAAATCACAACTCGTAAATTTTGGATATAAAAGAGTGAAATAAGCTTTCAAAGTCGACTCATGTGCATAGGGATCCCGAATGTCTATTTGATAAAACTTGGTACTCTTTGGGTTTGAGGGCATTCCGGCTCCTTATACACTTGAAAGTCTCCAAAATTCCAATGAATGCTTGTAATAATGGTTTCGTTCTCTTCCGGGCTCCATACATCACCCTAAGTTCTCTTGACACAACAAGTCTCCCCAAGGAACCTTTCACAAACCATGCAATTGTTTCACTATAGCTCCAAACACATCCCTTGTACAACAGCAACCATCGCTCGAGCAGACAATACAGTTCGTTCGAGCGGATGAGCCTCTGGAATGGTTTCTGGGAGGGTTCGCTCGAGCGGACAATACCGTTCGCTCGAGCGGACCTGCCCAGTTCAGGATGGCACGAGCGAACGATTTGTACGCTCGACCCAACCACTCACTGGATGGCTGCTGGAAGGGTTCGCTCGAGCGGACACTGGGTTCGCACGAGCGAACAACTCTCTCGAATGGCACGAACCCTTTCCTGGGCAGTTCGCTCGAGCGAAGTGTCAAGTTCGCTCGAGCGAACTGTCTAGAACTGAGTTCGGGACGGTTCTGCTCTTCCATTCATCCCTTCTCTCAAAACCCATTTTGAGCCTCTTTTCCACAACATAATGGGAGGCTTTCAACTCCCTTCAATCACTACTCAACCATCAACCAATTTCTCCATCTTTAAATTCATACAGTCATCAAGAAGAGAAAGACATCCATCATCACAAGGATTCACTTAGGCATTGTACAAAAGATGAATTCAAAACTACAATCCATGATTTAAAGATAATAGATGAAACCAAAAGCTAGAAATCATGTTTCAAGACAATAAAGAGGTTTACCAGCCTCATTCAAAGCATTTAACATCATTGAATGCAATTAAAACAAAGCATTAATGAAGTAATGATTCAAACACATTTGTCATAAAATCATTGAAAGCTAAACTATCCATTCACTCCACTTGCCTTAGAGTCTCCAAACAAAGAAATCAAGCTATTACTCTCTTCCTCCAAGCCAAGGGTGCAATCTACACAAAAACCCCCAAAAAGCAAACCCTAAAATGGGTCAAACAAGGAATAGAGGGAAGAAAGTTTCAATAATGACAATAGGGCTCCTCTAAAACTAGAAGAATACAAATCTAAGAGATTGGAAGGGAAAACTTACTAGGAAAGTCCTCAAAAGGCAAGATGAGCTTCAAGAGAGTTCTAAAATGAGTGGCCTCCTTCCCCAAATAATATCAATGGATAGCTCTAGTAGTGAGGAAGAGGAAGGTGAGATTCATTTCTTGATTGATGCAAGGTGGGTGGTGCTTGATGGTGGAGAAGCAAGGAGAAGAATAGAAGGAAGCAAAGAAACCCTAGGTTGAGACTCTTGTGCTGGAAAAAGAGTGAAAGAAGAAGATGGGTCTCTATATAAGCATTTTGGAATGGGCTCCTCCACTTAAGAAACTCTTTGGGCTGAAATCACTAATCTCGAGACCTCGGACGAAATCGACGAAGAAGGGAAAAGTGATCGTCGAAATGTCTAGTTTCTAAAAAGTATATGTTTCGCAGGTTTTGGGGATATCAAGTTTTGGGTACAGATTTCATGTATAATGACTGTTTTGCCCTCAATGCAAGAAAATCGGGTTTCGGGGTTCCGAACGGGTACGGGATCAACGTGAAAGCTATAGGGATTAACAAGACGAGTAAAACGGAATAGAAATGCAAATCACCAGAATACGAATAATCCCCCAACACTAGTAAAACTATCCAAAAAGGGAACCCCCAAAGGGTCCCACCAACACAAAGCACTAAAAATTCCCAAAGCTATCAAGAACTGTACTAATCCAAGCTTAGTCAAAACCACTAATCGAGCTTAGCATTAATACGCAACATAATTAGCACTAATCGAGGTCACTCGGGTCGGGGTCTTACATCCTACACCCCTTAGGGCATTTGGTCCTCCAAATGAAATACAAAACTCACCTCGGGTAGGAGATGTGGATACTTCTTCTGTACTTGATCTCGCAATTCCCACGTTGCCTCTTCCGGCCCATGATTCTCCCAAAGTACCTTCACCCACTGAATAGTCCAGTTCCTCAACTCCTGTTCTTTCGAGTCTATGATCTGAATGGGCTTCTCCACATAAGTGGCATCTTCTCTGATCTCTAACGGTTCATGCTGGAGTACATGTGAAGGGTCGGGGACGTACTTCTTCAACATCGACACATGGAAGACATTGTGTACACCGGATAATTCGGGTGGTAAGGCTAATCTGTAAGCCACATCACCGATCTTGCTCATTATATCATACGGCCCAATGTACCTCCGTGATAACTTGCCTTTCTGCCCAAACCTCAATGTTCCTCTGGTCGGTGCCACTTTCAAGAAAACCTTATCTCCTTCCTTGAACTGTAGATCCCTGCGGTGAGAGTCTGCATAGCTCTTTTGTCTACTCCGGGCTACTTTCAAACATTCTTGGATCTGTCTCACTTTGTCAGTAGTCTCACTCACTATGGACGGTCCATGGAAACTGCGGGTGCCAACTTCTTCCCAACAAACAGGTGTCCTACACCTTCTGCCATACAAAGCCTCAAAAGGCGCCATCCCAATGCTAGAGTGGTAGCTGTTGTTGTAGGCAAACTCACATAACGGTAGTATCTCATCCCATTGAGTCTTGAAGTCTAACACACAAGCACGTAACATGTCTTCGAGGGTCTGAATCGTCCTCTCTGACTGACCATCTGTCTGAGGGTGATAAGCTGTACTAAACTGCAACTTCGTACCCATAGACTCATGTAGGGTCTTCCAAAATCTTGAGAAAAATCTGCTGTCTCTGTCTGATGTGATGGAAACTGGCTGTCCATGTCTACTGACGATCTCATTAACGAACAACCCTGCCAGGGGTAACATGTGCATCTTCTTCCCTGTCTTCATGGGGATAAAGTGAGCTGACTTAGTGAGTCTGTCCACAATCACCCATATCGCATCATTGCCTCTGCCAGTCCTCGGTAGTCTTGAAATAAAATCCATGGTAATGTGCTCCCACTTCCACTCCGGGATCTATAATGGCTGCAACAATCCTGGAGGCTTCTGGTGTTCTGCCTTTATCAACTGACACGTCATACATCGAGATACAAACGCTGCAATCTCTCTCTTCATATTGTTCCACCAAAATCTACCCTTCAAATTCTGATACATCTTTGTGCTGCCTGGGTGCATGGAATACTTTGCACTGTGAGCTTCTGCCATGATGTCATTCCTCAAATCTTCTATGTTAGGCACACACAACCGATCACGGTAGTAAAGAACTCAGTCAACAATACGAAAATCAGGACGTTCTGCTATATGTTCTGCAATCTTGGCCAACTCTGGATCCTGCAACTGACTGTCCTTAATCTTCCGAATGAATGAAGGCTCTGACACTGACATATTGGCAATTATGGTACCCTTCCTCAGGGGCTGCATGTCTACCTTCAACTCTTCGAACTGATCAAAAATACAAGTACCACTCAAATTTGCCATACCCACTGACTTTCTACTCAAAGCATCGGCAACTACATTCGCTTTCCCCAGGTGATACTTGATCGGGAAATCATAATCCTTGATATACTCCATCCATCTCCTCTGCCTCATGTTCAACTCCTTCTGAGAAAATAGGTACTGTAGGCTGCGGTGATCCGAATGGACCTCAAACTTCTCTCCGTAGAGATAATGTCTCCACATCTTCAATGCAAAGACGACCGCTGCCAACTCAAGATCATGGGTCGCATAGTTCTTCTCGTGATCTTTCAACTGCCGGGACCCATATGCTACAACTTTTCCTTCTTGCATCAACACACAACCAAGTCCAATGTTCGAAGCATCGGTAAAGATGGTAAAACCGCCGCTTCCGGATGGCAATGTAAGGACTGGTGCGGTAGTTAATCTCTTCTTCAGTTCTTGAAAACTAGCCTCACACTGATCTGTCCACACATAAGGCACATTCTTCCTTGTTAACTTCGTCAATGGTGCTGCAATCGACGAAAACCCTTGCACAAACCTCCTGTAATACCCTGCCAAACCCAGAAAAGTCCTAATTTCTGACACATTCTTCGGTCTTTCCCACTCCACTACCGCCTCAATTTTGGACGGGTCTACTGACAAACCCTCCTTAGAGATAATATGTCCCAAAAACGCGACTTGCTCTAGCCAAAATTCACACTTGTTGAGCTTCGCATACAACCGATTCTCTCTCAAAAGCTGCAATGCTATCCTCAGATGCTCTTCATGTTCTTCTCTGGTCTTGGAGTACACCAAAATATCATCTATGAACACCACTACAAACTGATCTAGATACTGCGCAAAGATCTTATTCATCAAAGCCATGAACACTGCCGGTGCATTGGTCAACCCAAATGGCATCACTAGGAACTCATAGTGGCCATATCTTGTCCGGAAAGCTGTCTTCAACACATCTGATTCTCTAACTCTCAGCTGATGATAACCAGATCTCAAATCGATCTTCGAAAAGTATGAAGCTCCTTGTAACTGATCAAACAATTCATCTATCCTTGGCAGTGGATATTTGTTCTTGATGGTCACTTGGTTCAATCTCCGGTAATCAATACACATTCTCATCGAACCATCCTTCTTCTTTACAAACAAAACTGGAGCTCCCCACGGTGAAATGCTTGGCCTCACAAAACCTTTGTCTAATAACTCTTGTAACTGTATCTTCAATTCTCCTAATTCCGCCGGAGCCATTCTATATGGTGCAATAGATATCGGAGCGGTCCCCGGTAGCAACTCAATGGTAAAATCAATCTCTCTCATGGGTGGTAATCCCGGAATCTCCTCCGGAAATACATCCGGGAACTCCCAAACAATAGGGATCTCCTCCACCCCTTGGGACCGTTTATCCTCCGCGATAAACGCCAAATAGGCTTCACATCCACTACTCAAAAGTCTATCAGCCTTCAACGCTGAGACAAACCCTGCACGAGGATTTCTCCTCTCTCCCTGGAATAACACCCCTGCTGGTGTCTCATCCAACTTGAAGGTGAGGGTCTTATGGAAACAATCCATTGTGGCATGGTACCCTGCCAGCCAATCCATCCCTAGGATGACATCAAAGTCCTTCATCTCCAACAGAATAAGATATGCGGGTAACACAACTTCTCCTATCCGGACTGTACAACTAGGGTAATGAACCGTACATACAACTTGTTTTCCTACTGGTGTAGCTATAGTCAAGATGTATTCAAGATCTCTACCATGCACATCTATCAGTCTAGAAAATGCATGGGATATAAAAGAATGCGTGGAGCCAGGGTCAAATAATATCTTAGCTTCTATTCCACTAACAAGAAGTGTACCTTCCACAACATTGCCTGTTGCCTCTGCATCAGCTCTGTTGATTGCATAAACTTGTCCTCGCTGCTATGGCCTGATAGGTGCCTGCTGTGGCCTGCCTTGAGGGGTATTTCTGTTCTGTTGAGGTGGATGTTGAATATGCTGCTGTCCTTGTTGACGGGCCTGCTGCTGCTGCTGGGGCCTATACTGCTGCGGTGGTGCCTGTTGCTGAAGTGGCCTTACCTGATTCTGCACTACCAGTGCATTCTGTGGCGGTGCTGGCCGCGGTGCTCCTTGAGGCTGCTGATTTTGTCTATTTGGCCTTGGGCAATTTCTCATCTGATGATCCATGGAACCACATCTAAAGCACGCCCCGGTGATGGTACGACATTGGGCACTCTCATGGTTTTTGCCACAGTGGATACAAACGAGTTGCACATTCTGGTCTTGCCTCTGCCTCTTGTTCTGCTGATTCCTTTGCTGATGATTCTGCTGCTGGGGATGCCCTTGTCCTTTGCCTTGAGATCTAAGGACCTTGTGGTGGAAGTTCTCGAACTTGTAGGCCCTCTTGATCGCCTCTTCAAAAGTGACCGGTGGTATAACTCCCGTAGCATCTCTCTCGATGATGGGATGAAGTCCTTCAAGGAACTTGGTTATCTTCTTCTCCACCGTGTCCACTAATTCGGGTGCATATCTTGACAACCTCTCAAACTTAGTGAGGTATTCTTGAACAGTCGTATTGCCTTGGACAAGCTGTTGAAACTCTACTGCCTTCTGCCTCCTGATGTGCGTGGGTACATACTTGTCACGAAACTGTATCTTGAAATTCTACCATGCAACTGCGTCAGCCATGGTCCTATACTCTTTCCTTACAGTTTTCCACCAGATATCTGCCAACCCGGTGAATAGGGACGTTGCCAGCTTCACTCTCTCACCCCCTGTGCATCTAAAGACTTCGAAGATGTTCTCCGTATGATCCAGCCAATCATCTGCAGTCAAAGGATCTTCGGAGCCAACAAAATCCTTGGGTGCCCTCTTTCTAAATCTCTCGAATAAAGCATTGGGGCCATGCTCTCTCTGATTGATGACAATTGCAGGTTGAGGCTAGACTGGCTCTGGCCTTCTCTGTAACAGTTCCAACAACTGCCTCTGCATCTCTGCCAATTCTCTGGCATGATCCTCATCCTTCTTTAGCATTTGTTCTTGAAGTCTAGCCTGATTCTCATTAGCTTGACGCTGTTGATCGAGCATAGCTTGCATCATCTGTTGGGACTGATTTGGCATAGCATTTCCCACTCCATCTTCCCCAACTGGCCCTGTATTCTCAACTGGTCCTGTGTACTCACTGTTACTCACTGTGGGATTGCCATTTACCGGGCGTTTACGTGGTGGCATGATGCTGCAAAACAAGTTGTTAGCACATGATAATATAGAATAGGGTCACACATTGCTCACGCGATTCTAACTAACGGAAGATCTAACGAATCCTCGCCACGTCCTTAGGATTTCTAGTTTCTTTTAACTGCCTGAAACACGTCTCGCTCTGATACCAGTCTGTCGCGACCCCGGACCGGGTTCGGGAACCAAATCCGGGATCGGGACTAATTGTGATGATATGGGAAAGATGACAATAATAAAAATATGTTTATAATCAAGCGTACACGGGTTAACAAAAGAACACACATTTCCCGTGCACGTGATTTCCCACAGGTGTCCGCGGTGAGGATTTTTCCAACACACATAACCATTTAGTATAATTGCGGAAGCGTATGGTAAATCATGCATGTATTTCATTTCCAAAACATCGAGACTGATTACATTTGAATATGAGTATCAGAATGAGCAATGTCCTAAAGCATAACCCAAAAGTACATATTCAAGTTTAATCAGAAGATCAGTTAATTACAATTCCCAAAAATAGAGGCCAATAAAGGCCAATATAAACAAAACAATAACCACTAGAAAATCATCCAACAATCCCCCAAAATGTTTCGCAACTCGGCAGCCCGATGTTTACATAACATCGTCAGCACGCCACTCAACTAGCGGTTGCGGTTCTCCGACCGCCTCCTCTGGCTCCTCCTCGGGATAACCGACAACGGGACCTGAGTACCAAAGCAAAGGGTCAGACACGACGGTCTGGCAGGTAGATGAAGAGATATAGACATTTAATAATAAAAACCTTTACCTTGAAAAACATGTAAACCTGTTTAAACTATGGCTTTCAAAAGTAAATGAATCATTTCATTGAAAATACACATGCAGTAATAAAACATGTATGGTAACCAAGGAAATCGGGAAACAATCAAGATGGCAACCACAAGAAGCTAAATCCTCTATCACCGAAGTGACGTGAGTATCGGGTGTTGACCTCGGTCACCGAAGTGAGGAGGTGCAACCAAGTTACATATACATATACAATAATACGGGACGGGACCGCGGTAGCAAACCGGGTATCGGGAATCACGGTAGCGAACCGGATATCGGGAACCACGGGAGCGAGCCGGGTATCGGGACGGGACCACGGTTAATAAACCGGGTATTGGGATCCAAGCTGCAGCTGGCGGGACGGGAAGGGATCTCCAAGTCGGTAGATCAGACCGACAAGGTTATCCAAGCTTAGTGGTGCCGACTCATAGGTCAAATCACATAAATCGAGACAAGTATAAAACAAATCCAGTGCAAGGCTATAAGCGGGCGAGACGGGGTGCTCAAGGCATAATCATCATTCCAGTATCGGGTCATGCGCATCGGGGCTAGCACAAGGCTACAATTACAATTCTGTGCTTTCGGGGTTCATAAATCACAACTCGTAAATTTCGGATATAAAAGAGTGAAATAAGCTTTCAAAGTCGACTCATGTGCATAGGGATCCCGAATGTCTATTTGATAAAACTTGGTACTCTTTGGGTTTGAGGGCATTCCGGCTCCTTATACACTTGAAAGTCTCCAAAATTCCAATGAATGCTTGTAATAATGGTTTCGTTCTCTTCCAGGCTCCATACATCACCCTAAGTTCTCTTGACACAACAAGTCTCCCCAAGGAACCTTTCACAAACCATGCAATTGTTTCACTATAGCTCCAAACACATCCCTTGTGCAACAGCAACCATCGCTCGAGCAGACAATACAGTTCGTTCGAGCGGATGAGCCTCTGGAATGGTTTCTGGGAGGGTTCGCTCGAGCGGACAATACCGTTCGCTCGAGCGGACCTGCCCAGTTCAGGATGGCACGAGCGAACGATTTGTGCGCTCGACCCAACCACTCACTGGATGGCTGCTGGAAGGGTTCGCTCGAGCGGACACTGGGTTCGCACGAGCGAACAGCTCTCTGGAATGGCACGAACCCTTTCCTGGGCAGTTCGCTCGTGCGAAGTGTCAAGTTCGCTCGAGCGAACTGTCCAGAACTGAGTTCGGGACGGTTCTGCTCTTCCATTCATCCCTTCTCTCAAAACCCATTTTGAGCCTCTTTTCCACAACATAATGGGAGGCTTTCAACTCCCTTCAATCACTACTCAACCATCAACCAATTTCTCCATCTTTAAATTCATACAGTCATCAAGAAGAGAAAGACATCCATCATCACAAGGATTCACTTAGGCATTGTACAAAAGATGAATTCAAAACTACAATCCATGATTTAAAGACAATAGATGAAACCAAAAGCTAGAAATCATGTTTCAAGACAATAAAGAGGTTTACCAACCTCATTCAAAGCATTTAACATCATTGAATGCAATTAAAACAAAGCATTAATGAAGTAATGATTCAAACACATTTGTCATAAAATCATTGAAAGCTAAACTATCCATTCACTCCACTTGCCTTAGAGTCTCCAAACAAAGAAATCAAGCTATTACTCTCTTCCTCCAAGCCAAGGGTGCAATCTACACAAAAACCCCCAAAAAGCAAACCCTAAAATGGGTCAAACAAGGAATAGAGGGAAGAAAGCTTCAATAATGACAATAGGGCTCCTCTAAAACTAGAAGAACACAAATCTAAGAGATTGGAAGGGAAAACTTACTAGGAAAGTCCTCAAAAGGCAAGATGAGCTTCAAGAGAGTTCTAAAATGGGTGGCCTCCTTCCCCAAATAATATCAATGGATAGCGCTAGTAGTGAGGAAGAGGAAGGTGAGATTCATTTCTTGATTGATGCAAGGTGGGTGGTGCTTGATGGTGGAGAAGCAAGGAGAAGAATAGAAGGAAGCAAAGAAACCCTAGGTTGAGACTCTTGTGCTGGAAAAAGAGTGAAAGAAGAAGATGGGTCTCTATATAAGCATTTTGGAATGGGCTCCTCCACTTAAGAAACTCTTTGGGCTGAAATCACTAATCTCGAGACCTCGGACGAAATCGACGAAGAAGGGAAAAGTGATCGTCGAAATGTCTAGTTTCTAAAAAGTATATGTTTCGCAAGTTTTGGGGATATCAAGTTTTGGGTACAGATTTCATGTATAATGACTGTTTTGCCCTCAATGCAAGAAAATCGGGTTTCGGGGTTCCGAACGGGTACGGGATCAACGTGAAAGCTATAGGGATTAACAAGACGAGTAAAACGGAATAGAAATGCAAATCACCAGAATACGAATAATCCCCCAACACTAGTAAAACTATCCAAAAAGGGAACCCCCAAAGGGTCCCACCAACACAAAGCACTAAAAATTCCCAAAGCTATCAAGAACTGTACTAATCCAAGCTTAGTCAAAACCACTAATCGAGCTTAGCATTAATACGTAACATAATTAGCACTAATCGAGGTCACTCGGGTCGTGGTCTTACAGATGGGCTCTTTGTGGATTTACTAATCATGATATTATATGTATTCATGTCTTGTTTTGTATATCGTTCATGCACTAGTGATTTCTCGATAAGTATCATGTTCATGCATTGTTTTTAAATCTTGTAAATCTGTTCAAGTTCAATAAAGTGTTTTTAGTTCTCGTTTCCTTTAAACTTCAAATTTGTTTATGCCCTTGCCTATATTGATCACCTGCCAGACCATCGTGTCTGATATTCTTCTGCTTTGGTGCTCTAGATAGCAGGTCCTCGCTTTGAGCTAGTTCGTGTGCAGAGGGTTGTTGAGTCACGGGTTTTGCAAGCTTGTTGTGTCAGCGATGTCATGTAGACGTCATGCTTGACTCCGGAGTTACGTTACGCCATTGGGTAGTATTTGTTCTAGCATGCTATTTTGTACGGCTTTTGTTAGCCTGTTTCTTGGGAATTGTAATTAATGCACTCGTTAATTTGTAACTTGCAAATGTTTGGGTAATGATAAGCCTGTTACTGCCAGCTCTGTATATTTTGATATTATAAATTTGTTCCAGTCTGAGTTTAAATATGTTTATGATAATCTTATGCTGACAGATCGAGTATGACACGGAACCCGATGGATACGGATTCCGGGTCGTAACGTCTTGTAGAGCTTCCGCGAAATATTTTGATGTGTTGTGAATTTTGTCATCCTCACACACGTAGATCCTGGGAGGGGATATACAAATTCCCCCAAACTCGCGTCCCCGATATCGGATCCCGGTTTTGGGGGCGTGACAGATCCCGATACCTGGATTACTGCCGTGGTCCCATCCCAATACCCGACTCACTCTCGTGGTTCCCGATGCGCGGTTCACTACCGCGGTTCCCGATACATGGCTTGCTACCGTGGTCCCGTCCCGTATTATTATTATTATACGTATATGAATATTTTCATTGAATCTCCTTATTTCGGTGACTAAGATCAACACCCCGATATGCTCTTGTCACTTTGGTGATAGAGGACTTAGCTTTGTGTTATTGCCATCTTGCTAGTTCCTGATTCCTTAGTACAGTTACATGTTTCTATATTGCATTGTGTTTTCTAATCAGTGATATATTTCTTTTATGAAAAATGTTGTTTAGACAGGTTTCAATGATTTCTAAGGTAAACTTATTTATAATTGTGTTGGATGTCCTTTCACCCACCTGTCAAATCATTGTATTTGACCCACTCTTGTGTACTCTGGTTCAGACCTCGGTCATCCCGAAGCGGAGCTTGAGGAGGCGGTTGGTGAACCGCAACATTTAGTTAAATGGCACGCCGATGATGTCGTGAAGATATTCGGTTGCCTCGAGATCCGATACATTCTGGGGTTTGCGATTAACTCATTCCTTTGGGGGTTATTGTTTTGGTTGTACTCGCCTTTGTTGGCCTTTATTTTTGGGAATGTTAACTAAATAATCTTTTGTATAAACTTTAACATTACTTTTGGGAAAATGCTATGTGCTTATTGCTCACTCTGACATCAAGTTGTTTATAGGTTATTAGTCTTGTTAATGGATATGAATTTCATACTTGATTTGCTACACCCTTCAGCACCTAAACAGGATATATTATGTTGTTGTGATATCCTCACCGCGGACACCTGTGGGAAATCACGTGTACGGGTAGTATCTCATTCTTCATTGACCCGTGTACGTATTGTTCATTCTATGGCATCAATCATCATTCATTTTTTATTTGTAACCCAAGTCCCGATCCTGAATTTGGTCGGTGACCCAGTCCGGGGTCGTGACACACTTAATATTTTAGGATTGAGGTTTATTCTATTGTCTAATGGGACCAATTAATAAAGAATTATCCAAATAATCTCATAATTTTTACAATGATTGGATCCAAGTCAGATTTAAAAAAAAAGAGAAATATGATGAAGAATTTAGTATTACTAGTGGGTCCCATTACATGGGTCCACTTAAACTAAAACCTCATTTGATCCATTTTCCTAACTATTAAAATTGATTTGACCAATTATTACAACTGTTGTCTATGGATCAGATCTTGAAAAATCTTATTCACATGTCACATAAAGCAAATAAAACATGCATATATAGGCAAAATAATAAAAAGTAAATAAACTGGCCCCTCCTCCACGTCGCCCGCGATGGATAATCTTTTAAACCTCCAAACATTTTGGATATCTGTCCAACTTCATCATCCTCTTTGTCCGTGTTCGCGTTCGTTTCGTGAACTATCGAAATTGGCGAATGTGGAAATCTGTGGATCTAACCCTATCGTAATCTGAATCGGACGGACAGTCAGATTTTGATTTTTGTACGGGTAAGCCAAATTTTCTATTCCACTTGTACAAGAAAAGAAATGATCCGTATATCAACTTTTTCATGTAGAAAAGAAAAAAAAAGCTATTTTCGGACTTTTCATTGTACATGTGCTAAAAAGAGATATAATTTGATTTTTAGTGATTTTTTAATACCGTGAAAGGAAAATTTGATTTTGTTTACCGTGAAAGGTGTCACGACCCTAAATCCCTAAACATAATGGCTAAGGGGCCGCGACTGTGTACAGATACTGAAGAAAATAATGTGGCGCGAGGACGTGTTCACACAGGAGAAATGGATGATGAGCAAGAAGACAAGGTTGCTTCTAAGTGCACGAAATACGGGATGGCGGCTCGTGTCTTGATATTTGAGATCATAGAGCCAAATTTCCCAATAGATGAGGCCGTTAGGATGTTCGTATGGTTTGGGAGATCAGAGAAGAAAACAAAGGCACCAATCGATCTCGATGGGAGGTTCTTTGGTTAGAGGGTGATACGTGCATCATTATATGATGGGGGGATGTTTGGAAGGAATGAATTGGCTCCAGTTCCAGGTGAAATTCCCAGACTCCCTTAAAACTGAGTGAATGATTGCTGGAAACAAACTATACTAAGCTTGTCTCAAAAAGATTGGAGGATGAGTTAGTTTGTCTAAGAGCTCCATGCATTGCTGGGATGGCTTGGAATGAAGATCAGATGATTGGAACAACCCATCTACTGGAAACTACAATTGTTGGTGTTGGGAATTTATACTAAAAACATACTTTTATGTATTTGTCTTTGACTGAATCTTTTTAGTATATTTTGTTTTCTCATCTAACTGAGATTTTGTATGGGCAAATGGTTGCACTGTTAATTATTATGTATGTGAGTGTCTTTTACTCTATAAAGTGGACAAGTTGGTGTGTAGAGTTCTACTTGCACACGGAAGACTTATTTGTCGGTTCTTATAGAATATAAGTTGTTGTTCACAAGTTAGATGGATTTGATCACACCATCGGTATGATTGTAGCATGATGTTTCAGCAGGCTTGTCTTGGCTATGGGAAGTGGTATAGTTTCAATTCATAATGCTAGTACACTTTGTGTGTATTGAACAGGACCGTGTTTTTGGGTTTATTGTCTTTATACTGACTATATAAGATGATGAACATCCAAATGGTTATTATGAGTGCTTGTACTCTTAATCCCTACAAAAATAATAGACACATACATTTAGTGTTTGGCATTTTGATTTACGAATGAGTGAGATCTTTTATAGGTCAACAATCTCAGTAAATTGGATGACTACACTGCGTGTATAGTTGATATTAGTTTATTGACGGAATCCACGTCCCGTAATAGAGATTGATGATATTCCTTTGATGAAGCTTTTAAGTTTTGATTATGTCAAACCATGTAGGTGGACTTTGTGTCCGACATATCAAATAAGTTAAGTGCAATGTCTCAAGGATTTATAAAGATATCGATTAAATATAGACGTCAGTAATTATTTAATCGATGGATTATGAAATCTTAACGTGGGGAGATTAATAAGCATTTAATAACAAGAAGCTCGAAATATTATTTTAAGAATAATGACAGGAGTGCAATTACAATTCTTTAGTGGACTGAATTATAATTTATCGAACTGGGATTCTAATTTGGGTCGAATTAGGGTTTCTTGTTTCCATAAGAAGCCTATCCTTATTTCCTTCTTAAGGTCCCTATTGTAGCCTATAAATATGCACTATTGCTCTCTACGTTAACATATAAGAAAAAAAAAAAAAAGAAAACTCGTTTTGGAGAGTAAAGGAGAATTCGCAGTTGAGGCCCACTCCCTAGTGCGAATTCGAGCATATAGGAATACAGTACAAGATCTTAAGATTTTCGGGTTGTTGTGAAACCGAGATCAAATCAGAGAGATCTTGTAGGTATGATTTTAATCATATTCTTCCATAGTTATTCGAACCAAGGAGTGGGCCTCAACTGCGAATTCTCCTTTGCTCTCCAAAACGAGATTTCTCTAGTTTTTCTTATATATTAACCTAGAGAGTAGTAGCACATATTTATAGGCTACAATAGGGACCTTAAGAAGGAAATAAGGATAGGCTTCTTATGGAAACAAGAAACCCTAATTCTACCCAAATTAGAATCCTAATTCCTTAAATTACAATTCAGTCCACTAAAGAATTATATTGCGCTCCCGTCCTTACTCTCAAAATAATATTTCGAGCTTCTTGTTATTAAATGCTTATTAATCTTCCCACGTTAAGATTTCATATATCCATCGATTAAATAATTAATGACAGTTATATTTAATCGATATCTTTATATTTCCTTGAGACCTTACATTTAACTTATTTGATATGTAGGACACAAAGTCTACCTACAGGGTTTGACATAATCAAAACTTAAAAGCTTCATCAAGGGGATATCGTCAATCCCTATTACAGGACATGAATTCCGTCATTAAACTAATATCCACTATACACTTATGTAGTCATCTAATTTGCTTAAATTGTTGACCAATAAAGGATCTCACTCCTTCGTAAATCAAAATGCCAAACACTAAATGTATGTTTCTATTATTTATGTCGAGATTAAGAGTACAAGTACTCATAATAACCATTTGGATGTTCATCATCTTATATAGTCTGTATAAAGACAATAAACCAAAAAACCGGTCTTGTCCAATACACATAAAGTGTACTAGCATAATGAGTCGAAACTATACTGTTTCCTGCTGCCAAGACAAGCCTGCTGAAACATCATGCTACAATCATACCGATGGTGTGACCACATCCATCTAGATTGTGAACAACAACTTATATTCTATAATAACCAACAAATAAGTCTTCCGTGTGCAAGTAGAACTCTACACACCAACTTGTCTACTTTATAGAATAAAAGACACTCACATGCATAATAATTAACAATGCAACCATTTGCCCATACAAGATATCAGTTAGATGAGAAGACAAAATATACTAAAAAAGGATCAGTCAAAGACAAATACATAAAAGTATGTTTTTAGTATAAATTCCCAACAGTGATTAGACTGACTCGTCCTTCATATTGTCAGGTAGATTGTTCTTGTTGATCTGTCCTCCATGTTCATGCGATAACGGACTCTGGTAAGTTGACATTTATTTTATGCTTTGCTTTCTAGGAATTTTATCCAAGGACAGTGACTTGGTTTGGTAGGATTTTCATCTACTGTATTCTTTTTGAAGCATGGGCATGAGAGAAAGCTAGAATGATTATTTCAACTTGAAAAAAACCCTCAAAAAGTATATAACGATCAGATTTAAGGTGGTCAGTAAGGGCTAGCTTATACTTAGGAAACCTTAAATTTTGAATAGGCCTAGGACTGATAAATTTAGAACTCAAGCGGAAGCCCATTTCAACAGCTTTAATCAGATCGTTATGGCGTAAATATACCACTTGATGAGGGTATGGATGACCGCACATTCACTGAATCTTCAGTTTTAAGATTTGCATGGTTTGGTGCATCAGGTGATTATAATTATTTAGTAGCACAATAACCCTTGCTAAGCACTAGCACGTTCACCAACAACTGTAAAATATATTCTATGATCCATTAAAAAAAGAACTCAGATAACTTGAAATCATTTTCTAACACTTACTTGCAACAGTTTGGTTTAGATAGAGAATAAAATTTTAAAATGAGAATAAAAGATTATGAGAACCATATAGTAAAAATGGGCTAGGAGAAGTGGGGTAAAAAGAAAAGGGGAGAATAAGATTTGGAATAGAAATGAAGTTAGTGCAAAGAATGAAGAGTAAGAAGAAAACATAGGTGGTTACAATTACATGTTGGAAGTGGGAGAAAAAAGTGAGCTAGTTGTAGAACATGGGTATAACTTCCGGTCAAAATCAGAGGTTATGGTCAAAATGAACTTCAAATCCCTCCGCTTTATTATGGTATAATTGGGATTTTTTTTTGTTTGAGGGCTCTTGTGGTTTATTTGGGTATTAGGTCGTTTCTTTTCCCCCCTTCTGTTGATTTGTAATTGGATGTTTGTCCGTATAAGTATATTTGAAGGATTTAATTTCTTTTGGTTTCTATCATTTAATTTTGTGTGAGGTTACAAGCCTCGTGAGTTATTTCTACTTTAATTATTGAAATGAACCAGATTGATGTTTAACTATACTTTTATTTAGAAATTAGTTTTGTTCATTTAGATGAGAATTTTGTAGGGATTATGAAAATTGACTTGCTGATCCGCTAAATTTTTGCTAGAATCCTCTAGAGAATGAGTCTCCCTTGTTACAAGAGAATTTTCCGCGTTTCTCCTCCGTCCATCCGTGATCCTCATTAACAAAAATGCTGATGAAGAAACGAACCCCTTCAACATCCAAAGGAAAAAGAACGGCCTCTTACCTTAGTGGTAAGAGGCAAGGCACCAGCTCTTACCTGCCTGTCTTGGGTTCGAACCTAGACAAGCACCTTTCCTCACTAGAGGCTGTGATGTTGGAAGTAGGTGGGCCTCGTGGATAGATTTTCAAAACTTTTGACCTTCTTGACTCAGGGATCAAGTACCCATAAGGCCAAACACTATATCCAAGATGCATAACCCTCAATCTCATGATCATGTACAGTAAAAATATTATCTAAAAGATAGAAACAAGCAGCACTAAACATCCATAACGATCTACACCATGCAAGGAGCAGATCATACCTTTGGATCTCGATAGTGCTCTAATGGAGAACTTGATGACTTTCTTTGATGTAGAACTCTTCTACAAAATAAAATTAGAATCTCTAACACCTCTTAGCCTTCCACGGTATGACCCGAATCATATCTCTTTTGTCAAGAAGATTGGTGGAATCTCCAAGGAACTAGAAGAGGAAGAAAGGAGAGAGAAGTGCAACAATTGCACAAAAGCGGCTAGACGTTTTCTACTCCAATTGATGGACGTCCAAGAGGGGTGGATTCTCTTTTATAACCTTTCAAGCCTCCTCCTTTCCTAATTGAAATAGAAGTTTGACTTCCACAACAATTAGTAAGTATACTATTACCACTATTAGAAGTCCTACTCCAAATAGAAAAAGTAACTTTTTAATTCCTTCTTTTTAGAGTTCAAGTAGGATTAGTATCTTTCTAATAACTTGGGCTAGCGTGGGGACCGCTAGGGATTCCATAGAAAGCTGGCTCAAACTAGGACATCACTGTTGACACAAAAAAAGTCACTATGTCTCCTCAACATCAAGAAGCCTCGTGAAGCTACATCCTGCTACAAAACAGGCAAGGCTACTTCAAGCATCAGATTTTGTCAGAATCAGACAGAAACTGAGAGATCCTTCAAGACAGCTAAAAGAGGGGTGCACCTGAGGTTTCGGGCCATTCCGACATCGTTTGGCCCAACTCACTGCTCCGACAGCTAAACAAGCGCTCCCGGCGGTAACATCATCGAAGACACCAAAACTTTGATCAAAGCCTACGGATGACTCCAGAATGTCTTCAAAGGGCTCCATGCCAAATTTCAAGTCAAACCGACAACGTTTGACCCTCCATCAACGCTCGAACAGCAAAATCAAGCCTCCCAGCGGCGGGAACCACCGAAGCCATCACTCATCAAACCAAGTACATGAGTGGCTTCAACATGCCTCCAAAGGGTTGCACGTCGAATTTCAAGTCATTCCGACAACGTTTGACTAGGTTTCGATGCTCCGAGAGAAATTCAAGCCTACCGGCGGCGGAGCAACCTGGGACCATAACATCCAAAGCAGAGCTGATGGAACATCTCAAAATGACTCCAATAGGCTCCTCGTCAAATTTCAGGTCAATCGGACATCGTTTGACCACATATCAAAGCTCAACATTTTCCCCGCAGCAAAATCAAGTGAAGCATCGATGGGACCCCAAAAGGCTTCAAAACTCAAATAAAAGCTCATGGTTGGTCCTATCCACTACTCAAGAAGCTTCACCTAAATTTTCAAGTCATTCCGACATCGTTTGACCTAATTTCGACTCTTGACGGAAAATCGGTTATAAAGTCTTCGGCTTTCCCGAAAAATGGGAAACTTTGTGCTCCGATTTCGCGCGGGTTCTCGTCAAGTTTTAACCAAGAAAATCAAGTCAATAATTGAGGAAAAATGTCAAGAAAAATACAGAAGAAAGAAGGAACGAAAAAGACGGAAAAACGGCCGAAAACGAAGCTCAGCGACCGGAAAGGGCAAAACCCTAAGGTCGCCGGCGACCCTGGGTACATGGTCGCCCGGCGACCCTGCAAATCCGGGTCTCCGGATTTTGCACCAAATTGCCCGTTTTTCGATCCTCTTCGCGTTTCGAGCATTCCTGCCTCTGTGATTTTATGAAAATCCAATGTTTGATGCTTGAAAACGACTGATCTTCACCGACATCTCGGATCCGCCGTCAAAAATATGAAATCATCACCGATCG
This sequence comes from Umbellularia californica, assembly GCA_028538565.1. NCBI lineage: Eukaryota > Viridiplantae > Streptophyta > Magnoliopsida > Laurales > Lauraceae > Umbellularia > Umbellularia californica. The sequence goes on from JAPQWN010000008.1 coordinate 42,298,705, forward strand.
CCTCAAGATCGCCAACCGGCTGACCAAGAAAGTATACTTTCTGTCCAACCGATCGTGAAATCGACAAGACAGATGTCACTGGCCACCAACATCAATCAATGTCTGAGATTGTACTGCAATCCGACATCAAACAATGCGTGGATCCACCTGTGATGATCGCAAGAAGAATCTCAAAAGGCGCAGCGCGGCCCGCGACTCTTTACATGCCTTGGCAACCACTTAATGACGTTAATTGACTCGTTTATGACAACTTAATGCGGTCATTAACTCATTATTTTTGACGGCCCAATCAGATTCAAGCATTTGGGAGTTACAAATCCAAGCAATCATGGCATTTAACCCATGAAACTCCCATCATCATGAAGCTTAAAGGGAATTAAATGCCCACTACCTTCATCGGCCAATCACAAGCCATGAAAAAGGAGTTACAAAATCAACTTGTAACTCCTCATCAATTCTCTCATCATGGCTATCAATGCTCATAGTCACCTCATGGCTATCAAACGCCTATAAAAGGAGATCCATTTCCAAGAGAGAGACATCTATCGACAAATCGATCTATCGGCAAATAGATACACACATCGACTTGAAATTCTGCATTTCTCCGAAAGAAATCCTGACGAAGTCCTGCTGCTCTGCTGCAAGAAGCACCACAAGGTGATCAACGACCCTTGGGGGGCCATCCCCCCCAAGGTCCCTTCCTTCTCCAACATGGCCTAAACGCGGCTTTTCAGCCCGTTTACTTGGTTTTTCATTGGATATAGGACCTCCTCTTGGTCCTTGTCCTTTAAAAAACCGAGGTTAGGAGCCAAGCCGAAGAATCAAAGCATCAACCGTTCTCATTTGAAGGACGATGGCGAAGTCCATACATGACTTGCGACCGTCGATCTCAACGTGTCCCCACAATCTCCTGAGAAGTTAGATCAATTTTCTTACTTTTCTATTGTAGTTTGTATTTCTTAAAGAGAAAAAAAAGAAATCACAATTCTTGTCTTTCATATTTGATGAGTTTTGTAAAATCGCCTTTCACGGCAAACAAACAAAAACGCCTCCTACGGCATTCTCAAAAAACAAACTTGTCTCTTTTCTTAATATTTATGCAATTTGAAAAGTTAGAAAAAAGGATTGATTTCCTTTCTATTTGTGAAGGTGAATCTCCGGATTATCACCATTCCAAATTCCAAGTAGAAAGTAAATCTGGCATACCCGTACAAAATGTTAATACCCGCGATTTTCCCTCCTCCGCCGAGACCCAGGTCAGCCCCCAGGGTGCAGAAGGAGAGGACGGAAGATTCTCGAGGGTCCATCAGTGAGACTCGTTAACTTGAGAACGTGATGCTTTGATCCCTTGGCTCCTTTCTAGTTGGTGGCTTATGTTGCATCTTGCATCTAAAAAAAAAAAAAAAACATGAGATGGGATTTCAATTGTTCTTTCTCACTTCAAAAGAAAAAAACAAATCTGATCTCCTTTTCTTAAAAACTCAACTTTGAGAAATTTTGATCTTTCCCTCTTCGAACTTGATAGCTCATAGAAATGTTCACAGCTATCGTTCATATCGGGGATTGGGCCATCTTTTCTCTTTGATGAGTCCAATTGGGATTTCAAAAAAAAAAAAAAAAACACCTTCATTTCAAATTCTTTCAAAAAAAAATGATCTTTCTTTCTCAAGATTCAACTTTGAGAAATTTTGATCCTCTCCTCTTTGAACTTGATAGCTCACAGAAATGTTTGCAGCTATCGTTCATATCGGGGATTGGGCCATCTTTTCTCTTTGATGAGTCCAATTGGGATTTCAAAAAAATTATAATTTCAAAAAAAAAATTAATTTTCTTTCTTTTGGGCTCAAAATTGAGAAATCTTGGTTCTTTCCTTTTCGGATTTAACGCTCGCAGAAATGTTGAGTTGTGGTTCGGATTGGAACACCACTTGTTCTCTTTGATGAGTTCATTAGAAATCTTTCAAAACAAAAAAAAAAAAAAAAAAAAAAAACACTAAGGTTGCATCAATTGTGCTCTTTGACTAAAGTGGATTCAAGAAAAGCCTTGTCCAGAGTGTGGAGACAGCTAGACTGTTCGAGGCAAGGGTCCTCCAAACAGGTTCATTAAGTAATCCTACCCTTACCTGGGGGCTAATCTATCTACTAAGATTTCATAAGATCGAATTGGAAACCTATGTGCATTTTTCAAAAAAAAAAAAAAAGAAAAAAAAACTCTCGTCATTTTTGAGTTCAGAATCGAGAAATCTTGGTTCTTTCCCTTTCGGATTTAACGCTCGCAGAAATGTTGAGTTGTGGTTCGGATTGGAATACCATTTGCTCTCTTTGATGAATTTAATCTTGACCTTTCAAAAAAAAAATGAAAAAAAAACTTCCGTCAATACTAGATTCACATTTGAGAAATTCTGGTCCCTTTCTCTTTCGGATTTAATGCTCGCAGAAATGTTGAGTTGTGGTTCGGATTGGAATACCAGTTGCTCTCCTTAATGAACCTAAATTTGACCTTTTTAAAAAAAAAATCCCATCTCGTGTCCTTCCCAAGGTGCGATTTGCAACATTTGTGCCTACCGGTGCTAGTACGCCCTTTCGGGTCTACTGTATTCACGACCAACACATTTGTATCTCCAACCTTATATCATTTTACCTCGAGTGAGCCTTGCTTCTCGGTAATTTGAATTAAGGTCTATAATTGCTTCTAGCAGTCACTGGAACGCTCACTCTGAGCCTACCATACTTGCATTTTAGAACAATTGTATCCTCTATGGCTTTTTGCCTTCTTCGTCGTCCTTGGGTTGGGCCATGTCCCCTCAAGTGATTTGAAAAGACAAAACTATAGTTGTTCTCCATTTATGATCACCATATTCTTGTGATTACTAATGGATTTGGTCTTGTTTCAGAAGTTTTCCAAAACTAACAATGGCAGCTTCATTAACCATCACTTTCGATGAGAACAAGTACCAGCTTATGCTTCAAGACAAGCAAAACAAGCATAAGCGCCCTGCCAGTTGCCGAAGCGTCATCTCCCTCGACAACTCTCCAAACACCGGGTCAACTTCACCTCCCCGGACCATCGTCTTCGGGTCGTTGGGACCATTCTCACTCCCCGCAGAGGACACTGTACCTGCCAAGAAGCAGAAAATCGCCCGCAACGTGTCACTAACATGGCACCAAGGGCGAACAACTAGAAGCCTGAAGCCCGTGGCGCTCCCATGAAGCCTCAACCCACAAGAAACCAGGTTTACCCTAAAACCTGGTCCCCGAGATCTTCATGAAAACAACGGAGGTCCCGAACATCTACAAAGCCAGCATACCCGGCCCCTCTCAAGGAGAATCGGTTCTACCTTCTATCTTATATGAAAGAGGAGAAACCTACCCTCCACCCAAAAAACAAACAAAATCATCATGAGCCGGCTTGCTCCTACAAGCCCAAAATCAAATCCTGCATTGTTAGGCCTACGCGAAAACATGCTGAAGCCTGCACTCCTGCGAGTCGACCCTTCATCTCAACAGGGGCCGAGCTCGCAAAATTCAAATCTTCACTGCGACAGACAAAGGACCGCGTCCAGATTCTGTCCTTGCCAAGCTTCAAAGAAAAGAAACTCGGCTGCTGTACACAAGGGACTACATCCTTCATCGCCAGAGCCCAGCCAGAGCTGACTGAAGCTCAAATTACTCGTCGTATGCGTCGCCGTGAAGCATATCGACAAAAGGGACTTGAGAAACAAAGAACCCAGTGTTCTAATCTCTATGTCTCAAACAAATGGGTCAAAAAAGAAAGACCCGACCAATTTGTTGCTGTTCATATGGTTGGCAAAACCAGAAAACGCCAGAAGTCAGCAACCAAAATCAGTGTTAGATGTCCGGTGACTCGCACCGTCTCCCGGACACGAACACATCTAGAAGAATCCTCCACTCCTCCAAGCCAAGGACACTGGAGTAACCACTCGTCAGATTCTTCATCCAGAAGAATGAGCCCTAGCTCAGTCACCAGGACGATTTCTTCGTTCGAATCCCGAGGGATGAACGTCTTGGCTACAAGTTTTGAGCAGCCTCCACCACATGATGACGTAACCACACGCATCCAGCAGTTGGAGCAAGGACAACAGAGAATTGAGGCTCTGATGGAAAACCTTATTCTCACTCTACAGCGTCCACCACCTAACAACCAAACCCCTCCGAATCATGAAGATGACGAGGGCAATGCAGAAAACAATGAGTCGCGCGCCCTTACCAAAAAGGACGTGGACGATATCCTCGCAAAAGCAAAAGAAGAGGATACATTGAAGGAACATGGGATCAAGACACCCTACCCTCTATGGATGGACTCGGTTCCGTTCCCTGCAAAATTCAAACAACCTACTCTCCAGACATATACGGGGAAAGGTTCGGCCAGACAACATGTCATCCATTTCAAGATCCTGACGGGAGCCATTGCGGATCAAGATGCCCTCAAGATCGCCTCTTTGCAAGTACCTTAAAAGGTACAGCCTTTGATTGGTACTCCACTCTGCCGGAGAACTCCATTTAGAACTGGGCTATGCTGGAGACACGCTTCCTGACCCACTTCCAAGGTGAGGACCATCCTGTTACTATGGCTTAACTCTGCAGCTTAAAACAGGGAGAGAATGAGTCAACATACGACTTCATTCACAAGTGGAAGGCAATGGCATATAAATGCTCAGATGTACTACCACAAGCGTCGCTAGTCGACATCTGCCGTAACAATATGAGAGCAAAAATTCGCTCCATGATCATCGGCAACAAATCAAAGAACTTAGGAGAACTTCTCGAAGCTTCCATGGAAGCTGAAATGGTGATCAAAGGCCTCAACAGTCAGGAATCATCAAAGAAAGAGCCGATTGCTGTTACAACCTCAAAACCAAAGAAAAAGGAGGTTCTCAATGTGCAGACTAAATCAGCTCCTCAGTAGCCAAAGAAACCTGAAAACAAAACTGCAGGTAAAAGACCTGAACTCTCTGATGCCTTCAAAGAAATTGTAGAAAAGAAATATCCGTTCGATGAAGATGTTGAAGAAATCTTTGAGGCTCTCCTAGCAAATGGCAAACTTATTTAGCCAGAGCCCAAAAGACCGGGAGATGTTGGCAAAACCAATGATCCCGATATTGTCCATACCATCAGATGATCTCACATCCTCTCAATCAATGCTTTGTTGTGAGAGAGAAGTCAATGAGATGTGGAAAAACGGAGTCATAACCTTTGATAAAAACTATGGCCCCGCCTCTGTCAACATGGTGTCATGTCGGCAAACTTCAAAGTCACCGAAGGAGAAGATCACTACTTCATTCAAGGTGATAAAAATGGCTTAAGTGTCCCAAGAATTGGTTCCCTATCCAACATCAGATGGACAACCTATATGGGTGCATCCTGATCTCCTAGATGATGAAAATTGGGAGATCGTCAAAACAAAGCCGACCGCTCAGCAGCGAAGGCAAGCCAAGAGACAACTCCCAAAGCTCAAACAGCAGCAAAAGTCTCAACCAAAACAAGAAGTCCTTGAAAAAGCAGAAACTTCTTCCACTTCTTCACTAGGGACGACGGAAGAATCTCTTCCCAAACTTCAAAGGTGGTAAGAAAATTTACCCTTGATGATTTCATGCCACCTCTATACAAAAATGAAAATGTGCAGGGGGCATCATACTCTTGCAACTCGGTAGTTGGATTCTCCATGAATGGATACGAGTCCAGTGATACTGCTAGTGATATCGATGAGTGGGAAGAATCCCTTGAAACAGGAGAATACCTCTCCGACGAGGAATGGATTCCTGAGTCTCATCTTATGCCAGTAATCTGGTATAACCCATTACAGCCACAAGGATCCTGGTCCGATGACGAAGAAGACCAGGACCCTGTTCAAGAAAATGCTGTCGATCCAGCACCAACCAATGTTCCGGTGGAACCCAACATGGGCGAGCCACAAGGAGCAGATGACGAAGAAGATTTGGCTCCTATGCCTGATCTTGAGGAATATGCAAGAATCTTGCAACATCTTGCTATAGAGCAAGAGCAGGATCGCATCAATGATCTTCGTCATGATCCAGAACCAGAATTCCCTGAAAATCAATGGGAACTTTCTCCCTTAACTCCTGAAAACGGAGAAAACAATTGGATCGATGATCCTCTTACATCTGAGGATGAGTCTGATTCCTAACAGTCTACACTGGGGGCATCTCCTGTCCTGATGACCTGCAATGCGATAGCTCAGGACGATAGTGCCTCTAAATCTTCCGAAGACACGTACACCCCAACCGGTAATGTATCATCTGGAGCTACATCTTCTCAGGTGACTTCCACTGAGATATCATCCTCTCAGCCCTCGTCTCCTGAAGCTGTGACATCGGAACTCAAGCCTCTCCCGATTGATCATCTTGAAGAAACTCCTGCCAATGAAATCTTCTTCATTGAAAGCCCAGTCGATTGGTCCCAGATGCCCGATCTCATAGACGATGTCTGGACTAATACAGAAAGGTTGTCGGATGCTGTTCAGGACTTGTTCCCAGAAATTGCTCCGTGCAACACAATTACTGAAGACACCAATGTTGTTATAGAGACGTCTTCAGCAAAGGATCAACCCTTTGATCCTGAGAGTGATTTTCCAAAAGAAGACCCTTCTCTAGAAGCTCTTGAAGTTAGTAGAGGTACCCGTTCTGGCCTGGATTACCACAAAAATTACAACCAACTTTCTTCTTCATATGTAAATCCATCGGGAAATCCAGTTGTAAGCGCCCCAAGTGGCAATAATAATGAAAATGCAGGCCCGAAGGAGGCTTTCAAGTACGACTTGATTGAGCACTTCAAACACATACCTGCACGTCTGCACATCCTTGACTTATTACGAATGTCTCCACAAACTCGTGATAGTCTCATTTCAGAATTACAAAGGCTGAATGCGGATGTCGACAAACACGCCCCACAAGTCCTACAAATTGAAATGGACTACAGGGTCAAAAAATCAAATACTCCCCCAAAGGGAGAAAAGAAGAAAACTGAGGGATCAAGCAATGAATGCCTCTTGGTACAAAAAGCAGCAAGTGCAACAATTACCTTCCACAAGGATGACCTCCTGTTAGGCGAGACAAAGCACAACCGACCCTTGTACTTTACGGGGTACGTCAAAGAAATGCCAGTACACAGAGTTCAGATCGATCCAGGTTCTGCACTCAACCTTATTTCTACTTCGGCACTCGAAGAGCTGGGCATTCCACCTAGAAAGCTGAGTCACACGTCTGTATCCATCTTCGGATATGACAGCAGTGCTCAAAGGCCTATCGGCAAAATCAGGTTCAAATTGCAAATCGGTGATCTTATTTCTGAAGTCACTGTGTATGCAATAAGGACCCCTTCATATTACAATATACTCCTTGGACGGCCCTGGATACATGAGAATGGTGTCGTCCCTTCAACTCTACATCAGTGCATCAAGTTCGTTGGCAATGATGGCTTGATACATCGAGTGTTTGCAGACAAAAAGCCCTTCAAAGGCAGAGATGTCCATTTTGCAGATGCTCAAATGTATAAAGATGGAAAAAAAGAACAGGAGGAAAAAACAATTCACTTTGCTGACAGTCTCCAGAAAAATAAAGGGAAGGCTCCTCAGCAATCACCGGCGGTAAACAAACCCTCCACCAAACTCGAAGTAAGCAGTCAAGCTCCCTTCGTCGTCTCCTTCAAATGTTCAAAGCCTTTGGTAATCACTACCAAAGTAAAGAAGACAAAACAAAAGGCCGGGGGTAAGTTCACTGTCTACTTTGTGTCTATTATGCATGACACAGACTCGGAGTCAGAGTCAGAAGATGACACAGCATCAAATCAAGCTGATACTCAGCGAGATCAGCCCCCTCTCAATCCATTGGAGACAGTTGCTGACATAGAAGACCCTACGTCGGCTTCCTTTGTTATTCCGGCAACTTCGCCAAAAGAAAAGGCAATCTTCTTCCATAGATCGGGAGCATCTCCACTGAACTCTTTGCTTGAACATTTCCAAAACGAAGGTATGCCTCAGCTATCCCTGTATAGTCCAATGGCATAAGCTATTATGAAGAAAATGGGCTACGACGCTCAAAATCCGACTGGTTTGGGAGGTGGCCGTGGTATTCTCGCTCCATTGGAACCCACCCTGACCAAAAGTCAACCAGAAGATTGGAAAATCCACTTTCACAAAGGCAAGTCTTCATATGGGTTGGGGTATGATCCTACCGCTCCTATGAGACAGTTGACACCATGGCTATAAAGTCGCTTTACCGACCAAGCCTCAACATCTCATGAAGACATCGATATCCCTGGATATCTCTTTGAGGAGTTATTCGTCAAAAATCCAAAAAGCTCCTCCAATTGCTATAATTTCTCTGATGATAAAGAGGAATTGCCCGATGACACAGACGAGCGGTTCTCTGACTCAGAAGAACTATCGTCTCCAAAAGAAGTACCCTACTTCAACCCAGTTCTAGCAAATGATTGGGACCATCTCATTGCAAGCCTTGAGAAGGACACTGATCAAGAAGATCCATGGACAAAAACAGAGCCTCAGTCTGAAAATGTCTCTGGCACTCCAGAAGGTCTTGTTGAGTTGGAAGCCTCCGAAAATACTGTGGAGGAACCACCTTCAAACCTTCCGACAGAAGACCCTATTCAAAAGATAAACTTGGGAACACCTGATAACCCACGTCCTGTGTTCATATGCAAGAATATAAAGGATGGTGAGTTACCTGAGTATGTCTCTTTTCTTCGCGAGTTCGTTGATTGCTTTGCATGGTCTTATGCCGAAATGCCTGGCTTGGATCCCAAAGTAGCAGTCCACAAGCTCAACTTGCAAAAAGAAATCAAGCTTGTCAAACAAGGCCAAAGAAGATTCCGTCCCGACGTGATGGACAAAATCGAACAAGAAGTTTAGAAACTCAAAAGCGTTGGCTTCATCCGCGAGGAACAGCATCCTGAATGGTTGACCAACATCGTCCCTGTGACAAAGAAAAATGGGCAGATAAGGGTCTGTATCGACTACAGAGACCTGAATAATGCATGTCCTAAAGATGAATTCTCGTTCCCCATACCAGAGGGGATGATTGACAACACCTATGGGTTCGAGCGAATGACATTCATGGATGGATTCTCTGGCTACAATCAGATAAAGATGCATCCTGAAGACGAAAGGCAAACATCATTTCGCATACCATTTGGCGTGTATTGCTACACTGTCATGCCATTTGGTCTGAAAAATGCAGGTGCAACATATCAGAGGGCTATGATGAAAATATTCCAAGATATGCAGCACAAGACGAACGAATGCCATGTTGACGACCTCGCCATCAAAAGCAGAAGAAAAGAAGACCATCTCGACGATCTTCGAGAAATCTTCCTCCGACTTTGCAAACACAAATTGCGGATGAATCCACTAAAGTGCTTCTTCGGTGTCTCATCGGGTAAGTTTCTCGGATTCATAGTACGGAAAGCTGGAATAGAACTTGACCCTACCAAAGTCAAGGCTATCTTGGAAATGCCATCTCCAAGAACCCTAAGAGAATTAAAAGGGCTTCAAGGAAGGTTGGCGTACATCCGATAGTTCATCTCCAATCTGTCAAGGAAGTGCCGTCCATTTTCTCGCTTAATGAAGAAAGGCGTAGACTTTGTCTGGGATGCTGAATGTGAAAATGCATTTCAAGACATCAAAGCATACCTCTTCAAACCTCCAGTGCTGGCTGCCCTCACAACTGGAAAACCATTTATCTTGTACACAAGAGCTCTCGACCACTCTTTGGGTGCTCTGCTTGCACAAGAAAACGACGATGGAAAAGAAGCTGCTCTACATTACCTTAGCCGCATGTTGGTAGGTGCAGAGCATAGCTAATCCCTAGTCGAAAAAGAGTGCCTTGCAGTGATGTTTGCCGTACAAAAGCTACGTCACTATCTGTTGTCCAACACAGTCTACCTGATTTCGAGGATCAACCTCTTAAAGGTCCTTGTCATAAAAGCAGGTTCTCTCAATGCCCGACTGGCAAAATGGTCCATCCTTTTATCACAGTTTGATATTAGGTATGTACCACAAAAAGCAATCAAAGGCTAAGCTCTGGCAGACTTCCTCGCAGAGCATCCATTGCCTAAAGATTCTCCACTCAGGGATGATCTCCCAGACGAATTTGTCTACAGTGTGGAAACTTCTTTATCAAATGCTTCCTGGGACATGTACTTTGACGGTACAACCAGGACAAATGAAAAAGGAAAGCAAATATCGGGAATCGGCATCCTCTTTGTCAACCCCGACAAATACATGATTCCACACGCCTTCTCGCTACTGGAACCATGTTCAAACAATGCAGCTGAGTACCAAGCCCTGATTGTAGGATTGGAACTCGCCCTCGAATCCGGCATCACTATGTTGGAAGCTTTTGGGGACTCTCAACTGATCGTCAACCAGATGAATCGGAAATATGAAGTCAGGAAGCCTGATTTGCTACCTTACTACAACAAGGCTCAGTCGCTTCGACAAAAATTCAACATCTGTCACATCACCGACATCCTCAGAGGTGAAAACATCAGCAAAATGAAGACTTCATCAGTCCTTCAGTTCTTGCGCACCAACATTATTTGTCGCTTCGGTATACCTAAAAGATTCGTCCATGATAACGGACCACAATTCTGGGATCACAGATTCTACAGGTTCTGCAACAAGTACAAAATCCAAAGTTGTCCTTCGACTCCATATAATCCAGCAGCGAACGGACTAGCAGAAGCCTTCAACAAGACACTCTGCAAAATTCTCAAGAAAATGGTCTCAAGTCATAAAAGAGACTGGGGCAACAAACTACCAGAAGCTTTGTGGGCCTATCGAACCACTGTTCGAGGACCAACCCATAGTACACCATTCTCTTTGGTCTATGGATGTGAAGTTGTTGTCCCTTTGGAAGTACAAATTCCTTCCTTGAGGGTATCTGTGCAAAATGACATGACGCAAGAAAGCAATGTCAAATTGAGACTCCAAGAGCTGGATAATCTCGATGAAAGACAACTCGAAGCTCTACAAAGCATTGAGTTATACCAAGCACGCATGGCAGGATCTTTCGACAAGAAGGTCAGGCAACGCGCCTCATAGTCACCTCATGGCTATCAAAGGCCTATAAAAGGAGATCCATTTCCAAGAGAGAGACATCTATCGACAAATCGATCTATCGACAAATCGATACACACATCGACTTGAAATTCTACATTTCTCCCAAAGAAATCCTGACGAAGTCCTGCTGCTCTGCTGCAAGAAGCACCACAAGGTGATCAACGACCCTTGGGGGGCCATCCCCCCCAGGGTCCCTTCCTTCTCCAACATGGCCTAAACGTGGCTTTTCAGCCCGTTTACTTGGTTTTTCATTGGATATAGGACCTCCTCTTGGTCCTTGTCATTTAAAAAACCGAGGTTAGGAGCCAAGCCGAAGAATCAAAGCATCACCGTTCTCATTTGAAGGACGATGGCGAAGTCCATACATGACTTGCGACCGTTGATCTCAACGTGTCCCCACAATCTCCTGAGAAGTTAGATCAATTTTCTTACTTTTCTATTGCAGTTTGTATTTCTTAAAGAGACAAAAGAGAAATCACAATTCTTGTCTTTCATATTTGATGAGTTTTGTAAAATCGCCTTTCACGGCAAAATCGCCTTTCACGGCAAACAAACAAAAACGCCTCTTACGACATTCTCAAAAAACAAACTTGTCTCTTTTCTTAATATTTATGCAATTTGAAAAGTTAGAAGAAAGGATTGATTTCCTTTCTATTTGTGAAGATGAATCTCATGATTATCACCATTCCAAATTCCAAGTAGAAAGTAAATCTGGCATACCCGTACAAAAAATGTTGATACCCGTGATTTTCCCTCCTCCGCCGAGACCCAGGTCAGCCCCCGGGGTGCAGAAGGAGAGGACGGAAGATTCCCGAGGATCCATCAATCACGACCCCACATCTCATGTGCAATCCAAGCCCACAGTTAATTACAAATAACACCACTATATAAATGCAATTGCACTCCAATCTTAGGAATAAATTACAATGAAGACCTTAAACTTCCCGATTACCACAAGTAGGCCCCTCTATCAATATCCATGGATCAATTGGAATAAATCTGTCTCTTTCAATCTTAGTTCCACATCTTATTATCCTTGAGCCCCAATTAATCACTGTGATCATCAGTACCATCCAATTAACTCTTAATCGAGATGGATGTGCACTTAAATGACAAATCCATTAATCGGCACAAGGGGATAATAGAGATAGATTCCATCTTGATCATTCAATGTTCCCACAGTCCTACTACCACATGCCCAAGACACCGAGGTGTTGACCGACAGATGGCCTCACTCATTGGTGACTCAAAGCAAATGAATAGATATAAACTTGAGTTCATCAATATCTCAGGATTGAAAGCCTATTGTTAGGGTATTATGAGAGCATACCTTATTATTGAGACGGAATTCCATAAGGTGCTTCTTATGGTCCTTCAATACATCCAATGTACCAGCACCATGATCCAGAATCTTACATTCTGATGATCGAGACAAATCACACTATCTCATAGTGATCAAAGTGTTGTAACCTTATCAGATGAGACACCCAGTCTCATCACTGGTTGTGAAGATATTTAAGTATAAGATTTGTGATATATGTCTCCCGTGTGTGGATATCATCCATACACATATATCACATCTAATATACTAATGGGACCCGGTTCAACTCATCAACCATATATTATATGTATTGGTCATGTGCATGAAGTAATAAAATAATATTCATCTCATGAAAGTAAAGTATGATTTTATTAATAAACAAAGAAATTAACCAATTTTTCACATCAACTGATGGATTGAGTCCATACAATCTAACATGTGATACCTCACTAAAGGTCTACTTCCCTCACCAAAGGGCCTCCCACCTCACCCGGTGTTTACCGCCCCCCCCCCAAAAGAGAGCTATAAAGAAAAAACCTTCCGAAGCAAGATTGACAACCAAAAGATGCCGTGGATCTTGCAAGATTAGTAGCCTAGGGGTTGATAGGCCTTCTGTTATGGTTGCTTTCGCTGCGTTTTCCCTTCCCTTCTGTATTTCTTTCTTTGGCATGGATCTTCGATGTCGTTGTAATCCTGCCTATCTTTGTGAGAGGGTGTTTTGCTTTTAGGCTGTATTTCTCTTTTGATTTAATATAGTTTATAGTTACCAATAAAAAAGCATAATAAAATTTACATGACTTTTGCCAATCTTGTCATGAAAATGATAGCCAATCTCTACATATTCCATAAAAAAAAATGAAAGAAAGAGTGTGCATTTGCAATCATGAACCGTTACAAAAATCTGATCACAGAAATCTAAGAATGTAAATGTGTGCTCTTTTCTTATTGTATATTTATGTGCAATTTCAAATGTATGCTAGTATTTTAGGGCTTCTTAAAATTGCCTGGCATTAACAAAAATTACAAAAGTTCCCAACACTTTTATTTTAGTTGACAAATACTAATTCACTTATTGTAAATTTGATTAGTGAGGAGCTTAGTTGGCCAAATTTATAACGCCCTCCAGATTAGGAAGAGACTTTTTCGGTCCAACCTCCATTAAAACGAAGTAACTATACGAGGAGGCCAATTTAACACCTTTAACCTCCCAGGAGCTGGTGCATGTGGATACCACCCTTTAAAGTGAAATGGAAATTGAAAAAGATGATCCAAAAAAGCCATGCACAATATTTATCAACGGATCACACAAATATACAATCAAACTCTAGGGTGAGAATGTATATTGCTTGTGGCATAATAGGAGAAGAATCTGATTTGGAACCATACAAGCCTGTGGTCCTTTTCCCCCCACAATTGAGCCAGTCCCCTATAAGAGTTTAGATAATAAAAAGGAGGATAATTTATATGACACCTTAATCGAGGAGGTTCTCTTAGATTCCGTTTCCGATTCTTTCACAACCGGAGCATTGGCAATTTCCAAGAACCCGATGACCCAAATTTGAATACAACAACAAATGCATTCATTGAGTGTCCAAGAAAGATCTGATTGAAACTTTTGAGGAAAATGGCCTTCTTCAGACCATTGAGTTTGAAACATTGGGATCATTCCTAAATTCAGATATGACATGGCCACAGCGTGCTCCCATGCCGAAAGAAAATGGGAAAATTTGTTTTAAAGCATTGTTGGCATGGGAGGACCATGGACCACCCAATATTTAGTTTATACCTCTTCCTATGGGACTCAAAGAATCAATGTTACTAGTGGAAGAGGTTTTCATGGTGGCCATTCCTTCACAATTTGACAAAGATTAAGTGGTCCATATTGCTGAGCATTTTTTAGAGGATCTTTGTCAAATTTGTGGAGGAAAATCTTGCCTGGGATATAGGTGGATTCCAAGTTGTGTTGCCAGTAGGGTAACTTCTTTTTTTCTTTTTTTTTTTTTTTTTTTTTGTGGGTTTTTTCTAATCATAGAGAGGGTTCAAAAAAGCTTCACATTCTCACGGTGCCTTCTTCACTTTACCATCTTGTACTTTTATTTCTCATGTTTTATATTCTTTTGCATTACATGCATAACAATGAAGATGGTGTTCATTTATGTTGTGGCATAGGGACATGCACACTTGTCTATTTTTTAGACAAAATTTTCACACCTTTTGATTTATTTTCTAGGTTTAGGAAGGCTTTCAAAAAATCTTACTGTTTTCCTTTGGCTTTTTAGATTTTTTTTAAAGAGAAAGAAAATTTTGAGAGATTTTTTTATAAACGAAAGGTACCTTGAATTTTAGAAATCTCAAATTTAGACAGAAGAGAGCTTGGTTAGCTATTTTGTTTGCAGAAAACATTTTGGAAAAGTTATAAATTTTGATCCTTTCACATTAAACGGTTCGTATACATTTTCAAAAGTTTTAAATGTGAAACTATGATTTCTATTCTTTTTACAACTTAATTGAAATTATGAAGGAAAATCAAACCTTGGTTTTATAGGTTTCCTGGTTTATCTAGGTGGATTTTTCGACAA
Organism: Umbellularia californica; assembly: GCA_028538565.1. Classification (NCBI taxonomy): domain Eukaryota; kingdom Viridiplantae; phylum Streptophyta; class Magnoliopsida; order Laurales; family Lauraceae; genus Umbellularia; species Umbellularia californica. The sequence continues at coordinate 42,313,720 of JAPQWN010000008.1, forward strand.
ATCATTGAATTAATCTATGTACATTAAAAGGGTTGCCTATTGTTGGGGATCGTTGAAAAGGAAGAAAAATCAAGAGAAAAGGGAAAAAAAAAAAGGGATGCATTACTTTGAAGTTAGTGAAAATACATGAGATGCAGGTGTGCTCCCCATGTCTTTTATATTAAGGCCAAATTCACCCAAATAAGCCCTATCTCAAAAAAAAAAAAAAAAAAAAAGAAAAAAGAAAAAGAAAAAAAAAACATAGATAGAGAAGCTTCTCGCTAAAATTTTACGGCATTTTAAAAAATAATAGTGCGAAAGCCATCATGATTGCCTTGAGAGGAAACCTGTTTTTTCTTTTTTGCTAAGTTTAGCTAGACCGGATTATTTGATAGAGAGTCATTTCACTACAAGAAAAAATTCTTTTAGAGGCAGCCACCGACCGCCGGTAGAAGTGCTTTTCGCTGCCGGTAAGGACGGTATATGTAGGGTGGGTAAAAGTCTCAGCGGCGATCACTAACCGCCGCTATTGTTTTTTCTTGCGGTGGCTTTGACCGCTGGTACGTAAAAGATATCTGTGGGCTAGTAAGACGACGAAATAAATTTTTAACGGAGGCGCCTGGCCGCCAGTAATGGTAAAAATTGTGACGCCTTGGAGTCCCACATCGACTATAGAGAGAAAAGTGAATGGGGTTATATGTAGAGCTTACACCTTTATCTTGCATGAGGCCTTTTGATGGGTTGAGGCCTGTCAGAAGCAAAACCGTGAGGCGAGATTGGATACGCTTGGGCCAGGTCCTCTGGTCGAGTAGCCCATGAACTAAAGCGGATAATATCATGCATGTGTGAAGGGTGGGGCGTTACAAATGGTATCAGAGCCGACTCTCGACTAGTTCGAGTGTGGGTCCCCTGCCGTGGCCTGGTGCAAGTGGGCGGGTCTTCATGTGGGCCGGCCAAGAGGGCTGGCAGGATACAGGGACTGTCAGGCTACTGCACAGGGACTTGCAGCCTTAAGGGGGGTGGATTGTGACGCCCCGAAGTCCCACATCGACTATAGAGAGGAAAGTGAAAGGGATTATATGTAGAGCTTACACATTTACCCTGCATGAGGCCTTTTGATGGGTTGAGGCCCATCAGAAGCAAAACCGTGAGGCAAGATTGGATGCGCTTGGGCCAGGTCCTCTGGTCGAGTAGCCCATGAGCTAAAGCGGACAATATCATGCATGTGTGAAGGGTGGGGCGTCAACCCATCAAAAGGCCTCATGCTAGGTAAGGGTATAAGCTCTACATATAACCCCATTCACTTTCCTCTATATAGTCGATGTGTGTCGCGACCCCGGACCGAGACCCGGGCCAGCGACCGCGGCGGTATGATTAATTAACATAAAACACACCGCTTGTGTTGATTTTCCCACAGGTTTCCGAGGTGAGGATCCCAAGACACGGGTCGAGCTCACACGAATGGGTATGCGGAAGCGCGTAGCAAAACGTGTCACATAAATCATAACCAAGTAGATACAAGGGACACTATAAAATCGAGACAAGGTATCAAAAGAGAATGTCATCAAAGCATTCCTAACATGATTAACGTTTCAATGTTTAACAAAAGTATATTAATTCAAGTTACAAAACCCCGAGAGGCCAACAAAGGCCAATACAACAATTACAATCCCACAAAAATAACCCAGCTAGGCGAAACGAGAATCAATATCCCGACCGGCGTCTAGATGACGTCGTTGGGCTGCCACTCGTGTGCTGGGGGTGGCTCAACAGCCTCCTCCGGGCACTCCTCATCACGCGTGAAACCGCCGGCACCTGGACACCAAAACACAAGCATCAAAGATGACGGTTTGGCAAATAAACAATTTAGCTTGAATATAAGAAATAATGCTAAAACAGTTCGAGATTGGAATACACATTTCAAGTTTACGAAACTAGCATGAATACTTATAATATCATGAAAAGATAAATCCACATAGAGCTCATCCTTTCTCTATCATACATGATGACAAGAGCAAGCACGCACGACAAGCACGACACGAAAACACGATCCCACGCCACTCAAGGTAGTCGGGGTATCCGGCCGCGGAACCGGACCACGAACACGCACGATGTGTAATATAATACACGACTAGTCTGCAGACAGTCCACATGTTTAAGGACCCCTAGGTAGTGGATCAAGCTAAAAGGGCAGTCCAAGCTCAGTGGTATTCACTTATATCATGAATGCACAAAACACGGCGATACACATTCGAGAACACGACAAAACAAGAGGGAAATCATTTACCAAGCATAACACGGCAAGACTAGCAAAATAACATAATATAAATGCTTAACAAACTTAAGAAATGATTCCCTTTTGATTCTTAAAACACATCTTGAAAACGAACTTGCACTTGGAAATCAAACGAGATCACGATGATGCATGAAGCACCAAGACAAGAGTTCACACATAAATCCATCAAGCATAGGATAAGACCAATCCCCGACCCTTGTGTAATTGAAAACCAAATGTTGGAATTCAATAAAACTTGGTGTCCCCGAAGGTATATTACATTTTGGAATTCCAAGTGCACAAGGTCAATAAAAAGGTCTAAAACCTAGTCTAGTTTTCATTCCCGCAAAAATCCTTCAAAAACAGTACTTTTTGTAACAGTGGGTTGGGTTCAGCATCTCTACCGGTAGAACTTCCGGTTGAAGAGATTCTACCGGTAGAACTTCCGGTTGAAGCGCTTCTACCGGTAGAACTTCCGGTTGAACTGAGGTTTTTCAATTTCCTCAACTCTCTGTCAAAATTTGAGCCGTTTCTACCGGTAGAACTTTCGGTAGAACTAAGGTTCACAGTTTTTCTCAACTCTCTGCCACAATTCTAGTCACTTCTACCGGTAGAACTTCCGGTAGAACTAAGGGTTCACAGTTTCCTCAACTTTCTGCCAAAATTCGAGCCACTTCTACCGATAGAACTTCCGGTAGAACTTTGAAGTTCAATTTTTTTCCACACTTCTCTCCCATCTTCACTTCCATATTTTTACCACCTGCACTCCCCAAGCCTACATGCTTTCCAAGGGATGATTCCCACACCAAAATTCATTCACATTTCATTCAAAACATCAAAATCACCAACCCTTATACATTCAAATCATGAATCACTAACTTGTAAGGCTTTCCATAGAAAAATATACTTCCATTCAAGACAAAACTTCTAAATTAAATGAAGAAATTAGTAATCATGCTTATCAAGATTAAATAAGCTAGAAGATGTTAATAACATGAAAGGAAAGACAAGCTCCATGATGAATAACATTTCCAAAAGTAAAATGCCCTAAAACTTGCAATGTACTAGGAAGAACTAAAAGGTTTACTTGCCTCTAACCAAAGTCAAGGAAAGCTTCACAAAATCAACAAGAAGAGGTGCTCCATGAAATCTACACAAAGCCCCCAAAAGAGAGTACACAAAATCACCATTTTGGCCATTGTAAACCCCCATTTTGAAAATATGGTTTGAAATCATGATAACCAAGCTCTAGGTGAGCTAAAGAACATCAAATGGAAAGAATGGAGGAAAACACCAACCTTGAGCTAGCTAAGCAAGAAGAAGAGAGCTTGAAGATGATGAATAGTGGAGAGGTTGGCTCCCAAAACGTGTCCACACGAAGCTTGAGAAGAGAGGAAGAGAATGGCGGTCTTGGATATGAGATTGGAGCCTTCTTGCTAGATGGTGTCTAAGGGAGAAAGACCAAGGAGAAGCTTTCTTCTCTTCTTCACTCTAGGGCAAGCACAGTTGCAGAGATTGGGAAAATGGGAAAGGAAGAGAAGAATGAGCTTATATAGTGTCTGGAAGTGGGTCCCCTAAGCAGTGCAACTTGAAACACCTAAAACATGGTCTTGTGGACCCCGGATGGAATCGACGAAGAAGAACAAAATGATCGTCGAAAAATCTAGTTTCGGAAAAGTATAATTTTGACATAGTTTCACAACTTCGAAAGTGTGCCCAGATTTTGCATGAAAAGACAGATTTACCCTTATTGGGCCAAAACTTGGGTTTTCTGGGCCTCAGATGCATGCAGGTTAAAAATGAAAGTTGTCACGAATAATAAAACCATTCAAGAGAAATAAAAATCACATCCACATCAAAGATCTAGAACAAAAACCCATTCTTACACGTGTACTCAGGGCGTCCCTGAGTATGTCTGACTCATACTAAACGTCCTCAAAATCCCCAAAGCTATAATCCAGACTAAGTCTAATCACATTCTAACCCAACTAGTACTAAGACTCACTTAAGCCTAAACACTCACTTAATTAGTACTAATCGAGTTGGTCTGGGTCGGGGTCTAACAATGTGGGACTCCGAGGCGTCACAAAAATAGCTGTCGGTAAAAAAATTTTTTTGTAGCGGTAGTCATGTGGCCGCCGCTAAAAGCAATTTAAAAAAAAAAAAAAAAACACTGTTTTAGCAGCGATCATATGGCTGCCGCTAAAAGCATCATTTTTTTTTTAACAAATATCATCCCACATGAAGTGTAGAAATATCTGCCTACATCCTCACTACAACTTAGATAAATACAAAAACAATAACAATGGCATTCACAAAGAAGGGAACTAAGAAAATCACTAATCTATTTAAAATTTCCTGAAGAGATGGTGAGATGTCACTGTTTCTAGGCATGCAAGACATCATCTCCTCAATGCATTATGTGAGGTGAAAATGTTAAGGTATGTTACAATCAAACAAGAACTTAGCAACAACAGCGATCATGACTGCCAACTGAATAATTATCAAGTGAAACCACACCTCTTGCAAAAGAAATATCAATCACTTTTGAATTATCATTTTCTGCTGCACAAGCCATGCTCTTCCCTGGTGTTTCAAGTGAATCAAAAAGTACTCGACAGGCACCATACACTCCAACTCTGTTAATGAGGTTCTTCATATGCCTATCATTTATCAACCAATAAGAAAATAAAAAACCTAAACGTGTCATATGATATACCAGTCAACCAAAAAAGAGCCATGAGGACAATTATTGAAACATGACAAGGTCTAAAAATAGTGAGGAGTGAGCATCATAGAGTTTGTTTCAAATTTCCGACTATTCCACTATTACATGTCAAGCAGACCTGAAGTACATAGTAGTAAGCACTAAGCACACAATTTCATGTAGCTCTAGCAAAATGATCAAACAAAAAGCGGTAGAAGAAACTAATAAACCTTGCATACGCAGAATCAAGGACCCAGACTCTTACAACTATAGTAGAAATAACCATCAAGAAGTAGGAGAAACCGATAGAAGATGTACAATTATAAGCTAATCTAAATAGGATCTTCAAGGTGATATATGATGGTCAAGAAGCATAAGAAACCCAATTAAACTGAACTGTTTATCATTTTGCAGGTTTTAAAAGAAAGAAAGAAACTTTAGTAAAGATGGGATCATGGGATAAAACTTTGACAACGATGACAAAAACAACTGTGATAATGATGCGGGCAAGGAAGATGATTAAAAAAATCCTTTGATAAAAAAAAGTAGAGTAAAGAAATCTTATTAGAGCGAAACCCTGCAACTTACCCTTTGATTTTCTCCTCTTCCCCAAGCACTACAAATAAAAGCAGTTCAACATCATGCAGCCACAAGAAAGATGTCAGTTGTGACGCCCCGGAGTCCCACATCGACTATAAAGAGGAAAGTGAATGGGGTTATATGTAGAGCTTACACCCTTACCTAGCATGAGGCCTTTTGATGGGTTGACGCCCATCAGAAGCAAAACCGTGAGGCAAGATTGGATGCGCTTGGGCCAGGTCTTCTGGTCGAGTAGCCCATGAGCTAAAGCGGACAATATCATGCATGTGTGAAGGGTGGGGCGTTACAAATGGTATCAGAGCCAGGTTTCGATCCTGGGACCTATGGGTTATGGGCCCACCACGCTTCCGCTGACATTCCACCCCCCTTAAGGCTGCACGTCCCTGTGCAGTAGCCTGCCAGCCCTCTTGGCCCGCCCACATGGAGACCCGCCCACTTGCACCAGTCCACGGCAGGGGACCCACACTCGAACTAGTCGAGAATCGGCTCTGATACAATTTGTAACGCCCCACCCTATACCCATGCATGATATTGTCCGCTTTAGCTCATGGGCTACTTGACCAGAGGACCTGACCCAAGCGCATCCAATCTTGCCTCACGATTTTGCTTCTGATGGGCCTCAACCCATCAAAAGGCCTCATGCAAGGTAAGGGTGTAAGCTCTACATATAACCCCATTCACTTTCCTTTCTATAATCAATGTGGGACTCCGATGCGTCACAAACTCTCTGGCATGATCCTCATCCTTCTTAAGCATCTGCTCTTGGGGTCTAGTTTGGTTCTCATTGGCTTGACGTTGTTGGTCAAGCATAGCCTGCATAATTTACTGAAACTGATTTGGCACTGTATTGTCAACTCTTGTATTCTCAACTCTATCTTCTTCAATAGGCTCAGTAAAATCGTTGTTACTTGCGGTGGGATTGCCATTTACCGGTCACTTACGAGGTGGCATGATGCTGCAAAACAAATTGTTAGCACATATAAATCAAATGTGGGTCACACATTACTCACGCGATTCTAGCTAACGAAAGATCTAACGAATCCTCGCCACATCCTTAGGATTTCTAGTTTCTTTTAATTGCCTGAAACACGTCTCGCTCTGATAACAGTCTGTCTCGACCCCGGACTGGGTTTAAGGTCCAATCCAGGATCATGACTCAGTAAGTGAATAAATAAGAGGTATGGTTAGTGCCAAAACGTACACGGGTTAATTAAGAACACACGTCCCCCGTGCATGTGATTTCCCACAGGTGTCCGCGGTGAGGATTTCACAACAACATGAATATTTGTTTAAGTGCGGAAGCGTGTAGCAAATCAAGCATGTAATTCATTTCCATAATAATAAGACTGATTGCATTTAAGTAACAAGTATCAGAATGAGCAATGTTCTATAGCGTAACGCAAAAGTACTATTAAAGTTTGGACATATATCATTTAATTACAATTCCCAAAAATAGAGGCCAATAAAGGCCAATATAAACAAAACAATATCCTCCAAAATAAAAGTTAATAACACTCCCAAAATGTTACGCATCTCTCGAGGCAACCGGATGTTTAAACAACATCATCGGCGTGCCACTCGACTAACTGTTGCGGTTCTCCGACCGCCTCCTCGTGCTCTTCCTCGGGGTAACCGACGACGGGACCTGAGTACCAAAGAAATGGATCAGACACAACGGTCTAGCACGCGGGTGAAAATATATGACAATATACGATAAATGAAGTTATCTTCAAAAGCATTTAAATCCAAAAAAGTAATGACCTTAAAGAAAGGATAATTCATTTATTCAAAACATGTATACAATGTAAAACGAATAAAGGTACCAAGAGAACGGGAAATAGACAAGATGGCATCCACACAAAGCTAAATCCTCTATCACCGAAGTGACAAGAGCATCGGGCGTTAGCCTCGGTCACCGAAGTGAGGAGGTGCAACAAAATTTACATATACTTATACAATAATACGGGACAGGACCGCGGTAGCAAACCGGGTATCGGGAATCACGGTAGCGAACCGGATATCGGGAACCACGGGAGCGAGCCTGGTGTCGGGACGGGACCGCGGTTAATAAACCGGGCATCGGGATCCAAACTACAGCTGGCGGGACAGGAGGGGATCTCCAAATCGGTAGATCAAACCGACAAGATTATCCAAGCTTAGTGGTGCCGACTCATAGGTCAAATTATATAAATCAAGACATGTGTAAAATAAATTAAGTGCAAAACTATAATCGGGAAAGACAGGGGTGCTCAAGGCACAACTATCATATCATGTCGGGCATGTATTTTTGGACTAGCAATTAGCACAAATATCTTTTTCAATGCTTTCGGGAAAAACAGTCGCATAGTGTAAATCTCAGGTACAAGGAAGAAGAAATGAACTACTGGGGCTTCGAACAAAATATCAGGTTCAAGATTCGTTTAAGGTGAATAGGCATTCCGTATAACGATCTTAAAGATAACTTGGTACTCTTGAATTTAGAGACATTACGGAATACTTATACATCTTGGAAATTTCTAAAGAGCTTCAATGGATCTTTGTGTTGCGGTGTTCCTTCTCAATTGAACTTCAAACATTGCCTCATGGGTCTCCCGGTATTAAGGAGTTCCTTTAAAAACATTTTCGGGCTATAAAAGTGCTTTAGACCCAAGGGGGGTGCGCTTGAACGGACAAAAGGGCGCTCGAACGGACCTGAACCACGCTGGAACCCAGGCAACCAGCAAGGTTGCCCACTCGAGCGGACATATGTCCGCTCGAGTGGGCAATCTCATTGCCGCCCGAGTTGGCAGACAGATTGGCTACGCGCTCGAGCGAGCAGTCAATCCCTGCTGCCCGAGACTGGCCTTCATGGCCTTTCTTTCTCCATTCTCTTATACACTTTCTCCTGCAATAAAATGGCCATCATGCCTCCAATGATCATGCATCAAATACTACTTGAAACCCCCATCAAACTCCCATGAACCTTTACTTCCCAAACATTTCCTCCTCCACATTCAATCACACAAAAGAGAGAAGAACATCCACCAACACAAGGATTCATTTAAGTCTTCAACAAGAAGAAAAACAAAGAAATATAAACCATATTTTCAAAATCATAAAGAGCTCACCAACTATTTTCAAGGACATTTATTTCACATTAAATGCAAGAAAACAAATCATTAATGGAGATACAAATCAACCATGCTTGTCATGAAAATGTTCAAAAGCTCAAAACATCTAGTCATTCCACTTGCCTTAGATCTCTAATCAAGGGAATCAAGCAATTACTGTAAGACCCCGACCCGAGTGACCTCGATTAGTGCTAATTATGTTGCGTACTAGTGCTAAGCTCGATTAGTGATTTTTGTCTAAGCTTGGACTAGAATAGCTCTTTTATGGTTTTGGGAGAGTTTTAGTGCTTTGTGTTGGTGGGACCCTTTGGGGGTTCCCTTTTTGGATGGCTTTACTATTGTGTGGGGGATTGTTCGTATTCCAGTGAATTGCATTTATATTCTGTTTTACTCGCCTTGTTAATCCCTATAGCTTTCATGTTGATCCCATACTCGTTCGGAACCCCGAAAACCCGATTTTCTTGCATTGAGGGCAAAACAGTCATTATACATGAAATCTGTACCCAAAACTTGATATCCCCAAAACCCGCGAAACATATACTTTTTGGAAACTAGATATTTCGGTGATCACTTTTCTCTTCTTCGTCGATTTCGTCCGAGGTCCCGAGATTAGTGCTTTCAGCCTCCAAAGATTTCCTAGAGATGGGACCCACACCCACTTGTATATAAGAAGAACCCTCCTCTTCCATTTCCTTTTTCCAGCACTAGAGCACAAGAGACCTAGGGTTTCATTTTCTCTTCTTCTTCTCCTTGCTTCTTCACCACCAAATCTCCACCAAGCTTGCACCTAGGGCACTAATGGAGATCACAACCCTCTTCCCATCCTTGCAAGCTTCTCTTTAATACCATTTGTGGAAGGATCTACTCAACTCAAGACCCTCATTGAGCTCACCTTATCCATTGAAGGACCTACTAGTAAGCTTCCTCCCTAATCTCTTAGATTCTTGTTCTCCTAGTCTTAGGAGAGCTCTATCTTCTTTGTTGAGAGTTATCTCTTCTTGTTTCATGATTTGACCCATTTTAGGGATTGGATTTGGGGGTTTTGTGTAGATAGCATTCTTGGTTTGGAGGAAGAGATTAATAGCTGGATTTCTTACATAGAGAACCTTGAGGCAAGTGGATTGAATGGATAGTTTAGCTTTCAATGATTTTTATGACAAATGTGTTTGAATCATTACTTCATTAATGCTTTGTTTTAATTGCATTCAATGATGTTAAATGCTTTGAATAAGGTTGGTAAGCCTCTTTATTGTCTTGAAACATGATTTCTAGCTTTTGGTTTCATCTATTGTCTTTAAATCATGGATTGTAGTTTTGAGTTCATCTTGTGTACAATGCCTAAGTGAAATTTTGTGATAATGGATGTTTCCTTCTCTTAGTGATTGTATGAATGTAAAATGGAGGGATTGGATGATGGTTGAGTAGTGATTGAAGGGAGTTGAAGGCCTCCCATTATGTTGTGGAAAAGAGGCTCAAAATGGGCTTTGAGAGAAGGGAAGAATGGAAGAGCAGAACCGTCCCGAACTCAGTTCTGGACAGTTCGCTCGAGCGAACTTGACACTTCGCTCGAGCGAACTGCCCAGGAAAGGGTTCATGCCATTCCAGAGAGCTGTTCGCTCGTGCGAACCCAGTGTCCGCTCGAGCGAACTTCCCCAGCAGCCATCTAGTGAGTGGTCGGGTCGAGCGCACAAATCGTTCGCTCGTGCCATCCTGAACTGGGCAGGTCCGCTCGAGCGAACCCTCCCAGAAACCATTCCAGAGGCTCATCCGCTCGAGCGAACTGTATTGTCCGCTCGAACGATGGTTGCTGTTGCACAAGGGATGTGTTTGGAGCTATAGTGAAACATTTTCATGGTTTGTGAAAGGTCCTTTGGGAGCCTTGTTGTGTCAAGAGAACCTTAGGGTGATGTATGGAGCCCGGATGAGAACGAAACCATTATCACAAGCATTTCATGGAAGTTTGGAAACCTTCAAGTGTATAAGGAGCCGGAATGCCCTCAAACCCAAAGAGTACCAAGTTTTATCAAATAGACATTCGGGATCCCTATGCACTTGAGTCGACTTCGAAGCTTGATACTCATCCCGATATTTCGAAAGCTTATTTCACTCTTTTATATCTGAAATTTACGAGTTATGATTTATGAACCCCGAAAGCACGGAATTGTAATTGTAGCCTTGTGCTAGCCCCGATGCGCATGACCCGATACTGAAATGATGATTGTGCCTTGAGCACCCCGTCTTGCCCACTTATAGCCTTGCACTGGATTTGCTTTATACTCGTCTCGATTTATGTGATTTGTCCTATGAGTCGGCACCACTAAGCTTGGATGACCTTGTCGGTCTAATCTACCGACTTGGAGATCCCTTCCCGTCCCGCCAGCTGCAGCTTGGATCCCGATACCCGGTTTATTAACCGTGGTCCTGTCCCGATACCCGGCTCGCTCCCGTGGTTCCCGATATCCGGTTCGCTACCGTGATTCCCGATACCCGGTTTGCTACCGCGGTCCCGTCCCGTATTATTGTATATGTATATGTAACTTGGTTGCACCTCCTCACTTTGGTGACCGAGGTCAACACCCGATACTCACGTCACTTCGGTGATAGAGGATTTAGCTTCTTGTGGATGCCATCTTGATTGTTTCCCGACTTCCTTGGTTACCTTACATGTTTTATCACTGCATGTGTGTTTTCAATGAAATGATTCATTTACTTTTGAAAGCCATTGTTTAAACAGGTTTACATGTTTTCTAAGGTAAAGGTCTTTATTATTAAATGTTCATATCTTTTCATCTACCTGCCAGACCGTCGCGTCTGACCCTTTGCTTTGGTACTCAAGTCCCGTTGTCGGTTATCCCGAGGAGGAGCTAGAGGAGGCGGTCGGAGAACCGCAGCCGCTAGTTGAGTGGCGTGCTGACGATGTTATGTAAACATCGGGCTGTCGAGTTGCGAAACATTTTGGGGGATTGTTGGATAGTTTTCTGGTGGTTATTGTTTTGTTTATATTGGCCTTTATTGGCCTCTATTTTTGGGAATTGTAATTAACTGATCTTCTGATTAAACTTGAATATGTACTTTTGGGTTATGCTTTAGGACATTGCTCATTCTGATACTCATATTCAAATGCAATCAGCCTTGATATTTTGGGAAATGAAATACATGCATGATTTACCATACGCTTCCGCAATTATACTATATGACTATGTGTGTTGGAATATCCTCACCGCGGACACCTGTGGGAAATCACGTGCACGGGTAGTGTGTGTTCTTTTGTTAACCCGTGTACGCTTGATTATAAACATATTTTAATTATTGGCTTCACTCAATCAGTCCCGATCCCGGACCTGGTCCCCGAGCCCGGTCCGGGGTCGCGACAATTACTCTCCTCTTCCAAGCCAAACTCCAAGCTACACAAAACACCCCAAAAACAAACCCTAAAATGGGTCAAACAAGGAGAGAAGAATAAGAACTCTTCAATAATGAAAATGGGGCTTCTCTATAGCTAGGAGAAAACATAACAAAGAGATTGGGAAAGAAAACTTACTTGCAAGGTCTCTAAATGAACAAGAGTGACTCAAAGAGGGTCTTGGAATAGAGGTTTCTCTTCACTAATTGTATCCAAGGAGAGCTCTAGTGATGGAGAAGAAGATGGTGACCACCATTTGTGCTATTAGTGCAAGTTTGGAAGAGATTTAGTGGTGAAGAGGCAAGGAGAAGAAGAAGAGAAGGAAAAACCCTAGGTTGTTGTTGTTGTGCTGGAAAAAGGGAAATGAAGAGAAGGGTTCTCTATTTAAAGCCAATGGGAATGGGCTCCACCACTTAGAAACTTTGGAGGCTGAAATCACTACTTTCGGGGCCTCGAACGAAATCGACGAAGAATAAAAAATTGATCACCGAAATATCTAGTTTCCAAAAAGTACATGTGTTTGAGGGTTTTGGGGATATCAACTTTTGGGTACAGATTTAGTGTAAAATGACTGTTTTGCCCTCAATGCTAGGAAAGTCAGGTTTCGGGGTTCCGAACGGTTACGGGATCAACATGAAAGTTGTAGGGATTAGCGGGACAAGTGGAACGGGGTAGGCGTACAAGTCATCGGGATCTCGGGTAATTGCCAAATTAACGCAAAGCTATCAAAAGGGAACCCCCAAAGGGCCCCACTAAACACAAAGCACTTAAAATTCCCCAAAGCTATATCAAGAACTATACTAATCCCACTTAGTCAAGTTCTACCAATCACCCTTAGTACTAACACGCGACTTAATTAGCACTAATCGGGAACACTCGGGTCGGGGTCTTACAGTTTTTTTGAAAGTATAACCGACTAGGGGAACCTTGAGATTTGGGCAGAAAGGCAAACCATCACGGAGATATATTAGACCGTATGACATTGTGAGCAAGATTGGTGATGTGGCTTATAGATTAGCCTTAACACCCGAGCTTTCGGGCATTCACAACGTCTTCCATGTGTCAATATTGAAGAAGTATATCCCCGATCCTTCACATGTAATCCGTCATGAAGCTTTGGAAATCAGAGAAGATGCCACTTATGTTGAGAAGCCTATTCAGATCATCGACACGAAAGAACAAGAGTTGAGGACACGGACTATTCATTAGGTAAAAGTACTTTTGGAGAATCATAGACCGGAAGAAGCAACGTGGGAATTACGATATCACGTGCAGAAGAAATATCCACATCTCCTACCCGAGGTGAGTTTCATATTTCATTTAGAGGACTAAATGCCCTAAGGGGTGGAGGATGTAAGACCCCGACCCGAGTGACCTCGATTAGTACTAATTAAGTCATGTGTTAATTCTAAGCGTGATCAGTGGTTTGTGGTTAAGTTGGGATTAGAACAACTTTTATTATAGCTTTGGGGAATTTCAAGTGCCTTTGTGATTAGTGGGGCCCTTTGGGGGTTCCTTTTATGACCTTGCATTTACTTGGGAGACTACCTGAGATTCTGGTAATCTGTATTTCAACCCCGTTTTACTCATCTTGTTAATCTCTTCAACTTTCATGTTGATCCCATCTTCGCCCGGAGCCCTGAAACCCGACTTCCCTAGCATTGAAGGTAAAACAGTCTTTTTACACTAAATCTAGACACAAAAATTGATATCCCCGAAACCCTCAAAACATATACTTTTTAAAAACTAGATATTTTGGTGATCGTTTTTCCTTTCGTCATCAAATTCATTCGAGGTCCTGAAAGTCGCAATTTCAGCCTCACAAGTTTTCTAGTAGTGGAGCCCACTCCCAATTGCTTTATATAGAGAACCCTTATTCCCCTTCTTCCTTTTCCAACACAAACCCAACAAAAAGCTAGGGCTTTTTCTCTCTTCTTTTCTCCCTCTTATCTTTCGGTCACCAAATCATCACCAACCTTGCACAAATTGAGAGATGGAAGTCATCATCTCCTTTCTCACCACTTGAGCTCTCCACTGATACTATTCTTGAAGAAAAACCTCACATTCCAAGGTCCTCATTGAGTTATTCTTGCCCATTTGGAGACTTACAAGTAAGCCACCCTCCCTATCTCTTAGATTTGTATTCCTCTAGCCACGTAGAAGCTCCATTTTCATTATTGAAGCCTTCCTCTTCTTGTAACGGTTTTGACCTATTTTAGGGTTTGTATTTGGGGGTTTTGCTTGCGCTTGTAGGTTACCTTTTGAGAGAACTTGATTAGTTGCTTGACTTCTTGATTTGAGACCCCAAGGCAAGTGGATGAATGGGTATTGAGCATTAAATAGTTTTTCATGACAAATATGAGTGGTTTTGTTATCTCTATTCATGTTTGTTTAACTTGCATTCATTATGAAATAAATGCTCATGCAAGGGTTGGTTAGCTCATTTATTGTCATGGAATTGTAGTTTATAACTCCTTGTTTTTTATCTTTTGTTTATGGCTCAAATGAACCTTGTGATGGTGTGTTTCCCTTCTTACTCTTTGGTGATTGAATGTGGAGAAGGAGATGCTTGGGATTAAATGTTCATTGAAGTATTGATGGGATTTCTAAGTAGTGTTTGAAGAGGTTTGATGAGTGATTATTGCAGGCAAGGAGGCCTTTTTATTGCAGGAAAAATGTGTAGAAGAAAAGGGGAAAGAAGGCCAGAATGACCATTCTCGGGTAGCACAGTTGACTGCCGCTCGAGCACATCCTAGGCCTCTCGAGTGTGCAGTCAATCTAACTGCAACTCAGGCGGCAGAATGACTGCCCACTCGAGTGGCAATATGTCCGCTCGAGCGCGCAAGCTATTTGCTCGAGCGGACGTTTAGCCGCTCAAGCGGGCAGACTTGTTGTCTGTCCATTTTCCTGCACAGCCCAAGTCCGCTCGAGCGCACCCCCTCTTGGGCCTGGACCACTTTTGGAGCTCAAAAGCCATGACATGGTGCATCATGGTTGTAGATTCAATTATGGATAAGGAGTATGGACTTTGGATATAGATTGGACATGGATACGGACCTTGTATGGGTATGAGATGACCTTGCTCACGCAAGAATAGCCTAGCCAGACACTGACTTTTACTTGGTTTCCTTGAGTTGGCGTAGGACATTCACTCAGTTGTTATAAACTTAGCCTTGGATTGATCATCCTTGGTTGGAGTTAATTATTATAGATGAGGCCATCATGATGAGGTATGATTAGATGGCCAGCAGACTCCGATAGTATATATGCATTCGCGGCCAGCGGACTCTGGTAATGCATATATGCTTATTATAGACATATATTATTCGGCGGGGCTTATTATGCCTTGCATGGCACTATTATTCCCTACAGCCACTGGTCATCAGTATGGGAGGGCTGCGGCATAATATCTCACGGTGTCTAACATTTGTGAATGTGCCACATTGATTGATGATTATTTATCTTACTTTACTTTTCTAATGATCCTTATTGTTGTATTTTACAGAATTGCCTAATATTGTGCCTTTGTTACTCATTTAATCTTATTATCGTCTCTATTTCTTTTTGATGCATACATCCTATGTTACTTGTATATTGTGCCTATTAAATCCTTTGAATTTAACCCATTATTTGGGGCTTAGGTGTCATTACAGACCCCATCCCCGAGGTTGAGGCATTCCTTGAGGCGCCAGTAGCAGAGGAGTAGGAGTGGGGCCCAATTGACCTAGAGCTGGCACCAGAGGATGGAGAGACTGTACTTGGGGGTTTGAGTAATATCTCATTTTTTTTAGTTTTGAGTGACCTTTGTAGTGAGGTTGGGGCATTTATCCAGTTATGTACACACTTATATGTCCACTTTGAGACTCAAGGGACTTATGCTCTGCTTTTACGTTTGCTTTATGAGACTGATACCTCTTTATCTGCTTGCGCTTATATGATATTTGCTTCCACTATTTTCTATGTGCTTACACAATCGACTATTGTTATAAATGTTGTTAAAAAAGCGGTCCTCACTGCGGACTTATGATCCTGGAAGTTCCCAGTTTCTTCAGGAAGTAGCACGCCAAATTTGCATACCTTTTCGGTAAAATCGGTATTCGGAATTAAGGCATTACAAGATGCCCAATATCATCACTGATTGTGAAAATATTTTAAATGTAAAAATTGTAACTTATATCTCGTACATGTGAATTTCATCCATACACATAGATCACATTTAATATACTTAAGGGCTCATATTCATCACATGAACAACCATGTCATTTTTTATATTAAAACATAAGTAACAAATAACACAATCCTATTCATCTCATGAATATATGCATAAAAATATTAATAAAGATAAAATTATTCATATTATCCACTAAATTGAGGACATACAATCTAACAATTTTCTTCTTCAATACAAATAAGAACGTGGGAAATATTTAAACTTCGATTACGCAGGCACAAATGTCCGTCTAAAGGCGATCATACGGTCAAAATCCCTTCAAATAAAAATGAAAAAAAAAAACCTCCCAGCTGAGTATTTTTATTAGCAGAAGACTCCAAATTTCTTTCCTACCTAATCAGCCCGACCCCCACCAGTTTTGATGCTAGAGATTTCGTTCCCACAATCTTCATGGCATTCCAAGAGTACTCAAATCTCAAAACGGCTTCAATATCAATATCCTCAAAACAATTGATTGTGTAAACTATTGGAAGTAGGTGGGCCTCGTGGATAGGTTTTCAAAACTTTTTGACCCACTTGACTGAGGGATCAAGTACCCATAAGGCCATAAACCACATCCAAGACGCAATCCCTCAAATTTATCAACCATGTACAGCAATAAACCCTATCTAAAATATAGAAATCAGCAATACCATGCAACCAAAATAATCCACAACAAATAGAGAAGTAGATTATACCTTTGGAGCCCGATAGTGCTCTAATGGAGAAGAAGACAGTTAGCTTTAACAATAACTCTTCTTGTAGTAAATTAGGATCTCCAAGACCTCTTACTCTTCCACGTTATGACCCGTATCAGATCTCTTTTCTCAATAAGATTGGTGGAAACCTCAAGAGAAAAACCAACTAGAAGCTCTAAGGAACTAGAAGAGAAAAAGAGAAGAGAGTGAGATGTACAACTCTTGCATAAAAGGGGGTTGGGCATGAATTCCAAGGTGGGACGTCCAGCCCCCTTTCTCTCCTTTTATATCCCTCCAAACCTCTCTTTTCTTAATTGAAATAGAAGTCCTACTTCTATTTAAGAATTAGCAATTTTCTCCTTTCTAATTATCATAAAAGTCTCACTTCCACAACAATTAGTAAATTACTATTACCACTATTGGAAGTCTCACTTCAAATAGAAATAGTAACTTTCTAATTCCTTCCTTTTAGAGTTCAACTAGGATTAGTATCTTTCTAATAACTTGGACTAGCGTGGGGACCACTAGGGATTCCATAAAAAGCTAGCTCCAATTGGGACACCGCGACCCCACATCTCATGTGCAACCCGGGCCCACAGTTAGTTGCAAATAATACCACTATATAGATGCAATTGCACTCCAGTCTTAGGAATAAATTACAAAGAAGACCCTAAACTTCTCAATTGCCACAAGTAGGCCTCTCTATCAATATCCATGGATCAATTGGATTAAATCCGTCCCTTCCAATCTTAGATCCGTATCTTATTGTCCTTGAGCCCCAATTAATCACAATGATCATCAGTACCATCCAATTAACTCTTAATCGAGATGGGTGCACACTTACTAATGACAAATCCATTGATTAGCACAAGGGGATACAATAGGTAGATTCCATCTTGACCATTGGATGTTCCCACAGTCCTACTACTACGTACCCAAGACACCGAAGTGTTGACCTACAGTTGGCCTTACTCATTGGTGACTCAAAGCAAATGAATAGATAGAAATTTGAGTTCATCAATGTCTCAGGATTAAGAGCCTATTGCTAGGGAATTATGTGAGTAGACCTTAAAATCGAGACAGTATTCCATAAAGTGCTTCTCATTGTCCTTCAATACATCCAATGTACCGGCACCATGATCTAGAATTTTACATGCTAATGATCAAGACAAATCACACTATCTTTTAGTGATCAAATTGCTGCAACCTTATCAGATGAGATGCCCTGTCTCATCACCTGTTGTGAAGATATTTAAGTATAAGATTTGTGACACATGCCTCCCGTATGTGGATCTCATCCATACACATATATCACATCTAATATACTAAGGGGACCCGGTTCATCTCATGAACCATAATGTCATATGTATTGGTTATGTGCATTAAGTAATAAAATACCATTCATCTCATGAAAGGAAAGCATGATTTTATTGATGAATAAAGAAAATTAATTAATTTATTACATCATCTGAAGGATTGAGTCCATACAATCTAACAAATTGTCTGAACATCCATCTAGACTGGGCGACCATATTTTAAATATTGGTAAAACTTGTCCTATTACTTCCCTCCAAATGGTTCCACGATGGACAAGAGCAAACTACAATCGACGGATAGGCAGAATGCAAACGACTGTGAAAGCAAAGAAAATCTGCATACTAGTGCCAAACATTCTTGAATGTGCTGCTCGAGTGAGCTTGCAAAAGCCCTTTGCGATGTGATGCATATATTGATAAGTGGGGAATAGTGTGCAAGAGCATAGGAGAGTTAACGATCGGATGGGGGGATAAGAGAAGATGCTCGACATGTGTTTTAATGAAATGAATGGGTTGATATGATGGAAGATGTTCAACAAAAGGGTGCCCGCTGTAAGCTTCTTTGCTTTAAGTTAAGTCGTGGACCCAAGATTTTCGTTTGGGTGGGGCGGACTAGGCAAGAAATAAAAGGAAGATAAGAAAGACTAACATAAGAAATGACTGAAAAACAGACAATAAATCAAATTCAAATCAAAACGCAGACCCATACAACATGCACATAGCTTTAAAAAATCATGCATCAAGAGGCCCCACTGCACCCAAATTTTCATCCGTTGTGGGTTCTTCCTATCAGCTCATGGCCCACCACTCACTACAACAATTTACACTTTTACCGGCATTTTTTCCCAGCGCAATCATTAAATGCCGGGGAAAGTATAACTTTTACCGGCTAAAAAGCTTCTTTCGCCTGGAAAAGATAGGGTTTTCTCAGAAACATATTTTCGCCGGCAAATGTTAGGTTTCTCCCAGCAATTTGCCTTTTTCACCGGCAAAGGTCAAGGTTTTCCAGGCATTTTGTTTTTTTCGCAGGCAAAGCTCAAGGCAAATTTCACCCTCCATCCCCGCCAAACAATCGCGCCTTATTTTTCTTTTGCTGGCGAACAAATTGTGTCGGGCAATGTTTTAAGTCACTGTATTTCCAAAAATATTTATGCCAGCGGACTATTTGTGTCGGTATTGTTAGTACTAATACCCAAACCATTTCTCCGCCCATCTATTTTCCCTCTGTAACCCCCCATCTCACCTCCATCCCTCATCTCTCTCACCCATCCCTCTCTCGCTCGCCTATCTCGCCTCCATCCCTCATCTCCCACTCCCACGCAAGCCACCTCCTCTCCCAGGCGCCTCCATATCCTAGGCGACCTCATCCCCCTCTCCCTCTCCCTCTCCCTCTCATCATCTCCGTCTCACGATCCCTCTCATCACCTGCACAGACCTACCCAGCAGCCCCCCTGTAAGACCCCGACCCGAGTGTTCCCGATTAGTGCTAATTAAGTCACGTGTTAGTGCTAAACGTGATTATTAGAATTTGACTAAGTTGGATTAGTATAGTTCTTGTTATAGCTTTTGGGAATTTTTAGTGCTTCGTGTTTAGTGGGGCCCTTTGGGGGTTCCCTTTTGATAGCTTTGAGTTAATTTGGTAATTACCCCAGATCCCGATGAGTTGTATGCCTACCCTGTTTCACTTGCCCCGCTAATCCCTACAACTTTCATGTTGATCCCGTAACCGTCTGGAACCCCCAAACCCGACTTTCCTAGCATTGAGGGCAAAACAGTCATTTTACATGAAATCTGTACCCAAAACTTGATATCCCCGAAACCAACGAAGCATATACTTTTTGGAAACTAGATATTTCGGTGATCACTTTTCTCTTCTTCGTCGAATTCATTTGAAGCACCGAAAGTAGTGATTTCAGCCCAAAGAGCTTTCTAGTAGTGGGCCCACTCCCATTGACTTAAAGAGAACCCATCTCCTCATTTCCCCTTTTTCCAACACAACCCAAGAGAAAAACTAGGGTTTCCTTCTCTTCCTTTTCTCCTTGCTTCTTCACCACTAAATCTCCCCAAAACTTGCACCAATAGCACAAATGGTAGTGACCATTTTCTTCTCCATCACTAGAGCTCTCCTTGGATATAATTAGTGAAGAGAAATCTCTATTCCAAGACCCTCTCTGAGTCACTCTTGCTCATTTAGAGACCTTGCAAGTAAGTTTCCCTCCCAATCTCTTGATATTGTGTTCTCCTAGCTATAGAGAAGCTCTATCTTCATTATTGAAGGTTTCTTCTTCTTCTTTTCTTGTTTGATCCACTTTAGGGTTTGTTTTTGGGGGTTTTTGTGTAGCTTGGAGTTTGGCTTGGAAGAGGAGAGTAATAGCTTGCTTTCTTGTCTAGAGACCTTGAGGCAAGTGGATTGAATGGATGTTTTAGTTTTGAATGATTTCCATGATAAATATGTTTGACTTGCTATTTCATTAATGGCTTGTTTTACTTGTATTCAATGTGATTTTAAATGCTCTTGGAAAGAAGTTGGTTAACTCATTTGTTGTAATGGAAAGGTGATTTGTATCTCCCTATCTTTATTTCTTGTTTTTCTTTTAATGATTCCTTGTGAATGTGGTCTTCCTCTCTTTCTCTTTGTGATTAAATGTGGGAAAGAATGGAGATGAATGGATGGATTCTTGGTGGATGTTGTGAGGAGTTTTGATAGGGATTGAAAGAGGTTTTGGATTCCCAAATTTGATAGAAGAAATGGAACTCAAAGGAGTAGTAAGAAGTGGAAGGAGGAGGAGCAGAGCTGTCCCGAACCAGTTTCTGGACAGTTCGCTCGAGCGAACTGGCAGGTCGCTCGAGCGAAGTGTCCAGATTCTAGAGAGCACTTCGCTCGAGCGAACTCCTGCTCTGCTCGAGCGATGTGTACTGTTTATCTGGGGTTGTTTTGGAAACAAAAATGAAATGCTTTAAGTATTGAGAGAGGTTTGTTAGTATCCCCATGGTGATGAGAAGACTTAAAACCATTGTTTGAAATCCAATTGAGGAAGAAACCACATCACAAAGAATTCATTGAAGTTTTGGAAACTTCCAAGTGTATAAGGAATCAGAATGTCCTCAAATTCAAGGAGTACCAAGTTTTTTTTTTATTAAATAGACATTCGGGACCCCTATTCACTTGAAGTAATTTTGAACCTATGCTTGTCCCGATATTCAAAAGTTTAGTGCACCCCTTTCTTTTATTCTCGAAACTTATGATTTATAATTTATCAATCCTGAAAGCATTGAAATTGTACTTGTACCCTTTCTTAGTCCCGAAATGCATGCCCGACATGATATGATAGTTGTGCCCGTAAGCACCCCCGTTTTGCCTGCTTATAGTCCTGCACTCGATTTGTTTTACACATGTCTTGATTTATGTGATTTAACCTATGAGTCGGCACCACTAAGCTTGGATGACCTTGTCGGTCTGATCTACCGACTTGGAGATCCCCTCCCGTCCCGCCAGCTACAGTGTGGATCCCGATACCCGGTTTATTAACCGTGGTCCCGTCCCGATACCCGGCTCGCTCCCGTGGTTCCCAATATCCGGTTCGCTACCGTGATTCCCGATACCCAATTTGCTACCGTGGTCCCGTCCCGTATTATTGTATATGTATATGTAAATTTTGTTGCACCTCCTCACTCCGGTGACCGAGGTCAACGCCTGATACTCTCGTCACTTCGGTGATAAAGGATTTAGCTTCTTGTGGATGCCCTCTTGCTTGTTTCCCGATTTCATTGGTTATCTTACATGTTTCATTACTGCATATATGTTTTTAAATAAATGTCTCGGTTACTTCTTGAAAGTTATTGTTTAAATAGGATTATATGTTTTCCAAGGTAAATGCTTTTATTTTTGATTGGTCATATCTTTTCATCCACCTACCAGACCATCATTACTGATCCTTTGCTTTGGTACTCAGGTCCCGTTGTGGGTTATCCCGAGGAGGAGCCAGAGGAGCGGTCGGAGAACCGCAACAGCTAGTTGAGTGGCGTGCTAACGATGTTATTTAAACATCCGGTTGCCGAGTTTTGAAACATTTTGGGGGTGTCATTAATTGATATTTTGGTGGATATTGTTTTGTCTATATTGGCCTTTGTTGGCCTCTATTTTTGGGAATTGTAATTAAGTGATATATGCTCAAACTTTAACAGTACTTTTGGGTTACGCTATAGAACATTGCTCATTCTGATACTTATTACTTAAATGTAATCAGCCTTGTTATTTTGGAAATGAATTAGATGCTTGATTTGCTACACGCTTCCGCAACTTATACAAAAATATTCATGTTGATGTGAAATCCTCACCGTGGACACCTGTGGGAAATCACTTGCACGGGTAATATGTATTCTTTAATAACCCGTATACATTTTGGCACTAACCATACCTCTTATTTATGTCACTTAAAGAGTCCCGATCCCGGATTGGACCTTAAACCCGGTCCGGGGTCGCGACAGACTGGTATAAGAGCGAGACATGTTTCAAGCAATTAAAAGAAACTAGAAATCCTAAGGACGTAGCGAGGATTTGTTAGATCTTTCGTTAGCTAGAATAGCGTGAGCAATGTGTGACCCATATTTGATTTATATCTGCTAACAACTTGTTTTGCAACATCATGCCACCTCGTAAGCGACCGGTAAATGGCAATCCCACTGCAAGTAACAGTGATTTTACTGAATCGATTGAAGAAGATAGAACCGAAAACACGATGCCGAATCAGTTTCAGCAGATGTTGCAGGCTATGCTTGACCAGTAGCGTTAGGCAAACGAGAATCAGACTAGATTGCAAGAGCAAATGCTTAAGAAGGATGAGGATCATGCCAGAGAGTTGGCAGAAATGCAAAGGCAGTTGTTAGAGGTGTTACAGAGAAGGCCAGAACCGGTTCAACCTCAACCTGCAATCGTCATTAATCAGAGAGAGCATGACCCCAATGCATTTTTTGAGAGATTCAGAAAGAGGGCACCCAAAGATTTTGTTGGTGTTGACACCAAAAAAGTCACTATGTCTCCTCAACATCAAGAAGCCTCGTGAAGCTGCATCCTGCTAAAAATAGGCAAGGCTACTTCAAGCATCAGATTTTGTCAGAATCAGACAGAAACCGAAGGATCCTTCAAGGCAGCCAAAAGAGGGGTACACCTGAGGTTTCGGGCCATTCCGACATCGTTTGGCCGAACTTCACTGCTCCGATAGCTAAACAAGCGCTCCCGGCGGCGACATCATCGAAGACACCAAAACTTCGATCAGAGCCTACGGATGACTCCAGAATGTCTTCAAAGGGCTCCACGCCAAATTTCAAGTCAAACCGACAACGTTTGACCCTCCATCAATGCTCGAGCAGCAAAATCAAGCCTCTCGGTGGCGGAAACCACCGAAGCCATCACTCATCAAACAAAGTACATGAGTGGCTTCAACATGCTTCTAAAAGGCTGCACGTCGAATTTCAGGTCATTCCGACAACGTTTGACCAGGTTTCGATGCTCCGAGAGAAAATCAAGCCTACCGGCGACGGAGCAACCCGGGACCATGACATCCAAAACAGAGCCCATAGAACGTCTCAAAATGACTCCAATAGGCTCCCCGTCAAATTTCAGGTCAATCGGACATCGTTTGACCACATATCAAAGCTCCGGATTTTCCCCGCAGCAAAATCAAGTGAAGCATCGATGGGACCCCAAACGGCTTCAAAACTCAAATAAAAGCCCATGGTTGGTCCTATCCACTGCTCAAGAAGCTTCACCTCAATTTTCAGGTCATTCCGACATCATTTGACCTAGTTTTGATTCTTGACGGAAAATCGGCCACAAAGTCTTTGGCTTTCCCGAAAAATGGGAAACTCTGTGCTCCGATTTCGTGCGGGTTCTTGTCAAGTTTTCTCCAAGAAAATGAAGTCAATAATTGAGGAAAAATTTCAAGAAAAATACAGAAGAAAAAAGGAACGAAAAAGACGCAAAATCGGCCGAAAACGGAGCTCGGCGACCAAAGGTCAAAAAACCCTAAGGTCGCCGGCGACCTTGGCCCATGGTCGCCGGCGACCCTGCAAATCCGGGTTGCCGGATTTTGCACCAAAACGTCCGTTTTTCGATGGTTTTCGCGTTTCGGGTGTTCCGGCCTCTGTGATTTTCTGAAAATCCAATGTTTGGTGCTTGAAAACCACTGATCTTCGTCGACATCTCGGATCCGCCGTCAAAAGCATGAAATCATCACCGATCGCCTCAAGATCGTCAACCGGCTGACCAAGAAAGTGCACTTTTTGTCCGACCAATCGTGAAATCGACAAGACAGATGTCACCGGCCCACCAACATCAACTAATGTCTGAAATTGCATCGCAATCCGACATCAAACAATGCGTGGATCCACCTGTGATGATCGCAAGAAGAATCTCAAAAGGCGCAGCGCGGCCCGTGACTCTTCACATGCCTGGGCGACCACTTAATGACGTTACTTGACCCATTTATGACAATTTAATGCGGCCGTTAACTCATTAATTTGGACGGCCCAATCAGATTCAAGCATTTGGGAGTTACAAATCCAAGTAATCATGGCATTAAACCCATGAAACTCCCATCATCATGAAGCATAAAGGCAATTAAAAGCCCACTACCTTCATCGGCCAATCACAAGCCATGAAAAAGGAGTTACAAAATCAATTTGTAACTCCTCATCAATTCTTTCATCATGGCCATCAATGCCAATAAACACCTCATGGCTACCAAAAGCCTATAAAAGGAGGTCCATTCCAAGAAGAAAGAAATGACGAAAATAGATCCCAAGTACAAGCTCTGAAAATCCAAAAAATCCAAGAGAGAGACGAAGTTCTGCTACTTTGCTCCCGAAAGCACCACAAGGTGATCAACGTCCCTTGGGTGCCACCCCCCCAAGGTCTCCTCCTTCTCCAACATGGCCTAAACGTGGCTTTTCAGCCCGTTTACTTGGTTTTTCATTGGATATAGGACCTCCTCTTGGTCCTTGTCCTTTAAAAAACTGAGGTTAGGAGCTAAGCCAAAGAATCAAAGCATCACATGTTCTCATTTGAAGGACGATGGCGAAGTCCATACATGACTTGCGACCGTCGATCTCAACGTGTCCCCACAATCTCCTGAGAAGTTAGATCCCTTTTCTTACTTTTCTATTGTAGTTTGTATTTCTTAAAGAGACAAAGAAATCACAATTCTTGTCTTTCATATTTGATGAGTTTTGTAAAATCGCCTTTCACGGCAAACAAACAAAAACGCCTCTTACGGAATTCTCAAAAAAACAAACTTGTCTCTTTTCTTAATATTTATGCAATTTGAAAAGTTAGAAACAAGGATTGATTTCCTTTCCACTTGTGAAGGTGAATCTCCAGATCATCATTATTCCAAATTCCAAGTAGAAAGTAAATCTGGCATACCCGTACAAAAATGTTGATACTCGCGATCTTCCCTCCTCCGCCGAGACCCAGGTCAGCCCTCGGGGTGTGGAAGGAGAGGACGGAAGATTCCCGAGGGTCCATCAAGTTGGCACACCCGGTGGGACACGTTGACTTGAGAACGTGATGCTTTGATCACTTGTTTCCTTTCTAGTTGGTGGCCCATGTTGCATCTTGCATCTAAAAAAAAAACATGAGATGGGATTTCAATTGTTCTTTCTCACTTCAAAAAAAAAAAAAAAAAAAAAAACAAATCTGATCTCTTTTTCTTAAAAACTCAACTTTGAGAAATTTTGATCCTTCCCTCTTCGAACTTGATAGCTCACAGAAATGTTCGCAGCTATCGTTCATATCGGGGATTGGGCCATCTTTTCTCTTTGATGAATCCAATTGGGATTTCAAAAAAAAAAAAAACACCTTCATTTCAAACTCTTTCAAAAAAAAAAAAATGATCTCTCTTTCTCAAGATTCAACTTTGAGAAATTTTGATCCTTCCCTCTTTGAACTTGATAGCTCATAGAAATGTTCGCAGCTATCGTTCATATCAGGGATTGGGCCATCTTTTCTCTTTGATGAGTCCAATTGGGATTTCAAAAAAAAAAATTATTATAATTTCAAAAGAAAATTAGTTTTCTCTCTTTTGCATTCAAATTTGAGAAACCTTGGTTCCTTCCCTTTCGGATTTAGCGCTCGCAGAAATGTTAAGCCTTTGTTCAGATTGGAACACCATTCGTTCTCTTTAATGAGTTTTTTAAAAAACCTTTCAAAAAAGAGTTAAAAAAAAACACTAAGGTTCCACCAGTTGCGTTCTTTGACCAAAGTGGATTTAAGAAAAGCCTTGTCCAGAGTGTGGAGATACCTAGACTGTTCGAGGCATGGGTCCTCCAAACGGGTTCATTAAGTAATCCTACCCTTACCTGGGGGCTGATCTATCTACTAAGGTTTCATAAGATCGAATTGGAAATCTATGTGCACCTTTAAAAAAAATCCTCTAAAAAAAAACTTCTGTCACTTTTGAATTCAGAGATGAGAAATCTTGGTTCTTTCCCTTTCGGATTTAGCGCTCGCAGAAATGTTGAGCCTTGTTCGGAATGGAACACCATTTGCTCTCTTTGATGAATTCAATCTTGACCTTTCAAAAAAAAAAAAAAACTTCCATCACTTTTGAGTTCAGAGTTGAGAAATCTTGGTTCCCTCCTTTACGGATTTAGCGCTTGCAGAAATGTTGAGCCTTTGTTCGAAACGGAACACCATTTGCTCTCTTTGATGAATTCAATCTTGACCTTTCAAAAAAAAAAAAAAAACTTCCGTCACGTTTGGATTCACATCCGAGAAATTCTGGTTCCTTCCCTTCTGAATTTAGCGCTCGCAGAAATGTTGAGCCTTTGTTCGGATTGGAACACCATTTGCTCTCCTTTATGAATCCAAATTTGACCTTTCAAAAAATCCCATCTCGTGTCCTTTCCATGGATGCGATTTACAACATTTGTGCATAGCGGTGCTAGTACGCCCTTTCGGGTCTACTGTATTCGCGACCGACACATTTGTATCTCCAACCTTATATCATTTTACCTCGAGTGAGCCTTGCTTCTCGGTAATTTGAATTAAGGTCTACAATTGCTTCTAGCAGTCATTAGAACGCTCACTCTGAGTCTACCATACTTGCATTTTAGAACAATTGTATCCTCTATGGCTTTTTGCCTTCTTCATCGTCCTTGGGCTGGGCCATGTCCCCCCAAGTGATTTGAAAAGACAAAACCATAGTTGTTCTCCATTTATGATCACCATATTCTTGTGATTACTAATGGATTTGGTCTTGTTTCAGAAGTTTTCCAAAACTAACAATGGCAGCTTCATTGACCATCTCTTTCGATGAGAACAAGTACTTACTTATGCTTCAAGATAAGCAAAACAAGCATAAGCGCCCTACCAGTTGCCGAAGCGTCATCTCCCTCGACAACTCTCCAAACACCGGGTCAACTTCAACTCCCCAGACCATCGTCTTCGGATTACTGGGACCATTCCCACTTCCCGCAGAAGACACTGTACCTGCCAAGAAGCAGAAAACCGCCCCGCAACGTGTCACTAAAATGGTACCAAGGGCGAACACCAAGAAGCCTGAAGCCCATGGCGTTCCCACGAAGCCTTAATCCACAAGAAACCAGGTTTACCACAAAACCTAGTCCCCGAGATCTTCACCAAAGCAACGGAGGTCCCGAACATCAGCAAAGCCAGCATACTTGGCCCCTCTCAAGGAGAATCAATTCTACCCTCTCTTTTACATGAAAGAGGAGAAACCTACCCTCCACCCAAAAAACAAACAAAATCATCATGAACCGGCTTGCTCCTACAAGCCCAAAATCAAATCCTGCATCGTTAGGCCTCCGCGAAAACATACTGAAGCATGTACTCCTGCGAGTCGACCCTTCATCTCAACAAGGGCCGAGCTCGCAAAATTCAACTCTTCATTGCGACAGACAAAGGACCGCGTCCAAATTCTGTCCTTGCCAAGCTTCAAAGAAGACAAACTCGGCTGCTCCGCACGAGGGACTACATCCTTCATCGCCAGAGCCCAGCCAAAGCTGACTGAAGCTCAAATTGTTCATCGTATGCATCGCCGCACTACATATCGACAAAAGAGACTCGAGAAACAAAGAACCCAGCGTTTTACTCTCCATGTCTCAAACAAATGGGTCGAAAAAGAAAGACCCGACCAATTCGTTGCTGTTCATATGGTTGGCAAAACCAGAAAACGCCGGAAGTCAACAACCAAAATCAGTGTTAGAGGTCCGGTGACTCGCAGCGTCTCCCGGACACGAACACATTTAGAAGAATCCTCCACTCCTCCAAGCCAAGGACACCGGAGTAACCACTCTTCAGATTCTTCATCCAGAAGAATGAGCCCCAGCTCAGTCACCAGGACGATTTCTTCGTTCGAATCTCGAGGGATGAACGTCTTGGCTATAAGTTCTGAGTAACCTCCACCGCATGATGACGTAACTGCACGCATCAGGCAATTGGAGCAAGGACAACAGAGAATTGAGGCTCTGATGGAAAACCTTATTCTCACTCTATAGCGTCCACCACCTAACAATGAAACCCCTCCGAATCATGAAGATGACGAGGGCAATGCAGAAAATAATGAGTTGCGTGCCCTTACCAAAAAGGACGTGGACAATATCCTCGCCAAAGCAAAAGAAGAGGATACTTGAAGGAACATAGGATCAAGCCACCCTACCCTCTATGGATGGACTCGGTTCCGTTCCCGGCAAAATTCAAACAACCTACTCTCCAGACATATACTGGGAAAGGTTCAGCCAGACAACATGTCATCCATTTCAAGATCTTGACGGGAGCCATTGCGGATCAAGATGCCCTCAAGATTCGCCTCTTTGCAAGTACCCTAAAAAGGTACAGCCTTTGATTGGTACTCCACTCTGCCGGAGAACTCCATCCAGAACTATGCTATGCTAGAGACACGCTTCCTGACCCACTTCCAAGGTGAGGATCATCCTGTTACTATGGCTCAACTCTGTAGCCTAAAACATGGAGAGAATGAGTCAACATATGACTTCATTCACAAATGGAAGGCAATGGCGTACAAATGCTCAAATATACTGCCACAATCGTCGCTAGTCGACATCTGCCGTAACAATATGAGAGCAAAAATTCGCTCCATGATTATCGGTAACAAATCAAAAAACCGGGAAGAACTCCTCGAAGCTTCCATGGAAGCTGAAATGGTGATCAAAGACCTCAACAGTCAGAAATCATCAAAGAAAGAGCCGACTGCTGTTACAACCTCAAAACCAAAGAAAAGGGAGGTTCTCAATGTGCAGACTAAATCAGCTCCTCAGCAACCAAAGAAACCTGAAAACAAAACTGCAGGTAAAAGACCTGAACTCTATGATGCCTTCAAAGAACGTGTAGAAAAGAAATATCCGTTCGATGAAGATGTTGAAGAAATCTTTGAGGCTCTCCTAGCAAATGGCAAACTCATTTTGCCAGAGCCCAAAAGACCGGGAGATGTTGGCAAAACCAATGATCCCCGATACTATCCATACCATCAGATGATCTCACATCCTCTCAATCAATGCTTCGTTGTGAGAGAGAAAATCAATGAGATGTGGAAAAACGGAGTCATAACTTTTGACAAAAACTACGGCTCCACTTCTGTCAACATGGTGTCATGTGGGCAAGTTTCAAAATCATTAAAGAAGAAGACCATTACTTCATTCAAGGTGATAAAAATGGCTCAAGCGTCCCAAGAATTGGTTCCCTATCCAACATCAGATGGACAACCTATATGGGTGCATCCTGATCTCCCAGATGATGAAAATTGGGAGATCGTCAAAACAAAGCCGACCGCTCGGCAGCGAAGGCAAGCCAAGAGACAACTCCGCAAGCTCAAACAGCAGCAGAAGTCTCAACCAAAACAAGAAGTCTCTGAAAAAGTAGAAACTTCTTCTACTGCTTCACTTGGGACGATGGAAGAATCTCTTCCCAAAACCTCCAAGGCGGTAAGAAAATTCACTCTTGATGATTTCATGCCACCTCTATACAAAAATGAAAATGTGCAGGGGGCATCATACTCTTGTAATTTGGTAGTTGGATTCCCTATGGATGGATACGAGTCCAATGACACTGCCAGTGATATCGATGAGTGGGAAGAATACCTTGAAACAGGAGAATACCTCTCCGACGAGGAATGGATTCCCGGCTCTCATCTTATGCCAGTAATCTGCTATAACCCATTACAGCCACAAGGATCTTGGACTGATGATGAAGAAGACCAGGGCCCTGTTCAAGAAAACGCTGTTGATCCAGCACCAGCAAATGCTTCAGTGGAACCCAACATGGGCGAACCACGAGGAGCGGATGACGAAGAAGATTTGGCTCCCATGCCTGATCTTGAAGAATATGCAAGAATCTTGCAACATCTTGCCATAGAGCAGGAGTAGGATCGCATCAATCTTCGTCATGATCCAGAACTGGAAGTCCCTGAAAATCAACGGGAACTTTCTCCCTCAACTCCTGAAAATGGAGAAAACAATTGGATCGATGATCCTCTTACATTTGAGGATGAGTCCGATTCCCAACAGTCTGCACTGGGGGCATCCCCTGTCAGGATGACCAGCAATGCGATAGCTCAAGACGATAGTGCCTCTGAAGCTTCCGAAGACACATACTCCTCAACCGGTAGCGTATCTTCCGGAGCTACATCCTCTCAGGTGACTTCCACTGAGATAATATCCTCTCAGCCCTCGTCTCCTGAAGCTGTGACATCAGAACTCAAGCCTCTCCCGATTGATCATCTTGAAGAAACTTCTGCCAATGAAATCTTCTTTAATGAAAACTCAGTCAATTGGTCCCAGATACCCGATCTCACAGGCAATGTCTGGGCTAATAAAGAAAAGTTGCCGGCTGCTGTTCAGGACTTGTTCCCAGAAATTGCTCCGTGCAACACAATTACTGAAGACACCAATGCTGTTACAGAGACGTCTTCAGCAAAGGATCAACCCCTTGATCCTGAGAGTGATCTTCCAAAAGAAGACCAGTCTCTAGAAGCTCTTGAAGTTGGTAGAGGTACCCGTTCTGGCCGGGATTACCAAAAAAATTACAACCAACCTTCTTCTTCTTAGGTAAATCCTTCGGGAAAGCAAGTTGTAAGCGCCCCAAGTGGCAACAATAATGAAAATGCAGGCCCGAAGGAGGCTTTCAAGTATGACTTGATTGAGCACTTCAAACACATACCTGCACGTCTACACATCCTTGACTTATTACGAATGTCTCCACAAACTCGTGATAGTCTCATTTTAGAAATACAAAGGCTGAATACGGATGTCGACAAACATGCCCCACAAGTCCTACAAATTGAAATGGACTATAGGGTCAAAAAATCAAATACTCCCTCAAAGGGAGAAAAGAAGAAAACTGAGGGATCAAGCAATGAATGCCTCTCGGTACAAAAAGCAGCAAGTGCAACAATTGCCTTCGACAAGGATGACCTCCTCCTAGGTGAAACAAAGCACAACCGTCCCTTGTACTTTACGGGGTACGTCAAAGAAATACCAGTACACAGAGTTCAGATCGATCCAGGTTCTGCAGTCAACTTCATCTCTACTTCGGCACTCGAAGAGCTGGGCATCCCACCTAGCAAGCTGAGTCACACGTCTGTATCCATCTTCGGATATGACGGCAGCACTCAAAAGCCTATCGGCAAAATCAGATTCAAATTGCAAATCGGTGATCTTATTTCTGAAGTCACCGTGTATGCGATAAAGACCCCTTCATCTTACAATATACTCCTTGGACGCCCCTGGATACATGACAATGGTGTCGTCCCTTCAAATCTACATCAATGTATCAAGTTCGTTGGCAACGATGGCTTGATACACCGAGTGTTTGCAGACAAAAAGCCCTTCAAAGGCAGAGATGTCCGTTTTGCAGATGCTCAAATGTATAAAGATGGAAAAGAAGAACAGGAGGAAAAAACAATTCACCTTGTTAACAGTCTCCAGAAAGATAAAGGCAAGGCTACTCAGCAATCACCGGAGGTAAACAAACCCTCCACCAAACTCGAAGTAAGCGGCCAAGCTCCCTTCGTCGTCTCCTTCAAATCTCCAAAGCCTTTGGTAATCACTACCAAAGCAAAGAAGACAAAACAAAAGGCTGGGGGCAAATTCACTGTCTCCTTTGTGTCTATTATGCATGACACAGGTTCGGAGTCAGAGCCAGAAGATGACACAGCATCGAGCCAAGCTAATACTCAACGAGATCAGCCCGCTCTCACTTCATTGGAGACACCTGCAGACATAGAAGACCCTACGTCTGCTTCCTTTGTTATTCCGACAACTTCGCCAGAAGAAAAAGTGATTTACTCCCACAGATCAGGAGCATCTCCACTGAACTCACTGCTTGAACCTTTCCAAAACGAAGGTATGCCTCAGCTATCCCTGTATAGTCCAATGGCACAAGCTATCATGAAGAAAATGGGCTATGACGCTCAAAATCCGACTGGTTTGGGAGGTGGCCGTGCTATTCTCACACCATTGGAACCCACCCTGATCAAAAGTCAACCAGAAGATTGGAAAATCCACCTTCATAAAGGCAAGTCTTCATATGGGTTGGGGTATGATCCTACCGCTCCTATGAGACAGTTGACACCATGGCTACAAAGTCGCTTTACCGACCAAGCCTCAACATCTCATGAAGACATTGATATCCCTGGATATCTCTTTGAGGAGTTTTTCGTCAAAAATCCAGAAAGCTCCTCCAATTGGTATAATTTCTCTGATGATAAAGAGGAATTGCCCGATGACACAAACGAGCGGTTCCCTGTCCCAAAAGAATCATCGTCTCTAAAAGAAGTACCCTACTTCAACCCAATTCCAGCAAATGATTGCGACCATCTCATTGCAAGCCTTGAGAAGGATACTGATCAAGAAGATCCATGGACAGAAACAGAACCTCAGTCTGAAAATGCCTCTGGAACTTCAGAAGGTCTTGTTAAGTTGGAAGCCTCTGAAAATATTGTGAAGGAACCACCTTCAAACCTTCCGACAGAAGATCCTGTCCAAAAGATAGACTTGGGAACATCTGATAACCCACGTCCTGTATTCATAAGCAAGAATATAAAGGATGATGAGTTACCCGAGTATATCTCTTTTCTTCGTGAGTTCATTGATTGCTTTGCATGGTCTTATGCCGAAATGCCTGACTTGGATCCCAAAGTAGCGGTTCACAAGCTCAACTTGCAAAAAGAAATCAAGCCTATCAAACAAGGTCAAAGAAGATTCCGTCCCGACGTGATGGACAAAATTGAACAAGAAGTTCAGAAACTCAAAAACGTTGGCTTCATCCGCGAGGAACAGCATCCTGAATGGTTGGCCAACATCGTCCCTATGACAAAGAAAAATGGGCAGATAAGGGTCTGTATTGACTATAGAGACCTGAATAATGCATGCCCTAAAGATGAATTCCCGCTCCCCATACTAGAGGTGATGATTGATAACACCTATGGGTTCGAGCGAATGACATTCATGGATGGATTCTCTGGCTACAATTAGATAAAAATGCATCCTGAAGATGAAAGGCATACGTCATTTCGTACACCATTTGGCGTGTATTGCTACACTGTCATGCCATTTGATCTGAAAAATGCAGGTGCAACATATCAGAGGGCTATGATGAAAATATTCCAAGATATACAGCACAAGACGGTCGAATGCTATGTTGACGACCTCGCCATCAAAAGTAGAAGAAAAGAAGACCATCTCGATGATCTTCGAGAAATCTTCCTCCGACTTCGCAAACACAAATAGCGGATGAATCCACTAAAGTGCTTCTTCGGTGTCTCATCGGGTAAGTTTCTCGGATTCATAGTACGGAACGCTGGAATATAACTTGACCCTACCAAAGTCAAGGCTATCATTGAAATGCCATCTCCCAGAACCCTAAGAGAATTAAAAGGGCTTCAAGGAAGGTTGGCCTACATTCGACGGTTCATCTCCAATCTATCAGGGAAATGCCGTCCATTCTCTCGCCTGATGAAGAAAGGCGTCGATTTTGTCTGGGATGCTAAATGTCAAAATGCATTTCAAGACATCAAAGCATACCTCACCAAACCTCCAGTGCTGGCTGCCCCTACAACTGGAAAACCATTTATCTTGTACACAAGAGCTCTCGACCACTCTTTGGGTGCTCTGCTCGCACAAGAAAAGGACGACGGAAAAGAAGCTGCTCTATATTACCTTAGCCGCATGATAGTAGGTGCAGAGCATCGCTACTCCCCAGTCGAAAAAGAATGCCTTGTAGTAATGTTCGCTGTACAAAAGCTGCGTCACTATTTACTGTCGAATACAGTCTACCTGATTTCGGGGATCAACCTCCTAAAGGTCCTTGTCACAAAAGCAGGTTCTCTCAATGCCCGACTGGCAAAATGGTCTATTCTTCTATCACAGTTTGATATTAGGTATGTGCCACAAAAAGCAATCAAAGGACAAGCTCTAGCAGACGTCCCTGCAGAGCATCCATTGCCTAAAGATTCTCCACTCAGGGATGATCTCCCAGACGAATTTGTCTACATGGTGGAAACTTCCTTATCAAATGTTTCCTTAGACATGTACTTTGACGGTGCAACCAGAACAAATGAAATGGGAAAGCAAATATCGGGAATTGGCATCCTCTTTGTCAGTCCCGACAAATACATGATCCCACATGCCTTCTCGCTACTGAAACCATGTTCAAACAATGCAGCTGAGTACCAAGCCCTGATTGTAGGATTGGAACTCGCCCTCGAATCCGGCATCACCATGCTGGAAGCTTTTGGGGACTCTCAACTGATCGTCAACTAGATGAATCAAAAATATGAAGTCAGGAAGCCTGATTTGCTACCTTACTACAATAAGGCGCAGTGGCTTCGACAAAAATTCAACATCTGCCATATCACCCACATCCTCAGAGGTGAAAACATCCGTGTAGATGCCCTGGCCGGACTTGCCGCATCTATGACAATCCAAGAAGGGGAAAACATGCAAGTCACAGTGTGTCAAACAAGGATTCTCGCTCCTCTCAACACACACCAAGCCGTTGCTGAATGCCACCAAGTGGTTGGAAGTCGGATGTCCATCCTCAAACCTCCGATTGGTGACTGGAGAGATCCGTTCATTGATTACATCATGTTTGGAATCCTACCTGAAGATCCAAAAGAGCGGGTAAGCATCCAAAGATGAACCCCGAACTTTCATTTGGATATACCTTCAAAAGCGCTTTACAGAAAATCCTTCAACGGAGTACTCCTACGCTGCTTGTCACAACAAGAGGCTGAGGAAACTCTCAAAGAAGTACATGCTGGTCTTTGTGGAGCCCATCGGGCTGGCCCTAAGCTCTACAACCAGATAAAAAGGCTAGGTTATTATTGGCCTACCATGGTAGCTGATGTAATGCAATTTGCCAAGCGCTGCAAAAAATGCCAGATTCATGGAGATTATGTCCACATGCCTCCCGAATAGCTACATCCAATAGCAATCTCATGGCCTTTCGAAGCCTGGGGTATGGACATCATAGGTCCTATCTCTCCCCCATCAAGCAAAGGTCATCGCTTCATCTTCGCCGCTACGGATTATTTCTCCAAGTGGTCAGAAGCATTTGCGCTTAGCGAAATGAAGACCTCATCAGTCATTCAGTTCTTGCGCACCAATATTATTTGTCGCTTCGGCATACCTAAAAGATTCGTCCATGATAACGGACCATAATTCCGGGATCACAGATTCTACAAGTTTTGCAACAAGTACAAAATCCAAAGTTGTCCTTCGACTCCATATAATCCAGCAGCGAACGGACTAGCAGAAGCCTTCAACAAGACACTCAGCAAAATTCTCAAGAAAATGGTCTCTAGTAATAAAAGAGACTGGGGCGACAAACTACCAAAAGCCTTGTTGGCCTATCAAACCACCGTTCCAGGACCAACCCATAGCACACCATTCTCTTTGGTCTATGGATGCGAAGCTGTTGTCCCTTTGGAAGTACAAATTCCTTCCTTAAAGGTATCTTTTCAAAATGACATGACGCAAGAAAGCAATGTCAAATTAAGACTCCAAGAGCTGGACAATCTCGATGAAAGACGACTCGAAGCTTTACAAAGCATTGAGTTATACCAAGCACGCATGGTAGGATCTTTCGACAAGAAGGTCAGGCAACGCGCATACAAAAAGGGTGGACTTGGTTCTTGCAGTAAAAAGACCCATAGTCTTTGCCCACAAATCCAAAGGCAAATTTGAACCAAAATGGGAGGGACCCTTCGCCATCGACAAAGTCTTCTCCAATGGCGCATACGCTCTTCTAAACATGGAAGGAGACAGATGTATGCTGCCCATCAACGACAAGTTCTTGAAGCGGTACTACCCTTGAAGACTTCCTCAAACGGGTCAGATCGATATCTACACGACCAAAGCCTATTTCCAAGGTACTTGCTCGTCAAACCCACCCCTTTTGAAATTTTCATCTTTATGTTGAGGTTTCCGAAAAAAAAAAAAAAACTCTCTCAAAACAATGCTTGCTTTCATTGTTCAAAAAAGAAATTAAAATCCAAAATCCGAGTTTAGGAGCCTCTTCCCGGACTTGACCAAAATTTTCGATCCTTGAAACCAAAAATTCATGGTTTGAAACAAAAACCAGGACTCAGGAATTTTCACCCTGGTCTGCCTTGGCTCTTACAAACAAAATGGTTTTAAGCCAAAATTTATGACCATCGTGTCTCTGAACAAAAAAAATGTTTTTTTAGAAACCGCGGGGAAGCGAGACATAGTCGATACTCGCAAAACCCAAAAATCGCAAGGAAGCGAACCCCATTCGATACTTGCAAAATTTCAAAAATCGTGGAAAAGCAACAAACCAGTTGATATCCACAACCCAAATTTCAAAAAATGTGGAGAAGCAACATACCAGTTGATATCCACAACCCAAATTTCAAAAATCGTGGAGACACAATATTCCAGTTGCTATCCACAACCCAAATTTCAAATGGTTCGAGAAAACCTCAAATTTCAAAAATCGCGGGGAACCGACGTCAAGTCAGTACCCGTAAAACCAAAAGTTTTATGAAAAGCAGGGAAGCGACGCTTAGTCGATATTTGCACCCCAATTCGCGAGGAAGCGACATTCCATCGATACTCGTAAAACCCAGCCCGCGAGGAAGTGACATTCCATCAATACTCACAAAACCGAATGAGCAAGGAAGCGACATTCCATCGATACTTGCAAGACCATTCAGCGGGGAGCCGACATTTAGTCGATACTTGCATTTTGAAAACCAAAAAGCGGCTATAAACGCCAAAAAGCGGCTATAAACGCCAAATTCGGCTATAAATGCCAAAACAAAAAAAATCAGGCTATAAACGCCAAAATTCGGCTATAAATGCCAAAATCGGCTTTCACGCCAATAAAACAAAACTTGGTTTTCAAAAAACTCGGCTATAAACGCCAAAATCCGGCTATAAACGCCAAATCCGGCTATAAACGCCAAAAGTCAGCTATAAACGCCAAAATCGGGTTTTATGCCATACAAAAACTTTGGCTCTCACGTCACAAACAAAACAAAACTCGGCTCCTATGCCATTCTAAAAAATCGGCTTTCACGCCATCCAAAAAGCTTTGGCTCTCATGTCATAAACAAAAAGCTTTGGTTCTCATGCCACAAACAAAATTTTGGCTCTCATGCCACAAACAAAATTTGTCTCCCATGCCACAAAATGAAATTCAGCTTCTATGCCATTCCAAAATTCGGCTTTCATGCCATCTCAAAAACTTTGGCTCTAATGCCATCTCAAATTTTTGGCTCCCATGCCGTAAAACAAAATTTGGCTCTTACGCCACAAAATTAGGCTTCCATGCCACCAAAATTTCGCTTTACAAGCCATCAAAAAACAGGTTTTTCGCCACAAAAATTGGTTTTCATGCCCAAAACAACCCTTTGACAAAAGATTTCACAAAATGACAACCTTTTGATCAAATTCAAAACAAACATTCCCATCAGCTTTTACTCAAATGTGTTTTCATAAAAAAAATGATTTAAGTGAAAAAAATGGGATACAAAAATATAGTACCAAAACCGTTTATATATGGAGGTACCAAAAAAAAAGAGAAGAAGGAAAAAGAGTTTGTTACAACTCATGAGCTCAATCCGACATGGTCTTCAACCAAAGGTTCAACTCCTCAAGCAGACCCTTGGCCTTAACTTCCAAAGTTTTTAGGCCACGCTTCTTCAAAATGTCCCCATAAAACGCGGCCGAATGCCGTGACCCATCTGCAGCACGAGGAAGTTCTTCCCAGAGGACCTGCCACTGCTCATGCTCCTGAGTCTTCCTCCGGACATTACCTTCAGCTTCCTCAACCTGGCGAATGAGAGTCCCCTCCTTGTCACGAGCCTCCACAATGGCGGTCCATTTGGCAGCAACCTCTTCCTCTAAAAGATCAAGACATTGCCTAGCCTTGACAACCTCCTTATCATGGCGGTCCAAGTCTTGCCTTAGCCCCATGATGGATAACTCGGTAACGTTCTTCTCCCGAACGATCTGCCTCCGAGTCTCCGTGACCTTAGTCAGCTCAGCTTTGACTTTGCTGGAAGGTTTTATGAACATCTCATCAAAGAAATCACCATCTGGGAAACTCTTGGTCTCAGTCCATTTGTTCCCCAGGGCGATGATTTCCTCAACAAAGTCTTTGGCGCTCGCAATGTCCAGACTGACTTCTTTGCTATCAGCGAGGATGTCCTGCACATGCTTGATCATGCCAAAACCAGCTTCCAAATGACCTGAAGAAAGAGTCCAAACCCATGAGCTCAAGACAGTCTTCAAACCTTCCTTGCATACTGAAGGTGCGGTGCAGATGAGGATTCGCCATGCTCTGGTGCCCGACTACCCACGTCATGCTCCATTGGAAGAGTAATCAATAAACTCTTTCCAACGGAAGAAGCTGACTCATTGAAAGAAGGAGAAGCCCTTACTCCTGGATCAGCAGCAGGTATCCCCTGTTCTGGCTTTGAGGAAGATGGAGGAATCTCTCCTGCTGCTTCACAATCTGTCAAAGAAAAAAAAAAGAAAAGACAAAAAGGTATGAATATAATCTTGTCAAAAATATATCAAGATTATTATTACAAATATACCTGCTTCGACGACCGGCGGAGTACTCTCTGCCTCTTTGAGCTCATCCGAAGCATTGTCAAAAGTTCCGTCCATAGATGGCTCGAAATCGTCGGAATCCTCTGGCAAGTCAGCTACATGTTAGTAAATGACAGCAAAAGAAGAAAAAAAAAAAAAGCAAAAGCCAAAGCAAATCATACCAGGTGAAGTTTCTGAAACCACTCCAGAGTCCCTGGGCTCTTCCTCAGATGCTACGACTGGATCCGTCATCGCCTCATCGGCAGGAACCTCAGGCATCATTAGGTCATCGTCCTCTGCTAAAAAAAAAAGGCAGCGGATCAAAACAAAATCTTTAACAAGAAAAAAAAAGGGAAGAAACAAAAGAAAGAAAGGGGATCATACCAGCTGTCTCCTCTTCTCTGCTTCTCTTCTCCGGAGGCTCGTCAGCATCCTCAGACACCTCCTCAGCAATGGTGAGAGGAACTTCAAGATCAGAAAGACTATCGTGCCGTCTCATGTTACGGCGTTGTCCTCTCCTCTTGCCTCGGCGGGTCAATCTGCTCGACGATCCTGCCCCACTATCAACATCAGGCATCTCATAAGAGTCCTCACTGGATGGTCTACTTTTCTCAGTAGACTCCATGGAAACCTTCATATGTTCTGCCTGTATCATAGCATCGATCTCGGCCTCCTCCTCCTCCAGCTGTCTCAAGACCTCACCAGGAATTCCTTGTGCAGCTCCTGATCTGATGATGTCCTGCTCATTGAGAAAGCCTATCTTATGCTTCTCTCCAGAAAGGAAGGCCAAAACTTCCTCCCGACGGACACCATCCGATTTGCCAAGACCTTTCCCAAGAGATTGCTTAATATCAATGATGGAACGCGCTCCGAGGCGCCTGCTGGGGCGGCTACCGGGGTCGGCGGAACGTGGGAGCCCGTCGGGTCCGGCCCTTTCGCGCCCTGGCGGGCCCTGAAGCGTGCATCAACATTTCTTTTGTGTGGGTGTGCCAGATTTTCTATTTTACTTTGAATTGCAAGTGGTAATCCGGAGATCAACCTTCGCAAGTAAAAAGGAAATCAACTTCTTTCAAGTTTTCCATTGCACAAATATTTAAGAAAAGAGACATTTTCTTGATTTGCCGTGAAAGGCGATTTTGTTTGGCATTTATAGCCGATTTTGGCGTTTATAGCCGATTTACAATTCTCATCAATAATGAAAGACAAGAGTTGTGATTTTTGTCTCTTTTAGAAAAATACAAACTACAATGAAAAGCAAGAAAAGGAAGATCTAACTTTTCAGGAGATTGTGGGGGACTCGTTCAGATTGACGGTCGCAAGCCATGTATGGGCTTCGCCATCATCCATGCAGATGAGAACAGAAGATGCTCTTGATTCGCTTGGCTTGGCTATAACCTCAGGTTTTTAGAGGACAAAGACCAAGAGAAGGTCCTATGTCCAATAAAAAGCTAAGTAGACGGGCTGAAAAGCCACGTCTAAGCCATTGGAGGCAGCAGGAGAAGGCAAGGACCTTGGGGGGGGGTGCCCCCCAAGGGACTTTTGTCACCTTGTAGCGGTGGCCGGTGCAGAACTTCAGCAGAGTTTTTTTCTCTCTTTTTTCTTTCTCTGGATTCTTTCTGATCCCTTTTTTTCTGATCTTCTGATTTTCTCCTCTTTTTTCTGATCTTTTTTTCGATCTTCTGATTTTCTCCTCTTTTTTCCGATCCTTTTTTCCGATTTTCTGATTTTCTCCTCTTTTTTCTCTGATCCCAATTTCAATGGAATGCTCTCCTATTTATAGGCTTTTGGTAGCCATTTAGGAGGGTTTATGAGCCTTAATGGCTTTAATGGGAGGAGTTACAAGATTTATTTCTTGATTTTGTAACTCCTTTTTCCTTGAATCTGATTGGCCGATGGAGATTAAGGGCTTTTAATCACCTTAATTACCATAATGGGAGGAGTTTCATGGGTTAAATGCCATGACTTAATTGATTTGTAACTCCCAAATGCTTGCTTCTGATTGGGCCGTCCAAAGAAATGAATTAATGACTGCAATAAAGCTAGTCAATTAACCACATTAATTGGTCGCCGAGCAGTTGAAGAGTCGCGGGCCATGCCGTGTCTTCTGGAATTCTTCTGGCGACGATCATCGATGGATCTACATGCTGATCGACATCGGATGAACATGTAGCTTCAGACATTGGTAGCTAAGAGCGGGCCGGTGACATCTGTCTTGTCGATTTCACGATCGGTCGGACAGAAAGTGCACTTTCTTGGTCAGCCGGTTGGCGATCTTGGAGCGATCACTGATGATTTTATGCTTTTGGAGGTTGACCCGTGATTTTGACGGATGTCGTCGGATATGAGTCAATTTCAAGCACTAAAAATCACATTTTCAGGAAACCACAGGGGCCAAAGTGCGCGAAACGCGAAAAAAGACGGAAAAACGGGTCACCGGCGGAAAATCCGGTGACCCGGACCTCCATGGTCGCCGGCGACCATGGCCCATGGTCGCAGGGGCCTGCGACCATGGGCCATGGTCGCAGGGGCCTGCGACCCTGGGGGATTTTTCCCCTTCGGAGCCCGTTTTGCGGTCGTTTTGAGGTCTTTTTCGTCGCCGTTTTCTTCTGTATTTTTCTTGACATTTCTTCTCATTTATTGGCTTGATTTCCCTGTAGAAAACCTGATGAGAATCCTTGCATTTTTAGAGTGCAAAGTTTCCAATTTTCCGGGAAAGCCGAAGACTTTGTCGCGTAGAGCTGCTGATTTTCCGCCAGAAGTCGAAACTTGGTCAAACGATGTCGGAATGACCTGAAATTTGAGGTGAAGCCTCC
Source organism: Umbellularia californica (assembly GCA_028538565.1). NCBI lineage: Eukaryota > Viridiplantae > Streptophyta > Magnoliopsida > Laurales > Lauraceae > Umbellularia > Umbellularia californica. The sequence continues at coordinate 42,355,930 of JAPQWN010000008.1, forward strand.
TGAGCAATAAATAAGACCAACCATAGGCTTTTGTTTGAGTTTTGAAGCCGTTTGGGGTCCCATCGATGCTTCACTTGATTTTCCTGCGGGGAAAATGCCGAGCGTTGATATGTGGCCAAACGATGTCCGATTGACCTGAAATTTGACGGGGAGCCTATTGGAGTCATTTTGAGACGTTCCATGGGCTCCGTTTTGGATGTCATGGTCCCGGGTTGCTCCGCCGCCGGTAGGCTTGATTTTGCTGCTCGAGCATTGATGGAGGGTCAAACGTTGTTGGTTTGACTTGAAATTTGGCATAGAGCCCTTTTGAGACATGCTGGAGTCATCTGTAGGCTTTGATCGAAGTTTTGACGTCTCCGATGATGTCGCCGCCGGGAGCTCCCGTTTAGCTGTCGGAGAAGTGAAGTTAGGCCAAATGTTGTCGAAATGGCCCGAAACTTCATGTGTACTCTTCTCTTGGCTATCTTGAAGGATCTTGCAGTTTTTGTTTGATTCTGACAAGATTTGATTTTTTGGAGAAATTGCATTGCCTATTTATGGCAGGTTGCGACTTCATGCAGCTTTCTTGGTGTTGAAGAGGCAAAGTGACATTTTTGGTGTCAACAAATGCCCCCTCGAGGTACAGCGACGAGTTGCTTGACTTTTGTAGTCGATGTGCCTCGAAGAGATTTTTGAAGGAGAGCTTGTGTCTTGACCAAGAGTCTTTGAGCAATCTTTCTTTTGGTAGAGTAGCCTTTGAGCTTCCAGGGGAATTTTATGGTAGTGAAAGGAATCAAATACCATCTCGAGGCAAAGTTTTGAAGATGACATCAGGGATGTGGATTTGGGCTTTTGTTTTTGACCTTGTGACCTAACAAGCTATATATGGCAGGCTAGGGGGTCGGGTTTTGGTTTTGATCTTGTGACCCAACAAGCTGTATGTGGCAAGTTGGGGGATCAGGGTTTGGTTTTTTGTTTTGGTCTTGTGACCTAACAAGCTGTATGTGGCAAGTTAGGGGACCAGGATTTGGTTTTTGGTCACTCTTTGGGACTGTGTGGGTCCATTGGAGTGGTTTGGATTTTTGTGAAATGTCAATTTCAAGATTTTGGCTCAATTTGGTATATGAGGCTGGATGGTTTGATTTTTGGAAGCTCATGGGGCTTGGGATTTTTTGTATGGTTCAATCAACTCAAAAGAGGCATGGAACCATTATTGTATGCTCTTGGTAAGAGGGATTCTTTCTGACTAAAAGCCCATTTTTTCTCTTTTTTTTTTTTTTTTTTTTTTTTTTTAGTGCCTAGGTGGTCAAACCTGGCTCATATGGGCTAGCCCATGGGACCTTAAGCTTTTTAGGATGGCTTAGATCTCATGTGGGGCCATTTTTGTAAAGAATATCTAAAGATATCTCATTTGGATAGAGAATATCTAAAAATATCTTTATGGGAGAGAATCTCTCGTCTTCCCTTAATTTGGGAGAGAATATCTCAAGGTATCTTTCTTTTTGGGAAAGAATCTTCAATATCCTTTTTTGTTGGAGAGAATCTCTCATTTGATTGATTTTGGGAGGAAATCTCTCAAAGACATCTTTCTTTTTGGGAAAGAATCTTTCTAATTCCTTCTCTTTTGGTAAGGTTACTTAATTAGTAACACTTACCTTTCTTCTTTGTTTCCTTCTTTGATTTGCTCTCCCCTATAAAAGCAAAGGAAGGTAGGATCTCTTGCTCTTATTGCTTTCTTTTGCAACAATCTCAAGAGAGCTCCAAGACCAAGAGTGCTTCTTCTTCAAGGATCTTCAAGCTTTTTCCTTCTTCTTCTCCATCAATGGCTTCGAGTAAGTTTTCTCTCTTTTTCTTTCAAGAAAACTCCATGTAGAGAATAGGATGGTAAAAAGAAGAAAGTTTCTCTCTTTTTTTTTTTCCTTCTTTTTTTTTTTTCTTTTCTTTCTATTCTTCTTCTCTTCTTTTTTTTTTCTTTTCTTTTCCACGTGATTTCTCTTTTTTTTTTTTTTTTTTTTTTTTTTTTTTTTTTTTTCACGTGATTTCTGTTTTTTTTTTCACGTGTGTCTCTTTTCTTTTTTTTTTCTTTCTGCCTTTTTTTTTGAAAGTTTCTTTTTTTTTTCTTTTCTTTCTCCCTCTTTTTTTTTTTGAGAAAGTTTCTCTTCTTTTTTTTTTTTTTGCTCATCATGATAATGCGTTTTTATGCAAATCTAGATGTTCATGCATGTACTTTTTGTAGATTGAGCATGATAGCATACCTGAAAATCTTTGCAAATTTGGGAATTTGGAGCTCGCAGCGATGTTGAGCCCTTCTTGATTTTGCGGAGATTTTGAGGTTTCGAAGCTCTCCATGTTCTGATTTGTTTTCTCACCCTGCTGCTGCCCCCTTTTTTTTAGCAGAGGATGAAGACTTGGCGATGCCTGAGGTTCCGACCAATGAGGCGGTGATGGAGCCGGTTATGGCATCTGAAGAAGAACCTAGGGACTCTGGAATGACTCCGGAATCTCCGACTGGTATGACTTCCTTCGCTTTCTCTTTTTTGTGCCTGCGACTTGATTTGCTAACATTTTTCTTGTCAGCTGACTTGCCACAGGATTCCGATGACTTCGAACCATCAATGGACGCAAATGTTGATGATGCTTCCGATGAGTTCATGGAGGAAGAGAGTGTTCCGCCAGTCGTCGAAGAAGGTACTTTGTAGTGATGACCCTGATGATGTTTTTTTTTAACAGGATCATATTCATACCTTTTTGTGTTTCATTTGCAGGTTTTGAAGTGACAGAAGAGAGTCCATCGCTTTCTTCAGAACCAGAGCAAGGGATGCCAGAGGTCGATCCGGAGGTAGAGACCAGTTCTGACATGATTGGGGAGATGCCTCGTGTTGAGATTCCCTCTCCAGTGGCTCCAAGTGAAAAGAGTTCTTTTGTTACTCTTCCAATTGGACATGACATGAGCAGCTGATCAGCGGAGAAGGGTGAATCTTCATCCAGTTCGTCTCTTCAATTTGCGAAGAAGGTGCTGGCTCGGGTTTTGAGTTCTTGGGTCAAGACTCTCTTTTCTGGACATTTGGAGGCAGGATTTGGCATGATCCCACATGTACAGGAGATTCTCACTGATACCGAAGAGGTTGGTCTGGATGTCACAAGTGCCAGGGCGACCGTTGATAGGATCATTGCACTGGGTGACAAGTGGTTTCAGACCATGGGTTTCCCTGACGACCAATTCTTCAAGGAGATGTTCTTGGACCCTGCTGATAAGGCTAAGTCTAACCTGAATGAGGCTACACAAAGCAAGAAGCAGCTAGTTCGGGAGAAGAACAAGGAAGAGCTAGCCATCATCGGATTGAGGCATGACCTTAACGTCCTTGATAGGGAAGTTGAGGAGGCCAGAAAACGTCTTGAGCATTTGAAGGCACAAGTCGATGCGAAGTGGGCTGCTATAACAGAGGCTCGTGACAGGGAGAGTACTCTGATTCGCAGGGTTGCAGATGCCGGTCAAGTTCTCGAGAGGAGGACTCTAGAAAACGAACGATGGCAAACTGCTGGGGAAGAGCTTCCCGGTGTAAAAGAAGGGTTACGGCATTCGCCAGCATCTCATGGCAAGTTCCTGAAGAAGCGTGCCTTGGAAACTCTGACGGATGAGGCCAAAAGTTTGCTTGAGGAGCCGAAGCTTTGGCTGGAGACCATTTTTGGCTGAGCTCCTGATTTTTTATAGCAGAAACCATTCTTCTTTTTTTTTGGTACCACATGTATTTTTTTTGGTACTTCTTTTTTTTCTTTTGCAGTGCTTGTGAACACTTTTTTTGGTACCACATGTATTTTTTGGTACTCTTTTTTTTTTCTTGTAGTGCTTGTGAACACTTTCTTTTTTTTTGGTACCACATGTATTTTTTTTGGTACTCTCTTTTTTTTTTGTTTTGTTTTCCCTACGCTCACTCAAATCTTTTTGTGATGAAAGCAATTGCTAAATGGGATTTGATCAAAAGCTTTGTCATTTTGTGAAAATCTTTTGTCAAATAATTGTTTTGGTAGGGGAAACGAATTTGGCGTGAAAGCCGGATTTTTGTGGCATTTACAGCCAGTTTTGACATGAGAGTCAGGTTTTTTTTGTGTGGCATTTATAGCCGATTTTTGAGATGGCATAAGAGCCAAAAATTTTGTTCGTGGCATGGGAGCCAATTTTGAGATGGCATGGAAGCCGAAATTTTATGGCGTAAAAGCCAAAATTTTGGTTGGCATGGAAGCTGGTGTTTGTTTTGTGGCATCTATAGCCAGTTTGGTGGCATTGATAGCCAATTTGTGGCATTTATAGCCGGTTTGGTGGCATTGATAGCCATTTTTTGAAAGCCAAGTTTTGGTTTGTCGGCGTGAAAGCCAATTTTTTGTGGCATTGATAGCCGGTTTGTGGCATTTATAGCCGGTTTTGACATGAGAGTCAGGTTTTTTTTTTTGTGTGGCATTTATAGCCGATTTGGTGGCATTGATAGCCGGTTTTTGGCAAAAGAGCCAGGTTTTGGCATTTATAGCCAGATTTTTTTTGGCTTTCAAAATGCAGGTATCGACTAAATGTCGCCTCCCCGCTGAATGGTCTTGCAAGTATCGATGGAATGTCGCTTCCTTGCTCATTCGGTTTTGCGAGTATTGATGGAATGTCACTTCCTCGCGAATTGGGGTGCAAATATCGACTAAGCGTCGCTTCCCTGCTTTTCCCAAGACTTTTGGTTTTGCGGGTACTGACTTGATGTCGTTTCTCCGCGATTTTTGAAATTTGAGGTTTTCTCGAACCATTTGTAATTTTGGGTTGTGGATAGCAACTGGTATGTTGCATCTCCACGATTTTTGAAATTGGGTTGTGGATATCAACTGGTTTGTTGCTTCTCCACGATTTTAGGTTTTCTCGAACCTTTGAAATTTGGGTTGTGGATATCAACTGATATGTTGCGTCTCCACGGTTTTTGGATTTTGCAAGTATCGACGAAATGTCGCTTCCCTGCGATTTTGGGTGCAAGTATCGATGGAATGTCGCATCCTTGCTTTTTTTCAAAATTTTTGTTTTGCGGGTACTGACTTTGATGTCGTTTCCCCACGATTTTTGAAAAACCATTTTTTTTTTTGTTTAAAGACACGAGGGTCGTAAATTTTGACCTAGAACCATTTGGCGGTAAAAGGTAAGGTGGACTAGGGTGGAAATCCCTGAATCCGGATTTTTGTTTCAAACCATGAATTTTGGTTCAAGGATCGAAAGTTTTGGTCAAGTCAGGGAGAGGCTCCTAAACTTGGATTTTTTTGTTTTTGAACAATGAAACGATGAAAGTAAGCATTGTTTTTGAATCTCTAGAAATTTTGACATTTGATATGAAAATTCTAAAGAGAGTGGGTTTGACGAGCGAGTACCTGAGAACAGGTTTTGGCCATACAGGCATTGCTCTTACCCAGTTGGGTAAGTCTTCAAGGGTAGTACCGCTTCAAGAACTTGCCGTTGATAGGCAGCATACATCTGTCGCCTTCCATGTTTAGGAGGGCATATGCGCCATTGGAGAAGACCTTGTCGATGACGTAGGGTCCCTCCCATTTTGGTTCAAACTTGCCTTTGGACTTGTGAGCGAAGACCATTGGTCTTTTTACCGCAAGAACCAAGTCACCCTTTTTGTAGGCGCGTTGCCTGACCTTTTTGTCAAAAGATCCTGCCATGCGTGCTTGGTAAAGTTCAATGCTTTGTCGAGCTTCGAGCCGTCTCTCATCGAGATTGTCCAGCTCATGAAGTCGTAATTTCGCATTGCTTTCTTGAGTCATGTCATTTTGTAGAGATACCCTCAGAGAAGGAATTTGTACCTCTAGGGGCACGACAGCTTCGCATCCATAGACCAAGGAGAATGGTGTACTATGGGTTGGTCCTCGAACGGTGGTTCGATAAGCCCACAAAGCTTCAGACAGTTTGTCGCTCCAGTCTCTTTTGTGATTAGAGACCATTTTCTTGAGGATTTTGCAGAGTGTCTTGTTGAAGGCTTCTGCTAATCCGTTTGCTGCCGGATTGTATGGAGTCGAAGGACAGCTTTGGATTTTGTATTTGTCGCAGAACCTGTAGAATCGATGATCCCGGAATTGTGGTCCGTTATCATGGACGAATCTTTTGGGTATGCCGAAACGACAAATGATGTTGGTGCGCAGGAACTGAAGAACTGATGAGGTCTTCATTTCGTTGAACGCAAATGCTTCTGACCTCTTGGAGAAATAATCCGTAGCAGCGAAGATGAAGCGATGACCTTTGCTTGAAGGGGGAGAGATAGGACCTATGATGTCCATGCCCCATGCTTCGAAAGGCCATGAGATTGCTGTAGGATGTAGCCATTCCGGAGGCATGTGAATGTAGTCTCCATGAACTTGGCATTGTTGGCAGCGCTTAGCAAATTGCATTGCGTCGGGTACCATGGTAGGCCAGTAGTAACCTAACCTTTTGATTTGGTCGTAGAGCTTGGGACCAGCCTGATGAGCTCCACAAAGACCAGCGTGAACTTCTTTGAGTGTTTCTTCAGCTTCTTGTTGTGACAAGCAGCGTAGGAGTACTCCATTGAAGGATTTCCTGTAAAGGATTTTTGAAGGGATATCCAAATGAAAGTTTGGGGCTCGCCTTTGGATGCTTACCCGTTCTTTTGGATCTTCAGGTAGGATTCCGAACATAGTGTAATCAATGAACGGATCCCTCCAGTCGCCGATTGAAGTTTGAAGGATAGAGATCCGACTTCCAACCACTCGGTGGCATTCAGCAACTGCTTGGTGTGTGTTAAGAGGAGGGAGGATCCTTCTCTCACTCACTGTAATTTGCATGTTTTCCCCTTCCTGGATCGCCATTGATGCGGCAAGTCCGGCCAGGGCATCTGCACGGATGTTTTTACCTCTACGAATGTGGGTGATGTTGCAGATGTCAAACTTTTGCAGAAGCGATTGTGCCTTGTTGTAGTAAGGAAGCAGATCAGGCTTCCTGACTTCGTATTTCTGATTCATCTGGTTGACGATCAGTTGAGAGTCTCCAAAGACTTCCAGCATAGTGATACCGGATTCGATGGCGAGTTCCAATCCTAGGATCAGAGCTTGGTATTCAGCTGCATTGTTTGTGCATGGTTCCAATAGCGAGAAAGCGTGTGGAATCATGTATTTGTCAGGGCTAACAAAGAGGATGCCAACTCCCGAGATCAGTTTTCTATTTTCATTTGTCCTGGTTGCACCGTCAAAGTACATGTCCCAGGAGGCATTTGGTGAGGAAGTCTCCACGTTGTAGACAGGTTCGTCTGGGAGATCATCTCTGAGTGGTGAATCTTTAGGCAATGGATGCTCTGCAAGGAAGTCTGCTAGAGCTTGGCCTTTGATTGCTTTTTGTGGCACATACCTAATATCAAATTGTGATAGAAGGATGGACCATTTTGCCAGTCGGGCATTGAGAGAACCTGCCTTTGTGACAAGGACCTTCAAGAGGTTGATCCTCGAGACCAGGTAGACTGTGTTGGAAAGCAGATAGTGACGTAGCTTTTGTACGGCGAACATCACTGCAAGGCATTCTTTTTCGACTGGAGAGTAGCGATGCTCTGCACCTACTAGCATGCGGCTGAGGTAGTATAGAGCAGCTTCTTTTCCCTCACCATTCTCTTGTGCAAGCAGAGCGCCTACAGAATGATCAAGAGCTCTTGTGTACAAGATGAATGGTTTTCCAGTGGCAGGGGCAGCTAACACTGGAGGTTTGGTCAGGTATGACTTGATATCTTGAAATGCGGCTTCACAGTCGGCATCCCAGACAAAGTCTACACCTTTTTTCATCAATCGAGAGAATGGACGGCATTTCCCTGAAAGATTGGAGATGAACCGTCTGATGTAGGCCAATCTCCCTTGGAGCCCTTTTAGTTCCCTTAGGGTTCTTGGAGGGGGCATTTCTAGAATAGCCTTGACTTTTATGGGGTCAAGTTCTATTCCAGCTTTCCGAACAAGGAATCCGAGAAACTTACCCGACGAGACGCCGAAGAAGCATTTTAGAGGATTCATCCGCAGTTTGTGTTTGCGAAGTCGGAGGAAGACTTCCCGAAGATCTTTGAGATGGTCTTCTTTTCTTCTGCTTTTGACGGCGAGGTCATCAACGTAACATTCGACCGTCTTGTGCTGCATATCTTGGAATATTTTCATCATAGCCCTCTGATATGTGGCACCAGCATTTTTCAGACCAAATGGCATGACAGTATAGCAATATACGCCAAATGGAGTCCGAAATGATGTGTGTTTTTCATCCTCTGGATGCATCTTTATCTGATTGTAACCAGAGAAGCCATCCATGAATGTCATTCGCTCGAATCCGCAGGTATTGTCAATCATCACCTCCGGTATGGGGAGTGGGAATTCATCTTTAGGGCAAGCGCCATTCAAGTCTCTATAGTCAATACAGACTCTGATCTGCCCAGTTTTCTTTGTCACGGGGACAATGTTGGCCAACCATTCTGGATGTTGTTCCTCACGGATGAAGCCGACGCTTTTGAGCTTTTGAACTTCTTGTTCAATTTTATCCATCACATCTGGACGGAATCTTCTTTGGCCTTGTTTGACAGGCTTGATGTCTTCTTGAAGATTGAGTTTGTGGACTGCTACTTTGGGGTCTAAACCAGGCATTTCAGCATAGGACCATGCAAAGCAATCAACGAACTCACGAAGAAAAGCGATATACTCGGGTAACTCATCATCCTTTATATTCTTGCTTATGAATACAGGACGTGGGTTATCAGGTGTTCCCAAGTTTATCTTTTCAACAGAATCTTCTGTCGAAATGTTCGAAGGTGGTTCCTCCATAATATTTTCGGAGGCTTCCAACTCAACGAAACCTTTTGGAGTTTCAACTGCATTACCAGACCAAGGCTCTGTTTCTTTCCATGGATTTTCTTGATTGGTGATCTCCTCAAGGCTTGCTATGAGATAGTCCCAATCGCCTGTTGAATCTGGTATTTCTTTTGGAGACGAGGGTTCTTCTGGGTCAGAATAGCACAAGTCTGTATTATCGGACGATTCCTCTTCATCATCAGAGAAATCGTACAAATTGGATGAGCTTCCTGGATCTTTGTCAGGTAACTCTTTAAAGAGATATCCAGGGAGATCGATGTCTTCATGGACTTGAGATGTTGAGGCTTGGTCGGTAAAACGACTTTTAAGCTTTTGTGTCAACTGTCTCAGAGGAGTGTCGGGATCATATCCTAACCCATATGAAGACTTTTCTACATGACCGTAGAGTCTCCAATCTTCCAGCTGGCTTTTGGTCAAGGCGGGCTCTAATGGCGTGAGAATACCGCGTCTTTCTCCCAAACCGACTGGGTTTTGAACGTCAAAGCCCATTTTCTTCATAATTGCTTGTGCCACAGGACTATATAGAGATAGCTGAGGCATACCTTCATTTTGAAAAGGTTCAAGCAGAGAACTTGATGAAGAAGCATCCGATCTATGAAAGAAGATCGGTCTTTGCTTTGGTGATGTTGCCGGAACAACAAAGGTAGCAGACGTAGGATCTTCTACATCAGCAGGTGTCTCCATCGGAGTGAGAGCAGGCTGAACTTGCTGAGTGTCAGCTTGGCTTGACGATGCATCGTCTTCTGGCTCTGTGTCCGAGTCTGTGTCTTGCATGATAGACACGAGAGAGACAACAAATTTGCCCCCAGGCTTTTGTTTCGCCTTCTTCACTTTAGTCGTGATGACCAAAGGTTTTGAAGATTTGAGGGAGATGAGGAAGGGAGATTGACTACTCTCTTCTAATTTGCCGGAGGGTTTGTTTTCTTCCGGTGATTTTTGAGGAGCCTTGCCTTTATCTTTCTGGAGATTTTCAGCAGGGGGTGCTGTTTCCTCTTCTTCTTTTTCTCCTTCATACATCTGGGAGTCTGCGAAGTGGACTTCTTTACCTTTGAAGGGTTTTCTGTCCGCAAAGACGCGATGTACCATGCCGTCGTCGCCGACGAACTTGATGCATTGATGTAGAGTTGAAGGGACAACACCGTTCTCGTGTATCCAAGGACGTCCGAGAAGAATGTTGTAGCATGAGGGGGTTTTTATTGCATACACAGTGACCTCAGAGATAAGATCACCGATTTGCAATTTGAACCTGATTTTGCCGATAGGCCTTTGAGCGCTCCCATCGTATCCAAAGATAGATACAGATGTGTGGCTTAGCTTGCTGGGTGGGATGCCCAACTCTTCAAGAGCCGAAGTGGAGATAAGGTTGAGTGCAGAACCTGGGTCGATCTGAACTCTATGTATTGGCATTTCTTTGATGTACCCTGTGAAGTACAGGGGTCGGTTGTGCCTTGCTTCGCCAAGTAGGAGGTCTTCCTTAGTGAAGGCGATGGTTGCACAGGCTGCCTTTTGAACCGAGAGGCATTGGATGCATGATCCCTCGCTTTTCTCTTTTTCTCCTTTTAAGGAGGTTTCTGAGTTTTTGACCCGGTAGTCCATTTCAATTTGGAGGACTTGTGGGGCATGTTTGTCGACATCCTCATTCAGTTTTTGCAATTCTGAGATGAGATTATCACGAGTGCGTGGAGACATTCGTAATAAATCCAGGATGTGAAGACGTGCAGGTATGTGTTTGAAGTGCTCAACCAAGTCATACTTGAAAGCCTCCTTAGGGCCTGCATGTTCATCATTGTTGCCACTGGGGGCGCTTACAACATCTTTTCCCGAAGGATTTACATAAGTAAAGGAAGATTGGTTGTAATTTTTGTGGTAGTCCCGGCCCGAACGGGTGCCTCTACCAACTTCGAGAGCTTCTTGAGAAGGATCTTCGTTTGGAAGATTGTCCTCAGGATCAAGAGGCTGTCGTTTTTCATCTACTGGGGATGTATCTGCAGCAGAGTTGCCATCCTCAGTGATTGTGTTGCACGGAGCATTTTCCGGGAGCAAGTCCTGAACAGCATCCAGCAGCTTTTCTTCTTCGTTGACCCATCCATCACCCCAAGTTGGGTTTTCTTCATGATGATGAGTCGGGAAGAATGTGTATCCTGAAGTCACAGTCTCAGGAGAAGAAACCTGAGAGGGTGTCATCTCTGTGAAAGTCACGTGAGACGAGGTAGCTCCAGAGGATACATTGCTAGGCGTCGTCGGAGTGTAGGTAATCTCATCAGACGACGCTTCAGAAGAGCTATAGTCCTGATATATTACATTACAGGAAGCTCTGATAGGAGATGTTGCCTGCTCGGAGTCAGACTCATCCTCGGATGTAAGAGGATCATCTATCCAGCAATGTTCTCCATTTTCAGGAGTTGAGGGAGGAGGTACCTGATGGGCTTCAGGGACTTCCGGCTCTGGATTGTGAGGAATCTCGTTGACGCGGTCTTGCTCTTGTTCTAGAGCGAGACGCTGCAAGATCCTTGCATATTCTTCAAGATCAGGCATGGGAGCCAGATCCTCTTCTTCGTCTTCTCCGTGTGGCTCAACATAGTTGATTTCCACTGGAGCAATGACAGGTGCTGGGTTAACAGCATCTTCTTGTGCAGCCTCTTGGTCTTCTTCATCATCAGACCAGGATCCTTGTGGCTGTAAGGGGTTATACCAGATTACTGGCATAAGGTGAGTTTCAGGAACCCATTCTTCATCGGAGAGATATTCTCCTGTTTCAAGAGATTCCTCCCACTCATCGGTGTAGTTGCGCTCGAACCCATCGTCGGTGTCGCTGGACTCGTATCCATCAATGGAGAATCCAACTACCGAGTTGCAAGAGTATGATGCCCCCTGCATAGCTTCTTCTCTGAATTGAGGTGGCATGAAATCACTGAGAGTGAAGTTTCTTACCGCCTTTGAAGTCTCTGGAAGGGACGTTTCTGTTGCCCCGAGTGAAGTGGTAGAGGAGGCCTCTGCCTTTTCAGGGACTTCTTGTTTTGGCTGGGTCTTCTCTTGCCGTTTGAGCCTGAGGAGATGCTTCCTAGCCTGCCTTCGCTGTTGAGCTGTCGGCTTTGTTTTGACGATCTCCCAATTTTCATCTTCTAGGAGATCGGGATGTACCCATATGGGTTGTCCGTCTGGTGTCGGGCAAGGAACCAACACTTCGGACGTTTGAATTCTTTTTATCACCTTGAAGGAAGTAGTGATCTTCTTCTTCGGTGATTTTGGTGTTTGTCCACGTGACACCATGTTGACGGAGGCGGGGCCATAATTTTTGTCAAAGGTGATGACTCCATTCCTCCACATCTCATTGATCTTCTCTCTCACAACGAAGCATTGATTGAGAGGATGTGAGATCATCTGGTGGTATGGACAGTACCGAGGATCATTGGTTTTGCCAACGTCTCCAGGTCTTTTGGGCTCTGGCAAAATGAGTTTGCCATTTGCTAGGAGAGCCTCAAAGATTTCTTCAACGTCTTCATCGAACGGATATTTCTTTTCTACACGTTCTTTGAAGGCATCAGAGAGTTCAGGCCTTTTACCTGCAGTTTTGTTTTCAGCTTTCTTTGGCTGCTGAGGAGCTGACTTAGTCTGCACATTGAGAACCTCCTTCTTCTTTGGTTTAGAGGTTGCAACAGCAGTCGGCTCTTTCTTTGATGATTTCTGACTGTTGAGGTCTTTGATCACCGTTTCAGCTTCCATGGAAGCTTCCAGGAGTTCTCCCAGGTTTTTTGATTTGTTGCCGATGATCATGGAGCGGATTTTTGCTCTCATGTTGTTTCGGCAGATGTCGACTAGCGACGCTTGTGGCAGTACATCTGAGCATTTGTACGCCATTGCTTTCCACTTGTGAATGAAGTCATAAGTTGACTCATTCTCTCCCTGTTTTAGGCTGCAGAGCTGAGCCATAGTAACAGGATGATCCTCACCTTGGAAGTGGGTCAGGAAGCGTGTCTCCAGCATAGCCCAGTTCTGAATGGAGTTCTCCGGCAGAGTGGAGTACCAATCGAAGGCCGTACCTTTTAGGGTACTTGCAAAGAGGCGAATCTTGAGTGCATCTTGATCCGCGATAGCTCCCGTCAAGATCTTGAAGTGGATGACGTGCTGTCTGGCTGATCCTTTCCCCGTATATGTTTGGAGAGTAGGATGTTTGAATTTTGTGGGGAACGGGACCGAGTCCATCCATAAAGGATATGGTGGCTTGATCCCATGCTCTTTGAGTATATCCTCTTCTTTAGCTTTGGCGAGGATACTGTCTACGTCCTTTTTGGTAAGGGCGCGCGACTCATTTTCTTCACAATTCTCCTCGTTATTGTCATGATTTGGAGGAGGCTCATTGTTCGCCTGATTTTGGACGACAAGGAGAAGGTTTTCCATCAGAGTTTCAATCCTCTGCTGGCCTTGTTCCAACTGCTGGATGCGTGTGAGCGCATCATCTCGAGGTGGATTCTGAGGTGGTGGCTCAGAACTTGTAGCCAAGACGTTCATCCCTCGGGATTCGAACGAAGAAATCGTCCTGGTGACCGAGCTGGGGCTCATTCTTTTTGATGAAGAGCTTGATGAAGGATTACTCTCCCGTCCTTGGCTTGAAGGGTCAGGAGATTCTTCAGGATGTCTTTGTGTCCCGGTGACGCTACGGGTCACCGGACGTCGGACATGGATTTTTGATGCTGACTTTTGGCGTCTTCTGGTTTTTCCAACCATATGGACGGCAGCAACTTGGTCGGGTTTTTCGACCCATTTGTGGGAGACTTGAAGTGTAGGAGGCTGGGTCCGTTGCTTCTCTAGTCTCTTTTGTCGATATGACGCACGGCGGCGTGCTCGACGAGCGATTTGAGCTTCAGTCAGCTCTGGCTGGGCTCTGACGATGAAGGATGTGCTCCCTCGGGCGCAGCAGCCGAGCTTGTCTTCTTTGTGGTTGGGCAAGGACAGGATGCGGACCCGGTCCTTTGCCTGTTGCAGCGAAGCTTTAAACCTTTCGAGTTCGGCCCCTGTAGAGATGAAGGGTCGAACTGAAGGAGTGTAGGCCTTGGCAGGTGCTTGTAGAGGCCTAGTGATGCGTGATCTGATTTTGGGCCTGTAGAAACAAGCCGGTTCATACTGGGTTGACTTGGGAGTCAGGTTGGAGATGGGTCTCTCCTCTTTCATGTAGGCAAGAGGGTAGAACTGGTTCTCCTTGAGTGGGGCCAGGAATGCTGGCTTGGTGGAGGTTTGAGACCTTCTTTGTTTTGGGGAAGGTCTTGGAGACCAAGTCTTGGGATAGACCTGGTTGGTTGTTGGTCGAGGCTTCGCGGGGGTGCCGCGGGCTTCGGGCTTTTGGGCGCTCGCCTTTGGTGTCACGAGAGTGACACGTTGAGAGGCGATCTTCTGCTTTTTAGCAGGAGCAGCTTGTTCTTCGGGAAGTGGGAATGGTCCCAGTGTCCCGAAGACGATGGTCCGGGGAGTCGAGGTCGACCCTGAGTTCAGAGAGTTGCCGAGGGAGTTGACGCTTCGGCAGCTGGCAGGGCGCTTGTAAGTGCGCTCGGTTTGCTTCTGTTGAAGCATGAGTTGGTGCTTGTTCTCATCGAAGATAATGGTTAAGGCTGCCATTGTTAGTTTCGAAAAAGTTCTGAAACAAGACCACATCCATTAGTAATCACAAGAATATAATGATCATAAATGGGAATTTCTATGCTTTTGTCTTTTCAAATCGCTCAAGGGATATGACCCAAGCGACATGAAGAAGGCAAAAAGCCATAGATGGTACAATTGTTCTGACAGCAAGCATGGTAGGCTCGAAATGAGCGTTCCAGTGACTGCTAGAAGCAATTGTAAACCTAAATTCGACTTATCGAGAAGCAGGGCTTGCTCGAGATAAGAAGAATATAAGGTAGGAGTCACAAATGTGCCGGTCACAGATACAGTAGACCCTGAAAGGGCGTACCAGTATTGCTATGCACAAATGTTGGAGATCGCATCCACGAGATGGGATTCTTTGTTTTGAAATGTCAGAAATGGATTCGTCAAAGAGAGCAGATGGCATTCCGATTCAAATATGGGCTCAACGATTTCCGCGAGCGCCAGTACTCAGAAGGGAAGAGACCACAATTTCTCGAATCTGAATCCAAAAGTGACGAGTTTTTGGAAATTTTTTTTTTTATTTTAAGATTTTCATTTTTTTTTTAAAAAAAAATCTTTTTTTTTTTTGTTTAAGATTTTTTTTGAAAATCTTTTTTTTTTTTTTTTTTATTTTGATTTTTTTTATTTTTTTTTAAGATTTTTTTTTTGAAAATCTTTTTTTTATTTTTGATGATTTTTTTTAAATTTTTAAGATTTAAAGACGAGAGAGTACACATAGGCCTCCTAACCCGGTCTTATGAAACCTCAATTGATAGAATTGCCCCCAGGTAAGGGTAGGATTACTTAATGAACCCGTTTGGAGGACCCTTGCCTAGAACAGTCAAGCTGTCTCCACACTCTGGACAAGGCTTTTCTTGAATCAATCGTGATCAAAGAACGCAATTGGTTTAACCTTAGTGGTCTATGTCTTTTTTTCAAATCCCAAATAGACTCATCGAAGAGAAACGATGGCCCAAAACCTTAGTCGAACGGGCTCAACATTTCTGCAAGCACCAAAGAACGATAGGATAGGATCAAAGTTTCTCAATTTTGAATCAGAACTAAGAAAACTGATTTTTTGATTTTTTTTTTCTTTGAAATCTCTAATGAACTCATCGAAGAGAAACGATGGCCCAAAACCTTAGTCGAACGGGCTCAACATTTCTGCAAGCACCAAAGAACGATAGGATAGGATCAAAGTTTCTCAATTTTGAATTCAAACTAAGAAAACTGATTTTTGATTTTTTATTTTCTTTTGAAATCTCTAATGAACTCATCGAAGAGAAACGATGGCCCAAAACCTTAGTCGAACGGGCTCAACATTTCTGCAAGCACCAAAGAAGGATAGGATAGGATCAAAGTTTCTCAATTTTGAATTCAAACTAAGAAAACTGATTTTTTTTATTACTATTATTTTTTTTTTATATTTTTTTAAATCTCTAATGAACTCATCGAAGAGAAACGATGGCCCAAAACCTTAGTCGAACGGGCTCAACATTTCTGCAAGCACCAAAGAACGATAGGATAGGATCAAAGTTTCTCAATTTTGAATTCAAACTAAGAAAACTGATTTTTTGTTTTTTTTTTTTTTTTTGAAAAGAGAAAGAATGGAAACAAACTCAAAGAAATAGAAATTTCCAAAAAATCCCATCTCATTTTTTTTAGGATGCAAAATCCAACATAGGCTACCAGCTAGAAAGTAGCCAAGGAATCCGGAAAAGAAGTATAAGCATAGAGCAAAAAGTATGATATGCAAATATTTCATTTCCGAACACCGTGTTCTCAAATGAACGGGTCCCACCGGGTGTGCCAGCTTGATGGAACGCGCTCCGAGGCGCCTGCTGGGGCGGCTACCGGGGTCGGCGGAACGTGGGAGCCCGTCGGGTCCGGCCCTTTCGCGCCCTGGCGGGCCCTGAAGCGTGCATCAACATTTCTTTTGTGTGGGTGTGCCAGATTTTCTATTTTACTTTGAATTGCAAGTGGTAATCCGGAGATCAACCTTCGCAAGTAAAAAGGAAATCAACTTCTTTCAAGTTTTCCATTGCACAAATATTTAAGAAAAGAGACATTTTCTTGATTTGCCGTGAAAGGCGATTTTGTTTGGCATTTATAGCCGATTTTGGCGTTTATAGCCGATTTACAATTCTCATCAATAATGAAAGACAAGAGTTGTGATTTTTGTCTCTTTTAGAAAAATACAAACTACAATGAAAAGCAAGAAAAGGAAGATCTAACTTTTCAGGAGATTGTGGGGGACTCGTTCAGATTGACGGTCGCAAGCCATGTATGGGCTTCGCCATCATCCATGCAGATGAGAACAGAAGATGCTCTTGATTCGCTTGGCTTGGCTATAACCTCAGGTTTTTAGAGGACAAAGACCAAGAGAAGGTCCTATGTCCAATAAAAAGCTAAGTAGACGGGCTGAAAAGCCACGTCTAAGCCATTGGAGGCAGCAGGAGAAGGCAAGGACCTTGGGGGGGGGTGCCCCCCAAGGGACTTTTGTCACCTTGTAGCGGTGGCCGGTGCAGAACTTCAGCAGAGTTTTTTTCTCTCTTTTTTCTTTCTCTGGATTCTTTCTGATCCCTTTTTTTCTGATCTTCTGATTTTCTCCTCTTTTTTCTGATCTTTTTTTCGATCTTCTGATTTTCTCTTCTTTTTTCCGATCCTTTTTTCCGATTTTCTGATTTTCTCCTCTTTTTTCTCTGATCCCAATTTCAATGGAATGCTCTCCTATTTATAGGCTTTTGGTAGCCATTTAGGAGGGTTTATGAGCCTTATTGGCTTTAATGGGAGGAGTTACAAGATCTATTTCTTGATTTTGTAACTCCTTTTTCCTTGAATCTGATTGGCCGATGGAGATTAAGGGCTTTTAATCACCTTAATTACCATAATGGGAGGAGTTTCATGGGTTAAATGCCATGACTTAATTGATTTGTAACTCCCAAATGCTTGCTTCTGATTGGGCCGTCCAAAGAAATGAATTAATGACTGCAATAAAGCTAGTCAATTAACCACATTAATTGGTCGCCGAGCAGTTGATGAGTCGCGGGCCATGCCGTGTCTTCTGGAATTCTTCTGGCGACGATCATCGATGGATCTACATGCTGATCGACATCGGATGAACATGTAGCTTCAGACATTGGTAGCTAAGAGCGGGCCGGTGACATCTGTCTTGTCGATTTCACGATCGGTCGGACAGAAAGTGCACTTTCTTGGTCAGCCGGTTGGCGATCTTGGAGCGATCACTGATGATTTTATGCTTTTGGAGGTTGACCCGTGATTTTGACGGATGTCGTCGGATATGAGTCAATTTCAAGCACTAAAAATCACATTTTCAGGAAACCACAGGGGCCAAAGTGCGCGAAACGCGAAAAAAGACGGAAAAAACGGGTCACCGGCGGAAAATCCGGTGACCCGGACCTCCATGGTCGCCGGCGACCATGGACCGGCGACCATGGCCCATGGTCGCAGGGGCCTGCGACCATGGGCCATGGTCGCAGGGGCCTGCGACCCTGGGGGATTTTTCCCCTTCGGAGCCCGTTTTGCGGTCGTTTTGAGGTCTTTTTCGTCGCCGTTTTCTTCTGTATTTTTCTTGACATTTCTTCTCATTTATTGGCTTGATTTCCCTGTAGAAAACCTGATGAGAATCCTTGCATTTTTAGAGTGCAAAGTTTCCAATTTTCCGGGAAAGCCGAAGACTTTGTCGCGTAGAGCTGCTGATTTTCCGCCAGAAGTCGAAACTTGGTCAAACGATGTCGGAATGACCTGAAATTTGAGGTGAAGCCTCCTGAGCAATAAATAAGACCAACCATAGGCTTTTGTTTGAGTTTTGAAGCCGTTTGGGGTCCCATCGATGCTTCACTTGATTTTGCTGCGGGGAAAATGCCGAGCGTTGATATGTGGCCAAACGATGTCCGATTGACCTGAAATTTGACGGGGAGCCTATTGGAGTCATTTTGAGACGTTCCATGGGCTCCGTTTTGGATGTCATGGTCCCGGGTTGCTCCGCCGCCGGTAGGCTTGATTTTGCTGCTCGAGCATTGATGGAGGGTCAAACGTTGTTGGTTTGACTTGAAATTTGGCATAGAGCCCTTTTGAGACATGCTGGAGTCATCTGTAGGCTTTGATCGAAGTTTTGACGTCTCCGATGATGTCGCCGCCGGGAGCTCCCGTTTAGCTGTCGGAGAAGTGAAGTTAGGCCAAATGTTGTCGAAATGGCCCGAAACTTCATGTGTACTCTTCTCTTGGCTATCTTGAAGGATCTTGCAGTTTTTGTTTGATTCTGACAAGATTTGATTTTTTGGAGAAATTGCATTGCCTATTTATGGCAGGTTGCGACTTCATGCAGCTTTCTTGGTGTTGAAGAGGCAAAGTGACATTTTTGGTGTCAACAATCAAGCTCTTTCTTGGAAAGCCTGTTAGGTCTACAAGATCAAAACCAAACCGATCCCCTAACCTGCCATATATAGCTGGTTAGGTCACAAGATCAAAAACAGAAACCCAAATCCACATCCCTGATGTCATCTTCAAAACTTTGCCTCGAGATGGTACTTGATTCCTTTCATTACCATAAAATTCCCCTGGAAGCTCAAAGGCTACTCTACCAAAGGAAAGATTGCTCAAAGACTCTTGATCAAGACACAAGCTCTCCTTCAAAAATCTCTTCGAGGTACATCGACTACAAAAGTCAAGCAACTCGTCGCTGTACCTCGAGGGGGCATTTGTTGACACCAAAAATGTCATTTTGCCTATTCAACATCAAGAAAGCTGCATGAAGTCGCAACCTGCCATAAATAGGCAATGCAACTTCTCCAAAAAATCAAATCTTGTCAGAATCAAACAAAATCTGCAAGATCCTTCAAGACAGCCAAGGGAGGAGTACACAAGGAGTTTCGGGCCATTTCAGAATCATTTGGCCTAACTTCGCTTCTCCGACAGCTAAATTGGCGCTCCCGGCGGCGACATCATCGAAGACGTCAAAACTTCGATCAGAGCCTACGAATGACTCCAGCATGTCTCAAAAGGGCTCCATGCCAAATTTCAAGTCAAACCGACAACGTTTGACCCTCCATCAATGCTCGAGCAGCAAAATCAAGCCTCCCAGCGGCGGGAACCACCGAAGCCTTCGCTCATCAAACCAAGTGCATGAGTGGCTTCAACATGCTTCCAAAAGGCTGCACGTCGAATTTCAGGTCATTCCGACAACGTTTGACCAGGTTTCGACGCTCCGAAAGAAAATCAAGCCTACCGGCGGCGGAGCTCCCCGAGACCATGGTTTCCGAGACAGAGCCTGTGGATCATCTCAAAATGACTCCAATAGGTTCCCTGTCAAATTTCAGGTCAATCGGACATCGTTTGACCGCACATCAACGCGCGGCATCTCCCTCGCGGCAAAATCAAGTCTACTGGCGACGGGACCCCAAACGGCTTCAAAACTCAAACAAAAGCCTATGGTTGGTCTTATTTATTGCTCAGGAGACTTCACCTCAAATTTCAGGTCATTCCGACATCGTTTGACCAAGTTTCAGCTTCTGGCGGAAAATCAGCAGCTCTACGCGACAAAGTCTTCGGCTTTCCCGGAAAATTGGAAACTTTGCACTCTAAAAATGCAATGATTCTCATCAGGTTTTCTATAGGGAAATCAAGCCAATAAATGAGAAGAAATGCCAGAAAAAATACAGAAGAAAACGGCGACGAAAAAGACCGCAAAACGGACCAAAAAGGGGAGAAAAACCCCAGGGTCGCCGGCGACCCTGGCCCATGGTCGCCGGCGACCATGGAAGTCCGGGTCACCGGATTTTTCGCCGGTGACCCGTTTTTCCGTCCCTTTTCGCGTTTCGCGCACTTTGGCCCCTGTGGTTTCCTGAAAATGTGATTTTTAGTGCTTGAAATTGACTCATATCCGACGACATCTCAGATCCGCCGTCAAAAGCATAAAATCATCATTGATCGCTCCAAGATCGCCGACCGGTTGACCTAAAAAGTGCTCTTTCTGTCCGACCGATCGAGAAATCGACAAGACAGATGTCACCGGCCCGCTGCTAGCTATCAATGTCTAAAATTACACGGCATCTGATGTCGATCAGCATGTAGATCCATCGGTGATCATCTCCAAAAGAATCTCAAAAGACGCGGCGCGGCCCGCGACTCTTCAACTGCTCGG
Organism: Umbellularia californica; assembly: GCA_028538565.1. Lineage (NCBI taxonomy): Eukaryota > Viridiplantae > Streptophyta > Magnoliopsida > Laurales > Lauraceae > Umbellularia > Umbellularia californica. Next base: position 42,376,559 of record JAPQWN010000008.1, read on the forward strand.
CGACCATTTAATGCAGTTAATTGACTAGCTTTATTGCAGTCATTAATTCATTTCTTTGGACGGCCCAATCAGAAGCAAGCATCCAGGAGTTACAAATCAATTAAGTCATGGCATTCAAGCCATGAAACTCCTCCCATTATGTAATTAAGGTGATTAAAAGCCCTTAATCTCCATCGGCCAATCAGATTCAAAGAAAAAGGAGTTACAAAATCAAGAAATAAATCTTGTAACTCCTCCCATTAAAGCCATTAAAGCCCATAAACTCTCCTAATGGCTACCAAGAGCCTATAAATAGGAGAGCTTTCCAAGAAGAAAGGGATCGGAAAAGGACGAACGGAAAACCGAAGATCGAAAATCAAAAGGTGCAGAGAATCCCGAATTCCAGACAGACAGAGTCTAGAGAAAGAGAGAAAATTCTGCAGAAATTCTACATCAAGCACCACTACAAGGTGACAAAAAGTCCCTTGGGGGGTACTCCCCCCCAAGGTCCTTGCCTTCTCCCGCTGCCTCCAATGGCTTAGACGTGGCTTTTCAGCCCGTCTACTTAGCTTTTTATTGGACATAGGACCTCTCTTGGTCTTTGTCCTCTAAAAACCTGAGGTTATAGCCAAGCCAAGCGAATCAAGAGCATCCTCTGTTCTCATCTGCATGGATGATGGCGAAGCCCATACATGGCTTGCGACCGTCAATCTGAACGAGTCCCCCACAATCTCCTGAAAAGTTAGATCCTCCTTTTCTTGCTTTTCATTGTAGTTTGTATTTTTCTAAAAGAGACAAAAATCACAACTCTTGTCTTTCATTATTGATGAGAATTGTAAATCGGCTATAAACGCCAAAATCGGCTATAAATGCCAAACAAAATCGCCTTTCACGGCAAACCAAGAAAATGTCTCTTTTCTTAAATATTTGTGCAATGGAAAACTTGAAAGAAGTTGATTTCCTTTTTACTTGCGAAGGTTGATCTCCGGATTACCACTTGCAATTCCAAGTAAAATAGAAAATCTGGCACACCCACATAAAAAAATGTTGATGCACGCTTCAGCCCCCCGGGCGCGAAAGGGCCGGACCCGACGGACTCCCACGTTCACCGACCCCGGTAGCACCCTCGGCAGGAGCGCGTTCCATCAAGCTGGCACACCCGGTGGGACTCGTTCATTTGAGAACACGGTGCTCGGAAATGAAATATTTGCATATCATACTTTTTGCTCTATGCTTATACTTCTTTTCTGGATTCCTTGGCTACTTTCTAGCTGGTAGCCTATGTTGGATTTTGCATCCTAAAAAAAATGAGATGGGATTTTTTGGAAATTTCTATTTCTTTGAGTTTGTTTCCACTCTTTCTCTTTTCAAAAAAAAAAAAAAAAAATCAGTTTTTTTAGTTTGAATTCAAAATTGAGAAACTTTGATCCTATCCTATCGTTCTTTGGTGCTTGCAGAAATGTTGAGCCCGTTCGACTAAGGTTTTGGGCCATCGTTTCTCTTCGATGAGTTCATTAGAGATTTCAAAAAAAAAATAATAAAAAAAAATAAAAAAAAAATAATCAGTTTTCTTAGTTCGAACTCAAAATTGAGAAACTTTGATCCTATCCTATCGTTCTTTGGTGCTTGCAGAAATGTTGAGCCCGTTCGACTAAGGTTTTGGGCCATCGTTTCTCTTCGATGAGTTCATTAGAGATTTCAAAAAAAAAATAATAATAATAAAAAATCTAAAAAAAAATAATCAGTTTTCTTAGTTTGAATTCAAAATTGAGAAACTTTGATCATATCCTATCGTTCTTTGGTGCTTGCAGAAATGTTGAGCCCGTTCGACTAAGGTTTTGGGCCATCGTTTCTCTTTGATGAGTTCATTAGAGATTTTAAAAAATATATATAAAAAAAATAAAAAATCAAAAAATCAGTTTTCTTAGTTCTGATTCAAAATTGAGAAGCTTTGATCCTATCCTATCGTTCGTCGTGCTTGCAGAAATGTTGAGCCCGTTCGACTAAGGTTTTGGGCCATCGTTTCTCTTCGATGAGTCTATTTGGGATTTGAAAAAAAAAGACATAGACCACTAAGGTTAAACCAATTGCGTTCTTTGATCATGATTGACTCAAGAAAAGCCTTGTCCAGAGTGTGGAGACAGCTTGACTGTTCTAGGCAAGGGTCCTCCAAACGGGTTCATTAAGTAATCCTACCCTTACCTGGGGGCAATTCTATCAATTGAGGTTTCATAAGACCGGGTTAGGAGGCCTATGTGTACTCTCTCGTCTTTAAAAACCTTCAAAAAATATATATATAAAAATAAAAAAAAAATCTTCAAAAAATAAAAATAAATAATCTTAAAAAAAATATTTTAAAAAAAATAAAAAAATAAAAATAAAAAAATAAAAATAAAAAAATAAAAAAAAATCATTTAAAAAAAAAATCTTCAAAAACTCGTCACTTTTGATTTCAGATCTGAGAAATTTTGGTTTCTTCTTTTCTGAGCACTGGCGCTCGCGGAAATCGCCGAGACCGTGTTCAGATTGGAATACCATTTGCTCTCCTTGATGGAACCAATCTTGACATTTCAAAAAAAAAAACTCGTCACTTTTGGATTCAGATTCGAGAAATTGTGGTCTCTTTCCTTCTGAGTACTGGCGCTCGCGGAAATCGTTGAGCCCGTATTTGAATCGGAATGCCACATGTTCTCTTTCACGAATCCATTTCTGACCTTTCAAAACAGAGAATCTCATCTCATGGATGCGATCTCCAACATTTGTGCATAGCGGTACTAGTACGCCCTTTCAGGGTCTACTGTAACTGTGACCGGCACATTTGTAACTCCTACCTTATATTCTTCTTATCTCGAGCAAGCTCCGCTTCTCGATAAGTCGAATTTAGGTATACAATTGCTTCTAGCAGTCATTGGAACGCTCATTTCGAGCTACCATGCTTGCAACCAGAACAATTGTACCCTCTATGGCTTTTTGCCTTCTTCATATTGCTTGGGTCATGTCCCTTGAGCGATTTGAAAAGACAAAATCATAGAATTCCCCATTTATGATCATCATATTCTTGTGATTACTAATGGATGTGGTCTTGTTTCAGAAATTTTGAAACTAACAATGGCAGCTTCACTGATCATCACCTTTGATGAAAACAAGCACCAGCTCATGCTTCAACAGAAGCAAACCGAGCGCACTTACAAGCGCCCTGCTAGCTGCCGAAGCACCAACTCCCTCAGCAACTCTCTGAACTCCGGGTCGACCTCGACTCCCCGGACCATCGTCTTCGGGACACTAGGACCATTCCCACTTCCCGAAGAAGAAACTGCTCCTGCCAAAAGGCAGAAGGTCGCCTCGCAACGTGTCACTACTGTGACACCAAAGGCAACTGCAGAGAAGCAGAAGATCGCCCCTCAACGTGTCACTTCTGTGACACCAAGGGCGAACCCCAAGAATACTAAAACCCGCGGCATCCCCGCGAAACCTCAACCAACAACCAACCGGGTCTACCCTAAGACTTGGTCTCCAAAACCTTCCCCAAAACAAAGAAGGTCTCAAACCTCCACCAAGCCAGCATACCTGGCCCCACTCAAAGAGAACCAGTTCTACCCTCTTGCCTACATGAAAGAGGAGAGACCCATCTCCAACTTGACTCCCAAGTCAACCCAGCATGAATCGGCTTGCTCCCACAAGCCCAAAATCAGATCAAGCATCACTAGGCCTCTACAAGCACCTGCCAAGGCCTACACTCCTTCAGTTCAACCCTTCATCTCTACAGGGGCCGAACTCGAAAGGTTCAAAGCTTCACTGCAACAGGCAAAGGACCGGGTCCGCATCCTGTCCTTGCCCAATTACAAAGAAGACAAGCTCGGCTGCTGCGCCCGAGGGAGTACATCCTTCATTGTTAAAGCCCAGCCAGAGCTGACTGAAGCTCAAATCGCTCGTCGAGCACACCGCCGTGCGTCATATCGACAAAAGAGACTAGAGAAGCAACGGACCCAGCTTCCTACACTTCAAGTCTCCCACAAATGGGTCGAAAAAGAAAGACCCGACCAAGTTGCTGCCGTCCATATGGTTGGAAAAACCAGAAGACGCCAAAAGTCAGCATAAAAAATCCATGTCCGACGTCCGGTGACCCGTAGCGTCACCAGGACACGAAGACATCCCGAAGAATCTCCTGCCCCTTCAAGCCAAGGACGGGAGAGTAATCCTTCATCAAGCTCTTCATCAAAAAGAATGAGCCCCAGCTCAGTCACCAGGACGGTTTCTTCGTTTGAATCCCGAGGAATGAACGTCCTGGTTACAAATTCTGAGCCACCACCTCAGAATCCACCTCAAGATGATGCGCTCACACGCATCCAGCAGTTAGAACAAGGCCAGCAGAGGATTGAAACTCTGATGGAAAACCTTCTCCTTGTTGTCCAAAATCAGGTGAACAATGAGCCTCCTCCGAATCATCGCAATAACGAGGAAAATTGTGAAGAAAATGAGTCACGCGCCCTTACCAGAAAGGACGTGGACGATATCCTCGCAAAAGCAAAAGAAGAGGATACATTGAAGGAACATGGGATCAAGCCACCCTACCCTCTATGGATGGACTCGGTTCCGTTCCCTGCAAAATTCAAACAACCTACTCTCCAGACATATACTGGGAAAGGTTCAGCCAGACAGCATGTCATCCATTTCAAGATCCTGACGGGAGATATTGCGGATCAAGATGCCCTCAAGATTCGCCTCTTCGCAAGTACCCTAAAAGGTACAGCCTTTGATTAGTACTCCACTCTGCCGGAGAACTCCATTCAGAACTGGGCTATGCTCGAGACACGCTTCCTGACCCACTTCCAAGGTAAGGATCATCCTGTTACTATGGCTCAACTCTGCAGCCTAAAACAGGGAGAGAATGAGTCAACATACGACTTCATTCACAAATGGAAGGCAATGGCATACAAATGCTCAGATATGCTGCCACAAGCGTCGCTGCTCGACATCTGCCGTAACAATATGAGAGCAAGAATCCGCTCAATGATCATCGGCAACAAATCAAAAAACCTGGGGGAACTCCTCGAAGCTTCCATGGAAACTGAAATGGTGATCAAAGACCTCAACGGTCAGAAATCATCAAAGAAAGAGCCGACTGCTGTTACAACCTCAAAACCAAAGAAAAAGGAGGTTCTCAATGTGCAGACTAAGTCAGCTCCTCGGCAGCCAAAGAAACCTGAAAACAAAACTTCAGGTAAAAGGCCTGAACTCTCTGATGCCTTCAAAGAACGTGTAGAAAAGAAATATCCGTTCGATGAAGACGTTGAAGAAATCTTTGAGGCTCTCCTAGCAAAATGGCAAACTCATTTTGCCAGAGTCCAAAAGATCGGGAGATGTTGGCAAAACCAATGATCCCCGATACTATCCATACCATCAGATGATCTCACACCCTCTTAATCAATGCTTCTTTGTGAGAGAGAAGATCAATGAGATGTGGAAAAATGGAGTCATAACCTTTGATAAAAACTATGGCCCCGCCTCTGTCAACATGGTGTCATGTCGGTAAACTTCAAAGTCACCGAAGGAGAAAATCACTACTTCATTCAAGGTGATAAAAATGGCTCAAGCGTCCCAAGAATTGGTTCCCTATCCAACACCAGATGGACAACCTATATGGGTGCATCCCGATCTCCTAGATGATGAAAACTGGGAGATCGTCAAAACAAAGCCGACCGCTCAGCAGCGAAGGCAAGCCAAGAGACAGCTCCGCAAGCTCAAACAGCAGCAGAAGTCTCAACCAAAACAAGAAGTCCTTGAAAGAGCAGAAACTTCTTCCACTGCTTCACTAAGGACGACGGAAGAATCTCTTCCCAAAACCTCCAAGGCGGTAAGAAAATTCACTCTTGATGATTTCATGCCACCTCTATACAAAAATGAAACTATGCAGGGGGCATCATACTCTTGCAACTCAGTAGTTGGATTCTCCATGAACGGATACGAGTCCAGTGACACTGCCAGTGATATCGATGAGTGGGAAGAATCCCTTGAAACAGGAGAATACCTCTCCGACGAGGAATGGATTCCCGACTCTCATCTTATGCCAGTAATCTGGTATAACCCTTTGCAACCACAAGGATCCCGGTCTGATGATGAAGAAGATCAAGTGGCTGCACAAGAAGATGCTGTTAACCCAGCACCTGTCATTGCTCCAGTGGAAATCAACTATGTTGAGCCACACGGAGAAGACGAAGAAGAGGATCTGGCTCCCATGCCTGATCTTGAAGAATATGCAAGGATCTTGCAGCGTCTCGCTCTAGAACAAGAGCAAGATCGCGTTAACGAGCCTCCCGCAACCCAGAGCCTGAAGTCCCTGAAGATAATCAGGTACATCCACCCTTAACTCCTGAAAATGGAGAACATTGCTGGATAGACGATCCTCTTACATCCGAGGATGAGTCTGACTCCGAGCAGGCAACATCTCCTATCAGAGCTTCCTGTAATGTAATATATCAGGACTATAGCTCTTCTGAAGCGTCGTCTGATGAGATTACCTATACTCCGACGACGCCTAGCAATGTATCCTCTGGAGCTACCTCGTCTCACGTGACTTTCACAGAGATGACACCCTCTCAGGTTTCTTCTCCTGAGACGTGACTTAAGGATACACATTCTTCCCGACTGATCATCATGAAGAAAACCCAGATAATGATGCTTGGGATGATGAAATAGTCAACACAGAAGAAAAGCTGCTGGATGCTGTTCAGGACTTGCTCCCGGAAAATGCTCCGTGCAACACAATCACTGAGGATGGCAACTCTGCTGCAGATACATCCCCAGTAGATGAAAAATGACAGCCTCTTGATCCTGAAGACAATCTTCCAAACGAAGATCCTTCTCAAGAAGCTCTCGAAGTTGGTAGAGGCACCCGTTCTGGCGGGGACTACCACAAGAATTACAACCAATCTTCCTTTACTTATGTAAATCCTTCGGGAAAAGATGTTGTAAGCACCCCCAGTGGCAAAAACAATGAACATGCAGGCCCCAAGGAGGCTTTCAAGTATGATTTGATCGAGCACTTCAAACACATACCTGCACGACTGGACATCCTGGACTTATTGCGAATGTCTCCACGCACTCGTGATAATCTCATCTCAGAATTACAAAAACTGAATGAGGATGTCGACAAACATGCCCCACAAGTCCTCCAAATTGAAATGGACTACCGGGTCAAAAACTCAGAAACCTCCTTAAAAGGAGAAAAAGAGAAAAGCGAGGGATCATGCATCAAATGCCTCTCGGTTCAAAAGGCAGCCAGTGCAACCATCGCCTTCACTAAGGAAGACCTCCTACTTGGCGAAGCAAGGCACAACCGACCCCTGTACTTCACAGGGTACATCAAGGAAATGCCGATACATAGAGTTCAGATCGACCCAGGTTTTCCACTCAACCTTATCTCCACTTCGGCTCTTGAAGAGTTGGGCATCCCACCCAACAAGCTGAGCCACACATCCGTATCTATCTTTGGATACGATGGGAGTACTCAAAGGCCTATCGGCAAAATCAGGTTCAAATTGCAAATCGGTGATCTTATCTCTGAGGTCACTGTGTATGCAATAAAAACTCCCTCATGCTACAACATCCTTCTCGGACGTCCTTGGATACAAGAGAACGATGTTGTCCCTTCAACTCTACATCAATGCATCAAGTTCGTCGGCGACGACGGCATGGTACATCGTGTCTTTGCGGACAGAAAACCCTTCTTAAAGAAGTCCACTTCGCAGACTCCCAGATGTATGAAAGAGAAAAAGAAGAAGAGGAAATAGCACCCCCTGCTGAAAATCTCCAGAAAGATAAAGGCAAGGCTCCTCAAAAATCACCGGAAGAAAACAAACCCTCCGGCAAATTAGAAGAGAGTATTAATCTCCCTTCGTCATCTCCCTCAAGAATTCAAAACCTTTGGTCATCACGACTAAAGTGAAGAAGGCGAAACAAAAGTCTGGGGGCAAATTTGTTGTTTCTCTCGTGTCTATCATGCAAGACACAGACTCGGACTCAGAGCCAGAAGACGATGCATCGTCAAGCCAAGCTGACACTCAGCAAGTTCAGCCTGCTCTCACTCCGATGGAGACACCTGCTGATGTAGAAGATTCTACGTCTGCTACCTTTGTTGTTCCGGCAACATCACCAAAGCAAAGACCGATCTTCTTTCATAGATCGGATGCTTTTTCATCAAGTTCCTTGCTTGAACCTTTCCAAAACGAAGGTATGCCTCAACTATCTCTATATAGTCCTGTGGCACAAGCTATCATGAAGAAAATGGGCTTTGACGCTCAGAACCCAGTCGGTTTGGGAGAAGGCCGCGGTATTCTCACGCCATTGGGGCCCGCCTTGACCAAAAGCCAGCTGGAAGATTGGAGACTCTACGGATATGTAGAAAAGTCTTCACATGGGTTAGGGTATGATCTTGATACCCCCCTGAGACAGTTGACACAAAGGCTTAAAAGTCGATTTACTGACCAAGCCTCAATATCTCAAGTCCATAAAGACATCGATCTCCCTGGATATCTCTTTGAAGAGTCGTTTGACAAAGATCCAGGAAGATCCTCCAATTGGTACAATTTCTCTGATGATGAAGAGGAATCGCCCGATGACACAGATGGGTGGCATCCTGACCCAGAAGAACCCTCGTCTCCAAAAGAAATACCAGACTCAACAGGCGATTGGGACTATCTCATAGCAAGCCTTGAGGAGATCACCAATCAAGAAAATCCATGGAAAGGAACAAAGCCTTGGTCTGGTAATGCAGTTGAAACTCCAGAAAGTTTCGTTGAGTTGGAAGCCTCCGAAAATATTGTGGAGGAACCACCTTCGAACCTTCCGACAAAAGATCCTGTTCAAAAGATAAACTTGGGAACACCTGATAACCCACGTCCTGTATTCATAAGCAAGAATATAAAGGATGATGAGTTACCCGAGTATATCTCTTTTCTTCGTGAGTTCGTTGATTGCTTTGCATGGTCTTATGCCGAAATGCCTCGCTTGGATCCCAAAGTAGCAGTCCACAAGCTCAACTTGCAAAAAGAAATCAAGCCTATCAAACAAGGCCAAAGAAGATTCCGTCCCGACGTGATGGACAAAATCGAACAAGAAGTTCAGAAACTTAAAAACGTTGGCTTCATCCGCGAGGAACAGCATCCTGAATGGTTGGCCAACATTGTCCCCGTGACAAAGAAAAATGGACAGATAAGAGTCTGTATCGACTACAGAGACCTGAATAGTGCATGTCCTAAATATGAATTCCCGCTCCCCATACCAGAGGTGATGATTGACAACACCTATGGATTCGAGCGAATGACATTCATGGATGGATTCTCTGGCTACAATCAGATAAAAATGCATCTTGAAGATGAAAGGCATACATCCTTTCGGACACCATTCGGCGTGTATTGCTACACTGTCATGCCGTTTGGTCTGAAAAATGCAGGTGCAACATATCAGAGGGCTATGATGAAAATATTCCAAGATATGCAGCACAAGACGGTTGAATGCTATGTTGATGACCTCGCCGTCAAAAGCAGAAGAAAAGAAGACCATCTCAAAGATCTTCGGGAAGTCTTCCTCCGACTCTGCAAACACAAACTGCGGATGAATCCTCTAAAATGCTTCTTCGGCGTCTCGTCGGGTAAGTTTCTCGGATTCCTTGTTCGGAAAGCTGGAATAGAACTTGACCCCATAAAAATCAAGGCTATTCTAGAAATGCCCTCTCCAAGAACCTTGAGAGAATTAAAAGGGCTCCAAGGGAGATTGGCCTACATCAGACGGTTCATCTCCAATCTTTCGGGGAAATGCCGTCCATTCTCTCGATTGATGAAAAATGGTGTGGACTTTGTCAGGGATGCCGACTATGAAGCCGCATTTCAAGATATCAAGTCATACCTGACCAAACCTCCAGTGTTAGCTGCCCCTGCCACTGGAAAACCATTCATGTTGTACACAAGAGCTCTTGTTCATTCTATAGGCGCTCTGCTTGCACAAGAGAATGGTGAGGGAAAGGAAGCTGCTCTATATTACCTCAGCCGCATGCTAGTAGGTGCAGAGCATCGTTACTCTCCAGTCGAAAAAGAATGCCTTGTAGTGATGTTCGCCGTACAAAAGCTACGTCACTACTTGCTTTCCAACACAGTCTACCTCGTCTCAAGGATCAACCTCTTGAAGGTCCTTGTTACAAAAGCAGGTTCTCTCAATGCACGACTGGCAAAATGGTCCATCCTTCTATCACAATTTGATATTAGGTATGTGCCACAAAAAGCAATCAAAGGCCAAGCTCTAGCAGATTTCCTCGCAGAGCATCGATTGCCTAAAGATTCACCACCCAGAGATGATCTCCCAGACGAACCCTTCTACAACGTGGAGACCTTCTCGCCAAATGCCTCCTGGGACATGTACTTTGACGGTGCAACCAGGACAAATGAAAAAAGACAGCTGATCTCGGGAGTTGGCATCCTCTTTGTTAGCCCTAACAGATACATGATTCCACATGCTTTCTCGCTATTGGAACCATGCACAAACAATGCAGCTGAATATCAAGCTCTGATCCTAGGATTGGAACTCGCCATTGAATCCGGTATCACCATGCTGGAAGTCTTTGTAGACTCTCAACTGATCGTCAACCAGATGAATCAGAAATATGAAGTCAGGAAGCCTGATCTGCTGCCTTACTACAACAAGGCACAATTGCTTCTGCAAAAGTTTGACATCTGCAACATCACCCACATTCGTAGAGGTGAAAACATCCGTACAGATGCCCTGGCTGGACTTGCTGCATCTATGGCAATTCAAGAAGGGGAAAACATGCAAATTACAGTGTGTGAGAGAAGGATCCTCCCTCCTCTTAACACACACCAAGCAGTTGTTGAATGCCACCGAGTGGTTGGAAGTCGGATCTCTATCCTTCAAACTTCAATCGGCGACTGGAGGGATCCGTTCATTGATTACACTATGTTCGGAATCCTACCTGAAGATCCAAAAGAACGGGTAAGCATCCAAAGGCGAGCCCCAAACTTTCATTTGGATATCCCTTCAAAGATCCTTTACAGGAAATCCTTCAATGGAGTACTCCTACGCTGCTTGTCACAACAAGAAGCTGAAGAAACACTCAAAGAAGTTCACGCTGGTCTTTGTGGAGCTCATCAGGCTGGTCCCAAGCTCTACGACCAAATCAAAAGGTTGGGTTACTACTGGCCTACCATGGTACCCGACGCAATGCAATTTGCTAAGCGCTGCCAAAAATGCCAAGTTCATGGAGACTACATTCACATGCCTCCAGAATGGCTGCATCCTACAGCAATCTCATGGCCTTTTGAAGCATGGGGCATGGACATCATAGGTCCTATCTCTCCCCCTTCAAGCAAAGGTCATCGCTTCATCTTCGCCGCTACGGATTATTTCTCCAAGTGGTCAGAAGCATTTGCATTCAACGAAATGAAGACCTCATCAGTTCTTCAGTTCCTGCGCACCAACATCATTTGTCGTTTCGGCATACCCAAAAGATTCATCCATGATAACGGAACACAATTCCGGGATCATCGATTCTACAGGTTTTGCGACAAATACAAAATCCAAAGCTGTCCTTCGACTCCATACAATCCGGCCGCAAACGGATTAGCAGAAGCCTTCAACAAGACACTCTGTAAAATCCTCAAGAAAATGGTCTCTAGTCACAAAAGAGACTGGAGCAACAAACTGTCTGAAGCTTTGTGCGCCTATCGAACCACCGTTCGATGACCAACCCATAGCACACCATTCTCCTTGGTCTATGGATGCGAAGCTGTCGTGCCATTAGAAGTCCAAATTCCTTCTCTGAGGGTATCTCTACAAAATGACATGACTCAAGAAAGCAATGCAAAATAACGACTTCATGAGCTGGACAATCTCGATGAGAGACGGCTCGAAGCTCGACAAAGCATTGAACTTTACCAAGCACGCATGGCAGGATCTTTTGACAAAAGGGTCCGGCAACGAGCCTACAAAAGGGGTGACTTGGTTCTTGCGGTAAAAATACCAATGGTCTTCGCACACAAATCCAAAGGCAAATTTGAACCAAAATGGGAGGGACCCTACGTCATCGACAAGGTCTTCTCCAACGGCGCATATGCCCTCCTAAACATGGAAGGCGACAGATGTATGCTGCCTATCAATGGCAAGTTCTTGAAGCGGTACTACCCTTGAAGACTTACCCAACTGGGTAAGAGCAATGCTTGTATGGCCAAAACCTGTTCTCAGGTACTCGCTCGTCAAACCCACTCTCTTTAGAATTTTCATATCAAATGTCAAAATTTCTAAAGATTCAAAAAACAATGCTTACTTTTATCGTTTCATTGTTCAAAAACAAAAAAAAAATCCAAGTTTAGGAGCCTTTCCCTGACTTGACCAAAACTTTCGATCCTTGAACCAAAATTCATGGTTTGAAACAAAAATCCGGATTCAGGGATTTCCACCCTAGTCCACCTTACCTTTTACCGCCAAATGGTTTTAGGTCAAAATTTACGACCCTCGTGTCTTTAAACAAAAAAAATGGTTTTTCAAAAACCGCGGGGAAGTGACACTTAGTCGATATTCGCAAAACTCAAAAAATTGGAAGGATGCGAACCCCATTCGATACTTCCAAAACCTCTAAAATCATGGAGACACAACATTTCAGTTGATATCCACAACCCAAATTTCAAAGGTTCGAGAAAACCTAAAATCGTGGAGACACAACATTTCAGTTGATATCCACAACCCAAATTTCAAAAGTTCGAGAAAACCTAAAATCGTGGAGACACAACAGACCAGTTGATATCCACAACCCAAATTTCAAAAATCGTGGAGAAGCAACATACCAGTTGCTATCCACAATCCAAATTTCAAATGGTTCGAGAAAACCTCAAAAATCGCGGAGAAACGACATCAAGTCAGTACCCGCAAAACCAAGAGTTTTGGGAAACGTAGGGAAGTGACGCTTAGTCGATATTTACACCCCAATCCGCGAGGAAGCGACATTCCATTGATACTCGCAAAACCTAACCCGCGAGGAAGTGACATTCCATCAATACTCGCAAAACCGAATGAGCAAGGAAGCGACATTCCATCGATACTTGCAAGACCATTCAGCGGGGAGGCGACATTTAGTCGATACCTGCATTTTGAAAACCAAAACTAGGCTATAAACGCCAAAATCCGGCTATAAACGTCAAAATTCGGCTATAAATACCAAAACAAAAATTTTTCGGCTATAAACGCCAAAATCGGATTTCATGCCAATAAAACAAAACTTGGTTTTCAAAAAACTCGGCTATAAACACCAAAATCTGGCTATAAACGCCAAAACTCGGCTATAAACGCCAAATCCGGCTATAAATGCCAGAATCCGGCTATAAATGCCAAAATTCGGCTATAAATGCCAAAAACAAAATTTTTCGGCTATAAACGCCAAAATCGGCTTTCATGCCATCTCAAAATCGGCTCTCATGCCACAAACAAAATTTTTGGCTCTCATGCCATCTCAAAATTCGGCTATAAACGCCAAAATTCGGCTATAAATGCCAAAACAAAAAAAATCGGCTATAAACGCCAAAATCTGGCTATAAATGCCAAAATTCGGCTATAAATGCCAAGACAAACAAAACAAAATTCGGCTTCTATGTCATTCTAAAATTCGGCTTTCACGCCATCCAAAAATTTTGGCTCCCATGCCGCAAAACAAATTTTGGCTCTTACGCCACAAAATTAGGCTTTCTCGCCATCCAAATTTTTGTTTTTAAACCATAAAAAACAAGGCTTTCCGCCACAAAATTGGCTTTCATGCCCAAAACAACCCTTTGACAAAAGATTTTCACAAAATGACAACCTTTTGATCAAATCCTTAAACAAACATTCCCATCAAACTTTTGCTCAAAATTGTTTTCATCAAAAAATGATTTAAGTAAAAGGAAGGGGATACAAAATATAGTACCAAAATTGTTTATACATGGAGGTACCAAAAAAAAAGAAAAAGGAAAAAGAGTTTGTTACAACTCAGGAGCTCAATCCTACATGGTCTTCAACCAAAGGTTCAACTCCTCAAGCAAACCCTTGGCCTTAACTTCCAAAGTTTTTAGGCCACGCTCCTTCAAAATGTCCCCATAAAACGCAGCCGAATGCCGTGACCCATCTGCAGCACGAGGAAGTTCTTCCCAGAGGACCTGCCACTACTTATGCTCCTGAGTCTTCCTCCGGACATTACCTTCAGCTTCCTCAACCTGGCGAATGAGAGTCCCCTCTTTCTCCCAAGCCTGTTGAACAGCCGCATTGGAAGATCTAGCAGATCGACGAGGTGCGTCAGTAACAGGACCTTTACCCTTGTTCGTGCTGGAAGAACTACCTATAAAAGATGGAAGATAAAAGATCAATCAACATCAAAATGAAAGAATTCTGCTACAAAAAATTCTAGCAAAATTTTGACATGGTTCCGGGGCAATTCCAAAGAAAAGGAAAAATACTCCGAAAAAGACAGGAAGTCCGAAGATGAGCTCAACATCGCTGCGAGCTCATAGTCGGTGGAGAATTCTCAAAGAAGGCTCGAACTCAACATCGCTGCGAGAACGAGCCAATCTCATCAAACTTCCGCAAAATCTGGAAAAGAGATCAACATTGCTGCGAGCTTCAGAATCCAAAAAATTGCAAAACTTCCTCAAAATCCAGCAAGACCGAGAAAGAGCTCAACAACACTGCGAGCTCAAAATCCCAACACTTGCAAAAGATTTTTAGGTATGCATCATCATACTTCCAAATCTATTTACCAAACTCATGCATCACAAATATATCATCATGCATAAAATGCTAGGAAAACCTTGACCAAAGTTTGACCAATTCCAACCCAATTTGGTCAAAACCAACCAAACTTTGTCCAAGTCAAAAATCATGTTGGCTTGACCTAGAGACTCTAGCCTTCTATCTTGATGCATCAAACAAAAAATGCATACATATTGAAATTGCATAGCCTCATTATCATAGTGAGCAAACAAGGAAAAAGAAAAAGGTAGAAAAAAATCTCAGCAAAAAAAAAGAAAAAAAAATTTTTGGCCCACAGGCCGTGGCCCACTGCCACATGGCAGTACGGTCAGGTCCGTACAGCCAGAGAAAAAAAAAACAGCAAAAAAAAAAAGAAAAAGAAGAGAAAAACGCTGAAAAAAAAAAGATCAGCGTGAAAAAAAAAAGAGAAAGAAAGAAAAAAAAGAGTTCACTGAAAAAAAAAAAAGAAAATCGTGAAAAGAAGAAAAAAAAAGAAAAAAAAAGGGAAAGAAAAAAAGAGAAGCATGAAAAAAAAAGGGAAGAAAAAACGTGCATGACAAGAAAAGAAAAGAAAAAAGAAGAGAAGAAGAAAGAAAAGAAAAGAAAAAGAAGAAAAAAAAATGATGAAGAAGCTACTTCTACAATGGAGATTCTTGACGAGGAAGAAAACTTACTTGAAGCCATTGATGGAGAAGAAGAAGGAAAAAGCTTGAAGATCCTTGAAGAACTCTTGGTCTTGGAGCTCTCTTGAGATTGTTCCAAAAGAAAGCAATAAGGGCAAGAGATCTAGCCTCCTCCTTGCTTTTATAGAAGAGAGCAAATCAAAGAAGGAAACAAAAAAAGAAAGGTAAGTGCTACTAATTAGTAACCTTACCAAAAGAGAAGGAATTATAAAGATTCTTTCCCAAAAAGAAAGATGTCTTTGAGAGATTTTCTCCCAAAATCAATCAATGAGAGATTCTCTCCAACAAAATAGGAGATTGGAGATTCTTTCCCAAAAAGATAGATACCTTGAGATATTCTCTCCCAAATTAAGGGAATATGAGAGATTCTCTCCCATAAAGATATTTTTAGATATTCTCTATCCAAATGAGATATCTTTAGACATTCTTTACAAAAATGGCCCCACATGAGATCTAAGCCATCCTAAAAAGCTTAAGGTCCCATGGGTTAGCCCATATGAGCCAGGTTTGACCACCTAGGCACTAAAAAAAAAAAATGGGCTTTTAGTCAGGAAAAAAATCCCTCTTACCAAGAGCATACAAAAATGGTTCCATGCCTCTTTTGAGTTGATTGAACCAAACAAAAAAAATTCCAAGCCCCATGAGCTTCCAAAGAATCAAACCATCCAGCCTCATATACCAAATTGAGCCAAAATCTTGAAATTGATATTCCACAAAAATCCAAACTACTCCAATGGACCCACACAGTCCCAAAGAGTGACCAAAAACCAAATCCTGGTCCCCTAACTTGCCACATACAGCTTGTTAGGTCACAAGACCAAAGCCAAAAACCAAATCCTGATCCCCTAACTTGCCATATACAGCCTGTTAGGTCTACAAGATCAAAACCAAACCGATCCCCTAACCTGCCATATATAGCTGGTTAGGTCACAAGATCAAAAACAGAAACCCAAATCCACATCCCTGATGTCATCTTCAAAACTTTGCCTCGAGATGGTACTTGATTCCTTTCATTACCATAAAATTCCCCTGGAAGCTCAAAGGCTACTCTACCAAAGGAAAGATTGCTCAAAGACTCTTGGTTAAGACACAAGCTCTCCTTCAAAAATCTCTTCGAGGCACATCGACTGCAAAAGTCAAGCAACTCGTCGCTGTTCCTCGAGGGGGCATTTGTTGACACCAAAAATGTCACTTTGCCTCTTCAACATCAAGAAAGCTGCATGAAGTCGCAACCTGCCATAAATAGGCAATGCAACTTCTCTAAAAGATCAAATCTTGTCAGAATCAAACAAAATCTGCAAGATCCTTCAAGACAGCCAAGGGAGGAGTACACAAGGAGTTTCGGGCCATTTCAGAATCATTTGGCCTAACTTCGCTTCTCCGACAGCTAAATTGGCGCTCCCGGCGGCGACATCATCGAAGACGTCAAAACTTCGATCAGAGCCTACAGATGACTCCAGCATGTCTCAAAAGGGCTCCATGCCAAATTTCAAGTCAAACCGACAACGTTTGACCCTCCATCAATGCTCGAGCAGCAAAATCAAGCCTCCCGGTAGCGGGAACCACCAAAGCCTTCACTCATCAAACCAAGTGCATGAGTGGCTTCAACATGCTTCCAAAAGGCTGCACGTCGAATTTCAGGTCATTCCGACAACGTTTGACCAGGTTTCGACGCTCCGAAAGAAAATCAAGCCTACCGGCGGCGGAGCTCCCCGGGACCATGGTTTCCAAGACAAAGCCTGTGGATCATCTCAAAATGACTCCAATAGGTTCTCTGTCAAATTTCAGGTGAATCGGACATCGTTTGACCGCACATCAACGCGCGGCATCTCCCTCGCGGCAAAATCAAGTCTACTGGCGATGGGAACCCAAACGGCTTCAAAACTCAAACAAAAGCCTATGGTTGGTCTTATTTATTGCTTAGGAGGCTTCACCTCAAATTTCAGGTCATTCCGACGTCGTTTGACCAAGTTTCAGCTTCTGGCGGAAAATCAGCAGCTCTACGCGACAAAGTCTTCGGCTTTCCCGTAAAATTGGAAACTTTGCACTCTAAAAATGCAATGATTCTCATCAGGTTTTCTACAAGGAAATCAAGCCAATAAATGAGAAGAAATGTCAGAAAAAATACAGAAGAAAACGGCGACGAAAAAGACCGCAAAACGGACCAAAAAGGGGAGAAAAACCCCCAGGGTCGGCGACCCTGGCCCATGGTCGCCGCTGACCATGGAAGTCCGGGTCACCGGATTTTTCGCCGGTGACCCGTTTTTCGGTCCCTTTTCGTGTTTCGCGCGCTTTGGCCCATGTGGTTTCCTGAAAATGTGATTTTTAGTGCTTGAAATTGACTCATATCCGACGACATCTCAGATCCGCCGTCAAAAGCATAAAATCATCATTGATCGCTCCAAGATCGTCGACCGGTTGACCTAAAAAGTGCTCTTTCTGTCCGACCGATCGAGAAATCGACAAGATAGATGTTACCGGCCCGCTGCTAGCTATCAATGTCTGAAATTACACGGTCATCCGATGTCGATCAGCATGTAGATCCATCGGTGATCATCTCCAAAAGAATCCCAAAAGACGCGGCGCGGCCCGCGACTCTTCAACTGCTCGGCGACCATTTAATGCAGTTAATTGACTAGCTTTATTGCAGTCATTAATTCACTTCTTTGGACGGCCCAATCAGAAGCAAGCATCCAGGAGTTACAAATCAATTAAGTCATGGTATTCAAGCCATGAAACTCCTCCCATTATGGTAATTAAGGTGATTAAAAGCCTTTAATCTCCATCGGCCAATCAGATTCAAGGAAAAAGGAGTTACAAAATCAAGAAATAAATCTTGTAACTCCTCCCATTAAAGCCATTAAAGCCCATAAACTCTCCTAATGGCTACCAAGAGCCTATAAATAGGAGAGCTTTCCAAGAAGAAAGGGATCGGAAAAGGACGAACGGAAAACCGAAGATCGAAAATCAAAAGGTGCAGAGAATCCCGAATCCAGACATACAGAGTCTAGAGAAAGAGAGAAAATTCTGCAGAAATTCTACATCAAGCACCACTACAAGGTGACAAAAAGTCCCTTGGGGGGTACTCCCCCCCAAGGTCCTTGCCTTCTCCCGCTGCCTCCAATGGCTTAGACGAGGCTTTTCAGCCCGTCTACTTAGCTTTTTATTGGACATAGGACCTTCTCTTGGTCTTTGTCCTCTAAAAACCTGAGGTTATAGCCAAGCCAAGCGAATCAAGAGCATCCTCTGTTCTCATCTGCATGGATGATGGCGAAGCCCATACATGGCTTGCAACCGTCAATCTGAACGAGTCCCCCACAATCTCCTGAAAAGTTAGATCCTCCTTTTCTTGCTTTTCATTGTAGTTTGTATTTTTCTAAAAGAGACAAAAATCACAACTCTTGTCTTTCATTATTGATGAGAATTGTAAATCGGCTATAAACGCCAAAATCGGCTATAAATGCCAAACAAAATCGCCTTTCACGGCAAACCAAGAAAATGTCTCTTTTCTTAAATATTTGTGCAATGGAAAACTTGAAAGAAGTTGATTTCCTTTTTACTTGCGAAGGTTGATCTCCGGATTACCACTTGCAATTCCAAGTAAAATAGAAAATCTGGCACACCCACACAAAGAAATGTTGATGCACGCTTCAGCCCCCCGGGTGCGAAAGGGCCGGACCCGACGGACTCCCACGTCCGCCGAGCCCGGTAGCACCCTCGGCAGGAGCGCGTTCCATCAGTCCCTAAATCGTCGGATCCTGAAACGGGCAGATAAAAGCGATTCGGGAATGGCTGTCCCTCTAGCCAAACGAATCATAAAAGGATCTTCGTCCTGTGCAACTCCCAAACGATGGAAGGTAGGACAGTGGTATACATACTACGAATAGAAGATATGGGCTGAAAACACCCTATTCATGGGAAGCCCAAGCCGAACCAGGAAAGCAGCAGCCTGCAGTTCGGTACACAAATAGGAGTAAAGAGCAGGTACCAAAGCCAGCCGCTCTCCAAACGCCATCTAACAAGCCAGAAAAATACAGTGCGGCCTGATGTGCGTCCCATCTCCTCCAGCAAAAACAGCCTCACCCAGCCAGTAAGTGAGGTAAACAGCGAGATCTCTCCGCAACGCAATGTCAGGATAAATGGCATCCGTGATTGCGAAGAACTTCTTCAAATCTTCTCGCATAGCAACGATCTTCTTCAAACTTGATGTTTTAGCCCTAGCATCCTGGGCCATGCCATCAGAAGAATCCCCGCTGTCGAAAAAGTTGGAACTGCAACTTCTCCAACTGCTGCATCTAACTTTCGAGCCCTCCTTCTCCTTAAAAAAATCATAGAAGGCGACGAGCTGAAAGTACACAAGCCTAAATTCCTCAGATTGCTCCTCAAGGACGCTGTCAATAGGCATAAACTCCTCATAGAGTTTGCCGAGGATAGGCAATCCGATGATGGCACTCAGTTCCTTCAAAGTAAAACCAATCTCACCATTCGTCATAATGAAGGTGTTGGTTTGTGGAAGGAATGACTCCAGCATGGCCATGAAAGCCTCATCGGAGAAAACGACGATTTGCCGAAAAGCGAGAACCGCATAAAAAATCTCGGCCTCCCGAAGAACGGCCTCACCAATCCTCAGGGTGTGATCAGTCCATGACTCCCAGCTCGAGTCAGCACTGAAACGACCACGAAGTCGAAAAGGCTTCACCCAATTACTGCCGTCACCCCGAAAAACGCCAAGGCCCACCGGTCTCAAATCGACCGATGGATGATCAGGACCTTGGTAGCCACTGGCTGGCATCAACATGTCCATACGGACAGGAGGCTTCTCTGTAAAACCGGAAGGTCCACCAACAAAAACCCCGGTCTTGATCACACTGGTCCTCTTCACCCAGCTCGGAGGATCTTCCCTCTTAGGGCACGTGGGAGAAAGGCTCAGGATCGAGATGGTCCGATCAAAAGACGGCCAGGTAGAAATAGTTCTCTCCTCACCATCTGCTATGTAAGAGAACTAAAAACATCTTCTTTGGTATGTCAAGTCGTCAGGGACTGCATCACCGAAGAAGAAGGTAGGCTTGAGGACAACGCTCTGATCGTCCGTAACCCAAGGACGACCGCTTACCATGATCTTGTAGAACTCCTCATCTTTGAGAGCGATCAATCGCTATCTCATCTCATCAAGATTGAGGGAATCACACTCTTCCAAGTTCTTTTCAACAAACTGGACCTTCTCCCAAGCCTGCTGAACGGCAGCATTGGAAGATCTAGCAGACCGACGAGGTGCGTCAGTAACAGGACCTTTACCCTTGTTCGTTCTAGAAGAACTGCCTGCAAAAGATGGCCTTCTATCTTGATGCATCAAAAAGAAAAAAGAGAAAGAAAATGCATACATATTGAAATTGCATAGCCTCATTATCATAGTGAGCAAACAAGGAAAAAGAAAAAGAAAGAGAGAGAAAAAAAATCTCAGCACAAAAAAAAAACGCCGACAAAAAAAAGAAAGGGGAAAATCAGCGAAAAAAAAAAGAAGAAAAAAAAGCACACAAAAAAAAGAGAGTAAAACGTGCTTGAAGAAAAAAAAAGAAAAAAAAGGGGAAGAGAGAAGAAGAAGAAAAAAAAAAAGAAAAAAAATGAAGAAGCTACTTCTACAATGGAGATTCTTGAGGAGGAAGAAAACTTACTTGAAGCCATTGATGGGGAAGAAGAAGAAAAGCTTGGAGATCCTTGAAGAAGAGAAAGCACTTCTTATCTTGGAGAGCACTCTTGAAGATTTCTTGCAAAAAGAAAGCAATGGAGCAAAAGCAACAACCCTCGTCGCTGTACCTCGAGGGGGCATTTGTTGACACCAAAAAAGTCACTATGTCTCCTCAACATCAAGAAGCTCCGTGAAGCTGCATCCTGCTAAAAATAGGCAAGGCTACTTTAAGCATTAGATTTTGTCAGAATCAGACAGAAATTGAAGGATCCTTCAAGGCAGCCAAAAGAGGGGTACAACTGAGGTTTTGGGCCATTCCGACATCGTTTGGCCCAACTTCACTGCTCCGATAGCTAAACAAGCGCTCCCGGCGGCGACATCATCGAAGACACCAAAACTTCGATCAGAGCCTACGGATGACTCCAGAATGTCTTCAAAGGGCTCCACGCCAAATTTCAAGTCAAACCGACAACGTTTGACCCTCCATCAATGCTCGAGCAGTAAAATCAAGCCTCCCGGTGGTGGGAACCACCGAAGCCATCACTCATCAAACAAAGTACATGAGTGGCTTCAACATGCTTCCAAAAGGCTGCACGTCGAATTTCAGATCATTCCGACAACGTTTGACCAGGTTTCGATGCTTAGAGAGAAAATCAAGCCTACCGGCGGCGGAGCAACCCGGGACCATGACATCTAAAATGGAGCCCATGGAACGTCTCAAAATGACTCCAATCGGCTCTCCGTCAAATTTCAGGTCAATCGGACATCGTTTGACCACATATCAAAGCTCGACATTTTCCCCGCAGCAAAATCAAGTGAAGCATCGATGGGACACCAAACAGCTTCAAAACTCAAATAAAAGCCCATGGTTGGTCCTATCCATTGCTCAAGAAGCTTCATCTCAATTTTCAGGTCATTTCGACATCGTTTGACCTAGTTTCGACTCTTGACGGAAAATCGGCTACAAAGTGTTCGGCTTTCCCGAAAAATGGGAAACTCTGTGCTCCAATTTCATGCGGGTTCTCGTCAAGTTTTCTCCAAGAAAATGAATTCAATAATTGAGGAAAAATGTCAAGAAAAATACAGAAGAAAAAAGGAACGAAAAAGACGCAAAATCGGCCAAAAACGAAGCTCGGCGACCAAAGGGCAAAAAACCCTAAGGTCGCCGGCAACCTTGGGCCAAGGTCGCCGGCGACCCTGGTGACCATGCACCCAGGGTCGCCGGATTTTGCACCAAAACGTCCGTTTTTCGATGGTTTTCGTGTTTTGGGTGTTCCAGCCTCTGTGATTTTCTGAAAATCCAATGTTTGGTGCTTGAAAACCATTGATCTTCGTCGACATCTCGGACCCGCCGTCAAAAGCATGAAATCATCACCGATCGCCTCAAGATCGCCAACCGGCTGACCAAGAAAGTGCACTTTCTGTCCGACCGATCGTGAATTC
Organism: Umbellularia californica; assembly: GCA_028538565.1. Lineage (NCBI taxonomy): Eukaryota > Viridiplantae > Streptophyta > Magnoliopsida > Laurales > Lauraceae > Umbellularia > Umbellularia californica. The sequence continues at coordinate 42,399,128 of JAPQWN010000008.1, forward strand.
GACAAGACAGATGTCACCGGCCCACCAACATCAACTAATGTCTAAAATTGCATCGCAATCCGACATCAAACAATGCATGGATCCACCTGTGATGATCGCAAGAAGAATCTCAAAAGGCGCAGCGCGGCCCGCGACTCTTCACATGCCTGGGCGACCACTTAATGATGTTAATTGACCCGTTTATGACAATTTAATGCGGTCGTTAACTCACTATTTTGGATGGCCCAATCAGATTCAAGCATTTGGGAGTTACAAATCCAAGTAATCATGGCATTAAACCCATGAAACTCCCATCATCATGAAGCATAAAGGCAATTAAAAGCCCACTACCTTCATCGGCCAATCACAAGCCATGAAAAAGGAGTTACAAAATCAATTTGTAACTCCTCATCAATTCTTTCATCATGGCCATCAATGCCAATAAACACCTCATGGCTACCAAAAGCCTATAAAAGGAGGTCCATTCCAAGAAGAAAAAAGTGACGAAAATAGATCCCAAGTGCAATCTCTGAAAATCCAGAAAATCCAAGAAAGAGACGAAGTTCTGCTACTTTGCTCCCGGAAGCACCACAAGATGATCAACGTCCCTTGGGGGGCCACCCCCTCAAGGTCTCCTCCTTCTCCAACATGGCCTAAACGTGGCTTTTCAGCCCGTTTACTTGGTTTTTCATTGGATATAGGACCTCCTCTTGGTCCTTGTCCTTTAAAAAACTGAGGTTAGGAGCTAAGCCAAATAATCAAAGCATCACATGTTCTCATTTGAAGGACGATGGCGAAGTCCATACATGACTTGCGACCGTCGATCTCAACGTGTCCCCACAATCTCCTGAGAAGTTAGATCCCTTTTCTTACTTTTCTATTGTAGTTTGTATTTCTTAAAGAGACAAAAAGAAATCACAATTCTTGTATTTCATATTTGATGAGTTTTGTAAAGTCGCCTTTCACGGCAAACAAAAAAAAAACGCCTCTTACGGCATTCTCAAAAAAACAAACTTGTCTCTTTTCTTAATATTTATGCAATTTGAAAAGTTAGAAAAAAGGATTGATTTCCTTTCCACTTGTGAAGGTGAATCTCCGGATCATCACTATTCCAAATTCCAAGTAGAAAGTAAATCTGGCATACCCGTACAAAAATGTTGATACCCGCGATTTTCCCTCCTCCGCCGAGACCCAGGTCAGCCCCCGGGGTGCGGAAGGAGAGGACGGAAGATTCCCGAGGGTCCATCAGTTGGCTCAGAAGATCCCTTGACTGTAGATGATTGGTTGGACCATACGGAGAACATCTTTGAAGTCTTCAGATGCACGGGAGGAGAGAGAGTAAAGCTGGCAACGTCTTTATTCACCGGTTTGGCAGACATCTGGTGGAAAACAGTGAGGGAAGAGTATAGAACAATGGCTGACGTAGTTGCATGGCAAAATTTCAAGATACAATTTCGTGACAAATATGTGCCCATGCACATCAGGAGGCAGAAGGCAGTGGAATTTCAACAACTTGTCCAAGGTAATATGACCGTTCAAGAATAGCTCACTAAATTTGAGAGGTTGTCAAGATATACCCCCGATTAGTGGACACGGTGGAGAAAAAGATAACCAAGTTCCTTGAAGGACTTCACCCTATCATCGAGAGGGATGCTACGAGAGTTATACCACCGATCACTTTTGAAGAGGCGATCAAGAGAGCATACAAGTTCGAGAACTTCCATCATAAGGTCCTTAAGGTTCAAGGCAAGGGACAAGGACAACCCCAGCAGCAGAATCACCAGCAAAGGAACCAACAGAACAAGAGGCAGAGACAAGATCAGAATGTGCAACTAGTCTGTATCCACTGTGGCAAGAACCATGAGAGTGCCCAATGTCATACCATCACAGGAGTGTCGCGACCCCGGACCGAGATCCGGGGCTGCGACGTGGTGGCGGTATGATTAACCAACACATAAAACACACCGTCGTTGTTTTCTTTCCCACAGGTTTCCGCGGTGAGGATCCCAAGACACGGGTCGAGCTCACATGAATGGGTATGCGGAAGCGTGTAGCAAAACATGTCACACAAATCTTAAACAATGAGACACAAGAGAAATTATAATATCAAGACTTGGTATCAAAAGAGAATGTCATCACAGCATTCCTATCAAGATTAAAGTTTCACAATTAACCCAAAGTATGTTAATACAAGTTACATAACCCAGAGAGGCCAACAAAGGCCAATACAACGATTACAATCCCACAAGATAACCCAAACTAGGCGAAACGAGAATCAAGATCCCGACCGGCGTCTAGATGACGTCGTTGGGCTGCCACTCGTGTGCTAGGGGTGGCTCAATAGCCTCCTCTGGGCACTCCTCGTCACGCGTGAACTCTCCTGCACATGGACACCAAAATAATAAGCATCAAACACGACGGTTTGGCAAATAAACAATTTAGGCATGAATATGAGAAGTAATGCTAAAACAGTTCAAGATTTAGATACACGTTTCAAGTTTACGAAACTAGCATGAATACTTATAATATCATGAAAAGATAAATCCACATTGAGCTCATCCTTTCTCTGTCATACATGATGACAAGAGCAAGCACGCATGACAAGCACGACACGAAAACACGATCCCATGCCACACAAGGTAGACGGGGTATCCGGCCGCGGAACTGGACTACGAACACGCACGATGTGTAATATAATACACGACTAGTCTGCTGACAATCCACATGTTTAAGGACCCCCAGGTAGTGGATCAAGCTAAAAGGGCAGTCCAAGCTCAGTGGTATTCACTTATATCATGAATGCACAAAAACACGGCGATAAACGTTCGAGAACACGACAAAACAAGTGGGAAATCATTTACCAAACATAACACGGCAAGACTAGCAAAATGGCATCTTATAAATGCTTAACAAACTTAAGAAATGATTCCCTTTTGATTCTTGAAACACATCTTGAAAACGAACTTGTACTCGGAAATCAAACGAGAACACGATGATGCATGAAGCATCAAAACAAGAGTTCAAACATAACTCTATCAAGCATAGGCTAAGACCAATCTTTGACCCTTGTGGAATTTAAAACCAAATGTCGGAATTCAATAAAGCTTGGTGTCCCCGAAGGTATATTACATTTTGGAATTCCAAGTGCACAAGGTCAATAAAAAGGTCTAAACCTAGTCTAGTTTTCATCCCCGTAAAAATCCTTCAAAAACAGTACTTTTTGTAACTGTCGGTCTGGTTTAAGCATCTCTACCGGTAGAACTACCGGTTTAAACACTTTTACCGGTAGAACTTCCGGTAGACCAAGGGTTCTCAATTTTTTTCCAACTCTCTGCCAAAATTCGAGCCGATTCTACCGGTAGAACTTCCGGTTTAAGCACCTCTACCGGTAGAACTTCCGGTAGACTAAGGGTTTTCAATTTCCTCAACTCTCTGCCAAAATTCGAGCCACTTCTACCGGTAGAACTTCGGTAGAACTTATGAAGTTCAATTTTTTTCACACTTCTCTCCCTTCTTCACTTCCACATTTTCACCACCTGCACTCCCCAAGCCTACAAGCTTTCCAAGGGATGATTTCCACACAAAAATCCACTCCCATTTCAATCAAAACTTCAAAAATCACAAACCCATTTACATTCAAATCATGTATTATTAACTTGTGAGGTATTCCATTGAAAAACATGCTTCCATTCAAGACAAAACTTCTAGCTTAGGTAGAGTAATTAGCAACCATGCTTATCAAGATTAAACAAGCTAAAAGAGAATAATAACATGAAAGAAAAGACAAGCTTTATGATGAATAACATTTCCAATGTAAAATGCCCTAACACTGGCAATGTATTAGGAAGAACTAAAAGGTTTACTTGCCTTGGTCCAATATCAAGCAAAACTTCACAAAAACCAATAAGAAGGGGTGCTCCACAAAATCTACACAAAACTCCCAAAAGAGAGTACACAAAAATCACCATTTTGGTCACTACAAAACCCCATCTCGAAAATGGGTTTGAAATCATGAAAAACAAGCTCTAAATGAGCTAAAGAACAAGAAAAGATAGAATGAGAAGGAAGACCAACCAAGAGCTAGCTGAACAAGGAGGATAGAGCTTGAAGATGATGAATAGTGCAATGGTTTGGCTCCAAAAACACTCCAGCTGAAGCTTGAGAAGAGAGGAAGAGAATGGTAACCTTGGATCTTGATTTGGGACACTTGAGCTAGATGATTTCAAGGAAAGAAAAGTCAAGAAGATGGCTTTCTTCTCTTCTCCACTCTAGGTCAAGGACGTTGCAGGAAAGTGGGAAAAGAATGGACACTACACCATTTCAGGATATACCTAACGGTCCAAAACCGTTACTAAAAAAGTTTGTAACGGTTTTTTTGGGTCACAGTTTGGGCGTTTCTAATCTGTTATAAACATCTGTAACGGTTATAAACCATTACAAACATATTAATTGTAACGCTTTATTTCCGTTAGGGAAATTAGTTCCTAACGGTTTTAATACTCATTTGCGTTAATAATTTTTAATAAAACAGTAACAGTTTCGCAAGTTTTGTAACGGTATTTTACACTTAAATATTTGTAATGGTTTTGTAAACTCTGTAACGTTTTTTTCGTGCCAAATTTGTGTTACTGATTCATAACATTCCTAACGGTTGTGAAATCTTTTGTAACGTTTTTAAGTGTTGCTATTCGCACAAATTAGTAACGGTTTATAACCGTTACAAAACTTTTTCATGTGTAAAAAAAATTATCCAAAAACCACCCCTTTGGGCAGTCATTTAATGGCTTTAAAAACGACGGCCCAAAGCCGTCGTTTTTATTTTTTCAAATTTAAAAAAAATATATTGAAAAACCAGGGCATGCCCAGGTTTTTCAATATATATTTTTCTTAAAAGCCTGAAAACTCATTAGAATCACTTAAAATCTTTAAGGTTAAACACTAATACATTTAAAATCTTAATTACATTGGAGAAAACTATACAACAATTACATTAGAAAAGAGTATAAAAAAATCAATAATAGAAGTGAGAGGGAGGCATCTGAAGGGACTCCAGGCAAATACTTTAAGAGAAAATGTCATTGGGCAGATATTGGTAATGGTTCACAACATTGCATGAGAAGTCAATTGGTTGGGTTTTACAACCATGCAACCAAAGCAAGTTAGGTTAATGTGATAGACAACTTGAGTCTCATTGATGGGGAGCACACAGGTGACTATAGAAGTGGGATGATATAAGTTTTTTTTATCCTTGTGAGAATAGTGGACCCAGCCTCGTAAGGAATGATCACGACAACACAACATGAATATTTCACGACTACCAAAACTAGACCAAACAATCAACTGACTGGTGAAATACTATGACAAATTTATTTAAAAAAAAAACCTTTAATTCCTTTCTAGGTAACAAAACAGAATGATGGTAGTAACTCAAGATGGCAAATTATGAAATGCTTATTCAGGATATGAAACTTCAACCACCAGATGAGATAAGTTTGAAAGAACTTAAAGCATGTTAGGTGTGACCAACAATCAAACCCACTTCATCATTGAGTCTGAAATGAAAGAATATGAAGTTTGGGGTGAGTCTGGATCGCATGGAGAAAAGTTGCTTTTCCTTTCTACATGCAATAAGAGATTAGAAATAAATTTCTTAGCTGAATCACATTGTTTCCATATCAAATGAACTCTTTTTCGTGCTTCATCAGTGTACTTAAATGGAAAAAAGAAAGTGTTCTTATTTCCCAGTAAAAAACATATTTACTTCACAGCTACAACTGTACAAGTTGTGAGGAAAAAAAGAAGATATTATAGTAACATTCACTAAAATGTATTTGGTACAAATATAAAACATCAATTTGAAAGTAATACCCAAGTATGCTAGCTTCCCATTTGTTCGTAGAAGATTTCCAGGGTGAGGATCTGCATGATAGAACCCATATTCTAGAAGCTGAGTTAGTGAACAATAAACTCCCACTTGCCAAGAGACAAAATTCATAAGCCAGCTATAAGCAAAAATGAGTTAGTGACCACAGTAATTTCTCGAATTCACATCTGCCCCATTTTCAAGCAACAACATAACAATCTGCAGAAAACAAAGAGAATAAGAGCAAGAAAAAAAAAATGAAACACTAAGGAAATCTTCAATGCACCTTTCCATGCGCGAAAAGTCTAATTTCTAGTAGTGTATAAGTTTTTATTTATTTGTCTTTTTTGGTGGGGGTGGGTAGGACGTTGAGCTTTAAAGGCCCCAACAAGCATTAAGAAGCAAAAGCAATGAGAGAGGCCCAATCAAAAAATTTTGCCTGTTGTACTGTAATTTTTTTTTTATATCAATACAAGTTACCATTCAAATAAAAAAAAAACTCATGCAAGGCCACATGAGAAGGAAAATTATTTGAAGCTTCTTGAGAAGAAAAGGGGATTAATATAAGTTTTTATTCATTTTTGTCTTTTTGGTGTGGGGTTGGTAGGAGAGGCTTTAAAGGCCCCAGCAAGCATTAACAAGCAAAAGCAATAAGAAAGACCCAATCAAAAATTTTTCTTGGAAGCATGACCCTTGAGAGCATGACTTCTATTGAACTGTAAAATGCACAATATATCATATAATTCAGTGAAAGATTCACCCAAAAGACGTAAGATTCAATTAAAATTTTGGGGAGATGGTACTAAAAGATTCAAAATGTTTCCCATAAAACTCGATTTAAATCATTAAACCAAAAGTATGAAATAATCAAAATTCATAAACTGGAGATGGTTTTCAACTTTTTTTTTTTTGAATGGTAAGATGGTTTTCAACTTGTGAAACATAACCAGAAGTTTCACACCATGTATCAAACACATAATATCATGCATGAAATTAAAAAAGAATAAGAACTCACACAATCAGAGATACACTCCAGAATTTGATACCGATCAAGTGCAATTCATTGTTAGTTTCAAACTACATCATACGGCAAATCTCTATGATACAATATTAAAAAAACTTACACATAAGTTGATTCCATCTTAAGTTGCCAAATCAAAGTACAATGCAGTTCCCAGCATGTAGGAGGGACACAAGCAGCATATTGCAGGAAAGCAAACAGATATGAAGTATTTGCAACAGGTAACAACAGAAAGAAATTAATAACAGCCTTTATTGCAGGAAAAAAAACATAGAAGCACAGAAAGAAGGCAAGAAAATCAGAAATAAAAGGACTTGAGATTGCATGGTCAATCCTTAATGATGAAGTGATGCCTGTGTCCAATCATGAAGCGGATGACAATTCCTTTTTCTTTCTCTAATTGTTGAAGCTTTTCGCCTAATTAAACAAAAAAAAAAGTCAGAAACTTTAAAATTTAAAGGCTGTACAGAATGAAGTCAAGGCTCCTAAAAAATTTAAAATGAAGCCAGAAACTTTTATTCTTGCTATATCTATCCATGTTTCAAAATAACCAGTGTGATAGGTGTATGAGATTTTGGTCTCAGCACTTGTCACCATTCAGGTTATATCTTTTGATCTATGAAATAAATGTTTAATGAATTATGTAAATAACCAAGAAATTGTCATGGAAGGTAAAGAAGGATCCCATGGGAAGGAATTGGAGAGACACAGAAGCTTTGTCTCACTACATGGGAGGTGGTGAAACCAAAAACCAGTGGAGGTTTGGCACTCAACATGTTGTGCAATAGAGTCTGAGTGTTGCAGAACAAATGAGGGTGGAGGTAAATAGAAGAGAGGGATATTCCATGGAGAAAGGCAATTGGTTGCAATTACAGTGTAACAGAACAGGGCTGGGTAATAAGACAAGAGAAAGGAGATAGAAGGTTGGGATATGAAGCCCAAATTCTACATTTAGGGTTTTTTTTTTTTTTGGGTTTTTTTTTGGGATAAAAGGGGTGGGTTTAGAAGTTGGGAGTGGCACATATTGTCCTCTTTAGGGAAGATGTTTGGGTGGGGAAGTGTCTCAGAAAGTCAAAACCCTAGGGCTGTATTAGATAGTGGTTAACAAAAAGCATTTCAAAGTGTGTGGGCGGGTTGGCAGGGAGGTTCATCTTTAAGACAAGTTGTACAAAGTTGGAGGTGATTTAAGTATCAGTTGCTCGTGAGGATACAAATAGAGGTGTTTATTTTCAAGTATGAATGTGATATTAGTATTTGGGCATAACTCTTGAAAGGTGACGCTTACATTGGCAGGCTGTAGCAAGAAGATGTCCTAGAGACAATTTAATTAGAAGGGTTTCTCTTCCGTCACTTTATCTGAGACATGGTCGTTGTGCCCAGGGGCGGAATGGAATAAGAACACAAGATACTCATGACAAATGTTGCTCAACATCTTTTGTGAAAGACGGAATAAAAATGATGTCAAAGCTAGCCAAATTATTGTCAATTACGAATTTGTATCATAATTGAAAATGGGATGGCTCAAACATTATCTTCAAGTTAAAGTGTAGCCCAAACAAAGGTCACATACTAGAAGATTTTCCAAAATTCTCGTAGCAAGAAGTCCAGTGTAAACATTTCAATCATGATCAACCAAATAGATAATTACAGTAGTAAGAAGGTTAGGAGAATGACCTTGAGGCATCCATGTCTCTCTTACAGAGTCCCTCCTCTTCCTACTACTAAACGCAGTATTTATCCCAATCACAACAAATGCCTTCTTCGTTTCAGACGACACTTGCTGCAGATGGGGAGTAGTGTCAAGGCCTGACATCTCTTGCACACTCTGAGTAGCAGCCAGCTCAATCTGAAGTGTCGAAATCGTCTTGTCCAAAGATCTAACACCCAATTCCCAATTCCAATCCATGTTAACAACACATTAGCATACATATAAATAATAAATTAAAAAAAAAACCCAAGAAAAAGGAAATTTCCCACTCGCTGAATTGCTTCATGTGTCTTATAAACCTCCCCCATAATATCCTTAGCCTGCCCAAGCTTCTGTTACATAAAAACACAATAATCAAATAAGCTAAAACCCAAATGTCTGTTTCACATATATTGAGAGATTCAGCTCTAAGTAGCTTCTTTTGGGGTGTTTAGCAAATCTTGCAATCTTCGGATACATAAAGAACAAAATTCGAATAAGCTAAAACCCAATTGTCTGTTTCAAATATATCGAGAGATTCAGCTCAAAGTAGCTTCTTTTGGGGTGTTTAGCAAATCTTGCAATAATAACAGTTAAATTAACATTGCAAAACTCAATTCCCATAAGAAGAAAAAGAAAAAAATCACAGACCCGTTTCATGGTGCAATCCTCTGATACTACTTGTAACTCTTGTTCATGCCTCTGCCGGGAGATGATCTAATGGTTTGATTCGGACGGAGCCCATATCCTGCAATTCAATGGATAATGAATACAACTCTGCAAGATTAGCCATTGGAGAAGATCGGATCCAAGCAATCTTATTTCCCAAACTATCTCTGAATTTGGATTTTCAAAAAAGAGGAAAGATTCTGTCCAAACCCTAACCCTAATTTCCGGATGTGTAACATTTCGAGTCGGTAAGAAAGAAAAGAGAGAAACTTTAAAATCCACGATTCATAGCCAAACACGAGAAAGCAAGCAAGGGAAATTCAAAGAAAAAGAAACAGAGAGAGAGAGAGAGAGAATAAAAAATGCCGACCTGTTTGTGAAAAGCATTCCGAGAAGGAAGCTGGAGAAGCAGAGAATGAGAATCCATTTCGAAGAAACCTTTTTCTCGGTGCTTCTGCTCCTCATGATTCTTTAGTTTTTTAAGAAAATCTATTCCAAATCTGCCCTGTATTTCTCTTGTATTTCCTTTCCTAGCTCGTTTCCTCTGTAAAATGTTATGAAAGAAGAAGTAGAAAAAGAAGAAGAAGAAGAAGAAGAAGAAGGAAGGAGAAGGGGAATTTCTCCGTCAGGATTGGGCCGTCAAAGATGACGACTAAGGCGAGTGAGATTTGGGAGGAGATCTGAGAAGAAGGAGGAGATGGCGTCGAGTGAGAAGGAGAGAGGCCAGAAAGAGGCGTTGAAGGAGGATGGAATCGATCGAAGGAAGTCGAGGATGGCGGATTTGGGATCGCGAGGGGTGTTGGCGTTGGTGGTGTTGCTTTCTTTGTCTTTTTGGTAGGGACATTTCTACAAGAACCTGACGGTGGCAAGGATGGCATTGAGGTGGGATCGGGTGAGGCGAAAGGAAGGCGTGGAGGGAGGGCAGCGGATGCAGATCTAAGCGAGTTTTTCGGAGAAGATGGAGGGGTTTTGGGCGACAAGATCGCAGAGCTCGATCAGAGCTTCCATGGCGAGAGAGAGAGAGAGGTACAGAGAGAGAAGAGTGCAGAGCGAGAGGGAGAGAGAGAGAGAAATAGAGAGGGAGAGGGAGAGAGAGAACCGCAGGAGGGAAAGGTATTCGTCGCTGGTGCAAAACGCGGGAGCAGGGGCGCGGGAGGGGAAAATGGGAAAAGGAGAGTGGGAAAAAAGGAGCGGGGAGAGTTTTAGCAACCGCAAATAGCGGTCGCCCGCTTTCTTATTCCGCGAATAGCCATTTCTCTATAGTGAAAGAGAGAAATGAATCAGTGGAGAAGGGAGAGGGAAATGAGAGAGGAGGCTGCTGAGAGCGTGGAATGAGAAAGGGGAAAGGGAGATAAGGGAGAAGGATAAGGAAGAAAGAAAGAAGAGGGGGAGGAGGAAAAGGTGGCCGCGCAGGGCAGAGGAGAGGAGAGGGACAGGGGAGGAAGAAGAGAGAGAGGAAGAGAGAGAAAGAGAACCAAGTGAGAGAGGAAGAGGTGTGCAGGTGGGTGCAGGGCGGAACAAAGGAGGAAGCAGGGGAGAGGGAGAGGAACAAGGGAGGATGAAGAGAAGAGAGGGAGAGAGAGAAAGAGAACCAAGGGAGAGAGGGAGTGGTGTGCAGGTGTGCAGGCGAGGGGAGATAGGGGAGGAAGAAGAAGAGAGGAAGGGAGGGAGGAGAGCAGACAGAGGAAACAGAGAGATGGGGAACGAGGGAGAGAGAGAGAACAGAGAAGAAAGAAAGGAGTGTTCCTGGTGTAGGGGAGGCGTCTGGCGGCGCGAGGAGGAAGATGAAGGCTCTGCTGGCGTCCGGGGGCTCCTTCGCGCGCTTGGCAGTGCTGGCGATGAGAGGGTCGTGCACCTGGGAGAGGTCTGGAGAGGGAGGGAGAGATAGAAAAGAATGAGAGGAGATGGGTTCTGGAGATGAGAGGACGACGATGGAGATGAGAGGAGAGGAGGGAAAGAAAGAAATGAGTGAGGGATAAGAGGGAAATGAGGAGGGCAGAGCGCGGGAGGGCAAAAAAAAAGGTGGGAAGGAAATCAAGCGACCGCTAACGCTTTTCTTGCGCCAATGCTTAAAAGTTAAAACTCTAGTAGTGAATAACGGTTTAGTAACGCTTACTGGTGGAAGCAAAAAATGAGGATATCGTAACAAAATAATTATTAAATTAAATAAAATTAATGTAACACTTTAAAACCAATGTTAACGTACATAAAACGTTAGGAAACTAGTTACACTTAAAAACCGTTACTTAACAAAAATCTTGGGCGTTACTAATATCCTATTTTGGTGTAGTGGGAGGAGAGAGAATAGGAGAGTATTTATATGGGTTAAGAAGTGGGTACTTTTCCAGCTGAACTTGAAACACTTAAAACATGGTCTTGTGGACCCCGGATGGAAATGACGAAGGAGAACAAAACGATCGTAAAAAAATCTGGTTTCAAAAAAGTATAATTTTGACATAGTTTCACGACTTCGAAAAGTGTGCCCAGATTTAGCATGAATAGTCAGATTTACCCTTATTGGGCCAAAACTTGGTTTTCTGGGCCTCAAATGCATGCAGGTTAAAAACGAAAGTTGTCACAATTAATAAAATCATTCAAGAAAAATAAAAATCATGATCAAACAAGATATCTAGAACGAAACCCACTCTCACACGTGTACTCAGGGCATCCCTGAGCGTGACTGACTCATACTAAACGTCCTCAAAATCCCCAAAGCTATAATCCAGACTAAGTCTAATCACATTCTAGCCCAACTAGTACTGAGACTCGCTTAAGACTAAACACTTACTTAATTAGTACTAATCGAGTTGGTATGGGTCGGGGTCTAACATCCTCCACCCCTTAGGATATTTGGTCCAACAAATATAAATAATTTTACCTCTGGTAATAGGTGTGGATACTTCTTCTGGACTTGATCTCTCAAATCCCATGTGGCTTCTTCTGGCTCATGGTTTTCCCAAAGTTTTTTGACCCAATGGAAGGTCCGATTTCTCAGTTCATGTTCTTTGGTGTCGATGATTCTAACCGGTTTCTCCACATACGACGCATCTTCTCGAATCTCTAAAGGCTCGTGTGGAATAATGTGAAAAGGACTGTGAACATACTTCTTGAGCATGGAGACATGAAAAACATTATGTACCCCGGAGAGTTCCGGCGGTAACGCAAGCCTATATGCAACATTTCCAATCTTGCTCAAAATCTCATATGGGCCAATGTATCTGCTAGACAATTTTCCTTTATTCCCAAATCTCAGAGTGCCTCTGACCGGTGAGACTTTCAAGAATACCTTGTCACCCACTTCAAACTGTAATTCTCTCCGACGAGTGTCAGCATAACTCTTCTATCTGCTTCGAGCGATCTTCAATCTGTCCTGAATCTGTTTAACCTTGTCGCTTGTCTCTCCAACTATCGTCGGTCCATGAAAACTACGCACATCGACTTCTTCCCAACAGACTGGAGTTTTGCATCTCCTACCATAGAGTGCCTCGAAAGGTTCCATTCAAATGCTAGAATGGTAGCTATTGTTGTACGCAAACTCATAAAGAGGTAGGTTCTCATCCCACTGAACCTTGAAATCCAAAACACAAGCACGTAGCATATCTTCAAGAGTCTGTATCGTCCGCTCTGACTGACCATCTGTCTGAGGATGATACGCTGTGCTAAACTGAAGTTTGGTACCCATGGATTCAAGAAGAGATTTCCAAAATCTCAAAACAAATCTACTATCTCTGTCGGAGGTGATGGAAACGGGCTGGCCATGCTTACTAACGATCTCATCGATGAATAGTCTTGCAAGTGGTGCCATATGCATCATATTCCTAGTCTTCATCGGAAGAAAGTGAGCAGACTTCGTAAGACGGTCTATTATAACCGAAATCGCATTGTTTCCCCTCTTGGTATTAGGCAAACCGGAGACAAAATCCATAGTGATGTGCTCCCATTTCCACTCCGGAATCTCTAAAGGGTGTAACAAACCGGGAGGCTTCTAGTGCTCTGCCTTGATCATCTGACAAGTCAAGCAACGAGACACAAAAGCTGCAATCTCTCGCTACATGTTATTCCACCAAAATCTATTCTTCAAGTTATGGTACATCTTCGTGCTACCCGGATGTATAGAGTATCTAGTATGGTGGGCTTCAGTCATAATTTCACTCTTCAAATCATCTACATTTGGTACACACAACCGGTCACGAAAATACAACACTCCTTCAGAAATCCTGAAATCTGGATGTTCTGCAATCAGATCTACAATCTTGGCCAATTTTGGGTCTTGCAACTGACTATCTTTGATTCTCTGGATGAAGGTAGGCTCAGACCCGGTCATATTTGCCAATAAAACACCTCTCCTCAAGTGTTGTACCTCCACTCCAAGTTCTTCAAACTGTTGGAAAACACTAACTCCTCTCAAACTAGCCATAACTGCTGATTTCCTGCTCAACGCATCTGCTACAACGTTCACTTTGCCCGGATGATACTTGATTGGAAAGTCATAATCTTTTATATATTCCATCCACCATCTCTGCCTCATATTCAATTCCTTCTGTGAAAACAAATACTGTAAACTTCGGTGGTCTGAATGGACTTCGAACTTCTCTCCATAGAGGTAGTGCCTCCACATCTTCAAGGCAAAAACTACTACCGCCAACTCCAAGTCGTGAGTTGCATAATTTACCTCATGATTCTTCAACTGTCTCGAGCCATAGGCAATCACTTTGCCATCTTGCATCAATACACAGCCTAATCCCACGTTGGATGCATCCGTAAAAATAACAAATCCACCGCTGCCCGATGGTAATGTGAGGATTGGGGCTCTGGTTAGCCTTTTCTTCAACTCCTGAAAACTGCCTTCACACTGATCGGTCCAAACAAAAGGTACATTTTTCCGGCTCAACTTCGTCAATGGAGCTGCAATGGACGAAAAACCTTGGACAAAACTCCGATAGTATCCTGCTAACCCCAAAAAGCTTCTGATTTATGTCACACTGCTAGGCCTCTTCCATTCAATGACTGCTTCTATCTTGGCTGGATCAACTGCTAACCCTTTTCTTGAAATGATGTGACCCAAAAAGGCAACTTGCTTAAGCCAGAATTCACATTTGTTCAACTTCGCATAGAGCTGGTGGTCTCTCAAAAGCTGTAATGACGTCCTCAAGTGCTCTTCATGATCCTCCTTACTCTTAGAATACACGAGGACATCATCAATAAATACTACTGTAGAGTGATCTAGGAACTCTGCAAAAACCTTGTTCAAGAGAGCCATGAAGACTGCGGGTGCATTTGCCAAGACAAAGGGCATTACTAAGAACTCATAATGCCCATATCTCGTTCGGAAAGCTGTCTTTGCCACATTAGACTCTTTAACCCGCAATTGATGATACCCTGACCTCAAGTCTATCTTGGAAAAGTGTGTTGCTCATTGCAATTGGTCAAATAATTCATCTATCCTTGGCAAGGGGTATTTGTTCTTGACGGTCAGATGATTCAATCTTCTATAGTCGATGCACATTCTAAGACTTCCATCCTTCTTCTTCACAAAAAGAACTGGCGCTCCCCAAGGTGAAACACTTGGCCTAATAAAGCCTTTGCTCAACAATTCTTGCAACTGAAGTTTCAATTCACCTAACTCTGCAGGAGCCATCCTATAAGGTGCAATTGAGATCGGTGCAGTTTCTGGAAGGAGTTCAATAGTAAACTCAACTTCTCTGACTGGTGGTAAACCCAGGATTTCTTCTGGAAAAACATCTGGAAATTCACACACTACGGGGATATCCTCCACCTCTTGGGACTGTTTATCCTCCGTGATAAATGCTATAAATGCTTCACAACCACTGCCCACCAATTTGTTAGCTTTCAAAGCTGAAGTAAAACTGTTGGAAGACTTCTTCCTGTTACCCTGAAACATCAACTTTGTATGTGGCCCTTACAATCTGAATGTGATGGTCTTACCAAAGCAATCCATGGTAGCATGGTAGGTCTCTAACCAATCCATGCGTAAGATAATATCAAAATCATGCATGTCTAAAATTATGAGGTTGGCTGGTAAAGTGATATCTCCTAACAAAATCGGACAACTAGGGTAATAGGTGGTACAAAGAACATGTCTACCTACTGGTGTAGTAACAGTCAACATGAAATCCAATTCTGTATGATGTGCATCAATCTTCTTTGCAAACAAAGGGGATAGAAAAGAGTGAGTGGATCCTGGATCAAATAAGATATGTGCTTCTACTCGACAAACAAGAAGTTTACCTTCTATGACGTCACCTGCTGCTTCAGCGTCAGCACGGTTGATATTGTACGCACGTCCCTGCTGGTTGAGCCTATTCTGCTGCTGAATCTGCCTGCCCTGATTGTTCCTACTCTGAGGTGGACGAGTATTCTGATTCTGCACTTGTCTGCCTTGCTGCTGCTGTTGCTGTGGTGGTCTCATTTGATTATGAACTGGTACTGCTTGATTCTATGGTGCTGTCTGCCTTGGCTGCTGATATCTGTTGGCTTGACTCTGAAGGTGTGGGCAATCCTTGATTGCATGGTCCATTCCTCCACACTTGAAGCAAGCACCCGTTGCCTTACAACATTCGTGGGTAGGGTGATTCTTGCCACAGTGATTGCAACCACTCTGTCTGACTTGGTTCTGTTCCTGCCTTGGCTTCTTGCCACTTTGCTGCCTTTGGTTCTGTTACTGGTAGTACTGCTTCCTATCCTGGATTATCTCATTGTTGAACTCTTCAAACTTATATGCCCGACTAACTGCCTCATCAAAGGTAACCGGTGGAATCACTCCCGAGACATCCCTCTTGAGAATGGGATTCAGCCCTTCCAAAAACTTGACGATCTTCTTATTCTCCATATCTATCAGCTCGATAGCATAGCGAGCAAGCCTCTTAAACTTCGTAATATACTCTAGAACTGACATACTTCCTTGCTTCAACTGTTGAAATTCGACTGCCTTCTGTCTCTTAACATGAGAAGGGACATACTTGTCTGTGAAGTGTGTCTTGAAGGTCGTCCAAGCTACCTCGTCTGCCATGACCTGGTATGGCTCTTTAACCGTTTGCCACCAAGAGTCAGCAAGCCCATAGAACAAAGAAGCTGTGAGGTTCACCCTCTCCCTGCCTGTGCAAACAAAAATGTCAAAAATCTTTGGCGTGTTGGTGAGCCAATCATCTGCAATCAAAAGGTCCTCTTGACCCGAGAACTCCTTGGGTCCCCTTTTCCGGAATCTCTGAAAGAGAGCATTAGGGTCATCAACTCTATTGTGGTACACCACATTCTGTGCAACTTGATGTTGAGGTCTGTTTTGGAGGACTTCCAGAACTTGCCTCTGAACTTGAGCCATCTCCTCATCTTTCTTCGCCATTTGTTCTTGGAACTTCGCTTGAGTTTCATTGGCTTGTTTTTGTTGATCTATCATGGCTTGCATTAGTGCTTGGAATTGAGTAGCGGTAGGATTCTCAGACGGATCTGTCTCATTATTATTACTACCCGAAGCATGATGGCTTGGAGCTTTTCTTGGAGGCATGATGCTGCAAGACAAGTGGTTAGCACATATATAAGCACAACTGGGTTGGTCAACTTGGTCTAAACAAACGTTCTAACGAACTCACGAATCCTCGCAACGTTCCTAAGATTTTTTAGTTTCTTTTAAGTGCCTGAAACAAGTCCCTCTCTGATACCAGTCCTGTCGCGACCCTGGACCGAGATCCGGGCCGTAACGCGGAGGCGGTATGATTAACCAACACATAAAACACACCGCCACAGTTTTCTTTCCCACAGGTTTCCGCAGTGAGGATCCCAAGACACGGGTCGAGCTCACATGAATGGGTATACAGAAGCGTGTAGCAAAACATGTCACACAAATCTTAAACAATGAGACACAAGAGAAATTATAATATCAAGACTTGGTATCAAAAGAGAATGTCATCACAGCATTCCTATCAAGATTAAAGTTTCACAATTAACCCAAAGTATGTTAATACAAGTTACATAACCCAGAGAGGCCAACAAAGGCCAATACAACGATTACAATCCCACAAGATAACCCAAACTAGGCGAAATGAGAATCAAGATACCGACCAGCATCTACATGACGTCGTTAGGCTGCCATTCGTGTGCTAGGGGTGGCTAAATAGCCTCCTCTGGGCACTCCTCGTCACGCGTGAACTCTCCTGCACATGGACACCAAAATAATTAGCATCAAACACGACGGTTTGGCAAATAAACAATTTAGGCATGAATATGAGAAGTAATGCTAAAACAATTCAAGATTTAGATACTCGTTTCAAGTATACGAAACTAGCATGAATACTTATAATATCATGAAAAGATAAATCCCCATTGAGCTCATCCTTTCTCCGTCATACATGATGACAAGAGCAAGCACGCACGACAAGGACGACACGAAAACACGATCCCACGCCACACAAGGTAGACGGGGTATCCGGCCGCGGAACCGGACCACAAACACGCACGATGTGTAATATAATACACGACTAGTCTGCAGACAGTCCACATATTTAAGGACCCCCAAGTAGTGGATCAAGCTAAAAGGACAGTCCAAGCTCAGTGGTATTCATTTATATCATGAATGCACAAAAACACGGCGATACACGTTCGAGAACACGACAAAACAAGTGGGAAATCATTTACCAAACATAACACGGCAAGACTAGCAAAATAGCATCTTATAAATGCTTAACAAACTTAAGAAATGATTCCCTTTTGATTCTTGAAACACATCTTGAAAACGAACTTGTACTCGGAAATCAAACGAGAACACGATGATGCATGAAGCATCAAAACAAGAGTTCAAACATAAATCTATCAAGCATATGCTAAGACCAATCTTTGACCCACGTGGAATTTAAAACCAAATGTCGGAATTCAATAAATCTTGGTGTCCCCGAAGGTATATTAAATTTTGGAATTCCAAGTGCACAAGGTCAATAAGAAGGTCTAAACCTAGTCTAGTTTTCATTCCCGCAAAAATCCTTCAAAAACAGTACTTTTTGTAACTGTCGGTCAGGTTTAAGCATCTCTACTGGTAGAATTACCGGTTTAAGCACTTCTACCGGTAGAACTTCCGGTAGACCAATGGTTCTCAATTTTTTTCCAACTCTCTGCCAAAATTCGAGCCGCTTCTACCGGTAGAACTTCCGGTTTAATCACCTCTACCGGTAGAACTTCCGGTAGACTAAGGGTTTTCAATCTCCTCAACTCTCTGCCAAAATTTGAGCCACTTCTACCGGTAGAACTTCCGGAAGAACTTATGTAGTAAAAAATTTTTTCACACTTCTCTCCCTTCTTCACTTCCACATTTTCACCACCTGCACTCCCCAAGCCTACAAGCTTTCCAAGGGATGATTTCCACACAAAAATTCACTCCCATTTCAAACAAAACTTCAAAAATCACAAACCCATTTACATTCAAATCATGTATTACTAACTTGTAAGGTATTCCATTGAAAAACATGCTTCCATTCAAGACAAAACTTCTAGCTTAGGTATAGTAATTAGCAACCATGCTTATCAAGATTAAAAAGCTAAAAGAGAATAATAACATGAAAGAAAAGACAAGCTTTATGATGAAGAACATTTCCAATGTAAAATGCCCTAACACTGGCAATGTATTAGGAAGAATTAAAAGGTTTACTTTCCTTAGTCCAATGTCAAGCAAAACTTCACAAAAACCAATAAGAAGGGGTGCTCCACGAAATCTACACAAAACTCCCAAAAGAGAGTACACAAAAATCACCATTTTGGTCACTACAAAACCCCATCTCGGAAATGGGTTTGAAATCATGAAAAACAAGCTCTAAATGAGCTAAAGAAGAAGAAAAGAAAGAATGAGAAGGAAGACCAACCAAGAGCTAGCTGAACAAGGAGGATAGGGCTTGAAGATGATGAATAGTGCAATGGTTTGGCTCCAAAAACACTCCAGTTGAAGCTTGAGAAGAGAGGAAGAGAATGGTAACCTTGGATCTTGATTTGGGACACTTGAGCTAGATGATTTCAAGGAAAGAAAAGTCAAGAAGATGGCTTTCTTCTCTTCTCCACTCTAGGTCAAGGACGTTGTAGGAAAGTGGGAAAAGACTGGAGGAGAGAGAATAGGAGAGTATTTATATGGGTTGAGAGGTGGGTCCCTTTCCAGCTGAACTTGAAACACTTAAAACATGGTCTTGTGGACCCCGGATGGAAACGATGAAGGAGAACAAAACGATCGTCGAAAAATCTAGTTTCAGACATAGTTTCACGACTTCGAAAAGTGTGCCCAAATTTAGCATGAATAGTCAGATTTACCCTTATTGGGCCAAAACTTGGTTTTCTGGGCCTCAAATGCATGCAAGTTAAAAACGAAAGTTGGCACAATTAATAAAATCATTCAAGAGAAATAAAAATCACGATCAAACAAGATATCTAGAACGAAACCCACTCTCACACGTGTACTCAGGGCATCCCTGAGCGTGATTGACTCATACTAAACGTCCTCAAAATCCCCAAAGCTATAATCCAGACTAAGTCTATTCACATTCTAACCCAACTAGTACTAAGACTCGCTTAAGACTAAACACTTACTTAATTAGTACTAATCGAGTTGGTCTGGGTCGGGGTCTAACAATGAGCATGCTTTAGATGTGGCTCCATGGACCATCAGATGAGGAATTGCCCGAGACCGAATAGATAGAATCAGCAGCCTCAAGGAGCACCACGTCCAGCACCGCCACAGAATGCACTAGTGGTGCAGAATCAGGCAAGGCCACTTCAACAGCAGGCACCACCCCAACAATATAGGCCTCAGCAACAACAGTAGCAAGCCCGTCAGCAAGGACAGCAGCAGAATCAGCGTCCACCGCAACGGAACAGAAATGCCCTTCAAGGCAGGCAGTAGCAAGCTCAAATCAGGGCACAACAGTGAGGACAAGTGTATGCAGTCAATAGAGCTGATGCAGAGGCAGCAGGCAATGTTGTGGAAGGTACACTTCTTGTTAGTGGGATAGAAGCTAAGATATTGTTTGACCCTGGCTCCATGCATTCATTCATATCCCATGCATTTTCTAGATTGATTGATGTGCATGGTAGAGAACTTGAGTATATTTTGACTGTGGCTACACCAGTAGGAAAACAAGTTGTGTGTACTATCTATTACCCTAGTTATACAGTTCAGATAGGAGAAGTTGTGTTAACCGCAAATCTTATTCTATTGGAGATGAGTGATTTTGATGTCATCCTAGGGATGGATTGACTGGCAGGGTACTATGCCACAATGGATTGTTTCCATAAGACCCTCACATTCAAGTTAGAAGAGACACCAGCAGGGGTGTTGTTTCAGGGAGAGAGGAGGAATCCTCGTGCAGGGTTTGTCTCAGCATTGAAAGCTGATAGACTTTTAAGAAGTGGATGTGAAGCCTATTTGGCATTTATCACGGAGGATAAACGGTCCCAAGGGGTGGAGGAGATCCCTATTGTTTGGGAGTTCCCGGATGTATTTCCGGAGGAGATTCTAGGATTACCACCCATAAGAGAAATTGATTTCACTATCGAGTTGTTACCAAGGACCGCTCCGATTTCGATTGCACCATATAGAATGGCCCCGGCGGAATTGAGAGAGTTGGAGGTACAATTACAACAGTTGTTGGATAAAGGTTTCATAAGACCTAGTATTTCGCCATGGGGAGCTCCGATTTTGTTCGTTAAGAAGAAGGATGGTTCGATGAGAATGTGCATTGATTACCGAAGGTTGAATCAAGTGACCATCAAGAACGAATATCCACTGCCAAGGATAGATGAACTGTTTGATCAGTTACAAGGTGCTTCGTATTTCTCGAAGATTGATTTGAGATCCGGTTACCATCAGCTGAGAGTAAGAGAATCGGATGTGTTGAAAACAGTTTTCCGGACAAGATATGGCCACTACGAGTTTCTAGTGATGCCATTTGGATTGACCAATGCACCGGCAGTGTTCATGGCGTTGATGAACAAGATATTTGCACAATATCTGGATCGGTTTGTGGTAGTGTTCATTGATGATATTTTGGTGTACTCCAAGACCAGAGAAGAGCATGAAGAGCATCTGAGGATAGCGTTGCAGCTTCTGAGAGAGAACCAGTTGTATGCAAAGCTCAACAAGTGCGAATTTTGGCTAGAGCAAGTAGCATTTTTGGGGCACATTATCTTCAAGGAAGGTTTGTTGGTAGACCCGTCCAAGATTGAGGCAGTAGTGAAGTGGGAAAGACCGAAGAATGTGTCAGAAATCAGGAGTTTTCTTGGATTGGCGGTGTATTACCGGAGATTTGTACAAGGTTTTTCGTCGATTGCAGCACCATTGACGAAATTGACAAGGAAGAATGTACCTTATGTGTGGACAGATCAGTGTGAGACCAGTTTCCAAGAGCTGAAAGAGAGATTGACCACCGCACCAGTCCTTACTTTTCCATCCGGAAGCAGCAGTTTTACAATTTTTACTGATGCTTCGAATGTTGGACTTGGTTGTGTGTTGATGCAGGAACGAAGAGTTGTTGCATATGGGTCCCGACAGCTGAAAGATCACGAGAAGAATTATGCAACCCATGACCTTGAGTTGTTAGCGGTTGTCTTCGCGTTGAAAATGTGGAGACATTACCTCTATGGAGAGAAGTTCGAGGTCCATTCTGACCACCGCAGCCTACAATATCTGTTTTCTCAGAAGGAATTGAACATGAGACAGAGGAGATGGATGGAGTATATCAAGGACTATGATTTTCCAATCAAATATCACCCGGGGAAAGCGAATGTAGTTGCCGATGCTTTGAGCAGAAAATCAGTAGGCTTGGCAAATCTGAGTGGTACTTGTATTTTTGAACAATTTGAAGAGTTAAGGATAGACCTACAGCCACTAAGGAAGGGTGTATTGTTGGCTAACATGTCATTGTCAGAACCTTCGTTTATTCAGAAGATCAAGGGTAGTCAATTGCAAGATCCAGAGTTGGCTAAGATCTTAGAGCATATAGCAGAACGTCCTGATTTTCGTATTGTTGATGGAGTCCTTTATTATCGAGACCGTTTGTGTGTGCCTAACATCGAAGATTTGAGGAAAGACATCATGGCAGAAGCTCATAGTACGAAGTATTCTATGCACCCAGGCAGCACGAAGATGTATCAGAACTTGAAGGGCAGATTTTGGTGGAACAACATGAAGAGAGAGATTGCAGCGTTTGTCTCTCGCTGTATGACGTGTCAGTTGATAAAGGCAGAACATCAGAAGCCTCCAGAGTTGCTGCAGCCATTAGAGATCCCGGAATGGAAATGGGAGCCCATTACCATGGATTTTATTTCGGGACTACCGAGAACTAGCAGAGGCAATGACGCAATATGGGTCATAGTGGACAGACTCACCAAGTCAGCTCATTTTATCCCCATGAAGACAGGAAAGAAGATGCATATGTCACCCTTAGCAAAGTTGTTTGTTAATGAGATTGTTAGTAGACATGGACAGCTAGTTTCTATTACATCCGACAAAGACAGCAGATTCGTCTCGAGATTTTGGAAAACCCTACATTAGTCTATGGGTACGAAGCTACAGTTTAGCACGGCTTATCATCCTCAGACAGATGGTCAGTCAGAGAGGACAATTCAGACCCTTGATGACATGCTCCGTGCTTGTGTGTTAGATTTCAAGACTCAATGGGATGAAACTCTACCATTGTGTGAGTTCGCTTACAACAACAGCTACCATTCAAGCATTGGAATGGCACCCTTTGAAGCCTTGTACGGCAGAAGGTGTAGGACACCTGTTTGTTGGGAAGAAGTTGGCACCCGCAGTTTCCATGGCCGACCATAGTAAGTGAGACCAGTGACAAAGTGAGACAGATTCAGGAATGTCTGAAAGTAGCCCGGAGCAGACAGAAAAGCTATGCAGACTCTCACAGAAGGGACTTACAGTTTAAATAAGGAGATAAGGTTTTCTTGAAAGTGTCACCTACCAGAGGAACATTAAGGTTTGGGCAGAAGGGCAAGTTGTCACGAAGATACATTGGACCGTATGACATTGTGAGTAAGATTGGTGATGTGGCTTATAGATTAGCCTTACCACCCGAGCTATCCGGTGTGCACAACATCTTCCATGTGTCGATGTTGAAGAAGTACGTCCCCGATCCATCACATGTACTCCGACATGAACCATTGGAAATCAAAGAAGATGCTACTTATGTTGAGAAGCCCATTCAGATCATAGAGACGAAGGATCAAGAGTCGAGGACACGAACTATTCAGTGGGTGATGGTGCTTTGGGAGAATCATGGGCCGAAAGAGGCAACGTGGGAATTGAGGGACCAAGTGCAGAAGAAGTATCCACATCTCCTACCCGAGGTGAGTTTTATAATTCAATTGGAGGACCAAATGCCCTAAGGGGTGGAGGATGTAAGACCCCGACCCAAGTGTTCCCGATTAGTGCTAATTAAGTCGCGTGTTAGTGCTAAACGTGCTTATTAGAAATTGACTGAGTTGGATTAGTATAGTTCTTGTTATAGCTTTTGGGAATTTTTAATGCTTCGTGTTTAGTGGGGCCCTTTAGGGGTTCCCTTTTGACAGCTTTGCATTAATTTGGGAATTACCTAAGATCCCGATGACTTGTATGCCTACCCCGTTTCACTTGTCCCGCTAATCCCTACAACTTTCATGTTGATCCCGTAACCGTCCGGAACCCCGAAACCCGACTTTCCTAGCATTGAGGGCAAAACAGTCATTTTACATGAAATCTGTACCCAAAACTTGATATCTCCGAAACCCGCGAAACATATACTTTTTGGAAACTAGATATTTCGGTGATCACTTTTCTCTTCTTTGTCGAATTCGGTTGAAGCACCGAAAGTAGTGATTTCAGCCCAAAGAGCTTTCTAGTAGAGAAGCCCACTCCCATTGACTTTATAAAGAGAACCCATCTCCTCATTTCCCCTTTTTCCAGCACAACCCAAGAGAAAAACTAGGGTTTCCTTCTCTTCCTTTTCTCCTTGTTTCTTCACCACTAAATCTCCCCCAAACTTGCACCAATAGCACAAATGGTAGTGACCATCTTATTCTCCATCACTAGAGCTCTCCTTGGATAGAATTAGTGAAGAGAAATCTCTATTCCAAGACCCTCTCTCAGTAACTCTTGCTCATTTAGAGACCTTGCAAGTAAGTTTCCCTCCCAATCTCTTGATATTATGTTCTCCTAGCTATAGAGAAGCTCTATCTTCATTATTAAAGGTTTCTTCATCTTCTTTTCTTGTTTGACCCATTTTAGGGTTTGTTTTTGGGGGTTTTTGTGTAGCTTGGAGTTTGGCATGGAAGAGGAAAGTAATAGCTTGCTTTCTTGTCTAAAGACCTTGAGGCAAGTGGATTGAATGGATGTTTTAGTTTTGAATGATTTCCATGATAAATATGTTTGACTTGCTATTTCATTAATGGCTTGTTTTACTTGTATTCAATGTGATTTTAAATGCTCTTGGAAAGAAGTTGGTTAACTCATTTATTGTAATGGAAAGCTGATGTGTATCTCCCTATCTTTATTTCTTGTTTTGCTTTTAACGAATCCTTGTGAATGTGGTCTTCCTCTCTTTCTCTTTGTGATTGAATGTGGGAAAGAATGGAGATGAATGGATGGATTCTTGGTGGATGTTGTGAGGAGTTTTGATAGGGATTGAAAGAGGTTTTGGATTCCCAAATTTGATAGAAGAAATGGAACTCAAAGGAGTAGTTAGAAGTGGAAGGAGGAGGAGTAGAGCTGTCCCGAAACCAGTTTCTGGACAGTTCGCTCGAGCGAACTGGCAGGTCCCTCAAGCGAAGTGTCCAGAAAGGGTTTTGAACCATTCCAGTGAACAGTTCACTCGAGCGAACCTTATATCGCTCGAGTGAACCCTCCCAAAGCTCATTCCAGAGAATGGTTAGTTCGAGCGCACGGATTGTTCGCTCAAGCCATCTTGAACATGGCAGGTTCGCTCGAGCGAACCCTTCCAGAAGGCCATTCTAAAGAGCACTTCGCTCGAGCGAACTCCTGCTCCGCTCGAGCGATGTGTACTGTTTATTTAGGGCTATTTTGGAAACGAAAATGAAATGTTTTAGGTATTGAGAGAGGTTTGTTAGTATACCCATGGTGATGAGAAGACTTATAACCATTGTTTGAAATCCAATTGAGGAAGAAACCACATCACAAAGAATTCATTGAAGTTTTGGAAACTTCCAAGTGTATAAGGAACCAGAATGTCCTCAAATTCAAGGAGTACCAAGTTTTCTTTTTATTAAATAGACATTCGGGACCCCTATTCACTTGAAGTAATTTTGAACCTTGATGCTTGTCCCGATATTCGAAAGTTTAGTGCACCCCTTTCTTTTATTCCCAAAACTTATGATTTATGATTTATCAATCCCGAAAGCATTGAAATTGTACCTGTACCATTTATTAGTCCCGAAATGCATGCCCGACATGATATAATAGTTGTGCCCGTGAGCACCCCGTTTTACCCGCTTATAGTCTTGCACTCGATTTGTTTTACACATGTCTTGATTTATGTGATTTAACCTATGAGTCAGCACCACTAAGCTTGGATGACCTTGTCGGTCTGATCTACCGACTTGGAGATCCCCTCCCGTCTCGCCAGCTGTAGTGTGGATCCCAATACCCGGTTTATTAACCGTGTTCCCGTCCCGATACCCGGCTCGCTCCCATGGTTCCCGATATCCGGTTCGCTACCGTGATTCCCAATACCCGGTTTGCTACCAGTCCCGTATTATTGTATATGTATATGTAAATTTTGTTACACCTCCTCACTCCGGTGACCGAGGTCAACGCCCGATACTCTCGACACTTCGATGATAGAGGATTTAGCTTCTTGTGGATGCCATCTTTCTTGTTTCCCGATTTCCTTGGTTACCTTACATGTTTTATTACTGCATATATGTTTTTAAATAAATGTCTCGGTTACTTCTTAAAAGTTATTGTTTAAACAGGTTTATATGTTTTCCAAGGTAAATGCTTTTATTTTTTATTGGTCATATCTTTTCATCCACCTGCCAAATCATCGTGTCTGATCCTTTGCTTTGGTACTCAGGTTTTGTTGTGGGTTATCCCAAGGAGGAGCCAGAGGAGGTGGTCGGAGAACCGCAACAGCTAGTTGAGTGGCGTACCGACGATGTTATTTAAACATCTAGTTGCCGAGTTTCAAAACATTTTGGGGGTGTCATTAATTGATATTTTGGTGGATATTGTTTTGTCTATATTGGCCTTTGTTGGCCTTTATTTTTGGGAATTGTAATTAAATGATATATGCTCAAACTTTAATAGTACTTTTGGGTTACGCTATAGAACATTGCTCATTCTGATACTTGTTACTTAAATGTAATCATGTTATTTTGGAAATGAATTAGATGCTTGATTTGCTACACGCTTCCGCAACTTATACAAAAATATTCATGTTGACGTGAAATCCTCACCGCGAACACCTGTGGGAAATCACGTGCACGGGTAATATGTATTCTTTAATAACCCGTATACATATTGGCACTAACCATACCTCTTATTTATGTCACTTAAAGAGTCCCGATCCCGGATTGGACCTTAAACCCGATCCGGGGTCGCGACACCCCCCCCCTCCCCATCGCCATCTCCATCTTGTTCCTCCCTGCACAGACATCTCCATCACCATTCCTCTCTCACGCCTCACCCACTCCACGCCTGTGTCTCCATTACCGACCCATCTCACATCCCAGGATTTGCCACAGAACGTAGATCCGGACTCCGGTCGCCGCCTCTGCGCTGCCCTACAATAAGGTATTGACACCAAAAAAGTCACTTTGCCTCCTCAACATCAAGAAGTCACATGA
Organism: Umbellularia californica; assembly: GCA_028538565.1. NCBI lineage: Eukaryota > Viridiplantae > Streptophyta > Magnoliopsida > Laurales > Lauraceae > Umbellularia > Umbellularia californica. The sequence continues at coordinate 42,426,182 of JAPQWN010000008.1, forward strand.
AGCTGAATCCTGCTACAAACAGGCAAAGCTACTTCAAGCATCAGATCTTGTCAGAATCAAATAAAAACTGCAAGATCCTTCAAGACAGCCAAAAGAGGGGCACACATGAAGTGTCGGGCCATTTCGACATCGTTTGGCCTAACTTCACTCCTTCAACAGCTAAACAGGCGCTCCCAACGGCGACAGTGTCGAAGACATTAAAACTTCGATCAAAGCCTACGGATGGTTCCAAAATACCTCCAAAAGGCTCCTTGTCAAATTTCAAGTCAAACCGATAACGTTTGACCCTCCATCAACGCTCAAGCAACAAAATCAAGCCTCTCGGCAGCGAGAACCACTGAGGCCATCACTCATCAAACAAAGCATATGAGTGGCTTCAACATGCTTCCAAAGGGCTGCACATCGAATTTCAGGTCATTCCGACAACGTTTAACCAGATTTTGACGCTTCGAAAGAAAATCCAGCCTACCGGCGGCGGAGCCTCTCAGGACCATGACACCCAAATTGGAGCTAATGGATCACCTCTACATGACTCCAATAGGCTCCTTGACAAATTTCAGGACAATCGGACGTCGGTTGACCGTATAACAAAGCTCGACATCTTCCCCGTAGCAAAATAAAGTCAAGCTTCATGGGACCCCAAACGGCTTCAAAACTCAAATAAAAGCCCATGGTTGGTCCTATCCACTGCTCAAGAGGCTTCACCTCAAATTTCAGGTCATTCCGACATCGTTTGACCTAGTTTCGACTCTTGACGGAAAATCGGCTACAAAATCTTCGGCTTTCCCGAAAAATGGGAAACTTTGTGCTCCGGTTTTATGCGACTTCTCGTCAAGTTTTCTCCAAGAAAATCAAGTCAATAATTGAGGAAAAATGTTAATAAAAATACAGAAGAAAAAAGGAGCGAAAAAGAAGAAGAAACGACCGAAAAAACCACTCGGCGACCAAAGGGGACAAAGCCCCCATGGTCGCCGGTGACCCTGGAAATCCGGGTCGCTGGAATTTCTGCCGGATGGCCCGTTTTCCCATCTTTTATGCGTTTCAAGAGTTCCTGCCTCTGTGATTTTTCGAAAATCCAATTCTTGATGCTTGAAAACGACTGATCTTCACCAACATCTTGGATCCACCGTCAAAAGCATGAAGTCATCACTGATCGCTCCAAGATCGCCAACCAGCTGACCAAGAAAGTACACTTTCTGTCCGACCGATCGAGAAATTGACAAGACAGATGTCACCGGCCCACCAACATCAATCAATGTCTGAAATTGCATCGCAATCCGACATCAAATAGCATGTAGATCCATCGGCGACGATCACAAGAAGAATCCCAAAGGACGCAGCGCGGCCCGCGACTCTTCAAATGCCCAGGTGACCACTTAATGTCGTTAATCGACCCGTTTTATGACAACTTAATGCGGTCATTAACCCATTATTTTGGACGGCCAAATCAGAAGCAAGCAAATGGGAGTTACAAGTCCAAGCAGTCATGGCATTAAAACCATGAAACCCCCCTCATCATAGAGATTAAAGGGGATTAAATGCCCATCTTTCTCCATCGGCCAATCACAAGCCAAGAAAAAGGAGTTACAAAATCAAGAAATAAAAAATTGTAACTCCTCTCATCATGAAGCATCAATGCCATCAATTTTCTCATCATGGCCATCAATGCCCATAAACCACCTCATGGCTACCAAGAGCCTATAAAAGGAGGTCTATTCCTAAGAGAGAGACACCTACTGGCACACTAGCACATCCACACCAACACACATCTGGACTCTGGAAAATCCCAGAGAAATTCCAACGAAGTCCTGCTGCTCTACTGCAAGAGACACCACAAGGTGAACAAAGTCCCTTGGGGAGGCCACGCCCCTAAGGTCCCCTTCTTCTATAACATGGCCTAAACGCGGCTTTTCAGCCCGTTTACTCGGCTTTTTGTTGGATATAGGACCTCCCCTTGGTCTTTATCCTCTAAAAAACTGAGGTTGGAGCCAAGCCGAAGAATCGAAGCATCGAGCGTTTTCATTTGAAGGAGGATGGCGAAGTCCATACATGACTTGCGACCGTCAATCTAAACGAGTCCCCACAATCTCCTGAGAAGTTAGATCCCTTTTCTTCCTTTTCTATTGTAATTTGTATTTTTAAAGAGACAAAAAAATCACAATTCTTGTCTTTCATTTTTGATGAGATTTGTAAATCGCCTTTCATGGCAAAATCGCCTTTCACGGCATCAAGTCGCCTTTCACGGCAAACAAACAAAAAATCGCCTCCTACGGCATTCAAAAACATCTTGTCTCTTTTCTTAAATATTTATCCAATTTGAAAAGTTAGAAAGAATGATTGATTTCCTTTCTACTTGTGAAGGTGAATCTCTGAATCATCACCACTCCAAATTCCAAGTAGAATAGAAAATCTGGCATACCCGTACAAAAATGTTTATACCCGCTTTTTCTCCTCCGCGGGACCCCAGCAGCCCCCGGGGCGGAAGGAGAGGACGAAAGGCCGGGTCCATCAAGTTGGCACACCCGGTGGGACATGTTCACTTGAGAACATGATGCTTCGATCCCTTGGCTCCTTTCTAATTGGGGGCCTATGTCGTATCTTGCATATAAAAAAAAAAAAAAAACATGATTTCGGATTTCATTAATTCTTTCTCGTTTCAAAAAAAATCTCATTTCAAACTCTTTCAAAAAAAAAAATCTTATTTCTCTTTCTCGAATTCAATTTTGAGAAACTTTGATCCTCTCCTGTTCGAACTTGATAGCTCACAAAAATGTTTGCAGCTATCGTTTGTATCGGGGATTGGGCCATCTTTTCCCTTCAATGAGTCCAATAGAGGTTTTCAAAACAAAAAAAAAATCATTTAAAAAAATATATTTCTCTCTTTTGAACTCAAATTTGAGAAACTTTGGTTTTTCCCTTTCGAATTTAGCGCTCGCAGAAATGTTGAGCCTTTGTTCGGATTGGAATACCATTCGCTCTCTTTGATGAGTTCATTAGAAATTTTTCAAAAAGAGTTCAAAAAAAAAAAAAAAAAACACTAAGGTTGCACCAATTGCGTTCTTTGACCAAAGTGGATTTAAGAAAGGCCTTGTCCAGAGTGTGGAGGCAGCTAGACTGTTTGAGGCAATGGTCCTTCAAACGGGTTCATTAAGTAATCCTACCCTTACCTAGGGACTGATCTATCTACTAAAGTTTCATAAGATCGAATTGAAAATCTATGTGCACCTTTCAAAAAAAAAAATTAAAAAAAATCTTCAAAAAAAAAAAAAAACCTTCGATCACTTTTGAGTTCAAAATTAAGAAATCTTGGTTCTTTCCCTTTCGGATTCAGCACTCGCAGAAATGTTGAGCCTTTGTTCGGATTGGAACACCATTTGCTCTCTTTGATGAATTCAATCTTGACCCTTCAAAAAAAAAAAAAACTTTGATCACTTTTGAGTTCAAAATTGAGAAATCTTGGCTCTTTCCCTTTCGGATTCAGCGCTTGCAGAAATGTTGAGCCTTTGTTTGGATTGGAACACCATTTGCTCTCTTTGATGAATTCAATTTTGACCATTCAACAAAAAAAAAAAAAAAAAAAACTTCCGTCATTATTGGATTCACATCCGAGAAATTCTGGTTCCTCCCCTTTTGGACTTAGCACTCGCAGAAATGTGTAAGCCTATGTTCGGATTGGAATACCATTTGCTCTCTTTTATGAACCCAATTTTGACCTTTCAAAAAAGAAATCCCATCTCGTGTCCTTTCCAAGGATGCGATTTGCAACATTTGTGCCTAGCGGTGCTAGTACGCCCTTTCGGGTCTACTGTATTCGTAACCGACACATTTGTATCTCCAACCTTATATCATTTTACCTCGAGTGAGCCTTGCCTCTCGGTAATTTCAATTAAGGCCTACAATTGCTTCTAGCAGTCACTGGAACGCTCATCCTGAGCCTACCATACTTGTATTTTAGAACAACTGTATCATCTATGGCTTTTTACCTTCTTCATCTTACTTGAGCTGGGCCATGTCCCCTCGAGTGATTTGAAAAGACAAAACCATAGTTGTTCTCCATTTATGATCACCATATTCTTGTGATTACTAATGGATGTGGTCTTGTTTCAGAAGTTTTCCAAAACTAACAATGGCAGCTTCATTGACCATCACTTTTGATGAGAACAAGTACCAGCTTATGCTTCAAGACAAGCAAAACAAGCGCACTCATAAGCGCCTTGCCAGTTGCCGAAGCGTCATCTCCCTCGGCAACTCTCAAAACACCGGGTCAAGCTCAACTCCCCGGACTATCATCTTCGGGTCACTAGGACCATTCCCACTCCCCGCAGAAGAAATTGTACCTACCAAGAAGCAGAAAAATGCCCCGCAACGTGTCACTAACATGGTACCAAAGGCGAACGCAAAGAAGCCTGAAGCCTATGGCGCTCCCACGAAGCCTCAACCTACAAGAAACCAGGTTTACCCAAAAACCTGGTCCCCGAGATCTTCACTGAAGCAACGGAGATCCCGAACATCTACAAACCCAACATACTTGGACCCTCTCAAGGAGAACAGGTTTTACCTTCTCTCTTACATGAAAGAAGAGAAACCTACCCTCTGTCAAACAAACAAACAAATCCAGCATGAGCCGGCTTGCTCCTACAAGCCCAAAATCAATCTTGCATCGTTAGGCCTCCGCAAAAACCCGCTGAAGCCTGCACTCATGCGAGTCGACCCTTCATCTCAGCAGGGACCGAACTCGTAAAATTCAAATCCTCACTGCGACAGGCTAAGAACCACGTCCGAATCCTGTCCATGCCTTGCTTCAAAGAAGACAAGCTCGGTTTTTGTGCACGAGGGACTACATCGTTCATTGCCATAGCCCAGCCAAAGCTGACCAAAGCTCAAATTGCTTGTCGTATGCGTCGCCGCGTGCCATATCGACAAAAGAGACTAAAGAAGCAAAGAACCCAGCATTCTACCCTCCATGTCTCAAACAAATGGGTCGAAAAAGAAAGACCCGACCAAGTTGTTGCTGTCCATATGGTTGGCAAAACCAAAATACGCCAAAAGTCAGCAACCAAAATTCGTGTCAAACATCTGGTGACTTGCAGCGTCTCCCGAACGCGAACACATCTGGAAGAATCCTCCACTCCTTCAAGCCAAGGACACCGGAGTAACCACTCTTCGGACTCTTCATCCAAAAGATTCAGCCCCAGCTCAGTCACCAGGACGATTTCTTCGTTTGAATCCCGAGGGATGAACGTCCTAGCTACAACTTCTAAGCAGCCTCCACCGTAGGATGAGGTAACCGCACGCATCCAGCAATTGGAGCAAGGTCAGCAGAGGATTGAAGCTCTCATGAAAAATCTTCTTCTCGTTTTTCAGCGTCAAGAAAATAATCAAGCCCCTTCGAATCCTCAAGATGACGAGGCCAATGCAAAAAACAATGAGTCACGCGCCTTCACTAAAAAGGACGTTGACGGTATCCTCGCAAAAGCAAAAGAAGAGGATACTTTGAAGGAACATGGGATCAAGCCACCCTATCCCTATGGATGGACTCGGTTCCATTCCCTGCAAAATTCAAACAACCTACTCTCCAAACATATACGGGGAATGGATCAGCCAGACAGCATGTCATCCACTTCAAGATCCTAATGGGAGCTATCGCAAATCAAGATGCCCTTAAGATCCGTCTCTTTGCAAGTACCCTAAAAGGTAGGACCTTTGATTGGTACTCCACTCTGCCGAAGAACTCCATCCAAAACTGGGCCATGCTGGAGACACGCTTCCTGGCCCACTTCCAAGGTGAGGACCATCCTGTTACTATGGCTCAGCTCTGCAGCCTAAAACAGGGAGAGAATGAGTCAACATATGACTTCATTCACAAGTGGAAGGCAATGGCGTACAAATGCTCAGATGTACTGCCATAAGCGTCGCTAGTCGAATCTGTCGTAACAACATGAGAGCGAGAATCTGCTCCATGATCATCGACAACAAATCAAAGAACCTAGGAGAAATCCTAGAAGCTTCTATAGAGGCTGAAATGGTGATCAAAGACCTCAACAGTCAAAAATCGTCAAAGAAAGAGCCTTCCGCCATTACAACCTCCAAACAAAAGAAAAAGGAGGTTCTTAATGTGCAGACCAAGTCGGCTCCTTAGCAGCCAAAGAAAGCTGAAAACAAAGCTACATGTAAAAGACCTGAACTCTCTGATGCCTTCAAAGAACGTGTAGAGAAGAAATACCCGTTTGATGAAGATGTCGAAGAAATCTTTGAGGCTTTCTTAGCAAACGGTAAACTCACCCTGCCTGAGCCCAAAAGACCTGGAGATGTTGGCAAAACCAACGATCCTCGGTATTGTCCATACCACCAGATGATTTCACATCCTCTCAATCAATGCTTCGTTGTGAGAGAAAAGATCAACGAGATGTGGAAAAACGGAGTCATTACCTTTGACAAAAACTACGGCTCTACCTCTGTCAACATGGTGTCATGTGGGCAAACTTCAAATTCACTGAGGGAGAAGATCACTACTTCATTCAAGGTGATAAAAATGGCTCAAACGTCCCAAGAGTTGGTTCCCTATCCAACACCAGATGGACAACCCATATAGGTGCATCCCAATCTCCTAGAAGATGAAAATTGGGAGATAGTCAAAACAAAGCCGACCGTTCAGCAGCGAAGGCAAGCCAAGAGACAACTCTGCAAACTCAAACAGCAACAGAAGTCTCAACCAAAACAAGAAGTCCTTGAAAAGGCAGAAACCTCTTCCACTGCTTCACTAAGGGCAACGGAAGAATCCCTTCCCAAAGCTTCAAAGGCGGTAAGAAAATTCACCCTTGATGATTTCATGCCACCTTATTACAAAAATGAAACTACGTAGGGGGGGTCAAACTCTTGCAACTCGGTAGTTGGATTCTCCATGGATGGATACGAGTCCAGTGATGCTGCCAGTGATACCCATGAGTGGGAAGAATCCCTTAAAACAGGAGAATACCTCTCCAATTAGGAATGGATTCCCAAGTCTCATCTTATGCCAGTAATCTGGTATAACCCATTACAGCCACAAAGATCCTGGTCCGATGATGAAGAAGACCAAGAGGCTCTTCAAGAAAATGCTGTTGACCCGGCACCGGCCAATGCTCCTGTTGAACCCAATATTGATGAACCACAAGGAGCAGATGACGAGGAAGATTTGGCTCCTATGCCTAATCTTGAAGAATATGCAAAAATCTTGCAACATCTTGCCATAGAACAAGAGCAGGATCGTATCAATAATCTTTGTCATGATCCAGAACCAGAGGTCCCTGAAAACCAACGGGAACTTTCTCCTTCGACTCCTGAAAATGGAGAAAACTGCTAAATCGATGATCCTCTTACATCTGAGGATGAATCCGATTCCCAACAGTCTACACTGGGGGCATCTCCTATGGGGATGACCTGCAATGCGATTGCTCGGGATAATAGTGCCTTTGAAGCTTCCGAAGACACGTACTCCCCGACTGGTAGTATATCTTCCGGAGCTACATCTTCTCAAGTGACTTCCACTGAGATAGCATCTTCTCAGCCTTCGTCTCCTAAAACTGTGACATCAGAACTCAAGCCTCTTTCGATTGATCATCCTGGAGAAGCTCCTGCTAATGAAATCTTATTCAATGAAAACCTGGTCGATTGGTCCCAGATACCTGATCTCATAGACGATGTCTAGACCGATAAATTACTCAACAAAGAAGAAAAGTTGCCTGATACTGTTCAGGACTTGTTCCCGGAAAATGCTTCGTGCAACACAATCACTGAAGACGGCAATGCTGCTACAGAGATGCCTTCAGCAAATGACAAGGATCAACCCCTCAATCCTAAGAGTGATTTTCCAAAAGAAGACCCTTCTCTAGAAGCTCTTGAAGTTGGTAGAGGTACCCGCTCTGGCCGGGATTACCACAAAAATTACAACCAACCTTCTTCTTCTTATGAAAATCCATCGGGAAAACAAGTTGTAAACTCCCCAAGTGGCAACAATAATAAAAATGGAGGCCCGAAGGAGGCTTTCAAGTACGACTTGATTAAGCACTTCAAAAACATACCTGCACGACTGCACGTCCTTGATGTCACGACCCCACTACCCAGGGTCCGTGAAGTAATAATTATGTTTCTCCCAAGATCCGCATGTGTGAGGATTACAAATTCCAACACCCTCTGAATATTTAGCGGAAGCTTTCATGGTGTTGCGACTCGGAGTCCGTGGCCATTGGATTCTGCACCGCACTCAACCCAAGCGTATAGTCATCTTATCAATGATCCATCTCAGACTAGAATAAAACATCACAATAAAAGTACAGAGTTGATAGTAACAGGGTATTACATTCCCATATATGTTCAAGTTACAAATAACAATGTGTATTAGTTACAAATACCAAGGAAAAAGCTAATAGAAGCCATACCAAAAACAAGCTAATGATCACTACCCCATATATGACGTAATTCCGATGTCAAGCTCAATGTCTACATGACATAGCCGACAAACAACCTGTAAGCTCATGGCTCCACAGCCAACACGTGCACTCATCTCGGGTGAAGAAGTCTGGACCTGAGTACCAAAGTAGTGGGTCAGACACGACGGTCTGGCAGGTGGGTGAAAAGATATAACAATATACTAAACGATAAAACATGCAATAAATCATGTTGTCTGATCAAAATTGTACATAATTACAAATGTATAGGAAATCATGAATATCTGACAAAATCCTGTATTCATATAAAACGGGTATGAAACATAAACATTTGACAAAACATATATTCCTTTAAAGCATGTATAAAATATGAACATTTCACAAATCGGGAACTCATTTAAAACACGTATAAATAATGCATCATTTACTAAGAAAAGACATGATCAATATAAAACAGTAAGGGCATCAAGGATCAGGAACTATCAAGATGGCAACCACACAAAGCTAAATCCTCTATCACTGAAGTGATAGAGCAAGCATATCAAGGCGTTGACCTCAGTCACCGAAGTGAGGAGGAACAACGAAACTTACATATACATATACTATATACGGGCATGACCACGGTAGCGAGCCGGGCATCAGGAACCACAGTAGCAATCTGCGGTATCGGGACAAGACCACGGTTAATAAACCGGGTAGCGGGATCCAAGCTGCAGCCAGCGGGACAAGAAGGGATCTCCAAGTCGGTAGATCAAACCGACAAGGTCATCCAAGCTTAGGGGTGCTGACTCATAGGTTATATGCAAGTAAACAAAACAAATACATGTACGCATGTTCTGTTTTTGGCTCATGGGCTCGCACTACAAAGCTCTGGCCCCATATTGCCTCAAGGTTTTATTCTCATGGGTCATATACAAGAAATCAAGTCAAATAAATACATATGACGGGACGGGGTACCCATAGGCACAAAACATGTCTGTATCAGGTCGGGCATAAACGGGTTAGCAACATGCAAAAAAGAAACATAAATCTCAATACCTTCGGGGCAAGTCTAGTCATAAAATATGAGATTTAAAGTGTACAACTGAAATTCAAGTTTAAATAAGACATAATGGATTTCTATACTTTCCCGGGTCAAACGTTGAGGGTCCTAGATTGAAATCAATGTGAATGGGGTCCCGTATGTCTAATTTGACATATACTTGGTACTCCATGAGAATTAAGGACATCTCGGATCCCTATGCACATTGACGAGTCTAAGGATCCTTAACGGATCTCCATAATGGGGTTTCTCTTCATCCGGACTCCATACAATGCCTTTCAAGTTCTTACAATGCATTGGGGCGCTCGAAGGCCCAAATATCTTTTTATATCAGCAAGGCATGGCCGGACTAACAAAATGCTAAATACAGTTTAATGTTTTCGGGAATGCACATAAAAACTTCGGGAATAAAGCAGTGCAATTAGCCTTTCGAAATTCCAAGATAGACATCGGGGTTCAAGACGAATTCGAAGTGGATAGGGGTCCCGTATGTCGTTTTCAGAAAATACTTGATACTCCTTAAGTTTGGAGACATTCCGGGCTCCTTATACACTTTAGCGATTTTCCAAAACTCCAATGGATACCTTGTGATGATGGTTTCTTTCTCATCCGGGTTTCATACATCACTTAATAAATCTTCCGACACAACGGGGCTTCCCATGAACCTCTCACAATCATATAAATGTTTTACTTCAGCTCCAAACATGTCCCCAGTGAATTAGCACCCATCGCTCGAGCGGACATTACAGTTTGCTCGAGCAGAGGGGTCTCTGGAATGGTTTTTGGGAGGGTTCGCTCGAGCGAAAAGCTCTTTGGAATGGGACGAACCCTTTTCTGGGCAGGTCGCTCGAGCGAAGTATCAGTTCGCTCAAGCGAACTGTCTATAACCAGTTCCGGGACAGTTCTGCTCTGCCTTCTTCTCTTCATACTAAAACCCATTTTTGAAGTTCCATTTCCACATCATTAGAGGGCATAAAAGTACTTCAATACTATCTTCAAATTCCCAACAAAACTCCTCACAACAACCACCAAGGCTCCATCATACATCTCCATTCTTTTCCACATTAAATCAAAGAGAAGGAGAATAACCACAACCACATAGATTCATTCAAGTCTTAGACAAGAGATAAAAAAACAAAGCTATAAATCACATTTTAAGGCAATACATGGGCTAACCAACCACTTTCAAGGACATTTATTTCACATTAAAAGCAAGTAAGTAAAACATTAATGGAATGACAAAACCAATCATGTTCTTCTTGAAATTCATTCAAAACTCCAAGAAATCCTTTCACAAAATGAACCCAACCTCTTCATCCCATTCACATTCAACCATAAGAAATCTATAAGATAAAATCAAATAGGACTTATACATTCAAGATGTCATTTTCAAGAGAGTAATATGCTAGAAAGTACACTAATTAGTGCATTTGAAATCTCAATAAAAGCATGAAGGAACTAAGCTTAAGTAATGAAAAATCATTGATAAAAGCTAATCATTTGCATAAAAATATGATTAATGAAAATAAATCATTTCATCCACTTGCCTTAGGTCTTCTAACAAGCAATCCAAGCTCTAAATCAACTTTCCAAGCCAAGATCCCAGCTACAAGCAAAACCCCCAAAATAAAACCCTAAAATGGCAAAACCAAACCAAATCGAAAGGAAAACCTCCAATAATCAAAACAAAGCTTCTCAAAGGGTAGGAGAACACAAATCCAAAAGATTACAAGGATCCCTTACTTGGAAGTTCTTCAAAAAGCAAGAGGTTGCTCAAAGGAAATCTTGAAAAACTTGGTTTTCTTCAAAAATGGAGTCCAAAGGTAGCTCTTGAGATGAGGATGAAGATGGTAGAGTCCAATCTTGGTTTGGCAATGGTTTGGTGGTGTTATGAGATGGAGAAAGCAAGAAAGGAATGGAGGGAACCATGGCTGCTTGGATTCCTCTCTTAGAATAGTGATTAGGGCAAGGAAGAAGAGAAGAGAAGAGATGGGCTACTTTTATAACAAAGGGGAGATGGGTCCCACCACTTAAAGTATTAGTCGGGCTAAAAACATGCATTTCGGGACCTCAAATGGATTCGATGAAGAAGACAAAGTTGATCAACAAAATTTCTAGTTTCCAAAAAGTATATATTTTGCGGGTTTTTGTGATATTGAAAATCATGTCCAGATTTTGTGTGAAAAGACTGTTTTGCCCTCAAATTGAGAAAAGTCGGGTTTAGGAGTTTCAAATGAGGACGGGTCCAACATGAAAGTTGTAAGGATTAATAATATAAGTTAAATGGGATGAAAACACAATTTTTAGAAAATCAAAATAAATCCCAAGCTCACACAAAATCACAAAAAGAACCCAAAGGGTCCCACAAGTTAAGAAGGTTCCCAAAACTTTTCAAAACCAAAGAAAATGGTAGTTAAACTAAGAAAGTTAAACAAACAACCATTAAAAATACTGAGAAAACTAAATCATGATTAAAACCACACTAAATCAAGAAATTAGGGGTCGGGTTCTCACACTTGACTTATTACGAATATCTCCACAAACTCGTGATAGTCTCATTTCAAAATTACAAAGGCTGAATGCGGATGTCGACAAACATGCCCCGCAAGTCCTACAAATTGAAATGGACTATAGGGTCAAAAAATCAAGTACTCCCTCAAAGGGAGAAAAGAAGAAAACTGAGGGATCAAGCAATGAATGCCTCTCGGTTCAAAAAGCAACAAGTGGAACAATCGCCTTTGACAAGGATGACCTCCTGCTAGGCAAGACAAAGCACAACCGACCCTTGTACTTTACGGGGTACGTTAAAGAGATGCCTGTACATAGAGTCCAAATCGACCCGGGTTCTGCACTCAACCTCATCTCTACTTCGACACTTGAAGAGCTGGGCATCCCACCTAGCAAGCTAAGTCACACGTCTGTATCCATCTTTGGATATGACGGCAGCGCTCAAAGGCCTATCGGCAAAATCGAGTTCAAATTACAAATCGGTGATCTTATTTCTGAAGTCACTGTATATGCAATAAGGACCCCTTCATGCTACAATATCCTTATTGGACGCCCCTGGATACATGAAAATGGTGTCATCCCTTCAACTCTACATCAATGCATCAAGTTCGTTGGCAACGACGGCTTGATACATCGAGTGTTTGCAGACAAGAAGCCTTTCAAAGGCAAGGATATCCATTTTGCATACGCTCAAATGTTTAAAGATGGAAGAGAAGAATAGGAGGAAGAAACAGTACACTTTGCCGAAAATCTCTAGAATGATAAAGGTAAGGCCCCTTAGCAATCATCGGAAGTAAACAAACCTTCTACCAAACTCGAAGTAAGCAGTCAAGCTCCCTTCGTGATCTCTCTCAAATCTTCAAAACCTCTGGTAATCACTACCAAAGCAAAGAAGATAACACAAAAGGCTGGGGGCAAGTTCACTGTCTCCTTTATGTTTATTATGCATGACACAGATTCGGACTCAGAGGCAGAAGATGACATAGCGTCAAGCCAAGCTGATACTCAGTGAGATTGGCGTGCTCTCACTCCATTGGAGACACCTACTAACATAGAAGATCCTACGTCTACTTCCTTTATTATTCCGGCGACTTCGCCAGAAGAAAAAACAATCTTCTTCCACAAATCGGAAGTTTCTCCGCCAAATCCTCCGCTTGAAGCTTTCCAAAATGAAGGTATGGCCCAGCTATCTCTGTATAGTCCAATGGCACAAGCTATCATGAAGAAAATGGGCTACGACGCTCATAATCCGACCGGTTTGGGAGGTGGCCGTAGTATTCTCACACCATTGGAACCTACCCTGACTAAAAGTCAACCAGAAGATTGGAAACTCCACCCTCATAAAGGCAAGTCTTCATACGGGTTAGGGTATGATCCTACCACTCCCATGAGACAATTGATACAAAGGCTGCAAAGTCGTTTCGCCGATCAAGCCTCAACATCTCGTGTCCATGAAGATATTGATCTCCCTGGATATCTCTTTGAGGTGTCACTCGTCAAGGATCCAGAAAGTTCTTCTAATTAGTATAATTTCTCTATCGATGAAGAGGAATTGTCCGATGACACAAACGCGTTGTTCTCTGACCCAAAAAAACCATCGTCTCCAAAAGAAGTGCCCTACTTCAACCCAGTTCCAACAAGTGATTAGGACCATCTCATTGCAAGTCTTGAGAAGAGTACCGATCAAGAAGATCCATGGACAGAAACAGAGCCTCGGTCTGTAAATGCCTCCGGAACTCCAAAAGGTCTTGTTGAGTTGGAAGCCTCCGAAAATATTGTGGAGGAACCACCTTCAAACCTTCCGACAGAAGATCCTGTTCAAAAGATAGACTTGGGAACAACTGATAACCCACGTCCGGTATTCATAAGCAAGAATATAAAGGATGATGAGTTACCCGAGTATATCTCTTTTCTTCGCGAGTTCGTTGATTGTTTTGCATGGTCTTAAGCTGAAATGCCTGACTTACACCCCAAAGTAGCAGTCCACAAACTCAACTTGGTAAAAAGAAATCAAGCCTATCAAACAAGGCCAAAGAAGATTCCGTCCTGACGTGATGGACAAAATCAAACAAGAAGTTCAGAAACTCAAAAACGCTGGCTTAATCCACGAGGAACAGCATCCTGAGTGGTTGGCCAACATCGTCCCCATGACAAAGAAAAATGGGCAGATAAGGGTCTGTATCGACTACAGAGACCTGACTAATATGCCCTAAAGATGAATTCCCGTTCCCGATACCGGAGGTGATGATTGACAACACCTGTGGGTTTGAGCGAATGACATGCATGGATAGATTCTCTGGCTACAATCAGATAAAGATGCATCTTAAAGATGAAAGACATACATCGTTTCGGACTCCATTTTACGTGTATTGCTACACTGTCATGCCATTTGGTCTGAAAAATGCAGGTGCAACATATCAGAGGGCTATAATGAAAATATTCCAAGATATGTAGTATAAGACAGTCGAATGCTATGTTGACGACCTCGCCATCAAAAGCAGAGGAAAAGAAGACCATCTCGATGATCTTCGAGAAGTCTTCCTCCGACTTCGCAAACACAAATTGCGGATGAATCCACTAAAATGCTTCTTCGGTGTCTCATCGGGTAAGTTTCTCGGATTCATAGTAGGAAAGCTGGAATGGAACTTGACCCTACCAAAGTCAAGGCTATCCTAGAAATGCCATCTCCAAGGACCATAAGAGAATTAAAAGGGCTTCAAGGAAGATTGGCGTACATCCGACGGTTCATCTCTAATCTCTCAGGGAAGTACCCTCCATTTTCTCGCTTGATGAAGAAAGGTGTAGACTTTGTCTGGAATGCTAAATGTGAAACTGCATTTCAATACATCAAAACATACCTCACCAAACATCCAATATTGGCTGCCCCCATAACTGGAAAACCATTCATCTTGTACACAAGAGCTCTTGACTACTCTTTGGGTGCTCTACTCGCATAAGAAAACAGCAAGGGAAAAGAAGCTGCTCTATATTACCTTAGCCGCATGTTGGTAGGTACAAAGCATCGCTACTCCCCGGTCAAAAAAGAATGCCTTGCAGTGATGTTTGCCGTACAAAAGTTGCGTCACTACCTGCTATCCAACACAGTCTACCTGGTTTCGAGGATCAACCTCTTAAAGATCCTTGTCACAAAAGCAGGTTCTCTAAATGCCCGCTGGCAAAATGGTCCATCCTTCTATCGCAGTTTGATATTAGGTATGTACCACAAAAGGCAATCAAAGGCCAAGCTCTAGTAGACTTTCTCGCAGAGCACCCATTGCCTAAAGATTCTTCACTTAGGGATGATCTCCCAGACGAATTTGTCTACAACGTGGAAACTTCCTTATCAAATGCCTCTTGGGACATGTACTTTGATGATGCAACCAGGACAAATGAAAAGGGAAAGCAGATATCAGGAATTGGCATCCTCTTTGTCAGCCCCAACAAATACATGATTCCACACGCTTTCTCACTACTGGAACCATGTTCAAACAATGCAGCTGAGTACCAAGCCCTGATTATAGGATTGGAACTCGCCCTCGAATCTGGCATCACCATGCTGGAAGCTTTTGAAGACTCTCAACTGATCGCCAACCAGATGAATCAGAAATCTGAAGTCAGGAAGCCCGATTTGCTGCCTTACTACAACAAGGCGCAAGCACTTGGATAAAAATTCAACATCTGTCATATCACCCACATCTTCAGAAGTGAAAACATCCGCTCAGATGCCCTGGCCGGACTCGCCGCATCTATGGCAATCCAAGAAGGGGAAAACATGCAAATCACAATGTGTCAAAGAAGGATTATCCCTCCTCTTAACACACACCAAGCAGTTGCTGAATGCCACCAAGTGGTTGGAAGTCGGATGTCTATCCTAAAACCCTCGATCGGCGACTGGAGGGATCCGTTCATTGATTACATCATGTTCGGAATCCTACCTGAAGATCCAAAAGAGCGGGTAAGCATTCAAAGACGAGCCCCGAACTTTCATTTGGATATTCCTTCAAAAACACTTTATAGAAAATCCTTCAACGGAGTACTTCTACGTTGCTTGTCACAACAAGAGGCTGAGGAAACCCTCAAAGAAGTACATACTGGTCTTTGTGGAGCCCATCAAGCTGGTCCTAAGCTCTACAACCAGATAAAAAGGCTAGGTTATTATTGGCCTACCATGGTAGCTGACGCAATGTGATTTGCTAAGGACTGGCAACAATGCCAAAATCATGGAGATTATGTCCACATGCCTCCGGAATGGCTACATCCTACAGCAATCTCATAGCCTTTCGAAGCCTGGGGTATGGACATCATAGGTCCTATCTCTCCCCCATCAAGCAAAGGCCATCGCTTCATCTTCGCCGCTACGGATTATTTCTCCAAGTGGTCGGAAGCATTTGCGCTCAGCGAAATGAAGACCTCATCAGTCCTTCAATTCTTGCGCACCAACATTATTTGTCGCTTCGGCATACTTAAAAGATTCGTCCATGATAACGGACCACAATTCCGGGATCACAAATTCTACAGGTTTTGTGACAAGTATAAAATCCAAAGTTGTCCTTCGACTCCATATAATCTAGCAACGAACGGACTAGCAGAAGCCTTCAACAAAACACAGCAAAATTCTTAAGAAAATGGTCTCTAGTCACAAAAAAGACTGGGGCGACAAACTACTAGAAGCTTTGTGGGCCTATCAAACCACCGTTCGAGGACCAACCCATAGCACTGTTAGATTGTATGGACTCAATTCATCAGTTGATGTGATAAATTGATTAATTTCTTTATTTACAAATAAAATCATGGTTTACTTTCATGAGATGAATGTTATTTCATTACTTCATGCACATGACCAATACATATGACATAATGGTTCATGAGCTGAACCGGGACCCATTAGTATATTAGATGTGATATATGTGTAAGGATGAGATCCACACACGGGAGACATACGTCACAAATCTTATACTTAAATATCTTCACAACCAGTGATGAGACTGAGCATCTCATTTGATAAGGTTGCAGTACTTTGATCCCTATGAGATAGTGTGATTTGTCTCGATCATCAGAATGTAAGATTTTGTATCATGGTGCTGGCACATTGGATGTATTAGAGGACCATGATAAGCACCTTATGGAATTTCGTCTCAATAATAAGGTCTACTCTCATAATTCCCTACCAATAGGCTCTCAATCCTGAGACATTGATGAACTCAAGTTTCTATCTATTCATTTGCCTGAGTCACCAATGAGTGAGGCCAACTGTAGGTCAACACCTCGGTGTCTTGGGTATGTGGTAGTAGGATTGTGGGAACATTGAATGATCAAAATGGAATCTATCTCTATTATCCCCTTGTGCCAATTAATGGATTTGTCATTAATAAGTGCGCACCCATCTAGATTAAGAGTTAATTTGATGGTACTGATGATCACAGTAATTAATTGGGGCTCAAGGATAAAAAGATGTTGAACTAAGATTGGAAGAGATAGATTTATTCCAATTGATCCATGGATATTGATAGAGGGGCCTACTTGTGGTAATTGGGAATTTGAGGGTCTTCATTGTAATTTATTCCTAAGACTGAAGTGCAATTGCATTTATATAGTGGTGTTATTTGCAATTAACTGTGGGCCCGGATTGCACATGAGATGTGGGGTCGCGGTGTCCTAGTTGGAGCCACTTTCTATGGAATCCCTAGTGGTCCCCACGCTAGCCCAAGTTATTAGAAAGATACTAATCCCACTTGAACTCTAAAAAGAAGGAATTAGAAAGTTACTATTTCTATTTGAAGTAGGACTTTTAATAGTGGTAATGGTATACTTACTAATTGTTGTGAAAGTGAGACTTCTATTTCAATTAGGAAAAGAGAATGTTGCTAGTTTGTAATGGGAGTCAAACTTCTATTTCAAAAAGGAAAAGAGGAGGCTTAAAGTGCTATAAAAAAGGGGAATTCTCCCCTCTTGGACGTCCAACAATAGGAGTGCACGCCCAGCCCCAAATTGTGCAAGTTGTTGCACAGTTTCCTCTCCTCTCTTTCTTCTAGTTCCTTGGAGTTTCGATTTGGGTTTTCTCTTGAAAATTCCACCAATCTTCTTGAGAAGAGAGATCTGATTCGGGTCATAGCGTGGAAGGCTAAGAGGTGTTGGAGATTCTGATATAATCTTATAGAAGAGTTCTACATCAAAGAAAGTCATCAACTTCTCCATTAGAGCACAACTGAGCTCCAAAGGTATAATCCACTTCGTTGCATGTTGTAGATTTTTATGGATGCTTGTTGGCTGCTTGTTTCTATCTTTTAGATAGTTTTATTTACTGTACATGATCTCGAGATTGAGGGTTTATGCATCCTGGATTGGGTTTTTGGCCTTATGGGTACATGATGGTTGAGATTGAGGACATGTATCCTGGATTGCGTTTTTATAGCCTTCTGGATAGTTGATCCCTGAGTCAAGCGGGTCAAAAGTTTTGAAAATCTATCCACGAGGCCCACCTACTTCCAACAAGCACACCATTCTCCTTGGTCTATGGATGCGAAGCTGTTGTCCCTTTGGAAGTACGAATTCATTCCTTAAGGGTATCTCTGCAAAATGACATGACGCAAGAAAACAATGTCAAATTGAGACTCCAAGAGCTGGATAATCTCGGTTAGAGACGGCTCGAAGATCTACAAAGCATTGAGTTGTACCAAGCACGCATGGCAGGATCTTTCGACAAGAAGGTCAGGCAATGCGCCTACAAAAAGGGCAACTTGGCTCTTGCAGTAAAATGACCCATAGTCTTTGCCCACAATTCGAAAGGCAAATTCGAACCAAAATAGGAGGGACCTTTCGTCATCGACAAAGCCTTCTCCAACGGTGCATACGCTCTTATAAACATGGAAGGAGACAGATGTATGCTGTCCATCAACAGCAAATTCTTAAAGCGGTACTACCCTTGAAGATTCCAACAGGTTAGAGTAATGCCCATACGGCCAAAAGCCTATTTCCAGGTACTTGCTCGTCAAACCCACCCCTTTTGAAATTTTCATCTTCATGTTGAAATTTCTAAAAAAAAAAAAAAAAAAACTTTCAAAACAATTCTTACTTTCATCATTTCATTGTTCAAAAAAATAAAAACCAAAAACCAAGTTTAAGAACCTCTTCCTGAACTTGACCAAAATTCTCGATCCTTGAACCCAAAATTCATGGTTTGAAACAAAAATTAGGACTCAGGAATTTCCACCTTAGTCCGCCTCGGTTTTTACAACAAAAAATGGTTTAAGTCAAAACTTACGACCCTTGCGTCTTTAAACAAAAAATGGTTTTTAGAAACCGCGAGGAAGCAACATCCAGTCGATACTCGCAAAACCCAAAAACCGAAAGGATGCGAACCCCATTCGATACTTGCAAAACCTAAAAACCGGAAGGATGTGAACCCCATTCGATACTTCCAAAACCAAAAAGTCAGAAGGATGCAAACCCCATTCGATACTTCGAAAACCAAAAAGTCGGAAGGATGCGAACCCCATTCGATACTTCCAAAAACCCAAAAATCGCAAGGAAGCGAAACCCATTCGATATTTGCAAAACCTCAAATTTCAAAAATCATGGGGAAGCGACATTCAGTCAATACCCACAAAACCAAAATTTTTGAAAAAAGCAGGGAAGCGACGCTTAGTCGATACTTGCACCCCAATGCCGCGAGGAAGCGACATTCCATCGATACTCGCAAACCCAGTCCGTGAGGAAGCGACATTCCATCGATACTCGCAAACCGAATGAGCAAGGAAGCGACATTCCACCAATACTTGCAAGACCATTCAGCAGGGAAGCGACATTTGGTCAATACCAGCATTTTGAAAACCAAAACCGGCTATAAACGCCAAAATCGGCTATCAATGCCAAAAACCAAAATCGGCTATAAACGCCAAAACCTCGCTATAAATGCCAAAACTCAGCTATAAATACCAAAATCGGCTATAAACGCCAAAACCCGACTATAAATGCCAAAACTCGGCAATAAATGCCAAAAAAATCGGCAATCAACGCCAAAAATCGGTTATAAATGCAAAAAAAAAAAAAAAATCGGCGTTCACGCCGACAAAACAAAACCTGATTTTCAAAAATCTGGCTCTCATGCCAAAACAAAAAAAAAAGGAAAAAAAAAAACAACAAAAAAAATTCGGCTTTCATGCCATCTAAAAAAAAAAAAGAAACTTTGGCTCTCATGCCATCCAAAATTTTGGCTTCCATGCCACAAACAAAATCAACTCCAATGCCACAAAAATCTGGCTCTCATGCCAATTCAGAAACTCGGCTCTCGTGCCAATTCAAAAATTCGGCTCTCATGCCAATTCAAAAATTCGGCTTCCATGCCATTCCAAATTCGGCTTCCATGCCATTCCAAATTCGGCTTTCATGCCATTTCAAATTTTGGCTTTCATACCGCAAACAAATTTTGGCTCTTATGCCATAAAATTCGGCTTCCATGTCATTCCGAAATTTGGTTTTCAAGCCATCAAAAACCAGGCTTTTGCCACAAAATTTGGCTTTCCTGCCCAAAACAATCCTTTGACAAAAGATTTTCACAAAATGACAACCTTTTGATCAAATTCTTAAACAAATATTCTCATTTAGCCCTTATTTAAATCTATTTTCATCAAAATGGTTTAAGTGAAATGAGGGAATACAAAACATATAGTACCAAAAATGTTTATACATGGAGGTACCAAAAGAAGAGAGAAGAAAAAGGAGTTTGTTACAACTCAGGAGCTCAGTCTAACATGGTCTTCAACCAAAGATTCAACTCCTCAAGCAGACTCTTGGCCTTAGTTTCCAAAGTTCTCAGGCCACGCTTCTTCAAAATGTTCCCATAAAATACAGCCGAACGTCGCGACCCATCGGCAGCACGAGGGAGTTCTTCCCAGAGAACCTGCCACTGCTCATATTCCTTAGTCTTCCTCAAGAAATTACTTTCAGCCTCCTCAACCTGGTGAATAAGAGTCCCCTCCTTGTCACAAGCTTCCACAATTGCGGTCCATTTGGTAGCAACTTCTTCCTCCAAAAGCTCAAGACGCTGCCTAGCCTCGACAACCTCCTTATCAAGACGGTTCAAGTCTTGTTTTAGCTCTATGATGGCCAACTCGGTAATGTTCCTCTCCCGAACGAATTGCTTCCGAGTCCGTGAGATCTCAGTCAGCTCAGATTTGACCTCGCCGGAAGGCTTCACAAACATCTCATTAAAGAAGTCACCATCTGGAAAACTCTTGGTCTCAGTCCACTTGTTCCCCAAAGCGATGACTTCATCAACAAAATCCTTTGCGCTTGCAATGTCCAGACTGACTTCTTTGTTATCAGCAAAGATGTCCTAAACATGCTTGATCATGCCGAAACCAGCTTCCAAGTGACCTGAAGAGAGAGTCTCGACCCATGAGCTCAAAAAACTCTTCAACACCTTCTTTGCATACTGAAGGTGCGGCCCAGATGAGGATTCGCCCTGCTCCGGCACCCGACTGCCCATCTCATGCCCCATTGGAAGACTAATCAATAAACTCTTTCCAATCGAAGAAGCTGACTCATTGAAAGTAGAAGAAGCCCCTACTCCTGGATCGGTTGCAGGTATCTCCTGTTCTAGCCCTGAGGAAGACGGAGGAACTTCTCATGCTACTCCACAATCTGTCAATAAAAACAAAAAGGTATGAATATGATCTTGTCAAGAGTCAATACCGAGATTATTATTATAAAATACCTTCTTCGACGACCGTACTCCGCCTCTCTAAGCTCATCCGAAGCATCATCAAAAGTTGCTTCCGTGGATGGCTCGAAGTCGTAGAAATCCTCTGGCAAGTTAGCTAACAAGAAAACAAAGCAACATGTTGGTAAATGGCAGCACAAAAAAAAAAAAGAAAAAGAAAAAGCCAAAGAAATCATACCAAGTGAAGGTTATGGAACCACTCCAGAGTCCCTGGGTTCATCCTCAGATGCCGCAATCGGATCCGTCATCGCCTCATCGGCTGGAACCTCGGGCATCACCAAATCATCATCCTCTACCAAAAGAAAGGAAGCAGCGGGTCAAAACAAAAATCTCTCATAAAGAAAAGAAGCGGCAAAAGAAAGAAGGAGAATCATACCAGCTGTCTCCCCTTCTCGGTTCCTCCTCTCTAGAGGCTCGTCGACATCCCCAGACATCTCCTCAGCAATGGTGAGAGGAACTTCCAGTTCAGGAGGACATTCATGCCGTCTCACATTATGGCGTTGTCCTCTATTCCTCTTACTTCTGTGGGACGGTCTGCTTGAAGATCCTACCCCACTATCAACATCAGGTCTCTCACTAGATGGTCTGTTTTTTCCAGTAGACTCCATGGAAGCCTTTGTGCGCTCTGCTTGCATCCAAGCATCGATCCCGGCCTCCTCCTCTTCCAGCTGTTTCAAGACCTCACCAGGAATCCTTTGTGCAACTCCTGATCTGATGACGTCCAGCTCATTGAGAAAGCCTATCTTGTGCTTCTCTCCAGAAAGGAAAGCCAACACTTCCTCTCGACGGACACCATCTGATCTGCCAAGACCCTTACCAGGAGATTGCTTGACATCAAACTCCTTCTTCGAAAGCCCCCGGTACATTAAGAAGCTCTCCACGAACCATTTCGTGAAGCCAGAAGTCCGAAAAGTGGGCAGCTCAGGATAGGAAATCATGGCGATAGTGTCTTCCGCACTGTAAAAAGCTCATGCATGCCTCCCGTCCTGCAAACCTCCAAAATGCTTCACCATGCTCGAAGGCGCTCCAACAACGCCTTGAGAGAAACCAAGCTACGATGCAAAACGCAAAGGGACATACGACTTGATATTGACGAAAAGATGTCTGTGGTACACCATCGTACCAACCCGTATGTTGAAAAGGCATCTCTTCTCTGCGTTTGTCAAAGCATAGTGTCTTCCCGACCCTGCCCTGGTCGAATCACGGGAGACACCAAAATCAAAAGCCTTCTTCCGAAAACCTGGAGAAAGCTTCACTGAAGACTGCCCAATCTCAACGTCCCTGAACCGTCGGATCCTCAAACGGGCAGACAAAAAAGATTCAAAAACGGCTGTCCCTCTAGCCAAACGAATCATAAAAGGATCTTCGTCCTGTGTAACTCCCGACCGATGGAAGCTAGGATAGTGGTATACGTACCACGAATAGAAAATATGGGCTGAAAATACCCTGTTCATAAGGAGCCCAAACAGAACCAGAAAAGCAGCAGCCTGCAGTTCGGTATACAAGTAAGAGTAAAGAGCAGGCACCAAAGCAAGCCGCTCTCCAAATGCCATCTGACAAGCCGGAAAAATACAATGCGGCCTGATGTGCATTCCGTCTCCTCCAGCAAAAACAGCCTCACCCAGCCAATAAGTGAGTTAAACAGCGAGATCTCTCCGCAATGTAATGTCAGGACAAATGGCGTCTATGCTTGCGAAGAACTTCCTTAACTCTTCTCGCATAGCAAAGATCTTCTTCAAACTTGGGTTTTTAGCCCTAGCATCCTGAGCCATGCTATCAGAAGACTCCCCGCTGTAAAAAAAGTTGGAGCTGCAATTCTTCCAACTGCTGCACCTGACTTTCGAGCCCTCCTTCTCCTTCACAAAATCATAAAAGGCGACGAGTTGAAAGTACGAAAGCCTGAAATACTTAGATTACTCCTCAAGGACGCTGTCGATAGGCATGAACTGCTCATAGAGTTTGCTGTGGATAGGCAGTCCGGTGATGGCGCTCAGTTCCTTCAAAGAAAAACCAATCTTACCATTCGTAACAATGAAGGTGTTAGTTTGTGGAAGGAATGACTCCAGCATAGCCATGAAAGCCTCATCGAAGAAAACTACGGTTTGTCGAAAAGCGCGAACCGCGTCAAAAGTCTCAGCCCCCCGCAGAATGGCCTCACCAACCTTCAAGGTGTGATCAGTCCATGATTCCTAGCTCAAGTCAGCACTGAAACGACCACGAAGTCGAAAAGGCTTCACCCAATTGCTGCCGTCATCTCAAAAAATGCCAAGGCCCACTGGTTTCAAATCAACCAACGGATGATCAGAACCTTGGTAGCCACTGGCTGGCATCAACATGTCCATACGAACAGGCGACTTCTCTGCAAAACCGGAAGGGCCGCCGACAGAAACCCCGATCTTGATCACACTGGTCCTCTTCACCCAGCTCGGAGGATCCTCCCTCTTAGGGCATGTGGGAGACAGGCTCATGATCAAAATGGTGCGATCGAAGGTCAACCGGGTAGAAATAGTTCTCTCCTCACCATCTACTGTGTAAGAGAACTGAAAACATCTCCTTTAGTATGTCAAGTCGTCAGGGACTGCATCACCGAAGAATAAGGTAGCCTTGGGCACAATGCTCTGATCGTCCGTAACCCAAGGACGGCTACTTACCATATCTTGTAGAATTCCTCATCTTTGAGAGCGATCAATCGCTGTCTCATCTCACCACGATTGAAGGAGTCTCATTCTTCCAAGTTATTCTCAACAAACTGGACCTTCTCCCATGCCTGCTGAACGGCCGCATTAGAAGATCTAGCAGACCGACGAGGTGCGTCAATAACGGGCCCCTTACCCTTATTCGTTCTGGAAGAACTACCTGCAGAGAATGGAAGGAAAAGAAAAGATCAGTCATCATCCAAATGACATAGTTTTTCTAAAAAAAAATTCTAGCGAAATTTTGACATGGTTCCGGGGCAATTCCGAAGAAAAGGGAAATACCCCAAAAAAGACGGGAAGCCTGAAGATAAGCTCAACATCGCTGCGAGCTCATAGTCGATGGAAAATTCTCAAAGAAGGTTTGAACTCAACATTGTTGCGAGATCAAGCCAGTCTTATCAAATCTCCAGAAAATTGGAAAAGGGCTCAACATTGCTGCGAGCTCCAAAATCCAATGATTGCAAAGTTCCTCAAAATCCCGCAAGACCAAGAAAGGGCTCAACATCGCTGCGAGCTCCAAATCCCAATACTTGCAAAAGATTTTCAGGTATGCATAATCATGCTTCCAAGTCCATTTACTCAAAATCATGCATCAAAGAACATCATCATGCATTAGATGCTTGGAAAACCTTGACCAAAGTTTGACCAATTCCAACCCAATTTGGTCAAAACCAATCAAACTTTATCCAAGTCAAAAATCATGTTGGCATGACCTAGAGACTCTAACCTTCTATCTTGATGCATAAAAAAAAATGCATGAACATTTTGAAATTGCATAAACCTCATTATCATGGTGAGCAAAAAAAAAAGAAAAGAGAAAAGAGAGGAAATCTCTTCAAAAAAAAGGGAAGAGAGAAAAAAAATTTGGCTGGCCCACAAGGCCATGGCCCCACAGCCACGTGGCCGTACGGCCAGATCCATACGGATCTATCCGTACGGCCCAAAAAAAAAAACCGTGAAAAAAAAAGAAGAAAAAATGTTGAGAAAAAAGGAGGAAAACCATGAGCAAAGAAAAAAAACAGAGAAAAGAAGCACAAAAAAAAGTGGAAAAACAAGTGCTTGAAAAAAAAAAAAAAGAAAGAAGAAAAGAAAAAAAAAAAAGAAAGAAAGAAGTTTTCCTACTTCTACAATGGAATTTTCTTGTGAAGGAAGAAAACTTACTTGAAGCCATGGAGAAGAAGAACAAAAAGCTTGAAGATCCTTGAAGACAAAGAAGAACTCTTGATCTTGGAGCACTCTTAAAGATTCTTGCAAAAAAGAAGCAATGGAGCCAAAGATCCAACCCCCCTTGCTTTTATAGAAGAGAGCAAATCAAAAGAGGAAACAAGGAGAAAAGAAAGGAGGTATGTAAGTGCTAAAATTTAGTAACTTTACTAAAAGAAAGTTACTTTGAGAAAATCTCTCCCAAAAACAAGGAAACTTGAGAGATTCTCTCCAAGTAAGGGTATTTTTAGATATTCTCTACACAAAAGAGATATTTTTAGATATTCTTCACAAAAATGACGCCATATGAGATCTAGACTATCTCTAAAGCCTAAGGTCCCATGGGTTAGCCCATATGAGCCAGGTTTGACTACCTAGGCACTAAAAGTAGCTTTTAGTCAAAACATCCCTCTTACCAAGTGTAAGACCCCGACCCGAGTGACTCGATTAGTACTAATTATGTTGCGTGTTAGTGCTAAGCTCGATTAGTGATTTTTGACTAAGCTTGGATTAGTATAGTTCTTGATAGCTTTGGGAAATTATTTTAGTGCTTCGTGTTGGTGGGACCCTTTGGGGGGTTCCCTTTTTATTAGTTTTTCTAAGTGCTGGGGGATTATTCGTATTCCGGTAATTTGCATTTCTATCCTGTTTTACTCATCTTGTTAATCCCTACAACTTTCACGTTGATCCCGAACCCGTCCGGAACCCCGAAACCCGACCTTCTTGCTTTGAGGGCAAAACAGTCTTTTTACATGAAATCTGTGCCCAACACTCGATATCCTCGAAACCCGCGAAACATGTACTTTTCCGAAACTAGATATTTCGGTGATCACTTTTCTCTTCTTCGTCAATTTCATTCGAGATCCCGAAATTAACGATTTCAGCCCAAAGAGCTTTCCTAGTGGTGGAGCCCACACCCATTGCTTTTTAAGAAGAACACTCTTCTTCCATTTCCTTTTTCCAGCACAAGCATATGAGAGCCTAGGGTTTCCATCTCTTCTCTTTTTCTCCTTGCTTCCTCACCACCAAAACCCTACCAAATCTCACACCAATCAAGAGATGAACTTCACCCTCTTCTTCCCCATTACTAGAGCTATTCATTGATACCATTTGTGGAAGGATCTACTCAACTCAAGACCCTCTTTGAGCTCACCTTGACCATTTGAAGAGCTTCCAAGTAAGCTTTCCCTTCCAATCTCTTAGATTTGTGTTCTTCTAGTTTTAGAGGAGCCCTATTGTCATTATTGAAGCTTCCTTCTCTCTATTCCTTGTTTGACCCATTTTGGGGTTTGGATTTGGGGGTTTTGTGTAGATAGCATTCTTGGCTTGGAGGAAGAGATTATTAGCTTTGATTTTTTGCATAGAGAACCTTGAGGCAAGTGGATTGAATGGATAGTTTAGCTTGCATTGATTTTTTTATGACAAATGTGTTTTAAATCATGACTTCATTAATGCTTTGTCTTAATTACATTCAATGATATTAAATGCTTTGAATGAGGTTGGTAAGCCTCTTTATTGTCTTGAAACATGATTTCTAGCTTTGTTTCCATCTATTGCCTTTAAATCATGGATTGTAGTTTGAGTTCATCTTTGGTACATTGCCTAAGTGAATCCTTGTGATGATGGTTGTCCTCCTTCCCTTATAAATTGCACGAGTGTCAATGGAGAATGATAGGAATTGGTTTGGGGGAAAGGAAAGCTTGAATCTGAACCCAGGGAAGAAATTCCCGTGACTGGCGGTCAGCTGGCGGTCGCCCAGCGGCTAGCCGCGTGGCGACTAGCGGCTAACCGAAGCAAGTTCGGTCACATTTCCAGAGAGCTGTAACCCCACAGTCAGCTCCGCGGTCAGCTTGCGGCTAACCGCCGTGTCCATTGACGGCTAACCGCCATCCAACCGCTTAGTTACGGTCACTTTTCCCGAGAGCTGCAATTCCACGGTCAGCCTCACGGTCAGCCAGCGGTTAACCGCCTGATGCACTGGCGGCTAACTGCCACCTGACCGCAAGGTAACCGAAATTCCCTGAATTCTATGAATAAAAGAGGATTGAAGGGAGCTTTCACCCCATTGCTTGTGAACCTTTCTGAGAGCAATGGGCACCGCTCACCTGGGATCGTGTTCGAAGCCTAGGTGAAGTGTTTGTTGGTAGTACGTTCGAGAGAGAAACTACATCATCGAGATTCATTTAAGCATTGAGGCTACTATAGTGTATAAGGAAACCGGAATGTCTCCCAAATTCAAAGAGTACCAAGTATCCTTTATTATACAGACATACGGGATCCCTATTCACTTGGACTAGTTTTAACCCGACATTGTCTTAGGTTTTCAAAAGAGTACTTTACCTTGTTATTCTCGAAATTTATGATTTGGAACCTATCATTCCGAAAACTTGGAAAGTATACTTGTACTGTTTTGCTAGCTTTGATATACATGCCAGGCCTGATATGATAATTGTGCCTTGAGCACCCCGTCTTGCCCGTTTATAGCTTTGCACTGGAATTGTTTTATACATGTCTCGATTTATGTGATTTGACCTATGAGTCGGCACCACTAAGCTTGGATGACCTTGTCGGTCTGATCTACCGACTTGGAGATCCCTTCCCGTCCCGCCAGCTGCAGCTTGGATCCCGATACCCGGTTTATTAACCGTGGTCCCGTCCCGATACCCGGCTCGCTCCCGTGGTTCCTGACATCCGGTTCGCTATCGTGATTCCCAATACCCGGTTTGCTACCGCGGTCCCGTCCCGTATTATTGTATATCTGTATGTAACTTGGTTGCACCTCCTCACTGCGGTGACCGAGGTCAACACCCGATACTCACGTCACTTCGGTGATAGAGGATTTAGCTTCTTGTGGATGCCATCTTGATTGTTTCCCGACTTCCTTGGTTACCTTACATATTTTATTACTGCATGTGTGTTTTAAATGAAACGATTCATTTACTTTGAAAGCCATTGTTAAACAGGTTTACATGTTTTCAAAGGTAAAGGTCTTTATTATTAAATGTACTTATCTTTTCATCTACCTGCCAGACCGTCGTGTCTGACCCCTTTGCTTTGGTACTCAGGTCCCGTTGTTGGTTTCCCCGAGGAGGAGCCAGAGGAGGCGGTCGGAGAACCGCAGCCGCTAGTGGAGTGGCGTGCTGACGATGTTATGTAAACATCGGGCTGCCGAGTTGCGAAACATTTTGGGGGTGGTTGGATAGATTTCGGGTGGTTATTGTTTTGTATATTGGCCTTTGTTGGCCTCTATTTTTGGGAACTGTAATTAACCGATCTTCTGATTAAACTTGAATATGTACTTTTGGGTTATGCTTTAGGACATTGCTCATTCTGATACTCTTATTCAAATGTAATCAGCCTTGATATTTTGTGAAATGAAATACATGTATGATTTACCATACGCTTCCGCAATTATTACTATATGACTATGTGTGTTGGAATATCCTCACCGCGGACACCTGTGGGAAATCACGTGCACGGGTAAGGAGTGTTCTTTTGTTAACCCGTGTACGCTTGATTATAAACATACCTTAAATTATTGTCATTACTCCATATGATTATATCATCGACTTCATCACAAACAGTCCCGATCCCGGATTTGGTTCCCCAAACCCGGTCCGGGGTCGCGACAGACTGGTATCAGAGCGAGACATGTTTCAAGCAATTAAAAGAAACTAGAAATCCTAAGGACGTGGCGAGGATTCGTTAGATCTTCCGTTAGTTAGAATCGCGTGAGCAATGTGTGACCCTATTCTTGATTATCATGTGCTAACAATTTGTTTTGCAGCATTATGCCACCTCGTAAGCGCCCAGTGAACGGTAACCCCACAGCGAGCAACAGTGATTATACTGGGCCGGTAGAAGGTACAGGACCAGTGGGAGAAGATAGAACTGAACACACAATTCCAAATCAGTTTCAGCAGATGATGCAAGCTATGCCCGATCAACAGCGTCAAGCTAATGAGAATCAGGCTAGACTTCAAGAACAAATGCTAAAGAAGGATGAGGATCATGCCAGAGAATTGGCAGAAATGCAGAGACAGTTGTTGGAGGTACTACAGAGAAGGCCAGAGCCAGTCCAGCCTCAACCTGCAATTGTTATCAATCAGAGAGAGTATGACCCCAATGCTTTATTTGAGAGATTTAGAAAAAGGGCACCCAAGGATTTTGTTGGCTCAGAAGACCCATTAACCGCGGATGACTGGTTAGACCATACAGAAAACATATTCGAAGTCTTCAGATGCACAGGGGGTGAGAGAGTAAAGCTGGCAACGTCCCTATTCACCGGGTTGGCAGATATCTGGTGGAAAACTGTAAGGGAAGAGTATAGGACAATGGCTGACGCAGTTGCTTGGCAGAATTTCAAGATACAGTTTCGTGACAAGTATGTGCCCACGCACATCAGGAGGCAGAAGGCTGTAGAGTTTCAACAGCTTGTCCAAGGCAATACGACTGTCCAAGAATACCTCACTAAGTTTGAGAGGTTGTCAAGATATGCACCCGAATTAGTAGACACGGTGGAGAAGAAGATAACCAAGTTCCTTGAAGGACTTCATCCCATCATCGAGAGAGATGCTACGGGAGTTGTACCACCGGTCACTTTTGAAGAGGCGATCAAGAGGGCCTACAAGTTCGAGAACTTCCACCACAAGGTCCTTAGATCTCAAGGTAAGGGACAAGGGCAGCCCCAGCAGCAGCATCATCAGCAAAGGAACCAGCAGAACAAGAGGCAGAGGCAAGACAATGTGCAGCACATTTGTACCCACTGTGGCAAGAACCATGAGAGTGCCCAATGTTGCACCATCACCGGGGCGTGCTTTAGATGTGGTTCCATGGATCATCAGATGAGAAATTGCCCAAGACCGAATAGGCAAAATCAGCAGCCTCAAGGAGCACCGCGTCCAGCCCCGCCACAGAATGCACTGGTAGTGCAGAATCAGGTAAGGCCACTTCAGCAACAGGCACCACCGCAGCAGTTTAGGCCCCAGCAGCAGCAGCAGGCCCGTCAGCAGCATATTCAGCGTCCACCGCAACAGAATAGAAATGCCCCGCAAGGAAGACAACAACAGGCACCGATAAGACCACAACAGCGAGGACAAGTGTACGCGGTCAACAGAGCTGATGCAGAGGCAGCAGGCAATGTTGTGGAAGGTACACTTCTTGTCAGTGGGATTGAAGCTAGAATATTATTTGACCCTGGGTCTACGCATTCATTCATATCCCATGCATTTTCTAAATTGATTGATGTGCATGGTAGAGATCTTGAGTACACCTTGACTGTAGCTACACCAGTAGGAAAACAAGTTGTATGTACGGTTCAGTACCCTAGTTGTACAGTCCGGATAGGAGAAGTTGTGTTACCCGCAGATCTTATTCTGTTGGAGATGAAGGATTTTGATGTCATCCTAGGGATGGATTGGCTGGCAGGGTACCATGCCACGATGGATTGTTTCCATAAAACCCTCACATTCAAGTTGGATGAGACACCAGCAGGAGTATTATTCCAGGGAGAGAGGAGAAATCCTCGTGCAGGGTTTGTCTCAGCGTTGAAGGCTGATAGACTTTTAAGAAGTGGATGTGAAGCCTATTTGGCGTTTATCACGGAGGATAAACGGTCCCAAGGGGTGGAGGAGATCCCTATTGTTTGGGAGTTCCCGGATGTATTTCCGGAGGAGATTCCGGGATTACCACCCATGAGAGAGATTGATTTTACCATTGAGTTGTTACCAGGGACCGCTCCGATATCTATTGCACCATATAGAATGGCTCCGGCAGAATTAGGAGAGTTGAAGATACAGTTACAAGAGTTGTTGGACAAAGGTTTTGTGAGGCCAAGCATCTCACCGTGGGGAGCTCCGGTGTTGTTCATGAAGAAGAAGGACGGTTCGATGAGAATGTGTATTGATTACCGGAGATTGAACCAAGTGACCATCAAGAACAAGTACCCATTGCCAAGGATAGACGAATTGTTTGATCAGTTACAAGGTGCCTCGTACTTTTCGAAGATTGATTTGAGATCCGGTTATCATCAGCTGAGAGTTAGAGAATCAGATGTGTTGAAGACAGCTTTCCGGACAAGATATGGCCACTATGAGTTCCTAGTGATGCCATTTGGGTTGAATAATGCACCGGCAGTGTTCATGGCTTTGATGAACAAGATCTTTGCGCAGTATCTAGATCAGTTTGTAGTGGTGTTCATAGATGATATTCTGCTGTACTCCAAGACCAGAGAAGAGCATGAAGAGCATCTGAGGATTGCATTACAGCTTTTGAGAGAGAATCAGTTGTATGCGAAGCTCAACAAGTGTGAATTTTGGTTAGAGCAAGTCGCATTTTTGGGACACATAATCTCCAAGGAAGGTTTGTCAGTAGACCCGTCTAAGATCGAGGCAGTAGTGAAGTGGGAGAGACCGAAGAATGTGTCAGAAATTAGGAGTTTTCTTGGTTTGGCAGGGTATTACAGGAGGTTTGTGCAAGGGTTTTCGTCGATTGCAGCACCATTGACGAAGTTAACAAGGAAGAATGCACCCTATGTGTGGACAGATCAGTGTGAAACTAGTTTTCAAGAGCTGAAGAAGAGATTAACTACCGCACCAGTCCTCACTTTGCCATCCGGAAGCGGCGGTTTTACCATCTTTACCGATGCTTCGAACATTGGACTTGGTTGTGTGTTGATGCAAGAAGGAAAAGTTGTAGCATATGGGTCCCGGTAGTTGAAAGATCACGAGAAGAATTATGCGACCCATGATCTTGAGTTGGCAGCAGTTGTCTTTGCATTGAAGATGTGGAGACATTATCTCTACGGAGAGAAGTTTGAGGTTCATTCGGATCACCGTAGCCTACAGTACCTATTTTCTCAGAAGGAGTTGAACATGAGGCAGAGGAGATGGATGGAGTATATCAAGGACTATGATTTTCCAATCAAGTATCACCCGGGTAAAGCGAATGTTGTTGCCGATGCTTTGAGTAGGAAGTCAGTGGGCATAGCAAATTTGAGTGGTACTTGTATTTTTGATCAGTTCGAAGAGTTGAAGGTAGACTTGCAACCCCTAAGGAAAGGTGCTATAATTGCCAATATGTCAGTGTCAGAGCCTTCATTCATCCGGAAGATTAAGGACAGTCAGCTGCAAGATCCAGAGTTAGCCAAGATTGTAGACCACATAGCAGAACATCCTGATTTTCGTTTTGTTGACGGAGTTCTTTATTACCGTGATCGGTTGTGTGTGCCTAATATAGAAGATTTGAGGAATGACATCATGGCAGAAGCTCACAGTGCAAAGTACTCCATGCATCCAGGCAGCACAAAGATGTATCAGAATTTGAAGGGCAGATTTTGGTGGAACAATATGAAGAGAGAGATTGCAGCGTTTGTATCCCGATGTATGACGTGTCAGTTGATTAAGGCAGAACATCAGAAGCCTCCAGGTTTGATGCAGCCATTAGAGATCCCGGAGTGGAAGTGGGAGCACATTACCATGGACTTTATTTCGGGACTACCGAGGACTAGCAAGGGCAATGATGCAATATGGGTTATAGTGGACAGACTCACCAAGTCAGCTCACTTTATTCCCATGAGGATAGGGAAGAAGATGCACATGTTACCCCTGGCAGAATTGTTTGTCAATGAGATCGTCAGTAGGCATGGACAGCCAGTTTCCATCACTTCAGACAGAGACAGCAGATTCATCTCGAGATTTTGGAAGACCCTACATGAGTCTATGGGTTCGAGACTACAGTTCAGTACAGCTTATCACCCTCAGACAGATGGCCAGTCAGAGAGGACGATTCAGACTCTTGAGGATATGCTCCGAGCTTGTGTATTAGATTTCAAAACTCAATGGGATGAGACCCTACCGTTGTGTGAGTTTGCTTACAACAACAGCTACCACTCGAGCATTGGGATGGCGCCTTTTGAGGCTTTGTACGGCAGAAGGTGTAGGACACCTATATGTTGGGAAGAAGTCGGCACTCGCAGTTTCCATGGACCGTCCATAGTGAGTGAGACTACTGACAAAGTAAGACAGATCCGAGAATGCTTGAAAGTAGCCCGGAGTAGACAAAAGAGCTATGCAGACTCTCACCGCAGGGATCTACAATTCAAGGAAGGAGATAAGGTTTTCTTGAAGGTGTCACCGACCAGAGGAACATTGAGGTTTGGGCAGAAAGGCAAATTATCACGGAGATACATTGGGCCGTATGATATAATGAGCAAAATCGGTGATGTGGCTTATAGATTAGCCTTACCACCTGAGCTATCCGGTGTACACAATGTCTTCCATGTGTCGATGTTGAAGAAGTACGTCCCCGACCCTTCACATGTACTCCGGCATGAACCGTTAGAGATTAGGGAAGATGCCACTTATGTTGAGAAGCCTATTCGGATCATAGACACGAAGGAGCAAGAGTTGAGGTCACGGACTATTCAGTGGGTGAAAGTACTTTGGGAGAATCATGGGCCGGAAGAGGCAACGTGGAAATTGCGAGAGCAAGTGCAGAAGAAGTATCCGCATCTCTTACCCGAGGTGAGTTTGTATTTCATTTGGAGGACCAAAAGCCCTAAGGGGTGGAGGATGTAAGACCTCGACCCGAGTGACTCGATTAGTACTAATTATGTTGCGTGTTAGTGCTAAGCTCGATTAGTGATTTTTGACTAAGCTTGGATTAGTATAGTTCTTGATAGCTTTGGGAAATTATTTTAGTGCTTCGTGTTGGTGGGACCCTTTGGGGGGTTCCCTTTTTTATTAGTTTTTCTAAGTGCTGGGGGATTATTCGTATTCCGGTAATTTGCATTTCTATCCCGTTTTACTCGTCTAGTTAATCCCTACAACTTTCACGTTGATCCCGAACCCGTCCGGAACCCCGAAACCCGACCTTCTTGCTTTGAGGGCAAAACAGTCTTTTTACATGAAATCTGTGCCCAACACTCGATATCCTCGAAACCCGCGAAACATGTACTTTTCCGAAACTAGATATTTCGGTGATCACTTTTCTCTTCTTCGTCGATTTCATTCGAGATCCCGAAATTAACGATTTCAGCCCAAAGAGCTTTCCTAGTGGTGGAGCCCACACCCATTGCTTTTTAAGAAGAACACTCTTCTTCCATTTCCTTTTTCCAGTACAAGCATATGAGAGCCTAGGGTTTCCATCTCTTCTCTTTTTCTCCTTGCTTCCTCACCACCAAAACCCTACCAAATCTCACACCAATCAAGAGATGAACTTCACCCTCTTCTTCCCCATTACTAGAGCTATTCATTGATACCATTTGTGGAAGGATCTACTCAACTCAAGACCCTCTTTGAGCTCACCTTGACCATTTGAAGAGCTTCCAAGTAAGTTTTCCCTTCCAATCTCTTAGATTTGTGTTCTTCTAGTTTTAGAGGAGCCCTATTGTCATTATTGAAGCTTCCTTCTCTCTATTCCTTGTTTGACCCATTTTGGGGTTTGGATTTGGGGGTTTTGTGTAGATAGCATTCTTGGCTTGGAGGAAGAGATTATTAGCTTTGATTTCTTGCATAGAGAACCTTGAGGCAAGTGGATTGAATGGATAGTTTAGCTTGCATTGATTTTTTTATGACAAATGTGTTTTAAATCATGACTTCACTAATGCTTTGTCTTAATTACATTCAATGATATTAAATGCTTTGAATGAGGTTGGTAAGCCTCTTTATTGTCTTGAAACATGATTTCTAGCTTTGTTTCCATCTATTGCCTTTAAATCATGGATTGTAGTTTGAGTTCATCTTTGGTACATTGCCTAAGTGAATCCTTGTGATGATGGTTGTCCTCCTTCCCTTATAAATTGCATGAGTGTCAATGGAGAATGATAGGAATTGGTTTGGGGGAAAGGAAAGCTTGAATCTGAACCCAGGGAAGAAATTCCCGTGACTGGCGGTCAGCTGGCGGTCGCCCAGCGGCTAGCCGCGTGGCGACTAGCGGCTAACCGAAGCAAGTTCGGTCACATTTCCAGAGAGCTGTAACCCCACGGTCAGCTCCGCGGTCAGCTTGCGGCTAACCGCCGTGTCCATTGACGGCTAACCGCCATCCAACCGCTTAGTTACGGTCACTTTTCCCGAGAGCTGCAATTCCACGGTCAGCCAGCGGTTAACCGCCTGATGCACTGGCGGCTAACTGCCACCTGACCGCAAGGTAACCGAAATTCCCTGAATTCTATGAATAAAAGAGGATTGAAGGGAGCTTTCACCCCATTGCTTGTGAACCTTTCTGAGAGGAATGGGCACCGCTCACCTGGGATCGTGTTCGAAGCCTAGGTGAAGTGTTTGTTGGTAGTACGTTCGAGAGAGAAACTACATCATCGAGATTCATTTAAGCATTGAGGCTACTATAGTGTATAAGGAACCCGGAATGTCTCCCAAATTCAAAGAGTACCAAGTATCCTTTATTATACAGACATACGGGATCCCTATTCACTTAGACTAGTTTTAACCCGACATTGTCTTAGTTTTTCAAAAGAGTACTTTACCTTGTTCTTCTCGAAATTTATGATTTGGAACCTATCATTCCGAAAACTTGGAAAGTATACTTGTACTGTTTTGCTAGCTTTGATATACATGCCAGGCCTGATATGATAGCTGTGCCTTGAGCACCCCGTCTTGCCCGTTTATAGCTTTGCACTGGAATTGTTTTATACATGTCTCGATTTATGTGATTTGACCTATGAGTCGGCACCACTAAGCTTGGATGACCTTGTCGGTCTGATCTTCCGACTTGGAGATCCCTTCCCGTCCCGCCAGCTGCAGCTTGGATCCCGATACCCGGTTTATTAACCGTGGTCCCGTCCCGATACCCGGCTCGCTCCCGTGGTTCCCGACATCCGGTTCGCTATCGTGATTCCCGATACCCGGTTTGCTACCGCGGTCCCGTCCCGTATTATTGTATATCTGTATGTAACTTGGTTGCACCTCCTCACTGCGGTGACCGAGGTCAACACCCGATACTCACGTCACTTCGGTGATAGAGGATTTAGCTTCTTGTGGATGCCATCTTGATTGTTTCCCGACTTCCTTGGTTACCTTACATATTTTATTACTGCATGTGTGTTTTAAATGAAACGATTCATTTACTTTGAAAGCCATTGTTAAACAGGTTTACATGTTTTCAAAGGTAAAGGTCTTTATTATTAAATGTACTTATCTTTTCATCTACCTGCCAGACCGTCGTGTCTGACCCCTTTGCTTTGGTACTCAGGTCCCGTTGTTGGTTTCCCCGAGGAGGAGCCAGAGGAGGCGGTTGGAGAACCGCAGCCGCTAGTGGAGTGGCGTGCTGACGATGTTATGCAAACATCGGGCTGCCGAGTTGCGAAACATTTTGGGGGTGGTTGGATAGATTTCGGGTGGTTATTGTTTTGTATATTGGCCTTTGTTGGCCTCTATTTTTGGGAACTGTAATTAACCGATCTTCTGATTAAACTTGAATATGTACTTTTGGGTTATGCTTTAGGACATTGCTCATTCTGATACTCTTATTCAAATGTAATCAGCCTTGATATTTTGTGAAATGAAATACATGTATGATTTACCATACGCTTCCGCAATTATTACTATATGACTATGTGTGTTGGAATATCCTCACCGCGGACACCTGTGGTAAATCACGTGCACGGGTAAGGAGTGTTCTTTTGTTAACCCGTGTACGCTTGATTATAAACATACCTTAAATTATTGTCATTACTCCATATGATTATATCATCGGCTTCATCACAAACAGTCCCGATCCCGGATTTGGTTCCCCGAACCCGGTCCGGGGTCGCGACACCAAGAGCATGCAAAAAAAAAAAAAAATGTCCCATGCCTCTTTTGAGTTGATTGGACCATTCAAGAAAAAAAAAACACAAAGAGGAAAGCCTCATGAGTTTCCAAAAACCAAACCATCCAACCTCATGAACCAAATTAAGCCAAAATCTTGAAATTGACAATCCACAGAAAACCAACCTTGGTCCCCAAGCTTGCCACATACAGCTTGTTAGGTCACAAGACCAAAACCAAACCAAAACCAAATCTGACCCCCCAACCTGCCACATACAGCTTGTTGGGTCACAAGGTCAAAATCAAAAACCAAACTCCGACCCCCTAACCTACCACATACAGCTTATTAGGTCACAAGGTCAAAAACCAAAATCCAAAAACCCAAAAATCCAAAACCCCCTTGTCATTTTCAAAACTTTGCCTTGAGATGGTACGTGATCCCTCTCACTACCATAAAATTCCCCCGAAAACTCAAAAGGCTATTCAAAAAAAAATGCTCAAGACTCTTAGTCAAGTTGGAAGCTCTCCTTCAAGTTTCTCTTCGAGGCATATCGACTCCAAAAGCTACTCGTCGCTATACCTCGAGGGGGCATTTGTTAACACCAAAAAAGTCACTTTGCCTCCTCAACATCAAGAAGCCACATGAAGCTGAATCCTGCTACAAACAGGCAAAGCTACTTTAAACATCAGATCTTGTCAAAATCAGATAAAAATTGCAAGATCCTTCAAGACAGCCAAAAGAGGGGCACACATTAAGTGTCGGGCCATTCCGACATCGTTTGGCCTAACTTCACTCCTCTGACAGCTAAACAGGCGCTCTCGGCGGTGACAGTGTCGAAGACATCAAAAACTTCGATCAGAGCCTACGGATGGTTCCAAAATACCTCCAAAAGGGTCCTTGTCAAATTTCAAGTCAAACCGACAACATTTGACCATCTATCAACGCTCGAGCAGCAAAATCAAGCCTCTAGGCAGCGAGAACCACCGAGGCCATCACTCATCAAACAAAGCATATGGGTGGCTTCAACATGCTTCCAAAGGGTTGTACATCGAATTTCAGGTCATTCCGACAATGTTTGACCAGATTTCGACTCTCCGAAAGAAAATCAAGCCTACCGGCTGCGGAACCTCTCGGGACCATGACATCCAAATCGGAGGAAATGGATCACCTCTACATGACTCCAATAGGCTCCCTGTCAAATTTCAAGACAATCGGATGTCGGTTGACCGTATATCAAAGCTCGACATCTTCCCCGCAACAAAATCAAGTCAAGCATCGATGGGACCCCAAACGGCTTCAAAACTCAAATAAAAGCCCATGGTTGGTCCTATCCACTGCTCAAGAGGCTTCACCTCAAATTTTAGGTCATTCCGATATCGTTTGACCTAGTTTCGACTCTTGACAGAAAATCGGCTACAAAGTCTTAGGCTTTCCCGAAAAATGGGAAACTTTGTGCTCCGATTTTATACGACTTCTAGTCAATTTTTCTCCAACAAAATCGAGTCAATAATTGATAAAAAAATGTCAACAAAAATACAGAAGAAAAAAGGAGCGAAAAAGAAAAAGAAACGGCCGAAAAAACCACTCGGCGACCAAAAGGGACAAAGCCCCCATCGTCGCCAGCGACCCTGGAAATCCGGGTCGTCGGAATTTCTGCCGGATGGCCCCTTTTCCGATCTTTTCTGCATTTCGAGAGTTCCTGCCTCTATGATTTTTCGAAAATCCAATTCTTGATGCTTGAAAACGACTGATCTTGGCCAACATCTCGGATCTGCCGTCAAGAGCATGAAGTCATCACTGATCGCTCTAAGATCGCCAACCGGCTGACCAAGAAAGTACACTTTCTGTCCGACCGATCGAGAAATCGACAAGACAGATGTCACCGGCCCACCAACATCAATCGATATCTGAAATTGCATCGCAATCCGACATCAAATAAACATGTAGATCCATCGACGATCATCACAAGAAGAATCCCAAAGGACGCAGCGCGGCCCACGACTCTTCAAATGCCCAGGCGACCACTTAATGTCGTTAATTGACCCGTTTTATGACAACTTAATGTGGTCATTAACCCATTATTTTGGATGGCCTAATCAGAAACAAGCAAATGGGAGTTACAAGTCCAAGCAATCATGGCATTAAAACCAAGAAACTCCCCTCATCATGGAGATTAAAGGCGATTAAATGCCCATTGTTCTCCATCGGCCAATCACAAGCCAAGAACAAGGAGTTACAAAATCAAGAAATAAAAACTTGTAACTCCTCTCATCATGAAGCATCAATGCCATCAATTCTCTCATCATGGCTACCAATGCCCATAAACTACCTCATGGCTACTAAGAGCCTATAAAAGGAGGTTTATTCCCAAGAGAGAGACACCTACTGGCACAGTAGCACATCCACACCAACACACATTTGGAGTCTGGAAAATCCTAGATAAATTCCGACGAAGTCCTGCTGCTCTGCTGCAAGAGACACAACAAGGTGAACAAAGTCCCTTTGGGGGGCCACCCCCCCAAGGTCCCCTTCTTCTACAACATGGCCTAAACGCGGCTTTTCAGCCCATTTACTTGGTTTTTTGTTGGATATAGGACCTCCCCTTGGTCTTTATCCTCCAAAAAACTGAGGTTGGAGCCAAGCCGAAGAATCGAAGCATCGAGCGTTTTCATTTGAAGGACGATGGCGAAGTCCATACATGACTAGCGACCGTCAATCTAAACGAGTCCCCACAATCTCCTGAGAAGTTAGATCCATTTTCTTCATTTTCTATTGTAGTTTGTAGTTTTAGAGAGACAAAAAATATCACAATTATTGTCTTTCATTTTTTATGAGATTTGTAAATCGCCTTTCATGGAAAAATTGCCTTTCACGGCACCAAATCGCCTCCTACGGCATTCAAAAACATCTTGTCTCTTTTCTTAAATATTTATGCAACTTGAAAGTTAAAAAGAACGATTAATTTTCTTTCTACTTGTGAAGGTAAATCTTTGGATCATCACCACTCCAAATTCCAAGTAGAATTGAAAATCTGGCAGAATTAAAAATCTGGCATACCCGCACAAAAATGTTGATACCTGCTTTTTCTCCTCCACCGGACCTCGGCAGCCCCCGGGCAGAAGGAGAGGATGAAAGGCTCGGTCCATCACAAGGAGAGAGGAACAGAGAGATGGGAGAAGAAGAACGGGTTTGGTTATGTATTTCTCTGATCAGGAGCAGAAATCGGAGACTGTCAAGGAATTAAATCTCTACACACAAGTCGGAGAAAAAGACGATCGCAAGAGATCTCTGCACACAGATCTCAGCACGTTTGGGATATATGGGAGGCTGATGGTTGCTACTTAAAAATCAGCTGGAGCAATTAAGAAATGATCTCATACATATACTGGGGAAAGAAGACATTCATCTGGTTCAAAATCCATAAAATTTCTGGAATCTTTCTCTATTGAAACTTCTGTTTTTTCTTCGCTTTCAAAATCTGTTTTCCTTTGTGTGATTCTATTTAGATCGGTTCTTTCATGGTTTGGTTTTGGCGAACTTCAGATCTGATCTCGAATCCATGAGCTTCATTTTTTACTCCAGCATAGGAGTAAAACTGGTACATCTTCTGTCCCTCATATATGCATTTTCTTTTGGGGTTTTATTTCAGTTTCAATTAAGCTTGGGGAAGGGTTTGGGCAAATGGGTTTAGATTTTTTTTACTATTTTCTTTTACTATGATAGGAGAAATCTTTGCAGGTGGTTCCACTTGTTTTTTTCTCTCCAGAAATTGGTGATTTTTCCCCCTTGTGTTGGTATTGGTGTTGGAAATAAGGTGTTCAAGAAATATGGTCAGTGGGTCATTTGGTAATTTACAGGTTAAAAATTTAGAAGCTTGGTGACCTTAAAAATGTGAAGATGAGAAACAAATGTAAGTGATGATACCCAGTTACATCAAGGAACATGGACTTTACACATCAAGATGAAGTATTTGGATGTGTTCACCACTTTTAATTATTAGGATATCATAGGGTGCAATTGAGTACTTTCTTAGTTCACTTCTATTTGGATATGCTTTTATTATTTGAATCAAGATCCTGTTGTGGCCTTTTGATTTGTGTGGAGTGACAGTTCCCTTAAGTTTTTGTTTGAATCAAGATCCTGTTGTGGCCTTCTGATTTGTTAGTGAGAGGTTGGATTCTGTATCTAACATGCATTCTATATGTTGGATTCTATGTTCCCCACAAGTTTGAAGGTTTCGGTGGCTAGACCGTTTCCCAATCAGTTTGTAATACTCTCAATAGTTGAGAGACTGTTTGGATGGGTGGAGAAAGTATACATGTCTAATATGTCTCATTGTAAGATGTTTATTTTCTTTGTTCTAATTGCACTTTTGAAATTTTGTGATATGTTGTATTCCATTTAGATGTTATCAGTGAACAATATTTATGATGGTAGCAGATCTCTAGTGCCGTGGAGAATGTTTAATTAGATCTTGTTTAGATGTTATCAGTGAACAAATTGTCTTCTTTAGTTCTGTGACAAAACTATCCATCTTATAGAATGAGAAATAGCCAACTGTACCTTGAAATAAAGACTTTTCTAAACTTACTACAGTAAGGAGTGATATGTGGTTCTCTCTCTGTGGATGATGTGTGGCAATTTATTTCATGATGCTTTGTTGGTAGTTATTTGCAAGTTTTTCTATTTTTTCCTTTATTTGATAGCCATCTTTGATTCCTTAACCATCTTCCAATGAGCCATATTAGCTTCCAATTACCATAACCATCTACAGACCAACTAAATAGCCAATAACCATCTACAAACTGAAAGATGTTACTAAGAAAGAAGAATAAGAACCTCAATAGATAGCCGAACTATATAATTCTTCTCTTCCCTTGTACTTAAAGGTACACAAACGGAAAATATCGTCACTGTTATATATAGAGCTTTTCCTTTTAAAATAAAAATGCACGCAAAAACATAGTATTCAACAATTGAAGCAAATATAACACTAAATACCAGTTTCAATCCTACCCAACTGTAGTTTTTAGGATCGTTTCATCTTCATGATATTATAAGTAATTAAGCACGCAATTATCTGAGAATTAATGTCAGTACACATTAAAGGTCTTTCCACTGTTTTTACTATTTGGAAATGCAGAAATGACCAAATCGTCAGAGGTGCTAGAGCCTCTCAGTTGAAGGCGATAAATTATCTGTCTGATCTCTATTCTTTTTCACTCAGTCAAATTGACAAGCCATTTTCTGGCGGGACTTTCATCAATTTCGAAATTCTTTTGCTACTCCAAGCAGAGTTTGATCTTCTTGCTTATTGTGATCTGGTCGTGTTGCTTCCTGAGTTGTTAGTGGTGTCTTCTTTGATGTCCTGTGCTCTATAGTGGTGTTGTGCAGCTGCTGTGTTGTGGTCTTCTTGGATATGCTGTGCTCTGTATTGGTATTGTGCAGTTGCTCTGTTGTGGTGTCTTCTTTGTTGGGTTGTGCTATGTTTTGGTGATGCTGTCCCTTTGTTTTCTTTGTACTGTATAGTGGTGTTTCTGCTGTGATGTGTTGTTGTGCAGTGGCCTGTTTTTTCGTGGTGAGTTTTGTTCCCTGCTTTGAAGTGGTGCTATGCTGATTGCTGTTTCTGTCGTGTTGGGCTCTGTCTGTAAAGCTGTGCTTTGCAGCGATTAGAAGCTCAGAGCTGATGTGAAGAGAAGAGCTATAATGGAATGCTAAGCTACAGTGCTGGGAAGTGTTTTGCTCTATAGTGGTTTCTGCAAGTGCAAAGAGGTGTAGATTTCCGCTCTTATGTGGTCTTTTGATGCTTCTTTGAGCTGCAATATAGACTTCTGCTCTTATGTGTTTTGCTCTTATGTGGTCTTGTGAAGAGAACAACTGTGAATTGTTAATTTTCTATATATGATGTTGTTCTTCTTCTTCTTCTTTTGTTGTGCTCAGATTTATTTTCTTTTAATTAAGATAGATGAGAAATTCATGGATTAGATACAGGCTTCTATATTGTGATGTTTTTTCTTATAATGAAACCTGACATTGATTTTGTTCAAATGCTCTATCTTGTCTATTCAGGAAAGAAGACTATATGGAATAACTTCTCTGTGCTAAGTTGTATCAACACATTCACCCTTTTTGTTCGATGAAAAGCTACATCAAAATGTAAGTGACGACAATGTTTAGATTAGAAAATAAGCTTTCGTAAAAGAAACAATAATATAAGGTCTATTCCAACACTTTGAAGGAACCCAAACTACTCAATTAGTTTGGAATACTTTGGTGACTGGACAATCATCCTTTTAATTGAACACCAGGCATGATGCAAAAATCAGAAACCGCATTGAGCAGGATACTGTTTTTTGA
The DNA here is from genome assembly GCA_028538565.1 of Umbellularia californica. Classification (NCBI taxonomy): domain Eukaryota; kingdom Viridiplantae; phylum Streptophyta; class Magnoliopsida; order Laurales; family Lauraceae; genus Umbellularia; species Umbellularia californica. The sequence continues at coordinate 42,469,898 of JAPQWN010000008.1, forward strand.
AAATTTCACCCCAAATTAGGAGTGTCAATTTTCTTTGATTCAATTTAAGTAGAAGTAGTAGAAAAGTAGAGTGCTCCCTAATGTGATTTTTTATTAGCAATCAATAATTTTCAATGGTTCTTGTGTTGGATATTTCAAATGTAATCTTGAGCTAGTATATTTGATTACCCAATGACAACTCAGAATTTTGGAATTTGACATGGCATTTATTCAAAAGGTCTTACATATGTGACTGTTTATTGTTGTCACCAGGTTGCAAATGATGGTCCAGAGAAAGGTCTTCTAGCAGAACTAGACGAAGGTGATGGTGTAGACACTTCTTATATATATGTGGTGAGCTTGAAATGTTTTGTTTTTCTTCATGATATTTACTAATTAATCCAATTGATATGTCATTTGTTATATGTCTCTAAAATTAATTTCCAAGTCAATTTCCAAGTCATATAGCTATGGGAGACCCAATTTAATGAAGCACTTTTTGATTCCATAGGCGATCAAAGATGACCCCCATCAAATAAAACTGCTAAAAGATGGTCCACCATCCCCCTATATGAAGTAGGTGTTGGAATATTGTTGGGCCCTTAGGATAGGTTTCAAAACTTTTGACCCACTTGACTCAGTGATCATCTATCCCAAAGGGCATAAACCCAATCCAAGATGCAAACCCTCAATCTCACATATTAAGATCAGTAAAATATATCTATCTAGAAGATAGAACCAGCAACATGAAAGCTTCAAATAAATCTACAACATGCAAGGAAGTAGATTATACCTTCAGAGCTCGGTTGTGCTCTAATGGAGAAGTTGCTACTTTCTTTGATGTCGAACTCTTTCGCAAATCAAATCAAAATCTCCAATACCCAATTGTCTTCCACATTATGTCCCTTATCAGATTTCTTTTCTCAAGGAGATGGGTGTGATCTCCTAAAGAAAACTACTAGAGAACAACTAGAAAAGGAACTAGAAGAGATGTGCAACAACTTGCACAAGAGAGGAGAAGAGAGAGAGGGCTAGCCTTGCACAATAATGCTTGGGATGTCCAAAGGGGTTTGCTACCCTTTTATAGCCTCTTGCAACTCCTCTATTACTAATTCCCATAGAAGTCGCACTTCCATTAATTAGTAACCTTCTCTTTCTAATTAAAATAGAAGTCCTACTCCCATTAATAATTAGTAGCTTACTATTACCACTATTAGAAGTCTCACTTCAAATAGAAATAGTAATTCTCTAATTCCTTTCTATCTAGAGTTCTACTAGAATTAGTATCTATCCAATACTTGGGCTAGTGTGGGGACCACTAGGGATTCCTTAGAAAGCTAGCTCCAACTAGGACACGCGACCCCACATCTCATGTGCAATCCGGGCCCACAGTTGATTGCAAATAACTCCATTATATAAATGCAATTGAACTCCAGTCTTAGGAATAAATTACTTAGAAGACCCTAAACTTCCCTATGACCACAAGTAGGCCCCTCCATCTATATCCATGGATCAATTGGACATGTCCACCAAATTAGATCCATATCTTATTATCCTTGAGCCCCAATTAATTATAATGATCGATTGGTACCTATCCAATTAACTCTTAATCGGAATGGGTGCGCACTTACCAATGATAAATCCATTAATTGGCACAAGGGGAAAATCAGGATAGATTCCATCTTGACCATTGAATGTTCTCACAGCTCTACTACCACTCACCCAAATCACCGAGGTGTTGACCTACAATTGGCCTTACTCATTGGTGACTCAAAGCAAATGAATAAATAGAAACTTGAGTTCATTAATGTCTCAGGATTGAGAGCCTATTGCTAGGGAATTATGAGAGCAGACCTTAAAGTTAAGACAGTATTCTTAAGGTGTTTCTCATGGTCCTTCAATACATCCAATGTACGAGCACATTGATCCAAAATCTTCCATTCTGATGATCGAGACAAATCACACTATCTCATAGTGATCAAAGTTTTGCAACCTTATCAGATGAGATGCCCAGTCTCATCACTGGTTGTGAAGATATTTTAAGTATAAGATTTGTGACATATATCTCCTGTGTGTGGATCTCATCCATACCCATATATCACATCTAATATACTAATGGGGCCCGGTTCAACTCATGAACCATTATGTCATATGTATTGGTCATGTGCATAAAGTAATAAAATAACATTCATCTCTTGAAAGTAAAACATGATTTTATTGATAAATAAAGAAATTAATCAATTTATAACATCAACTAATGGATTGAGTCCATACAATCTAATAGTAGGAAGTAGGAGCCATTGGTTGGTTCTCATTTCCTCACATCAATACCTTATCTTTTGTACAAAATGACGATGTGTTGGGTTTTGAATGAGAAGGGTGAGTGGGGAATGGAGAAGAAAGAAAAACCACCATAACTAAAATAAAGACATGATTGAAGTGACTGTGCTCATCCAACTCTTTCCCAGTGTCTTGTGGGAACATGGAGGCATGGTCCCTTGTGAGAAATTGGATTCTATGGCATTGGACAAAACAAAGAAAAGAAGAAAAATTAAGAGACCCATAGCTTGTTCTCCCAACCAAAGGCCATCAAGAAAACACTCATGTACATATAACATGGTTTCGTGTTTAAGGTCTACGTCTCCGTAGTTTGATTGTTTTCATGTCTTAAAAGCAAACTCCCCCATTCATGATTTTTAAGTCAATCATTTAAATGAGGATTTTAAGGAAAGGCTTTATGTATTATTCTAAGTTAATTCTGACTCAAACTTAGGATGTGAGGTTCTAGGGGCACCACAATTGCCATTATTTATTGGATGGGCCCCATCATGGGTTGAAGACAAACAGAAATCTCCCATTCAAGATCTTAGCTAGAGAATCTTTGGACATTTCCATGCCATTGTGTTTTTTTTTTTTTACTAGTTTGTATTCTTATTGTAGGCTACTAATTGAAGAGTTTGGATCATAAAATCTAGACATTTTATGGGCATCCCCTATGTGGGGTGGTGTCCATCCGACCCAAGGTAGCCCACATGTGTGGACTTGAAGTGAAGGTCATGAGACACTATAATGTTTCTGATTGAACTAACAAGGATATTCTTTATTCTTTTACCAAAAGAAAAGTGTTCTTAATGAAGAGGTTACTAGGCAAATCAAGTCTTGCAACTTTGGTAAGGCAACTGTAAACCCATAAAAACCTGATTGAGCTCAATGTCTGTTCCATGTGGTTCGACTTGGGAACAAGTCAGAAGACTCAGGGTTAAAAAGAACCTACACTTGGTTATTTTTTTTTTTTTTTTTGGGTAAAACCTACACTTGGTTTATATGTGAGCTTTTGGATCAAGATCTACAGAGATATATACATATAGATATATGTCTTCAGTTTGCATTTATATATTTTAAATACCAATAAGACTTGATGGTGGTTGTACTCACTCAAAATCCAATTGATGGATTACCTCATATATTGAGAGGTAACAAGATCGTTTATCTAGGTCAGACAGGATTCAGGTTTAGGATTAGAGGTATTTTGGTCTTTGTGCCAAGGGGAGAGAGAATATTATATAAATTGATATAACTTGTAAATTTATTCCTTTTGCCTAACCATGTAAACTTCTTTTGTTTTTCGATTCCCAGGGCTACTAAAATTAATTTCATTACTTCATGAATTTGTTGAGCAAGATGGTGAAGGTTAGTTATCTTGATTGATTTGGTTAGTTTTAATTTCCATTTGAACTCCTTTGTTATGTGCTATGGATTATGTTTTCATGAAGTTCTCTTGTATTGCAAAAGTGCTTCTTTCTAGGAGGCCTAGAAGGAGCACTAGAGATCCTTTGGGAAAACTGGCTGAGAACCTTCATGATCCATTACGGAATCCAACAAACCACCTTTATCTGGGAAATGAAGCGGGAGAAATTGCCAAACCCAGACCTTCTGTCACTGTCATTTTCACCTCCTGTAATGCATAAAGTGGTAGCCTCTGTATTTTATCAGCTCTTTTCATACCTATTTAAGGACACATGGAACTTTAATACTTGAAGAGTCATGCTTTATTCTATAGTTTCACTAAAAGTTATGCATATGACATTCTTAATCATATGTTAATCTTACTATTTTTTTATGCAAATTGAATGAAAATTGAAAAACAAATTTTGTTGAAAGAGTCCATGCAGCTAGGATGTAGCCAACATGAAGGCCAAGTATGTAGAGTAACAGATTGTTATATGTTAAAATGGGATGCATGAAGGTTTTTTAAACAATGTTGTAGGTGTTGAAATGGTGCAACAATGAAATTATTATATATGAATATGTAAATTTTTATTGGCATTTGAATGTTGGTACAGAGTAGAATGTTAACATTTGTTTTAATTTTGTAATGGTAATGGTAATGTGTTTTCAATGTTGCAAGGATGTTTGACTTTTAATATGAAGTGAAATGAATTTTCTTGTTTCATTTTTTGATGATTTTGGAATGGAAATGGATGTAGGGTATGTAGTAGATGTGGTCTTGGATGATGAAATTAGAAATTTCAATTTATTCATGTGACAAACACGAAAAGAAATTTAAAAATCAAATAAATAAATAAAATTATATTTAAAAAAAAGTTATTTCCGGCTAGAAAAGACGCCGGCAAAAAGATTTTGAAACAATAATTTTCGTAATTTGTAAATCTTTTCCCGGCGCAAAAAACACTTGTGAAAGTTTTTCTAAATTTATTTTTGAAAAAGTAAACCACTTTTCCCTGCGCAAATTAACGCCGGTGAAAGTCTTTCTAAATTTATTTTTGAAAAAATAAAACACTTTTCCTGGTGCAAAATAACGCCGGCAAAATTTTTTCTAACATTTATTTTTGAAAAAATAAAATCTTTTCCCGGTGCAAAATAACGCCGGGAAAAGTTTTTCTTAACATTTATTTTAAAAAAATAAAACTCTTTTCCCTGTGAAATAAACCTGTTATTCCTGCGAAATAAAACGCCGGAAATGTATGGACTTTTACCGGCGCTGCCTTTTTTTCGCCGGCAAATGCTATTACTGGCGAGCTCTTCCCAGCGCATTTCCGACGCAAGAGAAATCGCCTGTAATAGACATTACCGGCGTTTAATGGACCTTTACCGGCGTTTTTTTAGCACCGGCAAAAGTGCAAATTGTTGTACTGACTTAACTCCACGCCAATATACTATTATTAAATTAAATACACAAATACTCAATAAATTATCACAAACTCCACAGCCAAATGCCCCCCACCAGCTGCCTCAATACTTAACTTGGCCATCTAATGAGCAAAAATTTCTCCCAAATAAAACCATTTATAATTTATAGTTTCTCATATCGTATCATCAAATCAATGTGATTTCTTTAAGATGGAGATAGATCACAACGAATCCAAAAGAAGAAAAAAATGCAAATTCAGACCTCAGAATAGTTTGTAAATGCTACTAAAATTATTCCAACAAAGATCTCTCTGCAGATATAGAGTCTTTGGTCCTTCTCTTCCTTCACAAAGACAAGATCAAAAGCCAAACACGTACACATAAAATTAAAAGCAAGAGAACCACAAAAGACACTAAAACTCTTAAGAAAAGATCAGATCATCCATATTAACTTTATAAAAACTAGATCAGATCAGATCTGGTGATCTGAAGTAGATCAAATCAGACCAAGGCTGGCCATAGGGTTGATGACGAGGATCTCATGCAGTCACAGAGGCCGGCCAAAAGAGGATTCATGCATGTAGTCCACCGTCATCAATTTTGTTTTAAACCCTAGTTTAGTTTGGCCTCCAAATCAAATTATTTTAGAATTTCGGCGAAATATTTCAGAGTTATATTTCAGAAAAAGATGAAAATAAATAAATATAAATGTATAATATAAAAAGCTAAAAATAGATATTGATAGGGCCTTATTTCCTTCGACTTCCATATGATTTGATCTAACCGTAACATTGAATACATAATAAAACTAGCCTAATATTATGCATTTAAAAAAAAAATCCTTTCTAAAAGAGTGGTATTATATTAAGCTCATTAATTGGTAAGTAGTAAAATGGGATACCAAGTACTGATACTTATAAAAAGGTTAGGTGATCATCCTTATATCAATTGGGCTCCAACCTAGCTGCTTATAGATAAAATGAAAAACCTAGATGACTCTAGAATTTGAGAGTTGAGAAACCCTCCCCCTGGACAGAAGAACCAAGACGACTGGAAGAAACCCTAGCCCAGGACACAAGAACCAAGACGACTGGAAACCCCGTCCGGACTTTTCTCTTTGAGGAGGAGGAGGTGACGCGATGGCAATAGAATGGTGACGGCAGCGAAGATGATTTCACAGCAGCAATCCTTTTTTTCTTCTTTTGTTTTATTCCCTTGGTTGCAGAAACCTCAATTGCCCCTCTCTCCCGGTTGCAAATGATGAAAGGAGAGGGAGTTCACTTTAGAGTGGCGCGACTATTTTGACTGAAGTGGGGCGATGGGCACGGAGACCATTTGACTCTTTTTGGAGATTTCTTAACGTGCGTCCACCCCCGCCTTTAACAATCGTCACCAAGTGAGAATTTGGGCCATGGTTACTGGATCCAGACGGGCTAATTCGCAGGTCTGAGGAACGTACGCCAGTGGGAAACATCACCCTCGTAGGAAACGCTCAAGTTATTTAATATTGTTGTACCGACTTACGAACTCATTAACCAAGTTTCTAACGCCTTTGTCGTTACTATGTAGTATGCCCATGGCCGGCGAACTTATATATAAATTAAAGAAAACCAACTCTCTCTCCCTCTCTGGATCTCTCTCTCTCTCGATCTCGAAGGTGATTCAGCTAAGATGAACGACCTTCTTACGGTAACTACAACATCTCAATATGTGTGATAGATTTAGTATTTTTAATTCTTTGGTTTTGGCGAAATCACATCTACAAATATATTAGAGGCTTTTTTTTTTTATTTGCTTATTCCAGATCATCTATGTAGCTTTGACTTGAAGTTTTGATGTTTCTTGATTGGATTCCAACCCCAAAGGTCTTTGGTTGTTCAACACTGGCATGGTTTTTAGCTCTAATTTCCTTAAATTACGTATTTTATTGGGTTAATTAGAGATGCGTTCGATGTAGATTATTATTATTATTTTATCGTAAATACTCATAGATCCACACACTAACCCAAGTTCCTCACCATCAGCGCTGTAGCTGCCAAAGATCAACCCCTGCTTGGTTGTTTATGTGGCAAGGAGGTGCCTCACCACTGCGCTATAGCAGATTGGCAGAAATTGATGTAGTTTAAATGAAAAACTATAATCAATCTGAATAGAACACATGCTAAGGACTAACGCTAGTCACTTTAAATAATGCATCTGTGTTGTTCATGTATGTTTCAGTGCTAAAACCAGAAATTTGAGAAGCATGAAAGTCGGTGTTTATCACTAAAGAGGAAGCGTAGGCATATATTCTCACAACCGGTGTCAAAAAATAGTTCATGGGAATTATTGTTTTACAAAAATGTTGGAATAGTTTCAAGCTTGAGCTTCTCCTAGAATCTGATGGGATAAAACCTTGCAAACAATAAATTGGTTCCTAAAATCTTGAAGCAATAAATAAATATAAAATACTGTTAAAAGAGGGGAATTGTTTGAGAGTCATCAATGGTGGGAGCAAAGAGGAATTGTTCAAAGAGTGTGAATGGGAACTCATGGTGATTTCTTGAAGTATATGTTGTGTGGCCCACTTGAGTTAAGCGTGCACGCTTAACTCCAGAGTTCTTAAGGCTTTGGGGCTGCACCGTTTTTAAAAGGCCTCATGTTGAGTTGAGATGGAATTTGACTTATAAGAATAGGTCAGGACTTGGGCATTTCCAATGCGGGCTACTGTTTAAGAATGCCGCTCACATCTCCGCCCAACTTAACATGAAATTATCTGCTTTGACACACGTGCGCACGCGAGTACTTCCCAAGAGGTCACCCATCCTAGTACTGCTCTTGCCCGAGCACGCTTAACTCAAGAGTTCTTACAGTTTTGGGGCAGCATAGTTTTAAAAGGCCTCATGTTAAGTTGAGACGAAGTTTGACTTATAATCTCAGGGTCAAGACTTGGATATTTCTAATGCAAGCTACCTGAGACTCACCGTTTGGAGCCGGTGGTTGACACGCTACGCCCCATGGTTAAGGGTGCTGCCAAGAACAAGTTCTCATATTTTCCCCTTCGAAAATAGAGCCATCCTCGGCTCTAATACCAACTATCACAGCCCTGCCAAACTCAGCATGAAATTGTCCGCTTTGGCCCACGTGTGCGCGCGAGAACTTCCCAAGAGGTCACCCATCTATTATTTCTCCCGCTCGAGCACGGTTAACTCTAGATTTCTTACAGTTTCCAGGGACACACATTTTTAGAAAGCCTTATATTGAGTTGAGACAGAGTTTGACTTATAGGCTTGGGGTTAGGACTTGGATATTTCCGATACGGGCTACCAAAGACTCATTATTTGAAGCATGTGGTTCACACGTTACTCCCCGTGGTTAAGGGTCCAGCCCAAACCTAGTGTTGGAATTAGGTGGGCCTCGTGGATGGGTTTTCAAAACTTTTTAACCCACTTAACTCAAGGATCAAGTACTCATAAGGCCATAAACTACATCCAGGATGCAACCCCTCAATCTCGTCAATCAAGTACAGCAATAAACTCTATCTAGAAGATAGAAATCAGCAACACCATGCAACCAAAATAACCCACAACAAATAGAGAAGTAGATTATACCTTTAGAGCCAGGTAGTGCTCTAATGGAGAAGTAAACTCGCTAGTTGAAGAAACACTTTCTTTGTAGCAAATTTAGGATCTCCATGACCTCTTAGCCTTCCATGTTATGACCTGTATCAGATCTTTTTTTTCAAGAAGATTGGTGGAAAGCCTAAGAAAAAACCCACTAAAAACTCTAAGGAACTGGAAGAGAAAGAGAAGAGAGAGAGATGTGCAACTATTGCACAAAAAAGGAGGTTGGGCGTGAATTCCAAGGTGGGACGTCCAGCCCCCTTTCTCTCCTTTTATATCCCTCCAAACCTCCTCTTTTCTTAATTGAAATAGAAGTCATACTTCTATTTAAGAATTAGCAATTTTCTCCTTTATAATTATCATAGAAGTCTCACTTCCACAACAATTAGTAAATTACTATTACCACTATTAGAAGTCTCACTTCAAATAAAAATAGTAACTTTTTAATTCATTCCTTTAGAGTTCAACTAGGATTAGTATCTTTTTAATAACTTAGACTAGGATGGGGACCACTAGGGATTCCATAAAAAGCTAGCTCCAACTGGGACACCGCGACCCCACATCTCAATTGCAATCCGGGCCCACGGTTAATTGCAAATAATACCACTATATAGATGCAATTGCACTCCAGTCTTAGGAGTAAATTACAAACAAGATCCTAAACTTCCCAATTGCCATAAGTAGGCCCCTCTATCAATATCCATGGATCAATTGGAGTAAATCTGTCCCTTCCAATTTTAGATTCACATCTTATTGTCCTTGAGCCTCACTTAATCACAGTGACCATCAGTACCATCTAATTAACTCTTAATCGAGATGGGTGCACACTTACTAATTAAAAATCCATTAATTGGTACAAGGGGATAATATAGATAGATTAAAATTAACCATTAAATGTTCCCACAGTTCTACTACCACGTACCCAAGACACCAAGGTGTTGACCTACAATTGGCCTCACTCATTGATGACTCAAAGTAAATGAATAGATAGAAACTTGAGTTCATCAATGTCTCAGGGTTGAGAGCCTATTGCTAGGGAATCATGAGAGCAGACCTTAAAACCAAGACGGTATTCAATAAGGTGCTTCTCATGGTCATTCAATACATCCAATGCACCAGCACCGTGATCCAGAATCTTATATTTTGATGATCGAGACGAATCACACTATCTTATAGTGATCAAAGTGCTGCATCCTTATTAGATGAGATGCCTGGTCTCACAACTGGCTGTGAAGATATGTAAGTATAAAATTCATGATACATGTCTCCCGTATGATGCTCTTATCCATACATATATATCACATTTAATATACTAATAGGACCCGGTTCATCTCATGAACCATCATGTCATATGTATTGGTCATGTGCATTAAGTGATAAAACACCATTCATCTCATGAAAGGAAAGCATGATTTTATTGATAAATAAAGAAATTAATCAACTTATTACAGCATCTGATGGATTGAGTCCATACAATCTAACACCAAATTCTCGTGTTTTCCCCCCACCTAAAATAGAGCTGTCATCAGCTTTGATACCAACTGTCACAACCCCGCCAACTCAGCATGAAATTGTCCGCTTTGGCTCACGCGTACGTGAGAAGACTTCCCAGGAGGTTAGCCATCCTAGTACTTCCCGAGTACGCTTAACTCTAGAGTTCTTACTGTTTCCGGGGCCGCACATTTTTAAAGGCCTCATGTTGAGTTGAGACGGAGTTTAACTTATAGGCCCAGGGTTAGGACTTGGATATTTGCGATGCGGGCTACCAGAGACTCACCATTTGAAGCCCATGTGTCGCGACCCCGGACCGGGATCCGGGCCCGCGACTGTGCGGCGGAATGATTAACCAACACAGAAAACACACCGCCGCTGTTTTATTTATTTTTCCCACAGGTTTCCGCGGTGAGGATCCCAAGACACGGGTCGAGCTCACACGAATGGGTATGCGGAAGCGCGTAGCAAAACGTGTCACATAAATCTTAACCAAGTAGATACAAGGGACACTATAAAATCGAGACATGATATCAAAAGAGAATGTCATCAAAGCATTCCTAGCATGATTAAAGTTTCAATGTTTAACAAAAGTATTTTTGTTCAAGTTACAAAACCCAAAGAGGCCAACAAAGGCCAATACAACAAATGGAACCCCAAAAGAACAACCCAACATAACCCAAGCTAGGTGAAACGAGAATCAAGACTCCGACTGGCGTCTAGATGACGTCGTTGGGCTGCCACTCGAGTGCTGGGGGTGGCTCAACAGCCTCCTCCGGGCACTCCTCGTCACGCGTGAACACTCCTGCACCTGGACACCAAAATACAATCATCAAACACGACGGTTTGGTAAATAAAGAATTTAGCTTGAATATAAGAAATAATGCTAAAACAGTTCGAGATTGAATACACGTTTCAAGTTTACGAAACTAGCATGAGTACTTATAATATCATGAAAAGATAAATCCACATAGAGCTCATCATTTCTCTGTCATACTTGATGACAAGAGCAAGCACGCACGACAAGCACGACACAAAAACACGATCCCACGCCACTCAAGGTAGACGGGGTATCCGGCCGCGGAACCGGATCACGAACACGCACGATGTGTAATATAATACACGACTAGTCTGCAGACAGTCCACATGTTTAAGGACCCCCAGGTAGTGGATCAAGCTAAAAGGGCAGTCCAAGCTCAGTGGTATTCACTTATATCATGAATGCACAAAACACTGCGATACACGTTCGAAAACACGACAAAACAAGAAGGAAATCATTTACCAAGCATAACACGACAAGACTAGCAAAATAACATAATATAAATGCTTAACAAACTTAAGAAATGATTCCCTTTCGATTCTTAAAACACATCTTGAACACGACTTGCACTTGGAAATCAAACGAGAACACGATGATGCATGAAGCACCAAGACAAGAGTTCACACATAAATCCATCAAGCATAGGCTAAGACCAATCTCTGACCCTTGTGGAATTGAAAACCAAATGTCGGAATTCAATAAAACTTGGTGTCCCCGAAGGTATATTACATTTTGGGAATTTCAAGTGCACAAGGTCAATAAAAAGGGTCTAAGACAAAGTCTAGTTTTCATTCCCGAAAAATCCTTCATAACAGTACTTTTTTGTGTGGTTCACGCCTCTCTACCGGTAGAAATTCCGGTTTAAGATGTTCTACCGGTAGAACTTCTGGTTGAAGCGCTTCTACCGGTAGAACTTCCGGTTGAAGCACTTCTACCGGTAGAACTTTCGGTAGAACTGAGGTTCACAGTTTTTCCCAACTCTCTGCCACAATTTGGGCCATTTCTACCGGTAGAACTTCCGGTAGAACTAATGTTCACAGTTTTTCTCAACTCTTTGCCACAATTTGGGCCGTTTCTACCGGTAGAACTTCCGGTAGAACTAAGGTTCACAGTTTTTTTTCTTTTTTTTTTTTTTTTCACTCTCTACCAAAATTCGAGCCACTTCTACCGGTAGAACTTCCGGTAGAACTAAGGGTTTGATTTTTTTTCACACTTCTCTCCCTTCTTCACTTCCACATTTTTACCACCTACACTCCCAAGCCTACAAGCTTTCCAAGCGATGATTTCCACACAAAAATCCACTCCCATTTCAATCCAAAACTTCAAAAATCACAAACCCATTTACATTCAAATCATGTATTACTAACTTGTAAGGTATTCCATTGAAAAACATGCTTTCATTTAAGACAAAACTTCTAGATTAGGTAGAGAATTTAGCTACCATGCTTAGCAAGATTAAACAAGCTAAAAGAGATTAATAACATGAAAGGAAAGACAAGCTTTATGATGAATAACGTTTCAATGTAAAAAGCCCTAAAACTTGCAATGTAATAGGAAAACTAAAAGGTTTACTTGCCTCTAACCAATGCCAAGCAAATACTCCACAAAAATCCAACAAGAGGGGGAGGTCCACGAAATCTACATAAAACCCCCAAAATGGAGCACACAAAAATCATCATTTTGGCTACTACAATCCCCCATTTCGAAAATGGGTTTGAAAACATGAAAAGCAAGCTCTAGGTGAGCTAAAAGAACATCAATGAAAGAATAAAAAGGAACACCAACCAAGAGCTAGCTGAAACAAGGAGGATAGAGCTTGAAGATGATGAATAGTGCAATGGTTTGGCTCCAAAAACGTGTCCACACGAAGCTTGAGAAGAGAGGAAGAGAATGGCGGAGTCGAATCGGAGAATGGAGTCTTCTTGTTAGATGATTTCAATGGAAAAAGATCAAGAAGGAACTTGTTTCACTTCTCCACTCTAGGGCAAAAACGTTGCAGGATTTTGGAAAAGGGCAAAGAAGGAGAAGAAGAGTTTATATAGTGTCTGGAAGTGGGTCCCTTTACAGCTGAACTTTGAAACGATTAAAACATGGTCTTGTGGACCCCGGATGGAATCGACGAAGAAGAACAAAACGATCGTCGAAAAATCTAGTTTCGGAAAAGTATAATTTTGACATAGTTTCACGACTTCGAAAATTGTGCCCAGATTTAGCATGAAAAGATAGATTTACCCTTTTTGGGCCAAAACTTGGTTTTTCTGAGCCTCAGATGCATGCAGGTTAAAAATGAAAGTTGTCACGAATAATAAAACCATTCAAGAGAAATAAAAATCACATCCACATCAAAGATCTAGAACAAAAACCCATTCTTACACGTGCACTCAAGGCGTCCCTGAGCGTGTCTGACTCATACTAAATGTCCTCAAAATCCCCAAAGCTATAGTCCAGACTAAGTCTAATCACATTCTAACCCAACTAGTACTAAGACTCACTTAAGACTAAATACTCACTTAGTTAGTACTAATCGAGTTGGTCTGGGTCGGGGTCTAACATCCTCCACCCCTTAGGATAATTGGTTCGCCAAATATAAATAATTTTACCTCTGGTAACACGTGTGGATACTTCTTTTGGACTTGATCTCTCAATTCCCATGTGGCTTCTTCTGGCTCGTGGTTCTCCCAAAGTACCTTGACCCAATGGACAGTCCGATTCCTCAATTCATGCTCTTTGGTGTCGATGATTCTAACCGGTTTCTCCACATACGACGCGTCTTCTCGAATCTCTAAAGGCTCGTGTGGAATAATGTGAGAAGGACTGTGAACATATTTCTTGAGCATGGAGACATGAAAAACATTATGTACCCCGGAGAGTTCCGGCGGTAACGCAAGTCTATAGGCAATACTTCCAATCTTGCTCAGAACCTCATATGGGCCAATGTATCTGCTGGACAACTTTCCTTTCTTCCCAAATCTTAGAGTACCTCTGACCGGTGAGACTTTCAAGAATACTTTGTCACCCACTTCAAACTGTAATTCTCTCCGGCGAGTGTCAGCATAACTCTTCTGTCTGCTTCGAGCGATCTTCAATCTGTCCTGAATTTGCTTAACCTTGTCGCTTGTCTCTCCAACTATAGTCGGTCCATGAAAACTATGCACACCGACTTCTTCCCAATAGACTGGAGTTCTGCATCTCCTACCATAGAGTGCCTCGAAAGGTGCCATTCCAATGCTAGAATGGTAGCTATTGTTGTACGCGAACTCACAAAGAGGTAGGTTCTCATCCCACTGAACCTTGAAATCCAATACACAAGCACGTAGCATATCTTCAAGAGTCTGTATCGTCCGCTCTGACTGACCATCTGTTTGAGGATGATACGCTGTGCTGAACTGAAGTTTGGAACCCATGGATTTAAGAAGAGATTTCCAAAATCTCGAAACAAATCTACTATCTCTGTTGGAAGTGATGGAGATGAGCTGGCCATGCTTACTAACGATCTCATCTATGAATAGTCTTGCAAGTGGTGCCATATGCATCATGTTCCCAGTCTTCATCGGAAGGAAGTGCGCAGACTTCGTAAGACGATCAACTATAACCCAAATTGCATTGTTTCCTCTCTTGGTATTAGGCAAACCGGAGACAAAATCCATAGTGATATGCTCCCATTTCCACTCCGGAATCTCCAAAGGCTGTAACAAACCAGGAGGTTTCTGATGTTTTGCCTTAATCATCTGACAAGTCAAGCAACAAGACACAAAAGCTGCAATCTCTTTCTTCATATTATTCCACCAAAATCTATTCTTCAAGTTATGGTACATCTTCGTGCTACCCGGATGTATAGAGTATCTAGTATGGTGAGCTTCAATCATAATTTCATTCTTCAAATCATCAACATTCGGTACGCACAACCGGTCACGAAAATACAACACTCCATCAGAAATCCTGAAATCTAGACGTTCTGCAATCTGATCTACAATCTTGGCCAATTCTGGGTCTTGCAACTGACTATCTTTGATTCTCTGGATGAAGGTAGGCTCAGACACGGTCATATTTGCTAATAAGACACCTCTCCTCAAGTGTTGTGCCTCCACTCCAAGTTCTTCAAACTGTTGGAGAACACTAACTCCTCTCAAACTAGCCATAACTGCTGACTTTCTGCTCAACGCATCTGCCACAACGTTCACTTTGCCCGGATGATACTTGATTGGGAAGTCATAATCTTTAATATATTCCATCCACCGTCTCTGCCTCATATTCAACTCCTTCTGTGAAAACAAATACTGCAAACTTCGGTGGTCGGAATGAACTTCGAACTTCTCCCCATAGAGGTAGTGCCTCCACATCTTAAAAGCAAAAACCACTGCTGCTAACTCCAAGTCATGCGTTACATAATTTACCTCATGATTCTTCAATTGTCTCGAGCCATAGGCAATCACTTTGCCATCTTGCATCAAAACACAGCCTAATCCCACGTTGGACGCATCCGTAAAAACAACAAATCCACCGCTGCCCGATGGTAATGTGAGGATTGGGGCTGTGGTTAACCTTTTTTTTAACTCCTGAAAACTGCCTTCACACTGATCGGTCCAAACAAAAGGTACATTCTTCCGAGTCAACTTCGTCAATGGTGCTGCAATGGACGAGAAACCTTGGACAAATCTCCGATAATATCCTGCTAACCCCAAAAAGCTTCTAATTTCTGTCACACTGCTAGGTCTCTTCCATTCGATGACTGCTTCTATCTTGGCTGGATCAACGGCTAACCCTTCTCTTGAAATGATGTGACCCAAAAAGGAAACTTGCTCTAGCCAGAATTCACATTTGTTCAACTTAGCATAGAGCTGGTGGTCTCTCAAAAGCTGCAACGATGTCCTCAAGTGCTCTTCATGCTCCTCCTTACTCTTAGAATACACGAGGACATCATCAATAAACACTACTGTAGAGTGATCTAGGAACTCTGCAAAGACCTTGTTCATGAGAGCCATGAAGACTGCGGGCGCATTTGTCAAGCCAAAGGGCATCACTAAGAACTCATAATGCCCATATCTCGTTCGGAAAGCTGTCTTTGCCACATCAGACTCTTTAACCCGCAACTGATGATACCCTGACCTCAAGTCTATCTTGGAAAAGTGTGATGCTCCTTGTAATTGGTCAAATAATTCATCTATTCTTGGCAAGGGGTATTTGTTCTTGACGGTCACATGGTTCAATCTTCTATAGTCGATGCACATTCTAAGACTTCTATCCTTCTTCTTCACAAAAAGAACTGGCGCTCCCCACGGTGAAACACTTGGACTAATGAAGCCCTTACTCAACAATTCTTGCAACTGAAGTTTCAATTCCCCTAACTCTGCGGGAGCCATCCTATAAGGTGCAATTGAGATTGGTGCAGTCCCTGGAAGGAGTTCAATAGTAAACTCAACTTCTCTAACTGGTGGTAAACCCGGGATTTCTTCTGGAAAAACATCCGGAAATTCACACACTACGGGAATATGCTCCACCCCTTGGGACTGTTTATCCCCCGTGATAAACGCTATAAATGCCTCACAACCACTGCTCACCAATCTATTAGCTTTCAACGCTGAAATGAAACCACTGGAAGACTTCTTCCTATCACCCTGAAACATCAACTCCGTCTGTGGCCCTTGCAATTTGAATGTAATGGCCTTACCAAAACAGTCCATGGTAGCATGGTAGGCCTCTAACCAATCCATGCCTAAGATAATGTCAAAATCATGCATGTCTAAAATTATGAGGTTGGCCGGTAAACTGATATCTCCTAACAAAATCTGACAACTAGGGTAAAAGGTGGTACAAACCACATGTCTACCTACTGGTGTAGTGACAGTCAACAAATAATCCAATTCTGCATGCTGTGCATCAATCTTCTTTGCAAACAAAGGGGATAGAAAAGAGTGTGTGGATCCTGGATCAAACAAGATCTGTGCTTCTACTCCACAAACAAGAAGTTTACCTTCTATTACTTCACCTGCTGCTTCAGCGTCAGCACGGTTGATGTTGTACGCACATCCGTGCTGGTTGGGCCTATTCTGTTGCTGAGTCTGCCTGCCCTGATTGTTCCTATTCTGCGGTGGACGAGCATTCTGATTCTGCACTTTCCTGCCTTGTTGTTGCTGTTGCGGTGGTGGTCTCACTTGATTCTGAGCTGGTACTGCTTAATTCTGTGGTGCTATCTGCCTTGGCTGCTGATATCGTTGGCTTGACTCTGAAGGTGTGGGCAATCCTTGATTGCATGGTCCATTCCTCCACACTTGAAGCAAGCACCCGTTGCCTTACGGCATTCGTGGGTAGGGTGGTTCTTGCCACAGTGATTGCAACCACTCTGTCTGACTTGGTGTTGTTCCTGTCTTGGCTTCTTGCCACTTTGCTGCCTTTGGTTCTGTTGCTGGTTGTGCTGGTTCCTATCCTGGATTATCTCATTGTTAAACTCTTCAAACTTATATGCCCGACTAACTGCCTCATCAAAGGTAACCGGTGGAATTACTCCCGAGACATCCCTCTTGAGAATGGGATTCAGCCCTTCCAAAAACTTGACGAGCTTTTTATGCTCCGTATCTATCAGCTTGGTAGCATAGCGAGCAAGCCTCTCAAACTTCATAACATACTCCAAAACGGACATACTTCCTTGCTTCAACTGTTGGAATTCAATTGCCTTCTATCTCTTAACATGGGAGGGGATGTACTTGTCTGTGAAATGTGTCTTGAAGGTTGTCCAAGCAACCTCATCTGCCATGACCTGGTATGGCTCTTTGACTGTTTGCCACCAATCGTCTGCAAGCCC
This sequence comes from Umbellularia californica, assembly GCA_028538565.1. Lineage (NCBI taxonomy): Eukaryota > Viridiplantae > Streptophyta > Magnoliopsida > Laurales > Lauraceae > Umbellularia > Umbellularia californica. The sequence goes on from JAPQWN010000008.1 coordinate 42,487,740, forward strand.
ATAAAATAGAGAAGCTGTGAGGTTCACCCTCTCCCTGCCCGTGCAAACAAAAACGTCAAAAATCTTTGCCGTGTTCGCGAGCCAATCATCAGCAGTCAAAGGGTCCTCTTGGCCCGAGAACTCCTTAGGTCCCCTCTTCCTGAATCTCTCAAAGAGAGCATTAGGATCATCAACTCTATTCTGGTACACCACATTTCGTGGAGCTTGATGTTAAGGTCTGTTTTGGAGGACTTCCAGAAGTTGCCTCTGAACTCGAGCCATTTCCTCGTCTTTCTTTGCCATTTGCTCTTGAAATTTGGCCTGAGTTTCGTTTGCTTGCCTCTGTTGCTCTAACATGGCCTGCATTAGTTGTTGGAACTGAGTAGTAGTAGGATTTTCAGACGGTTCTCTCTCATTCTGATTACTACCCGAAGCATGATGGTTGGGAGCTTTTCTTGGAGGCATGATGCTGTAAGACAATCTGTTAGCACATATATAAGTATAATTGGGTACGTGAACTTGGTCTAGACAAAAACGTTCTAACGAACTCACGAATCCTCGCCACGTTCCTAAGATTTTCTAGTTTCTTTTAAGTGCCTGAAACAAGTCCCGCTCTGATACCAGTCCTGTCGCGACCCCGGACCGGGATCCGAGCCCACGACTGTGCGGCGGCATGATTAACCAACACAGAAAACACACCACGGCTGTTTTATTTATTTTTCCCACAGGTTTCCGCGGTGAGGATCCCAAGACACGGGTCGAGCTCACACGAATGGGTATGCGGAAGCGCGTAGCAAAACGTGTCACATAAATCTTAACCAAGTAGATACAAGGGACACTATAAAATCGAGACATGATATCAAAAGAGAATGTCATCAAAGCATTCCTAGCATGATTAAAGTTTCAATGTTTAACAAAAGTATTTTTGTTCAAGTTACAAAACCCAAAGAGGCCAACAAAGGCCAATACAACAAATGGAACCCCAAAAGAACAACCCAACATAACCCAAGCTAGGTGAAACGAGAATCAAGACTCCGACCGGCGTCTAGATGACGTCGTTGGGCTGCCACTCGAGTGCTGGGGGTGGCTCAACAGCCTCCTCCGGGCACTCCTCGTCACGCGTGAACACTCCTGCACGTGGACACCAAAACACAAGCATCAAACACGACGGTTTGGCAAATAAAGAATTTAGCTTGAATATAAGAAATAATGCTAAAACAGTTCGAGATTGAATACACGTTTCAAGTTTACAAAACTAGCATGAGTACTTATAATATCATGAAAAGATAAATCCACATAGAGCTCATCCTTTCTCTGTCATACTTGATGACAAGAGCAAGCACGCACGACAAGCACGACACGAAAACACGATCCCACGCCACTCAAGGTAGACGGGGTATCCGGCCGCGGAACCGGATCACGAACACGCACGATGTGTAATATAATACACGACTAGTCTGCAGACAGTCCACATGTTTAAGGACCCCCAGGTAGTGGATCAAGCCAAAAGGGCAGTCCAAGCTCAGTGGTATTCACTTATATCATGAATGCACAAAACACGGCGATACACGTTCGAGAACACGACAAAACAAGAGGGAAATCATTTACCAAGCATAACACGGCAAGACTAGCAAAATAACATAATATAAATGCTTAACAAACTTAAGAAATGATTCCCTTTTGATTCTTAAAACACATCTTGAACACGACTTGCACTTGGAAATCAAACGAGAACGCGATGATGCATGAAGCACCAAGACAAGAGTTCACACATAAATCCATCAAGCATAGGCTAAGACCAATCCCTGACCCTTGTGGAATTGAAAACCAAATGTCGGAATTCAATAAAACTTGGTGTCCCCGAAGGTATATTACATTTTGGGAATTTCAAGTGCACAAGGTCAATAAAAAGGGTCTAAGACCAAGTCTAGTTTTCATTCCCGAAAAATCCTTCAAAACAGTACTTTTTGGTGTGGTTCACACCTCTCTACCGGTAGAAATTCCGGTTTAAGATGTTCTACCGATAGAACTTCCGGTTGAAGCGCTTCTATCGGTAGAACTTCCGGTTGAAGCACTTCTACCGGTAGAACTTCCGGTAGAACTAAGGTTCACAGTTTTTTTTCTTTTCTTTTTTTTTTTTTTCACTCTCTGCCAAAATTCGAGCCACTTCTACTAGTAGAACTTCCGGTAGAACTAAGGGTTTGATTTTTTTTCACACTTCTCTCCCTTCTTCATTTCCACATTTTTACCACCTATAGTCCCAAGCCTACAAGCTTTCCAAGGGATGATTTCCACACAAAAATCCACTCCCATTTCAATCCAAAACTTCAAAATTCACAAACCCATTTACATTCAAATCATGTATTACTAACTTGTAAGGTATTCCATTGAAAAACATGCTTTCATTTAAGACAAAACTTCTAGATTAGGTAGAGAATTTAGCTACCATGCTTAGCAAGATTAAACAAGCTAAAAGAGATTAATAACATGAAAGGAAAGACAAGCTTTATGATGAATAACGTTTCAATGTAAAAAGCCCTAAAACTTGCAATGTAATAGGAAAACTAAAAGGTTTACTTGCCTCTAACCAATGCCAAGCAAATACTCCACAAAAATCCAACAAGAGGGGGAGGTCCACGAAATCTACATAAAACCCCCAAAATGGAGCACACAAAAATCATCATTTTGGCTACTACAAACTCCCATTTCGAAAATGGGTTTGAAAACATGAAAAGCAAGCTCTAGGTGAGCTAAAAGAACATCAATGAAAGAATGAAAAGGAACACCAACCAAGAGCTAGCTGAAACAAGGAGGATAGAGCTTGAAGATGATGAATAGTGCAATGGTTTGGCTCCAAAAACGTGTCCACACGAAGCTTGAGAAGAGAGGAAGAGAATGGCGGAGTCGAATCGGAGAATGGTGTCTTCTTGTTAGATGATTTTAATGGAAAAAGATCAAGAAGGAACTTGTTTCACTTCTCCACTCTAGGGCAAAAACGTTGCAGGATTTTGGAAAAGGGCAAAGAAGGAGAAGAAGAGTTTATATAGTGTCTGGAAGTGGGTCCCTTTACAGCTGAACTTTGAAACGATTAAAACATGGTCTTGTGGACCCCGGATGGAATCGACGAAGAAGAACAAAACGATCGTCGAAAAATCTAGTTTCGGAAAAGTATAATTTTGACATAGTTTCACGACTTCGAAAATTGTGCCCAGATTTAGCATGAAAAGATAGATTTACCCTTTTTGGGCCAAAACTTGGTTTTTCTGAGCCTCAGATGCATGCAGGTTAAAAATGAAAGTTGTCACGAATAATAAAACCATTCAAGAGAAATAAAAATCACATCCACATCAAAGATCTAGAACAAAAACCCATTCTTACACGTGCACTCAAGGCGTCCCTGAGCGTGTCTGACTCATACTAAATGTCCTCAAAATCCCCAAAGCTATAGTCCAGACTAAGTCTAATCACATTCTAACCCAACTAGTACTAAGACTCACTTAAGACTAAACACTCACTTAATTAGTACTAATCGAGTTGGTCTGGGTCGGGGTCTAACACCATGGTTGACACGCTACGCCTTGTGGTTAAGGGTGCCACCTGGACCAAGTTCTCACAAAGAGTGGACCAATGGTAGCCAAAATTGATCGTATTAAATTAAGTCAGGGTTTTAAGTGCTAGAAAATTCTACCAATAGAAGAGAGGTTTATTTTATCAAATCGTGGTTGCCTCTTTGATGGGGATCAAAGTGGGAAATGTACAAATTTATAGGGACGGGGGGTTTGAGTGGGTTAGATGGCCCTCCCAGTGGTTTGAAGCACCTTTAGTTCTTTAGTCTTTTGGCATGTTTGTGTACGCTTTTTTTTTTTATTGGAAAACCACATAGAAAGCAAAAAGTGTTTCCACGCTATAGTAAATTCCATGTTTGGCCGAAAAAAAGGAAAAATGAATTGAGTCTTCCGCAATTTCATGAAAAATCAATTCTTTTTTCATTGTTAGGACCTGTTTTTTTACGTAATGCGTAAAACTTTTATGTGGATTTGGGATTCTGCAATGCTGTTATGCGTTTGTACAACGAGAGTATTCCCCGGTGGAGTGGAAAACTGTTTTGATTTTCCATGTAGCTTACAATTTCGTTGGTTGGTACAACACATTTTCCTTGCAAAAACGGAGAAAAGAAAAGAGCAAATCTTCCTTGATAGAAAGGATTTTGGTTTTCTATGGGAAAGTTTAGAATGCAACATTCTGCTCTCCCATGGAAATAGAAATTCCTGGAGAGCAAGATCCTCTTGCTACACAAATAAGCCCTTAGATCGAGCAAGACCAATGCACTTCATTAAGTCTTGAAAAGTATTTTGACTTCAAGTCCCTTAAATCAATGGATAGGATGACATAATTTTAGTATAACCTTTACATACAAACATGATCGCTCTTCAGTCCTGTCACGCCCCCAAAACTGGAATCCGATCTCGGGGACGCGAGTATGGGGAATTTGTATTTCCCCTCCCAGGATCCACGTGTGTGAGGATGACAAAATTCACAACACATCAAAATATTTCGCGGAAGCTCTACAAGACGTTACGACCCGGAATTCGTATCCATCGGGTTCCGTGTCGTACTCGATCTGTCAGCATAAGATTATCATAAACATATTTAAACTCAGACTGGAACAATTCATAATATCAAAATATATAGAGCTGATAGTAACAGGCTTATCATTACCCAAACATATTCAAGTTATAAATTAACGAGTGCATTAATTACAATTCCTAAGAAATAGGCTAACAAAAGCCACACAAATAGCAAGCTAGAACAAATACTACCCAAGGGTGTAACGTAACTCCGGAGTCAAGTATGACGTCTACATGACATCGCTGACACAACCCGCCTGCAAAACTCGTGGCTCAACAGCCCACTGCACACGAACTAGCTCAAAACAAGGACCTGCTATCTAGAGCACCAAAGTAGAAGAATATCAGACACGACGGTCTTGTAGGTGATCAATATAGGCAAGAGCATAAACAAATTTGAAGTTTAAAGGAAACAAGAACTAAAAACAATCTATTAAACTTGAAACAGATTTACAAGATTTAAAAACAATGCATGAACAAGATACTTATCAAGAAATCACGAGTGCATGAACAATATACGAAACAAGACATGAATACATATAATATCATGATTAGTAAATCTACAAAGAGCCCATCCTTTCTCCATCATACATGATGACAAGAGTAAGCACGCACGACAAACACGACAAGCACGACACGATCCCACATATACGGGGAATTTCCGGCCGCGGAACCGGAATACGAACACGCACGATGTGTCATTCAAAACTGTTTAAGGACCCCCAGATAGTGGATCAAGCTAAAAGGGCAGTCCAAGCTCAGTGGTACTCACTTATATCATGAATGCACAAAACATGGCAATACACGTTCGAGAACACGACAAAACAAGAGGGAAATCATTTAACAAGCACGACACGACGAGACTAGCAAAATAGCATAATATAAATGCTTATCAACTTAAGAAATGATTCTCTTTTCTTATTCTTGAAACACTTCTTGAAATAAGTCTTAAAACAAGCTTATACTTGAAATTCAAACGAATGCACGATGATGCACGAAGCATCAAAATAAGAGTTTTGGTTCTTGAAACAATTCTTCAAACAAACTTGTACTTGAAATTCAAGGCGAGTACACGATGATGTACGTAACATCAAAACAGAAGTTCAAACACGAAATCTATCAAGTTTAGGCTAAAGACCATTCATTGACCCTTGTGGAGTTGAAACCCAAATGTCAGAGTTTTGACAAGGTTTGGTGCCCCAAAAGTTATAGTACATTTTGGAATTCCAAGTGCACAAAGTCAATAAAAAGGTCTAAAACCTAGTCTAGTTTTCATTCCCGCAAAATCCTTCAAAAACAGTACTTTTTTGTAACTGTCGATCTGGGTTCAGCATCTCTACCGATAGAAATTCCGGTTTAACCTTCTCTACCGGTAGAACTTCCGGTAGAACCATCTCTACCGCTAGAACTACCGGTTGGAACGCTTCTACCGGTAGAACTTCCGGTAGAACTAAGGGTTCACAGCTTTTCACACTTCTCTGCCAAAATTTGAGCCACTTCTACCGGTAGTACTTCCGGTTTAAGCGCTTTTACCGGTAGAAATTCCGGTAGAACAAGGGTTCACAGTTTTTCACACTTCTCTGCCAAAATTCGAGCCACTTCTACCGGTAGTACTTCCGGTTTAAGCGCTTCTTCCGGTAGAAATTCCGGTAGAACTTATGACATTCAACTTTTTTCACACTTCTCTCCCTTCTTCACTTCCACATTTGAACCACATGCACTCCCCAAGCCTTCATGCTTTCCAAGGGATACATTTCACACATTTTTAAAGCATTCCATCCACAATTAAACCATTCATTCTATAAAAAGACATCAAGACACTTTCAAGTATAAAATCATGAAATTTACGAGACTAAACACGATTCTAAAAGCTTGAAGAAATCATTAATAACAAGACAAGTGAAGAAGCTAAAACCCATGACTTGAAAGAGCATGAACATGACTTGCATTATGAAATTAAACATAGAAAACATGTCTTAATGAAATATTGAAACCATAATGAAACATAAAGCAATAAACATGAGAAATCCTATAAAGGTCACTTGCCTCAATCCAATGCCAAGGAAAACTCCACAAAAACTCAACCAAAGAGACGGTCCACGAAATCTACACAAAAGCCCCAAAATAGAACACATAAAAATCACCATTTTTGGTCATCACAAACCCCCATTTCGAAAATGGGTTTGAAAATATAGAAAACAAGTTCTAAATGGACTAAAAGAACACTAATGAAAGAATGGAGGAAAGTACCAACCTCAAGCTAGCTGAACAAGAAGAAGGGAGGTTGAAGATGATGAATAGTGAAATGGTTTGGCTTCAAAAACAATCCAAACGAAGCTTGAGAAGAGAGGAAGAGATTGACGGAGTCGGATCGGGGATTGGAGCTCTCTAGATGGATGTTTCAAGGGGAAAAAGATCAAAGAGGAAAGCTTCTCCTCTCCTTGGCTCTAGGTCAAGACCGGTTGCAGGATTTGGAATGGGAAAAGAATGGAGGAGAGAGAATAAGAGGATATTTATAGTGTTTGGAAGGTGGGTCACAAATGCAGAGGAACTTGAAGCGCTTAAAACATGGTCTTGTGGACCCCGGATGGAAACGACGAAGAAGAACAAAATGATCGTCGAAAAATCTAGTTTTCAAAAAGTATATTTTCCCCAATTTCTGGAATTTTCGAAATTTATGGACAGATTTAGTGAAAATTGTCATTTTTGCCCTTTTTCTCTAAAAACGCGATTTCTGAGTATTAAATCAAGATGGTCAAAACATGAAAGTTGTTTGTAACAATAAAATGGATCAAAAGGAATAAAATTGGAATTCTCACAGAAATACAATTTACAAGGGTCGGGTCAAAACAAAGTCAACGGTCTTTTAAAACTCTCCAAAGTTATGAAAACTCTATTCAAAGTCAAAAACAAAGTCAAATCAACTCTAATCTTGTTTAAAAAGCTAAATCATGATTAAAACAATGCTAAACCTGAAAATTGAGGGTTGGGGTCTTACAAGTCCACTAAGCGTAGTGAGTTCCGATACAACCAATCTCTGACTCAATTCCGTGACTTTAGGGTTCGAGTTGACAGTTTTTAATTTTAGGTTGGGGTTTTGAGTCAGACATTTTTTTTTCTCTTGATTAATATATGAGTTGGGTTTTGAATTGAGTCTGTTTCTATGGGATGTGTCAATTTAATTCGGACTTTTTGCAATGGTTATTTTGATCCGAACCGATTTCAACCCCAGTCAACCCAATTAATTTCACTATGATATACCAATCCTACCTGATTACAACCGTCATTAATGGTTATGTCGACCTTTTTGAGACATGGGCTCGGTTCAGGTTGACATTCTCACCCCAATTAATAAATTGGCTTGAACTCGGATTTAGCCTGTACACTTTACCCGCTGCTCAACCCAACTGGACCTTACTATGGACATCTCTACTTGTCATGCATGTATTGCGCCCTACATAAGGGTTTGCAGTTTATAATTTTGAACTCAATTCACATCAGAAAAGTAGTTTACATAATAATATTCTATATCAATATATTAGAGTTCAAGATAAAGGGAACTTTTCATACATCTCACCTAAGATGAATCCATACCCTTACAAGCACCCATTCCTCTATGTATTAGCACTCACCCTAATTTGACAATGATCGGACTATTAAAAATTACTGGATTTAAAAATCAAAGTCTATCTAGGGTAAAAAATTTGATGGGTCAAGCTTATTAAAGATCCGTTTTGAGTTCGGATCCACCATAATGACCGCCTCGTCACAGCAATCCACGTCTCTTCGGAGTGAGTCAGTCCACGTTCCAGATTTACCCGGTCGTTCGGATAACTACCTCGCCAGTCGAAGACACCTGCCACATCAGTTTAGTGGACACCTCGAACGCTCCTCGTGAACCGTGCTGAGAAGTCTCCCCATCTGTTAGGGGACGCTTATAAATACGAAAGCCCCTCAGTACTTGAGGGGCAGGCAATTACGATTTACTAGAAAAGCTCTCTCTCTCTCTTAAGTTGTAACCCTTGAATATTAATACACCAGGCAACCTCAGCCTTTCCGAAAGTGGACGTAGGTCACACTGACCGAACCACTATAAATCCCTCTCTCATCTTAATTATTTCATTGATTACCATTATTACTTGACCGGTGGTGTCCGAACCAGAGTTTGGCATCATCAGTTTGGCGCCGTCTGTGGGAAACGTACAAAAAGTTTTCACTCTCATTCCAATTATGGTGACCACCAGATCGACAAGACGCGAAGAGGGCGAGGATGGTCCTCCACTGACTAATCCTGGCCCGAATGCTCCTGTTCCCACTCCTCAACTAATGTTGGAGACTATGCAACAGATGGTAGCCCAAAACCATCAAATACTACAACTCATGCTCGCGGGGCAAGGAGGGGTCGGAGGAGTACCGCAAGGGGGCACACGCCCGGGGCATCAAAGAGCTCCACGACGGCGAGGAGTTCCCCACCTAGGCGCCCAGGCCCCGGGCGCCCATGCTCCTGGCGCCCAGGCCCCGGGCGCCCATGCACAGGGCGCCCATGGTGTACACCCTGGCGGCGCCCATGGTGTACACCCTGGCGCCCATCCCCAGGGCGCCCGCCGTGGGGCCCAGTTGGGAGGACCCCCACCTCCAGGAGGACCCCCACCTCCGGAAGGGTCAAATCACGGAGAATTTTCACATCCTCCCTCCGCTTCTGATGGGGAGGATCCTCATTCTCAGGAAGGGGAAAGTGAGAATCAGGAGCTGGAAGGCGCGAGCTACTTCTACGATTCAAGCAGAGCAGCCCCCAACCGATGGGACGAGAAGCTCAGAGAGATGCAAGATCAACTAGGCGATGTTTTCAACGCCATGAAGGCACGCGCACCAGAGACCGTGGATTACCTAGTCAGGCGAACGGACACACCGTTCAAGCCTGACGTGGTGAACTATCCACTCCCTTGTAAGTTCAAGATGCCATCCATGGAAACCTTTGATGGAGCAAAGGATCCTCTGGATCACCTAGAAACTTACAAAACAATAATGCAGCTGCACAGTATCCCAGAGGAGATTATGTGCAGGGCGTTTCCAACCACGTTGAAGGGTTCCGCCCGACAGTGGTTTTCCAATCTCGCCCCAGCTTCCATCTCCACGTTCGAGGAGCTAAGCAGGTCATTCGTATCACATTTCATTGGAGGACGCCGCCACCAAAAGCCAGCCACACACCTGCTGAGTGTAAAGCAGGATAGTAATGAGAGTCTCCGGGCATACCTCACTCGTTTTAACGAGGAGGTACTTCAGATTGAGGAAGCCGATGACAAGGTAACCATGACAGCCTTCTTAGGAGGCCTCCGTCCTTCCAGTTTCTACTTCTCAGTGATGAAACGCCCGCCAAAGAGCATGACGGAGCTACTGGCGAAGGCACAGAAATATATGAATGCTGAGGACGCTACTAGGGCCAGGCGGGGCGAGTCCTCCAGAGGCGAGTCCTCCAGAGCGGCGGACAAAGGAAAGCACGATAGAGACGACAAGAGGGAGCCAAGCAATAAGCGGAGCAGAACCGAGAGGATACCAGTCAGAGACCGACTCGGTCCTGCTCCCCAGAGAGACCGACTCGGCCCTGTTCCGCCAAGAACCCAACAAACTTTTACGGCTCTCAATGCTGCCGTTGGGCACATTCTGCTGGAAATACAAGATGATCCTGCAGTAAAATGGCCGGGGAAAATGAAATCTCCACCAAACCGCAGGAACATGACCAAATATTGTCGCTTCCATCGTGACCACGGTCATGACACTGATGATTGTTTCGACCTCAAAAGGCAGATTGAGGATCTCATCCAGCGTGGACACCTGCGCCAATATGTTGCTGGTAGGGGGCAGGCGCCACCGCCACCTCACAATGCCGAAAACCAGCACCCTATTGGAGAAATCCGAACCATCTCTGGAGGGTTAGCGGAGTCTTTCTCCGCCATGAAAGCCTATGCCAGGAAGGCGAGGCATCCTGAGGAGCCACGCCCGTCAAAAACACCGAGGCACAGCGCCGACGAAACTATATCCTTCTCGGATAAAGATCTAGAAGGCATCCAGCACCCTCATGACGACCCTCTGGTGCTCTCGATGACCATCGCCAATTTCCAGGTACATAGGATCTTGGTGGATAGTGGAAGCTCTGCAGATATCTTGTTTGTAGAGGCTTATGACAAGTTGAGGCTGGGCCGAGAGAGGTTACAGCCTGTCAAATTTCCTCTCATTGGTTTTTCGGGGGAGAAGGTGTATCCCTTGGGGGCAATCACATTGCCGGTTACAGCCGGGACAGGCCCCCGAACCTCCACCACAATGGTCAATTTCCTGGTGATAGATTGTCCATCAGCTTACAACATCATTCTGGGGCGACCTACTCTTAACTCCTTAAGAGCAGTCCCTTCCACCTATCATCTTATCCTCCGCTTCCCAACCCCGAATGGAGTGGGGGAGGATAGAGGAGACCAAGTAGCAGCAAGAGAATGCTACGTCACCTCGATGAAGGCCAAGATAACACAGGAGGCGATGCAGGTTGAAGTCTTGGACCCAAGAGATGATGCCACCACAGAAAGAGGGGAACCTGTTGAAAAACTTACCCCTATAATCTTGAATGAAGAGCATCCAGAGAGGAAAGTATATGTTGGCTCTTCACTCCCGGAGGATCTGGTTCGCCAATTGACAGATTTTTTGAGGGATAACATGGGCATATTCGCATGGTCACATGCGGATCTTGAAGGAATCGACCCAGCGGTCGCCACCCATCGCCTCAATGTTAACCCTCTCCACAAACCTGTTCGGCAAAAGCTAAGGGGCGCCTCCACTGAAAGGGCCCAGGCAATAGACAAGGAGGTCGGAAAGCTGATTGATAACGGGGCGGTCAGGGAAGTGGCGTATCCTGAATGGCTCTCCAATGTGGTGATGGTGGCCAAGGCGAACGGGAATTGGCGCCTTTGCGTAGACTTCAGCGAACTCAACAAGGCATGCCCAAAAGACAGCTACACGCTGCCCAGGATTGACCTCCTCATCGACGCCACAGCGGGACACGAGCTTCTCTCCTTCCTGGATGCTTATTCTGGATATAACCAGATTAGCATGCACCCTCAAGACCAGGAAAAAACATCCTTCATCACTCCGAAGGGCACCTACTGCTACAGGGTTATGCCCTTCGGACTAAAGAACGCTGGAGCAACCTACCAACGCCTGGTGAACAGAATGTTCCACTCCCAGATCGGGCGAACGATGGAGGTGTATGTGGACGACATGCTGGTGAAAAGCTTGGCTGCAGCAGATCACATCGGTCATCTTCAAGAGACCTTTGGTGTTATTAGGACCTATAACATGAAGCTGAACCCCGAGAAGTGCGCCTTCGGCGTGGGATCAGGGAAGTTCTTGGGCTTCATGGTCAATCAGAGGGGGATTGAGGCAAACCCCGATAAAATCAAGGCTATACTGGACATGAGGTCGCCATCATCGACTAAGGAGCTGCAGCGCCTCAATGGAAGAATTGCAGCACTAAACAGATTCGTCTCAAAATCTGCAGATAAGTGTTTGCCTTTCTTCAGAATTCTTAGAAAAGCTTTTGAATGGGGATCTGAGGCTGAGGATGCCTTCCAGAAGCTCAAGGCCTACCTGGCCACACCTCCTCTCCTTTCACATGCCTCGCCTGAGGAAGTGCTGTATTTATACCTCTCTGCCTCTCCCTCGGCGGTGAGCTCTGTTCTCATTACGAACCATAGTGGAGTGCAAAAACCTATCTATTATGTGAGCAGAGCATACCGAGGGGCAGAGGTCAGATATTCAAAGTTGGAAAAGTTGGCGCTCGCCCTCATTTCTACTGCAAGGCGTCTACGTCATTACTTCCAGGGCCACAAAATCATCGTCGTCACTGATCAACCTCTGAAGAGAGTTTTGGCAAAACCTGATGTATCAGGGAGACTCCTCAAGTGGGCAGTAGAATTGGGTGAATTTGATATTCAGTACCAACCAAGGGTCGCCATCAAGGCACAAGCGCTGGCTGATTTTGTAGCTGACTTTACACATGCAACGGACCCCACCATGTTGCTGCCGGCGGACCCAACCTCTCCCCCGGGCGCCCAAGCATCACTGGGCGCCCAGGACTCCGAAGTGGGCGCCCAGACACCTCTGGGCGCCCAGGCTGAAGTGGGCGCCCAGACACCTCTGGGCGCCCAAACTGAAGTGGGCGCCCAGAGCTCCTCTCTCGGCGCCCAGACTTCTGCTGACGCCCCATCTTCTCTCGACGCCCCGACACATGTGGGGAATTCTGCTCTCGACGCCCCGGGAACCTCTGATTCTTCGCCTGGCAACCAGATGCTTACCAAGACATCAGACTTTTCTTCTGTGCCTCATTGGGAGCTGTATGTTGATGGCTCCGCGACAAGTGAAGGAGGGGGCGCAGGACTCCTTCTGAGCAGCCCAGATGGTACACCCATCAAGTATGCGGTAAAACTCCACTTCAATACCTCGAACAATGAAGCCGAGTATGAGGCCCTCCTCTCTGGCTTGAGGTTGGCAATTGAGATGGACGCCCAGTACCTCGTAGCCCACAGTGATTCACAATTGATAGTGAATCAGGTAAATGGGCAGTTCGAAGCAAAGGAGGCAAGGATGCAGGAGTATCTTGCCATGGCAAAGAGACTAATCCAGCAGTTCAAGCACTTTAAGATTTGTCACATCCCAAGAGGGGACAACATGGCAGCCGATACACTCGCCAGGCTCGCCTCATCCTTAGAGGCCTCACATGCGGAACCAGCTTTCATGGGACACCAGTTCGAGCCAAGTAAGTTGGATACAGACACCACTAGCGTCAACTGCACCACGGCCGAATCGAACTGGATGACCCCCATCAAGGCGTACCTCCAAGAAGAAACAGTCCCAGGTGATCCCCTGGAAGCCAAAAAACTCAGGATGAGAGCTTCTAAGTTCACCATCCTACAAGAGGTACTCTACAAAAAGGGTTACAACCTGCCGTTGCTGCGCTGCCTTTCCCCAGAAGAAGCTGAATACGCCCTAAGAGAGATTCACGAAGGGATTTGTGGAAATCACTCTGGAGGACGCTGCCTCGCCCATAAAGCGCTTAGGCAAGGGTACTTTTGGCCAAGCATGGTAAAAGACGCCAAAGAATTCACCAAGAAATGTGACAAGTGCCAACGCTTCGCCACTGTGTCAAGGCAGCCACCAGAGGAGCTGACTACCATCCTCAGCCCATGGCCTTTCTCCAAGTGGGGCATTGACATCTTGGGCCCCCTGCCTTTGAGTAGAGGCCAGTGCAAATTCATAGTCGTCGCCATAGACTATTTCACAAAATGGGCGGAGGCAGAACCCCTAGCAAAGATAACAGACTCGAAGGTGAAGGATTTCATCTGGAAAAACCTGGTCTGTCGCTTTGGGATACCTCACGCCATTGTCAGTGACAATGGCAAACAGTTCGACAACAGGCTACTCAATTCCTTCTGCGCCGAACTTCAAATAAAGCAGCCTCACTCTAGCCCAGCACACCCCCAGGCAAATGGGCAGGCAGAGGTGATGGTGAGAACAGTCCTGCGCAACCTCAAAACAAGGCTCGAAAGAGCAAAAGGTCTGTGGGTCGACGAGCTTCCGGGGGTATTATGGGCCTATCGCACTACGCCACGTACGCCTACCGGGGAAACCCCTTTCTCTCTTGCTTTTGGGACTGAGGCGGTTATTCCTGTCGAAATAGGGGTACATTCCCTAAGGGTCCACCACTACGACCCTACCACCAATGAGGAAGGACTCCGCCTCAACCTCGATTTGCTAGAGGAGGCAAGAGAAATGTCTGTGGTCCGTAATGCGGAGTACAAGCGACGCATGGCCAAGTACTACAATTCGAGGGTGAAACCTCGTTCCTTCCAACCAGGAGACCTGGTCCTCAAAAAGGTGATCCTCGCCACAAAGGACTCTCGGGAAGGAAAGTTGGGACCAAATTGGGAAGGTCCCTATCTCATAATAGAAGTGGTGAGACCGGGCACCTACAGAATCCAGAACTCTGATGGAAAGGTCTTACCTCATCCATGGAATGCAGAGCACTTGAAGAGGTACTACCAGTGAAGATTTTGAACGGGTTGGATTAGGGTTTTTTGTTTAGGTACTTGATGTTGCACTTTTTATTGTTCAAAGCATTGTTCAAAAATAAAGCAATGGATAGATAAATAAAATTATGTTACTTTCATTACAAAAAGGTTGCATAAGCAGAAGCAAAAGTCCCTATGCTCTAATCACTCTCATCCCCCTCCTCATCTTCCTCCTCTGCATAGTCCTCAGCATCATCAGAGCTGCAGCCACCATCATCAGGCGCCTCCATCGGCACAAAGCCTGATATGTCAATATCTGGAAAGGCAGCCGAAATCTTCTCTCGAAGCTCCTCGTAGCCATCAATGAAGGCATCTGCAAGGCCAATCTGTAGGTCCCTCTCAGTTTGAGAAGCTCTCTCGTTCGCTGCCTTCATCTCTGCCTCCATAGCAACTTCTCTGAGCCTCGCCTTCTCAAGGGTCCGAGCAAGCTCAGCCTCACTGAGCGAAGCCCTCTCACGGGCCTTCATAAGCTCAGCCTCACTGAGCGAAGCCCTCTCACGGGCCTTCGTAAGCTCAGCCTCATTGAGCGAAGCCTTCTCACAGGACTTCGAAAGTTCAACTTCTGCCTCGGCCGCCCTCTTAGTGGCTGCTGAAAGTCCGATCTCAAGCTCGCTCACCCTCTCACGGGCCACAGCAAGATCAATCCCCGAAGCCCTACCAGCGGCTTCCAAAGCAGTAATCTTCTCTTGAGCAGTGCAGAGCTCTAGCCGCACAGCCTCCTTCTCCCGTCTCATCTGACCATAAGATTGGGCTCTCGACAGCAAGCAGATGGATGCAGTAGAGACCTGAAGAGATAAGGGACGAGGAATGAGACGTTAAAAAGAAATCAAGGGGTAACGGCCTGGAGAAAAAGGAATAAAGAATGGTGAATCTTTACCTGAGCCAGGCCCTCTACAAATGAGTCAATAACCCCCTCGGTGCCCAGGGCATTAACCCGAGAAGCCTCATGCGGCAGCACATATCTCCCTAGCCTTTCCCGCATCTCCCACGAGTGAGAGCCAGTCCTAGCCGATACCCCTGTAGAAATGCCCGGTTGTGGAGGACACAGTTGAGGAGCAGGAAGGGTAGCTGAAGAGGAAGACTGCGGGAAAGCAGTCTTAGCGGAAGAGGTCCCTGCCTGAGGAGACACTATGGGTGAAGCCACTAGAGGAGGAGGCACCCGGGACTCGACGCGAGTCGCTGGAGGAGAGGTTCTTAGAGAGGCGTCCTTCGTCCTCGCCGCCTTGGGGGAATGGGTATCCCTATCCGAGAAGCGGGTCGAAAAGCGGGCTCCAATCATCTCTCTGCTTATCTCTATGCCTATTAAAGAGAAGGGTTAGCGAATGATACATGGATACAACATATCAGGTAAAGTTTAAGATTATTGCCAAAACAGAAGTAGCTTACTTTTTCTTTTGGATGACGGTCCAGACGGGGACCCGCTTGTCCCATCTGAAGAAGAGCCCGGAGGAGGTCCACTGACCTTACCACTTTCTCTAGGAATGAGAACTCCCAAGTCTTTCTCAGGGTGATCTCTCACCGCTTGCAGCTTCGACTCTTGATCTTTGGAAAGTATAGGAGGATCTGCAAAAAGACAGTGGAAAAGAAAAAAAAAATATATATATATATAAAGGTACGGAGAAAAGGACAGTAAAGAACGTACCAACTCTCTTGGCGTCAATCCATCGTGTGGGCACCAAAGCCCGATCTGCCCGAGAGGCCCACTCGCCACCTATGAAGAAGAAACGGGATTTCCAATTATGGCAATTGGAACGCAATCCCGTAATTAGTTTGCCACCCTTAGGGGTAAAATAGTACCACCCTCGGTTAGGGGAAGGAGACTCTATCAAACTGTATGCAGCATGAAATTCCGCTGGCAAGGCGTCTTCATGATGTACTTCCCTCCACAGTGCAAGGAAACCGAGTAAAGCCCTCCATCCATTGGGCGCCAGCCGCCCCGGGGTAAGTGAATAGTAGTGTAAAATCCGGCACACTGGGGAAGACATGGGAAATCTTAACCCGGCGTCAAGCATCCCCTCGTATATCACCATTTCACCAAAGGAGTCGGTGCAAGCAGGCTCATCATCTTCAGCTCGACGACACAGCACCGTGGGAGGAATAGAAGCAGTAATCTTTAAAAGATCATTGTCGGTCTTGATTGTACTGAAGACGGTGCTCACTTTATAGCCATTGTCTTCCACGACAACTTTTCCTCGGTGACGACGAGCACGCAAGGTGGGAGAATTCTTTTCTGCTTCTCTAGCCTCATGTTGATCCTTGCCCCTGTCTGCGGCGACCAGCGGGCACGGCGCATTAACTTTGTTCTCCAAGACTGCGGAGAAGGTGACCGATGCCGCGCCACCCGGACGAGAACCAGATGCCGCCGCCAGCAAGACCCTGATGTCCCCTGCGTCGCCGCCCGCCAGAGAACCCCGGGCGCCCGGCGCCCTGCCGCTCTGCGCGCCCGGCGCCCTGCCAGCCACGGGCGTTGCCGCCCTGCCGCTCTGCGCGCCCAGCGCCCTGCCAGCCACGGGCGCCGCCGCCCTGGGCGCTGCAGCCCTAGGCGCTGCCGCTCGGCCCTCGCCCACGGGCGCCGCCGCGCTAGGCGCAGTCCGGACGCCGTCCCCCTCGCCCACGGGCGCCGCCGCACTAGGCGCAGTCCGGGCGCCGTCCCCCTCGCCCACGGGCGCCGCCGCGCTAGGCGCAGTCCGGGCGCCGTCCCCCTCGCCCACGGGCGCCGCCGCGCTAGGCGCAGTCCGGGCGCCGTCCCCCTCGCCTACGGGCGCCGCCGCGCTAGGCGCAGTCCGGGCGCCGTCCCCCTCGCCCACGGGGGCCGCCGCGCTAGGCCCAGTCCGGTCGCCGTCCGCGCCAACGGGCGCCGCCGCCCTGGGCGCTGCAGCCCTGGGCGCTGCCGCTCGGTCGTCCCCCTCGCCCACGGGCGCCGCCGCGCTAGGCGCAGTCCGGTCGCCGTCCGCGCCAACGGGCGCCGCCGCCCTGGGCGCTGCAGCCCTGGGCGCTGCCGCTCGGTCGTCCCCCTCGCCCACGGGCGCCGCTGTCGTCACCGGTGCTGCTCTCTCTCCACCCGCCTTGCTGCCAATCTCTTCCTTCTCCATTGCAGTCTCTTGAATGAGTTTTAGAGTTTAAAAAGGAAGAGGATGGGTTGTTTTATAGTTTCGGGGTTCAAGGTGAGTCCCCATCTGAAAGGACTCTTTCGAAACAAATCTGAGTATAAGGAGAAGGGACAATTGCGGTGAACTCTAAGATGGAGGAGATATCGGGGTATTTGAAATGTCCCTCGTTCGAAAACTTCTTTGAGCGCGGGACATTGAGGGGCAAATGATGGGTCAAGCTTATTAAAGATCCGTTTTGAGTTCGGATCCACCATAATGACCGCCTCGTCACAGCAATCCACGTCTCTTCGGAGTGAGTCAGTCCACGTTCCAGATTTACCCGGTCGTTCGGATAACTGCCTCGCCAGTCGAAGACACCTGCCACATCAGTTTAGTGGACACCTCGAACGCTCCTCGTGAACCGTGCTGAGAAGTCTCCCCATCTGTTAGGGGACGCTTATAAATACGAAAGCCCCTCAGTACTTGAGGGGCAGGCAATTACGATTTACTAGAAAAGCTCTCTCTCTCTCTTAAGTTGTAACCCTTGAATATTAATACACCAGGCAACCTCAGCCTTTCCGAAAGTGGACGTAGGTCACACTGACCGAACCACTATAAATCCCTCTCTCATCTTAATTATTTCATTGATTACCATTATTACTTGACCGGTGGTGTCCGAACCAGAGTTTGGCATCATCAAAATTGAAGGGTTATGATGAACTGGTTGGGATTATTTTTGGTCTACTCATAATTAACTTCTGGCTCTAACCATCCTGCCTTCTCCCATGGCATGCATCCATGTTCCCATAATAGGTTCCTCATTTTAAAATAAAGAAACACGGCAAAATTTAATATGGTTTGACGGTTATGTAAATGGATAAAGAGGGTCACAAAATCCACAAGACCAATAAACTCGGAATACCAAATATTTAATCCATCAATCTCTGCTTTGGCTTGGATTCTGTCAAGCTGCCCTGAGTAAATACCTTCATCCTTGTATCTCACTGAAAGGTAGATGCCTCACACCCCCTTGACCTAAGGCGCTTCTAAAATCTCAGTAGTATGTAGCAATAATCAAACTTGAACTTCTCTGTGTCACTTCTTTCATTTTGAACCCTAGTTGTCAATATTATTTTGGAGCTTGTTTGGAATGGCTCCAAACTGAAATATTTTAGTCTATTCAAAATTTTGGTGAAACATTTTAGATTTCCATTTGTACGTGGGCTCAAAATTAAAGTGGAATAGTTAGTAGTGCTTGTAATTTCCTCCTTTGATGGAAACCCTTTTTGTAAACAAATTTTCCGAATAATTGACGGTCATGATTTGACCCAATTGGACTGTCTAGGACACAAATAAATCCAATCCAGCAAAATCCAACAAATGAAGATGTCGTAGACAGTTAATAGAAATTCCAAAATCAGGATTTAAGCAAGGAAAAATGCAAAAAGCCCAAAAACTTGACCTTCAAACCTTCCTCAATCACCAGTAGCACACACGACCATGGGAGAGGGTAGAAAATACTAAACAGAGCAGTTTTGTTGTTTGTTTCAGAACTACATATCAAATAACAATATCATAACTTCTCTTTACAGTCGACACTATCATAGTATATATAATGTTCAAAAAATCTCTAAAACCCTAGAACTCCTACCATACTAGGTTCATTTCACAATTATTTATCTTAATTAAAGTTTCTAATTAAAAACAATATGATATTGCTAAGAAAATAAAGGAAATATGAGATTTTCCAGAATTTGGCCATGTCTGGCGACTTACTGCCAATATGGTGTGGGGCCCACATGGCCCACCCTTTCTCAAATTCAACTCTCTTGGGGTGCTAACCAATACACCTAAAATGCTTAGGTGTTAGAGGTGCGGCAAATTGACTACTTAACACCCCTACTCTGGGCAGGGTACCACCCAAACTCGAAGCAACCGTCCGCATGAGATGCTCAAGGTGGCATAGGCCTTTTGCCTTGAGCACACCCGACCACACATGACAAGCATTTTTAACACTCACCATAGCATGGGGCTTTTTTTTTTCGCCTTGCATATTGGAACTTGGGACGTGTTGACTTTGATTCAATCTCAAGTTGCTAACCAATACAACCTAGACATTAGAGGTCGAAATTAACTACTTAACAAACTCCAAATATGCGGTGAGACTAGAGGTCTGGAAGATGCTTCCGGTCTTACAAGCAACACTACCTCATTTGCAGCTCCCATCAACCATTGTTGTTGTTTATGGATTAGATACCCCTTCAAAGTATATTTGCAGCTCCCATCAGCCATTGTTGTTGTTTATAGATTAGATTTGTTTTTAATGGGTTTAGACCACATAGATCGATCAAATCCGCATGTTTATGGGTGATGTTGGGCTTGTTAGGCCTAAAGTGCGTTGACCAATTTAAGGGAATGCTAAAGTTTGTGGGCTTGTTCCCAATAGACCGAGAGACCATACTTTGGTGATCTGGAATTCCACTGAATGGTCCTGTTACTTTCCTCCATGCGGTTTGGCAATGGACGCCAGCAGACTACAGCGTTGTTGGAGAGGCAGAATGCCAATGATTAGGAAATCAAAGAATCGTTTTGATCATGCTTTAGATGAGACCGAGAACTTTGTCGAACTGCTTGAGCTACTGCAAAGCGGTCATGATGCATATATTTATAGGTGGGGGATAGTGTGTAGGAGCAGAGTTAATGATCAGATGTGGCGACGAAAGAGGTGCTTGACATGTGTTTGATGAAATGAATGCTTGAAGATGTTCAACAATGTACCTGTTGGAAGCTTAACCTTAACAGCAAATGAGAATTTAGGCCATGATTTCTAGACCCGGGCAGCTAATTCACGAGCGAGTCCTGCGCTCCGAGGTACTTTTTTTTATAGGTCCCTTAGCCTTTTGGGTTTTCATCTCTTCACTTCCTCAGATAGACCACATTCTGGATAGTGTTGGGTTTCTATTCATGATTGTGTGTTACAACTGGAACACTAAAATTAGCATAAACCTATTAGCTCTAAAAGGCAAACTTAATGGGGCCCACCTAGAGCCCCACTAATCATGGGATTTGTGGGAGATGGCAAAAGACATTTTGGATGGGACGGTATATCAAATTTGGGGTAAATCCCATGCCTATAACACCTTTATTCGTGGCCCATAAATTTAACCACTTTATATTAAAGATTTTTTTTTTAAAAACACTTTTGATCCACTGGTCCAATTCATCTGGATAGGTGAAAACTTTATGGATTTAGTGTACTTATGGGGGTCCCATGTGTGTAGATAGTTTGGATGTATCATAAAGTCAACCCCGTTATGTTGTCCTTCATCATTAGATGGTGAGGGATGGATACTCATGAATATTTTGTATTCGCTTTTGTTGAAATAATTGCAATGGGACCATCTTTTTAAAATTCTGAACATGAATAAATCAATAGGAACTTGAAAATCAGTTCCACAGGTGTGGATTTTCTATGAGTGTCTGTAAGGCTGGTGATCTCTGGCTTGAATGCTTTCCTATGTTGTCTTTCACCATCTTGAGTTTTTATTATGTATCCCTGGTGATGTGCTTTTTCTTTTATAATAATCCAACAGTTGGATTTTATCAAGCCCGCTGAAAAGATTCTCTGGCAACAAGTCAAATGCCCAGCATCTTATTAGGTTTCTTCAAATGGAGGCCTTGATTGGTTGAGGAGCTGTTCAGGCTCTAATGGTCATTCGTGTTGGGCTCACGTAAGCCCCGTCACACCAACAACAGGATACATGAGGAAAATGTAACATGAGTGTTAGGTTTTTGAGTGTTGGCTTATTCATGGGTTGGACAAAACTCTGGGTCCATGGAGTTGTAATTTTTACTTTTAGAAAAGGACTGTGATGCTGCTCTAATGATATAAGACTAAAAGACTTAGAAGAAGAAAATTTGGAAGAAATAGAAGAAAGAAAGTTTGGAAGAATTAGAAGTTTTGCTGAATTTTCGGAACTATAATAAGGGCCCACTCGAGCGCCCACCTTCTCCTGCTCGAGCGACTGTAGTCAGTAAGCAGCCAGTCGCCAGACAGAACCTTGTCCGCTCGATCAAACCCTTCCTCTGCTTGAGCGGGCGACGCAAAAGAGTCTGGCGAGAATTAGATTTTGTATTTCTAATTTTGTTCAAACTACTTATTTTAGTCCTATTCAAGTTAGGCAACTTTAAGCTCATCCTTAAGCCTATTTAAAGGACTCTATGGCTGCCCTAAAGAGATAGCACACCTCTCAAAGTTCTGAGTTAGAGATTATAATTGAGAGAATTCTCTTCTCTAGAGACTTTATTGAAGACTTGTGCTCCAGAGTTGATCTAGGGAGCTGCTTCTTCTACTGTTTTTGTAGAAGATCATATTCTTTCGTAGAAGATCCGAGGAGTCAAGTGGTGTTGAATCTGCTGCAATCAGCGGTGTGAAGTTGTTGTGGCATGAAGTTGCACAAGAGGTAACTGTAGTCCGTAGCTATTGATTATTTAGGTAGAGATTTGTGAGTATCTTGTAATTGCGAGATTCATAGTGCTTGATTGTTGATCCAGTTCAGATTCGTGGTTTTTACCCGATTAGGGTTTTCTTCGTTATATTTGGTGTCCCTTGTGGTGTGTGCTTTTTTTATTTTATTTCCGCTTCATATCTTATTATTTTGCAACTTTAGGGTATTGAGTTGATCAATCTAGAGATCAAACTAGAACCTTCAACTGGTATCAGAGAGGGTTGCACATATTTACTTTGTTTGATCCTAAGAGATTTCAATAATGGTGCTCAATCGAGAAGGTACATCAACTTCAAAGCCTCATTTGCTTGATGGGACTAATTATACATATTAGAAACAAAGGATGATTGGGTTCCTTAAGTCCTTTGTT
Organism: Umbellularia californica; assembly: GCA_028538565.1. Lineage (NCBI taxonomy): Eukaryota > Viridiplantae > Streptophyta > Magnoliopsida > Laurales > Lauraceae > Umbellularia > Umbellularia californica. The sequence goes on from JAPQWN010000008.1 coordinate 42,510,426, forward strand.
GATGATGCTTGGGATATTGTTGAGGCAGGTTACTCCAAACCAACAGTTGTGGCTGATGGGCAAACTATTCCTAAACCAAAAGCCCAATGGACGAAGGATGAAAAGCATGCCTCTAATTGTAATAATAAGGTGATGAATGGTATAATACAATGGAGTGTCTGTTGAAGAATTTCGTAAGATTTCCACATACAAAACTGCAAAAGAAGCATGGGATGTCTTACAGACAGTTTATGAGGGTACAGATATGGTAAACCAATCTAAATTGTAGAGGTTGACTAAGGAATTTAAAACCATTGTGATAGAAGAAGATGAGACATTTGATCAATTCTATGCTAAGCTGAACAATATTGTCAATTTTGTTTTCGATTTGGGTGAGGAAATAGCTGAAAACAAGATTGTCAAGAAAATTTTGAGGACTCTACCTTCAACGTTTGATTCTAAAGTTGATGCAATTGAAGAAAATGAGAATCTAGACACCGTCAAGGTCAACCAGCTAGTTGGAAATTTTCACACTTTTGAAGCTAATCTTTTGGATGAGGGAAAATCTAAAGAGAAAGGTATTGCTTTGAAAGCCATCACAGAATCAAAAAAAGAAACTTGAAAAGAAAATTGATTCTGATTTTGATTCTGAGGCTGGAGATGATATGACTGAGTTAATGAAGTGCTTTAAGAAATACATGAAATCAAAACAAGGCAAGTGAAAGAATTCTAAATCGGAGGCTGGAGATGATATGGCTGAGTTAATGAAGTGCTTTAAGAAATACATGAAGTCAAAACAAGGCAAGTGAAAGAATTCTAAATTCGAGAAAAAGGATTCTACTAAAGGGACAAAGTGTTTTGAGTGCCAAGGCTATGATCACTATGCTAATGAGTGTACCAACAAGAAAAAGGTTTTCAACACAACATGGGATGATGAATCTTCTGAAGAAGAGAAAGAAGAAGAAAAAGAACCCGAAGCCGATCCATCTGAAATTGTCAATGTCAAGTTTATGGCGTTCATGGTTAAATCTATTTCTGAGAATGATTCCAAAGAAGATAATGATGATGATGAGATGTAGATCAAGAGAAGGATTGGGAGGAAAAATATTGTTTTGCATTTGCTGATTGTGTAAAAATGGCCAAGTATGGCAACAAGGTCACAATCAAATTGAAAGCTGCTTAAGAAGAAAATTCTACAATGAAGAATGAATTAGAGCAAGCAATTGAAAATGATCATCCCTTGGAAAGTCCAAAAAAACTCCATGGCTGAAAATTTGACTATTGAAAGTCAGAAAATCAAGAAGGCTGAACAAGAGATAGAGAACCTGAAAAAAGAGTTGCAGATTATAAAAACAGAAAATGAAGACTTGAAAAGCAGACTGAAGATCACTTTGTATGAACTAGAGGTTAAGCAAGCTTCTCTAAACAAGATGAATACTGGTTCAAAAGTTCTAAAAGACAACTTACGTAGTCAGAAGTGTCCTTCTGACAGAAGCGGTCTCGGTTATAACCATGGTGCATTCACTTCGAATACTAAAGGTAAAACTATTTTTGTTTCAAGTGTTGCATACAATACTCCACATACTACACATCCAAATAATGTGTTGAGTAGTTCTAAGAAAAAGAACATATCACGCATTGCACGCGCATCCACTTATCATCATTGTGAAATAAAAGGACACATTCGTCCTCATTGCAAAAAGCTACAAAGTCTACCAAAGGCTAAGCAATGGCGAAAGAATTTCTCTCCAACCAAGATGATTGCAATTTGGGTAAAAAGATCTGATTTGCCTAAGGAAGTTGCTCACACTATGCTGAAAGACCAAACTACGCCAGTGTGGGCGGCTACATACAAAAAGCCCTGATCAAGAAGATCAAGCTCCACCCTAGCGCTGCTTGCCATTTTTTTTTAATTCAATGTATTTTGGGTTTTGTTTTGGGTAGATCAATTTGTATTGTCATAAGGAGTTTTGTCTATGAAGTGCCAAAGGGGGAGATTGTTAGGTTTTTTAGTGTTGGCTAATTCATGAGTTGAACAAAACACTGGGTCCATTGAGTTGTAATTTTTATTTTTAGAAAAGTAGTGTGATTTTGCTCTGAAGATAGAAGATTGGAAGGCTTAGAAGAAGAAATTTTGGAAGAAATAGAAGAAAGAAAGTCTGGAAGAATTAGAAGTTTTGCTGAATTTCCGGAACCAGAATAAGGGCCTGCTCGAGCGCCCACCTTCTCCCGCTCGAGTGGATGTAGTCAGTAAGCAGCCAGTCGCCAGATGGAACCTTGTCCGCTCGATCGAACACTTCCTCTACTCGAACGGGCAACGCAAAAGAGTCTGACGAGAATTAGATTTTCTATTTCTAATTTTGCTCAAATTGCTTGTTTTAGTCCTAATCAAGTTAGGCAACTTTAAGCTCGTCCGTAAGCCTATTTAAAGGACTCAACGGCTACCCTAAAGAGATAACACACCTCTCAAAGTTCTGAGTTAGAGATTATAATTGAGAAAATTCTTTTTTAGGGACTTTATTGAAGACTTGTGTTGCAGAGTTGATCCAGAGAGTTGCTGCTTCTAGTTCTCTTGTAGAAGATCATCTTCTTTCGTAGAAGATCTGAGGAGTCAAGCAGTGTTGAATTTGCTGCAATAAACAGTGTGAAGTCGTTAAGGCATGAAGCTACACAAGTGGTAGCTATAGTCCTTAGGTAGTGATTATCTGGGGAGGGATCTGTGAGTGTCTTGTAATTGTGAGATTCATAGTTCTTGATTATTTGATCGAGTTTGGATCTGTGTTTTTTCACCTGATTAGGGTTTTCCACGTTATATGTGGTGTCCGTTCTGGTGTGTGCTTTTTGTTTATTTTATTTCAGCTGCATATCATATTATTTTGCACACTTTGGGATGTGGAGTTGAGCAATCTAGATATCAAGCTAGAACCTTTAAGGTGCAGGCGGGTGGAATAGATATGGAAGATAGAGGGGGTAGGTTAGGGAAACCCTGGAAATCTTGACCTCACTCCAAACTCCCTATAACAGGTGAGGAAAAGATCTCGAAGAGAACTTGTCACGACCCCGGACCAAGCCAAGGCCCTAATCCGGCGCTGCGACTTTTCCCATAGGTTCCCTCGTTGAGGATTCCACACATTTTAAAAAAAAACTTGAATCATCTCACGACCACACATAAAGATTTATTTGCGGAAGCGTGTAGTAAACCCAAGAGGAAAAAACATAACTAGCATGCCCATTAGTTCAAGTTTAAAGTTGTGCATCACACCAAACATAAAGTTAAGTTTTACATGTCCCAAAAGATAGCTAACAAAAGCTAATAACAAGTTTCCCAAAAGATAGGAGATAATTTCCCCAAAGTGTACGCATCTCAAGACCCAACCCAACATCTAAATGACATCGTTGGGCTACCATTCACGCTCAACAGGCTGCTCTACAGCCGCCTCCTCGTGCTCCTCCTCAAGGGCAACGAAACCTGGACCTGAGCACCAAAACGAAAGGGGTCAGACACGACGGTCTGGCATGCAAAAGAATAAAGTACAATCATGCTATAATTCAATATTTTTGAATTTATTAAAACAACATGTACAATAAAGAGAATCCGAAAAAAACAATCATTTCAATGACCATATCATTTATAAGATTAGATGTTAAGTCAAGATGACCATTTGAAAATAATACCTTGGTGTGAGAACTTGGTTCGGGCGGCACCCTTAACCACGGGGCGGAGCGTGTCAACCACGGGCTTCAAACGGTGAGTCTCCGTTGGCCCGCATTAGAAATATCCAAGTCCTAACCCTGGGCATATAACTCAAACCCCGTATTAACTTAGCATGAGGCCTTTTAAAACCGTGCGGCCCCGGAAACCATAAGAACTCCGTAGTTAAGAGTGCTCGGGCGGGAGCAGTACTAGGATGGGTGACCTCCTGGGAAGTCCCCGCGCATGCACGTGGGCCAAAGCGGACAATTTCATGCTGAGTTGGGCGGGGCTGTGACAATTGGTATCAGAGCTGAGGATGGCTCTATTTCCGGTGGGGGAGAATGTGAGAACTTGGTCCGGGCGGCACCCTTAACCACGGGGCGGAGCGTGTCAACCACGGGCTTCAAACGGTGAGTCTCCGTTGGCCCGCATTAGAAATATCCAAGTCCTAACCCTGGGCTTATAAGTCAAACCCCGTATTAACTTAGCATGAGGCCTTTTAAAACGGTGCGGCCCCGGAAACCGTAAGAACTCCGTAGTTAAGCGTGCTCGAGCGGGAGCAGTACTAGGATGGGTGACCTCCTGGGAAGTCCCCGCGCGTGCACGTGGGCCAAAGCGGACAATTTCAAGCTGAGTTGGGCGGGGCTGTGACAATTGGTATCAGAGCCGAGGACAGCTCTATTTCCGGTGGGGGAGAATGTGAGAACTTGGTCCGGGCGGTACCCTTAACCACGGGGCGGAGCGTGTCAACCACGGGCTTCAAACGGTGAGTCTCCGTTGGCCCGCATTAGAAATATCCAAGTCCTAACCCTGGGCTTATAAGTCAAACCCCGTATTAACTTAGCATGAGGCCTTTTAAAACCGTGCGGCCCCGGAAACCGTAAGAACTCCGTAGTTAAGCGTGCTCGGGCGGGAGCAGTACTAGGATGGGTGACCTCCTGGGAAGTCCCCGCGCGTGCACGTGGGCCAAAGCGGACAATTTCATGCTGAGTTGGGCGGGGCTTTGACACTTGGCAACCACATGGAGCTACGTTCTCCGTCACATGAAGTAACAAGAGCACTCAAGATTCTCCGTCATGCATGGTGAAAGGAGACACTATCATAATTGTAGTAACCCAGTATAACTGAGAACTACTCACGAGTCCCGCCGCAGAACGGGCTAAACAAGCGAGTAAGCACATACGTATTTTCCAAATTAATGTTGGACAAGATTTAAGGACCCAAGACGGCGGATCAAACCAACAATGGTCGTCTAAGCTGAGTGGAGCCGACATAAAAATGTACACGCTTTCAAAACAATGTTTGACACTTTCAAATCCAGGAACTACTCACTCTATATCAAGTATACGCACGCTCGTTCACGAAAGATCATGAAATAGTAGTCCCGACATGATGTGTATAAAAACACAATTCACGCAATGATTCCCAAACGGGTTTTAAATCAAAACCTTGGAAACATTCTTTTCAAGACGATACGAATTGAAAAACGAGAATTTTGTTTAGAAATCATAATTCCACATCACGATCCTCATCGATACCTTGAGACCATAACCGTCGAGTCGTATATACTTTGAAATCCCATGTTGTTCGTTCGTTTAGATGGTGCCCAAATTTCAGCGACATTTACGACATCAAGGTATACACATCGACTAGGAAGGGTCCAAAGGTGCTTGGGATGGAAGACACCTCTAATCCTCTTCAATTCCCAAAAAAAGTGTTGGAAGGTCGGTCACCTATTGGCTGGTAGTCGGCTAGCCGCCTAGGACTAGGTCGGCTAGCAGACTAGCGACTGCCCCATCAAAAACCTGTAAATCCCCCTTCCAGATTTGGTGACCGCCTGCTGACCGCCCAGTCAGCTGGCAGTTCAGTTTTTTTGAACCGTTGTAGCCCTTTGTTTCTCCAAAACATTTCTCTATTCCACACATCAATTCCTTGCAATAAAATGAGCTCAAAAGCTCCTCCATTTTATCATTCAACACTTCCATTTCATCACTCCAATTCCAACCAACCAAACCTCCTTCAATCACTTCACATTTCCAACAATCCAAGCACGAGAATCCCAATTTAAATGAAACAAATCTCAAAACTAAATTCAATGAAATGAATCCAAAACACGTGAACATTAAAACATATTTTTAGTAAACTAAACTTTAAAACAAAACAAGATTAAACATAGTTAATTCAAAAACAAGAATTCAAGATAAAACTCCATAAATAAACACATGCACATTCATATTTCATTCATTCACTTGCCTTGGCTCAAAATGTACTCAAAGATGATCTCCCAACACACCTCTCTCAGCTGAACCTCCAATCTACAAGAAGCCCCATGAAATGAGCTCAAAATCAAGGAAATTTTTTGGAAGAGAAAGGGTTCCTCCATAGGAAGCCTTGCATGCATGATATTGGAGCTCTAAAGGACTCCATAAAATCATGGTTGGAAGATGAAAACCATCACTTACCTATAGAAGCTCTAACAATGGAGAAGAACCTCAAGAATAAAGTGATCCCAACTGAAAACCTTTGAAAATTGTACAAAGAGGAAGCTTGAAAGATGAAAAAGAGTTTGGTGAACTTAAATCTTCACTTTTGTCAAGAAAAATCCAACATTCAAGGGAGAGAAGTAGAGAAGAAGAGATGGTTTCTCTCTTGCTGCACTTAGGTGATTTCAAAACATGAAATGCATAGAGGGGGAAGAAACATACATAGGCTATTTTTTGAGTTGGGTGGGGTGTGGGCCCCACCAGGACAAATCACTTCAAGGGCTAGGAAACCCATCATGCGGGTCCCGGATGAGATTGATGAAAGAGAGTAAAATGATTGTCTAAATATCTAGCTTCCAAAAATATAATTTCCACATGATTTTGCAAATATTGAAATTCATGCACAGATTTCGAGGTGAAAAGTCTGTTTTGCCCTTTTTCTAGAAAAATGCGATTTCGGAGTTTCGAAAATGGATGGAGAGAATTTAAAAGTTGTAAATGCTATTTTGACAATCAAAGGAATTAAAAATCATATTTTTCCAAATCACGAATAAATTCTCCCCGCACACACATGGGTCACACAGGCCACCCTCGGCCCGTGTCAAGCTAAATTCTGCGGCTCTCCAAAATTCCCAAAGCTATGGAAAATCTATTGAGCTCACAATCTAATCTAAACATCCTCTAATCGCACTTAAGATCTAATCTCAGCTTAAACGATGCTAATCAAGCCAAACTTGGGTTGGGGTCTTTACATCATTATATAGGAAAATAAGAAAACCTAGAACTAATATGTAACATATGATGGTCAGGATTAAAACATCAAATTAAAAGACATAAAGCACCTAAAATATAATTAAAAAATACTTAATAAAAGTAAAACTGATGGGTGAGGCCCATTGGCGGGTCGACTCATGGGGGACCATGGGTCTGTCCTGCATCACTGACTTTTCCAGATTGATCCCTGGGACTCCAAATTTAAAGTATCACCCCTGACCAATAGCCCATCTTAGGGAAAGCATTAAAAATAAAATAAAATAAAAACCAAAGCTTAATATCTTTGGTCTCCTTTAATGGGCTCCCATGGACCGACATATTATAAAGACGTGACTGAAAGCTTCACATCTATGATCTCTACCTGAGACTAAGAAATGAAAGTCCTTTGTTGACACTCTAATCATTGATTGATGTGATCACTTGTTATACATGATTATGTCACCATTTCCAAATGATCATGAATAGTGGAATTGTAGGGCACACCAAATGTAGTGGCACCTGTGAGGCTCACCATATGGCATTACTATTGTCGCGACCCCGGACTGGGCTCGCGGCCTAATCCGGGATTGGGACTAAGTAAATGATGGAGAGATAAATAAAGATGAAGATAATGATACTATGTTTGATGCCAATGCGTACACGGGTTAATAAAGAATGCATATTACCTGTGCACGTGATTTCCCACAGGTGTTCGTGGTGAGGATATCCCAACATCATGAATATTTTGTTAAGTGCGGAAGCGTGTAGAAAATCAAGTATGTAATTCATTTCCATAATAATAATACTGATTACATTTAAATAATGAGTATCAGAATGAGCAATGATCATTAGCGTTCCCCAAAAGTAATGTTAGAGTTTAAAAAAAAATTTAATTAATTACATTCCCCAAAAATAGAGGCCAACAAAGGCCAATATAAACAAAACAATAACCACAAAAAAATAGTTAACCACAACCCAAAATGTAACGTTTCTCGAGGCAACCGGATGTTTAAACAACATCATCGGCGCGCCACTCAACTAACTGCTGCGGTTCTCCGACCGCCTCCTCGTGCTCCTCCTCGGGGTAACTAATAACGGGACCTGAGTACCAAAAAAATAGACCAGACACGACGGTCTGGCAGGTGGATGAAAAGACATAATCATTCGATAATAAATGCATTTACCTTGGAAAACATTTAAACCTATTTAAACAATAACTTTCATGAAGTAAATGAATCATTTCATTAAAAACATATATGCAGTGTCAAACATGTAAAGGTAACCAAAGAATTCGGGAAACAAGCAAGATGGCAACCACACGAAGCTAAATCCTCTATCACCGAAGTGACAAGAACAAGCATATCAAGGCGTTGACCTTAGTCACCGAAGTGAGGAGGTACAACGAAATTTACATATATATACATAATATACGGGACATGACCACGGTAGCGAGCCGAGCATCAGGAACCATGGTAGCAATTCGCGGTATCGGGACAAGACCACGGTTCATAAACCGGGTAGCGGGATCCAAACTGCAGCTGGCGGGACAAGTGGGGGATCTCCAAGTCAGTTGATCAAACCGACGAGGTCATCCAAGCTTAGTGGTGCCGACTCATAGGTCAAAACATGGAAATCAAGACATGTGTAAAATAAATCAAGTGCAAGAATATAATCGGGCAAGACGGGAGTGCTCAAGGGCACAACTATCATATCATGTCGGGCATGCATCTTGGGACTAGCAATTATCACAAGTATCTTTTTTCAATGCTTTTGGGAACAACAGTCACATAGTGTAAATCTCGGGTACAAAGAAATACAAATGAACTATTGGAGTTTCGGACAAAACTATCAGGTTTAAAATTTATTTAAGGTGAATAGGGATCCCGTATGTCGATCTTAATAATGACTTGGTACTCTTTGAATTTGGAGACATTCCGGAATACTTATATACCTTGGAAATTTCTATAGAACTTCAATGGATCTTTGTGGTGTGGTTTCTCTTCTCAAATGGAATTCGAACTTTGCCTCATGGATCTTTCCAATAACAAGGGATTCCTTTAAAAACATTTTTCGAGCTCTAAAAGTGATTTAGACCCAAGGGGGGTGCGCTCGAGCGGACTAAGGGGCGCTCGAGCGGACCTGGACTGTGCAGGAAATCAAGCAGGCAGCAAGGCTGCCGCTCAAGCGGACAGTCATACTGCCACCCGAGTTTGCAGTCAGATTGACTGCGCACTCAAGCGGCCTAGGTTGCTCTCGAGCGGGCAGTCAATACTACTGCCCGAGAATGGCTTTTAAGGCCTTCCTTCCTTCTTTCTCATACACATTTAACCTGCAATGAAAAGGCCTCCTTGCCTCCAATAATTACTCATCAAACCTCCTCAAACACCACTTAACTCCCATCAAAACATCATTGAATATTTAACCCCCAAACATCACCTTCTCCACATTAAAACAATCACAAAAGAGAAGGAGAACATCCACCGCCACAAGGATTCATTTATGTCTTAAACAAGAGATAAAACAAGAGCTATAAACCACATTTTCAAGATAATAAATGAACTAACCAACCTTTTCAAGAGCATTTATTTCACATTGAATGCAAGTAAAACAAATCATTGATGGAAATAACAAAACCAATCATGTTTATCATGAAAACCATTCAAAACCCAAACATCAATTCATTCCACTTGCCTTAGAGTCTCTAACAAACAATCCAAGCTCTAAACTAGCTCTCCAACCCAAGATCACAAGCTACACACAGGAACCCCCAAATACAAACCCTAAAATGGGTCAAACAAGAAACAAGAAGATAGAATTCATGAAAACGAAAATGAAGGCTCCTCATAGGCTAGGAAACACAATATCAAAAGATTGGAATGATTACTTACTTGCAAAGTCTCAAAATGGATAAGGGTAGTTCAAAGAGGGTCTTGATATGACTAGATTCTTTCCCAAATGATATCAAGTAGAAGCTCTAAGTGAGGGGAAGAAGAAGATGACCTCCATTTGTGCTATTGGTGTAAGCTTGGTAGATTGAGGATGGAGAAGCAATAAGAAGAAGAAGAAAAGGGAAACCCTAGCTTGTTGTTTGGTTGAGCTGGAAAAAGGAAGAAGAAGAAGATGGATTCCTTTATATATAAGTTGAGTGTGGGCTCCACCACTAGGGATCTTTGGAGGCTGAAATCACTACTTTCGGTACCTCGAACGAAATCGACGAAGAAGGGAAAAATGATTACCGAAATATCTAGTTTCCAAAAAGTGTATTTTTCGCGGGTTTTGGGAATATCAAATTTTGGGTACAAATTTAGTGTAAAAAGACTATTTTGCCCTAAATACTAGGAAAAGCGGGTTTCGGGGTTCCGGACGAGTGCGAGATCAACATGAAAGTTGTAGGGATCGACGAGATGAGTAAAACGGGATCAAGACAAGAATTATAGGAATCTCGAGTAATCCCCCAAGTAAACGCAAGACTATAAAAAAGGAACCCCCAAAGGGTCGCACTAAACACAAGACAGTAAAAATTCTCCAAAGCTATATCAAGAACTGTACTAATCCAACATAGTCAAATTCTAATAATCACGCTTAGCACTAACACGCGACTTAATTAGCACTAATCGTGGACACTCAAGTCGGGGTCTTACAACTATCTTGCTTTTCTACGTAAATGACAGCATCACCGCTGGGACTGATCCCAATAGCATCCTCCAACTGAAAAAACCTCTTCATGATTCCTTCCTTTCGAAGGATTTAGGTCCCCTCATTTCCTAGAACTTGAGGTTCACAAATTCAAAGGAATACTTTTTGTCAACTAACATAAGTACATGAGGACCTTATTGTGCTGCCTCATATACAAAATATGACCCATCCTGGTTGATACTCCCATATAACTGAATGTGAAGTACATCAAAGATGAAGGCAATACTCTTTTAGACCCCACACTCTCGTTGATACTCCCACACTCTGTAAGCAGTGTTGTTTACCTGACAATTACTTGGCTAGACATTTCTCATGTGGTTATGTCAGTCAGTTCATGACATATTCATCTGGCCTTAATTTCTTGAAAATGTGAAAAGCAAGGTCAAGCTTTTAAATTATCTACAGAAGCTGAATATGGATCTATGTCATCTGCATATTCAGACATTTCCAATTTACGGGGGTACTCCAAAAATTTGAATTTCCATTTTCCACTGTAAGATGCTACTCCTCTTCATGCAGACAATACAAGTGCTATTCAAATTGCATCCCAATCCAGTCTATCATGAGAGAAACACATGATAGTTGATTGTTACTACATTCGAGAGGCCTTTCTTTCTTTTTTTTCTTTTAAAAAAGAGAAAAATTGAGTGGCCTTTAATGAAAAGATATTTACTCTAGCCCATCTTACTATGGATCTTCAAGTTAATGGAATCTTCACTAAAGCTCCACCGCAAGTTAAACTTCAATTCTTTGTTAGCAAATTGATGTAGGTTGATTCACCACCATCAATTTGAAGAAGGGTATTACTGTGGTACTGGGGACACAATATCTGTAATGCTATAATTTTAATCTATTTGATAGATATCATACGTGTGACAGATCTCTATGGATTTGGATGAGATACCAATTAAGGGAAATCATCCCAATTAAGGGAATATGATTGTTGTATACTTACTGTAATTAGTTTGAAACAGTCTTATTAGAAATGGTGGCCGATCACATTGAGAGGCTCTCAGTTTGAAATACTTTCTTCTTCAATTCTTCTTTTGTTGTCAAATGGTTTGCTTCATTCAAGGTTAAAGAAAGAGCAACAGATGAGTAAGGTAAAGATTAACAAAAAGACAGAGAAGTTAGAGATGCTGAACTACTTTGGTGAACAAAGTTGGATTCATGGGTAGAATTGCAAAATCAATGATTCCTCTAGAAAAGATGACCAATGATTCGTCTTAAAAAGCTCATCTCTCTCAGATGCATTTGTTCTCAGTCTCCGTCAATAGTTTCCTCTATGGAGTTGTCATGTCGATGTTGTTGTGGAGAACTACACAGCCAATGATAGAACAAAATCTCAAAAATAAGCATTTGCCACTAAGAGAAACAACGCAACATGATACAAAGAAGATATGATATTATACATCAAGAAGGAACATAATACAATTAGCAGAGAGAGAGAGAGAGAGAGAGAGAGAGAGAGAGAGAGAGAGAGAGAGAGATTGGGGGCCTATTGCCCACCTTTGATCAATCCAATATGTTTTGTGCACCCCCACCCCACCCCCGAACTGACACTGATTGTAATTTCACACTGTTCTAGACATTAACCACTGTTGGATTTTATACGATCACAGTGTATATCGATTAAACTGAGAACTTCTGAGGGCTACAGGAGCATTTGATCACCCTGACATCTTGTATTCCCTAATCCATGTCTAAACCTTTCCATTTTCTTGCCCCCCTTGATTGTCATGCATCGAGGCGAGCCCCACTGAAGGCGAGCATTTTCTAGTGTCCTGGATTTTAAATGGAAGCGTACGAAATTCATTATAAAATTAATAAAACCTGCTTAATTGATTTTTTTTTCTTAGAATCATCCAAACATAGATTTTCAATGATCTCCACCTTGACGAGGATTCCATCTAGGTGCCAAAAAGATGCTCATCAATCCGTTCTCCAAATGAACCTCGTATAAAGTACAGACCTTGAGTAGATCATAAATTGTTTCCTAATGACATTTTTCAAGTGAGACTTTGTATCCTGATCTTTCAGTGGTTGTAGAACTTGTACGTATGTGCGACTAGAAGCAACCACATATGACTTAAAAGTACAAGTGAAATGAAACCCAAACCAAATAAAAAGCCACAAGAGGAAGCAACTCAAACCAATAACTTCAATACAAGTCTGCTGCAATGATGTGGACGTGGAGAAGGCACAATCAGTGAGAAAATACAATCTCTCAAAACCAGTGCAATCTCAAAAATGGAAAGAAAGAGAAATAAAATAATAATGTAAAATGACAAATGAATTGCACAAGCAGGCACTTCATTAACATATTGCACCTATCCCCTTTTCTTTTAAAGAATAAACTTTTTTTTATATGTAAAGACTGCTTGTTTTATGTTTGGAGTGTTGGATGTGAATCCCGGCTTTCAAATGCCCTAGGATTCCTCTAATGTTCTTTCAATGGTTCCAATGGTACCTGATTTGTTGATGAATTTGTCGTACACTTTCATGAGTAATGAGAGGCTCCTTCAAGTGCACAGTGGCGGACTGAATCACTCAATCCTGAAAGGGGGATGAGGACTCCCTTAGCTGTCCTGCATGGATAAAATGAGAGACGCCATATTAGTAGTCCTGAGGATAATCTCACATAAGGGCAAACCCATGGGGAGTCAGAAATCCGACTACATTTCCCTTTCACGTAAGGTGGTTGCAACGCAAACCAAACCAACATCATGGCAGATGCCTCCTTGGAAAATCCATAACGGACTCGAGAATTCGACACCAGTTGCCCTTCATGAATGATGAAGGAATGGGCTTCAGGAGCCACACTCAAGAGGCCATGTGGCTAAATTCTCCTCTTGTAGGGAAAGCTTCAAGGCTCTTCTATGTTTCTTCAAAAGAGAACCTAAGCGCAAGTCTCAGCTTGAGGGCTCTAGGATCTAGAGTTATGGTACATGAATACTTCAAAATTTGGCAACATATCGGGTCGTACTGTATTCGATACTTCACTTTTTTGTGTAAAATCCGGTCCCTGCCATGTCTATGGTGTATCTAGGCATCATAGATCTATAGTGAAGGGATTTTTCTTTGGTGATTTTTCCTGAAAGAAAAGATCCTTTTTGGGATCTTTGTGATCTATAGGTTTCAAATGCTCTAGGATCCTCTTTTTATTTTGTGATCTATAGTTTTCAACTGCTAGAAGCCATCTTTGTGCATGCTTTCCACTTCTTTTGCATTTGCAGGTGGTAATGGGTACACTTGCACGTCCTCTGGAGAGTGAAGTTCAGTACAGTTGTAGAGTCCACATCAACCTGTAGTGTCCAAGGCGTGTGCAGACTGGGCCATGGCATGGGATGATAAGTCGGAACTGCCTAGTAGTGCTTGTAACCGACTGCCATGTGTCACCATCTGCTGACCCTTTTTTGTTTTTTTTTTTTTTTTTTTTGGCAACCATCTGCTGACCCTACATGTCAGATGCAACATGCTAGATAATCATTTAATATCTCTAATTTTGCTTGCTACATGTCACCACATCGGGAACCCGTTTGGCACAATCTAGTTAGTTATTTCTGATTGAAACTTCAATTTGTATTTTCATTTCATGCAATTGTGGAATATTGCAGGATTTCTTTGTGAGGGATATCGAATTAGGAAATCAGGTATCGACTGATAAGTCAGTTTTGGGGATGGAGACCTTTTCTAAGCAGGTACATCACATTTCCTTCAGTTGCATACAATTGTTTACCTCATCTACTATGCTCCATTCATTTGAAGCTATATATCTCCGCAATTAAGCATGTACAATAACTTATGCCCACTTTATTGCTTTTGTTTGGCAGAAAACTTTTCTACAAAAAGTCCGTCTTTTTCGAAGTACAAGAATATATTGTGCACTTAATCTGTTGGATAATCTGTTCATTCTCTTTTAAGCCTTCTTGTCTAATCTTTTTCCTCAAACTTTATTTTAGGTACGAGAAGTTGAGAAACAAATGGATAAGCTCCTTGTGCAGCTTCAAAAACTTCAGGTGTGCGTAATCCCAGTTCTTGAACGCTTCATCGTCCAAGGAGGATATCTCATTTAACATCTTTTGGACCTTAGTCTCATTTTTTTTTTCTGATTTATTACTAATTATGTTGTCTTCTTCTCCGTTCTGTTTCATTATTTATGTTTTTTAGGCTGATCTTCAGATTTAAGAAATGGTCGAAATCCTAATAGTATTTGTCACGCCCCCAAAAGTGAAACCGGGGTTATGCGTGAAATTAGGGCCAATTAAAATTTTTCTAATGTTAATCCAATGCAACCTGGCCCTAATCATGTCCCATCCGGATCGAAGATCGCTGTGAGGTGTAAACATTTCCTCAAATATATATAACAATTAGCGGAAGCTTCATAATTGCAAGTGGTATCTTAAAGATGTATAGTTTAAGAGCAATTACTGAATATCATATCTAGAGTTCAAGTTTGAGACTGTTAACAAAATATTAATAATAATAAGAATGCCACACTAAAACTAGGCCTAATCAAAAGATAATAAACCAAAAGAAGAAACTAATCAGATATAACATGAAGGCTCTCGTGTACGGGGTCGATACGGCTATACTATGCCGTCCGTACTGTACTCTAGGGAGTCATCAGGCTGATCCGCCTGAACCTCCTCCGTCGCTTCCTCCTCCTCGGGGTAGAAAGGCTCGGTACCTATGCACCAAGAGTAGCATCATCAAACACAACGGTCGGCAGGCAGATAGATATATAAATCACTAAAGATATGCAGTACTAAAGAGAGTAAACAATAAACAAGATCATATGAAATGCATAGCGGTCTGATTATACGAAACGCATTGCATTTGAATCATAAATAGACTATCAAAGTAGGCGGTCCACATATGCTAATTACCACGGGATAGTGTCATTGCCCTCCCTTACTCACATTGAGTCGTGGTGGAGATATAAATAGTTTGGGATCATAACCCTTCAATCAAAGTGTTCAAAGTGGTGTCCATTACACCTTGGTGTCCATTACACCAAATCCGAACTGCAGACGGTCTTCTTGGGCTCATGCGGCTCAGGCCCCGTGGGCTCTGGCCCAATCTTGCCTCAAGGTTCTAGATCAAGTCCTCACACAGGTGGTGCCCCAGCTGTGTTGAACGTTAACAGCTGAGTGGTGCCTGACACAAGGAATCCTAAATAAACATCAGTGAGGGGCTAGGTTTTCTTGCGCGAACAAGATTCAACAATATTAGAGAAACTACTTTATTCCAAATCAAATCAAACTTCAAACAAACTTAAATAGTAGTTCTCTTCAAGCCTTACAATCAAAGCCTCCTAGCCTCAACACTTCAACCAAACCTCGAAACAAACGGAACATCAAAAGGGATCCTAAGTTCATCATCTAAGTTCTCAGTGTGATCCACAAACAAAGTAAAGCAAACAGATCTATTGAACATGTTCATTACATGTAAATAGTACCAGACGGTACAATGTAGAATCAAAAGCGATAGACAATCCAATCCTAAGTCAATTGTTATTCCCGGAGTCTCGTACAACCCTACTCAGTCAACGAAAGGAATTAGGGTTCGCGATACCCGAACGGAATCTCTTCGTGCATAGATATAAAAATGGTATCCCGTTGTCCCATTCCGTTCAAGATTGAGATGAATTGAAACCTGAGAAAACGGAAATAACTACGAGGAATCATCTGCTCAAAACGCTCCTCGTACAAAGTCAAATGAGCCAAGGTTCCACCTAAGTCCATCCATTTCTAAGTCAAAGAGGCCCTTAAGAAAGAACCCCGGTTCATCCTCGGTCAACCGCGTGGTTTCAGAAAACAGAATGAAGCTTCTGTAACCGAATTGAGTTGGGGAGAAACTCCCTTTTCATCCACACCTGCAGACAAATACAAGAATAGGGCCTAGCCCTCTCCACATACATCCATACCCCCTCTCATCAAGTCCATCATCTAATATCCATCTAATTAAGAAATTATTTCATTAAACAATTAAACATAATTATCATGTTCTCCAAATCAAAGACATCAATGAGCATATGGTTATCTAAATCATCATTAATCATCAAATCAAGGAAAGACAAACATATCAAAGCTATTATATAAATATCCACTTGCCTTTGGTTGAAAATCCACAAATCCTAGCCCAATGCCCAACAACCAAACCTAAGAAAATATTAGCAATATAAAAACTAAATTAAAACATAAACCAAAAGAAATGAAGGCTCTAAGCTACCTTATCACACTACTATACCCAAAGTAAATAATCCAACCTAAGGGGAAGAAGAGCTTACCAAATAAATGGGTGGATGGAGTGGTGGCTTGCAAATTGGAGATTGTTGAGCTTGCGGGGTCCACGCGGAGATGATAGTGATGATTGGAGGTTGTGGGGCCCACTTGATTTGGTGGCCCACTAAATTAGTGGTGATGTGGCTCTTTGGTGGTCCATTGTCAAGGAGGAGGGAAAAGATAGAATGAAAGAAAGAATGAAGAAAGAGAGAAATAAAGAAATAGAAAATGCAAATGGTGAAATGGGTGGTGAGAAAGAAGTCAACGTTTGACAGTGAGTGGAGTGAGGTGAGAGAAAATGATATAAGGAAATGGGTGAGGTGGGCTGGATTGGTGAGATGAGTGAATTAGAGAGGGAGAAAAAGAAAGGAAGTAAGAGAGATGGAATGAGATGGGTCCACGTTGCAGCAAGGGGGGGAAAGAATTAAAGAAATAAAAATAGAGAAAGAAATAGTGGAATGGTGATGGAGAAGGTGATTAACGCTGGCAGCAAGGAGAGTGGAGGGAGGAAGAGAAATAAAGGGAGAAAATAGAGAAGGAAAGAGAGAAACAGTGATGGGAAAAGGATGGGAAAAACAGAGAGAGAGGGATGGAAAAAAAAAAAAACAGAGATAGAGAAATGGAAAAATAGAGAGGTGGGTTCGGTGGTGGTGGGTAGTGGTGCAGGTGGATCCGGCAACGACGACGGCGACGGTGAAGCTCCGAAACAGTAGGCAGTGAGTGAGATGAGGGAGAAGAGAAGAGGAAAAAGAGAGAGAGATGAGGGCTACTGCTGCTGGGAAGAGGGAGAGATGAGAGAGAAATGAGAGATGAGAGAGTGGAGAACTTGGTGGGGGCGCTGGCCGGCGACAGTGATGGGGCGTCGTTCGGCGGCGGCAGCGAGAGTGAGAACGAGAGAAAGAGAGAAAGAGAGAAGATGAGAGGAAGGGGCTGCTACTGTTGTGAAGATGGGGAAAGGGGGTTGCTCAACGTGACCTAAATAAAGAATGGGGGTGAGAATTACCAAACAGCCCATTTGGGCCTTGGGTTGGGTTCGGGTCAGGTTCTTGGGTCGGGTCCGGATTGGGTTGCAACAACAGGGTATCCAAACAAACTCGGACTCGCGCGAGACTTCGCACGCATGAGCCACACGTCAAACCCGACTCGCTAAGACTCTAAACACACTTACTAACTAATCACACAATTAATTAATATTAATAGGAGATTAAGGGACGGGGCGTTACATCCTCCCCTCCTTAGGATATTTGGTCCTCCAAATCCCTACACACCTCTGGCAATAACTCGGGATACTTCTCCTTGACTTGATCTCTGAGTTCCCAAGTTGCTTCCCTTGGACTGTGATGCTCCCACTGTACTTTGACCCAATGAATGGTCCTTGTCCTCAACACTTGCTCCTTAGTATCAATGACCTTCTTCGGTCTCTCCACAAATGTAACATCTGGCTGAACATCCAAAGACTCGTGATGTAGCACATGTGAAGGGTCTGGTATGTACTTCCTCAGCATGGAAATGTGAAAAACTCTGTGAACTCCCGCTAACTCTGCTGGTAGTATCAATCTATATGCCACTTCGCCCACACGCATATCAATCTCAAACGGTCCAATGTACCTTCTAGCCAATTTCCCTTTCTGACCAAATCTCATTGTTCCTCTAGTCGGTGAGACTTTGAGAAATACCTTGTCTCCTACCTGAAACTCCAAATCCCTCCTCTTGGGATCTGCATAGCTCTTCTGACGGTCTCTTGCAATCTTCAGCCTGTCGACGATCTGCTTCACCTTCTCACTGGTATCACTAATGATCGAAGGTCCGTGAAAACTTCGAACACCAATCTCTTCCCAACAAATCGGGGTCTTACACTTCAGTCCATACAATGCCTCGAACGGTGCCATCCCGATACTGGAGTGGTAACTGTTGTTGTAGGCAAACTCACACAAAGGAAGACTCTTCTCCCAGTCTTTTCCGAAATCTAGAACACATGCCCGCAACATATCCTCCATAGTCTGGTTGGTCCTCTCCGTCTGTCCATCTGTCTGAGGGTGATACGCAGTGCTGAAACTCAATGTAGTACCCAAAGCTGCTTGCAAACTGACCCAAAATCTGCCCACAAACCTCATATCTCTGTCTGAAACAATGGACTTTGGAATTCCATGCAATTTGACGATGTTGTCGATGTACTTATGTGCCAAGATATCCATGGATCCTTTCATCTTCATCGAAATAAAGTGTGCTGACTTGGTGAGTCTGTCAACAATCACCCAAATACTATCATTGTCCCTCGTGGGTGGCAATCCTGCAACGAAATCCATGGTGATGTGCTCCCACTTCCATTCCGGTATCTTCAAGGGTTGGAGTAACCCTGGAGGTTTCTGATGCTCAACCTCCACTTGCTGACACACTAGGCATCTCGAGACAAATCCTGCAATGTCCTTCTTCATGTTGTTCCACCAGTAAAAACTCTTCAAGTTCTGGTACATTTTGGTGCTCCCTGGGTGAATAGCATAACGAGAATGGTGTGCTTCAACCATAATCTCGTTCCTCAAATCATGTACACCCGGTACACATAATCTGTCCTGGCAATACAACACTCCATCTATAAGTCTGAACTCTGGCCTGTCTGCTATGCTGTCTATCAGTCTGACTAACTCTGGATCCTCTCTCTGACTGTCCTTGATTTTTCTAAGAATCTCTGGTTCCCAAGTAAGCATGTTGGCAATCATGACTTTCTCACTCTGAGGCTGGAACTCTATGGCCAAATCTCTGAATAACTCTGTCAAAGACCACTCTGTTTGTAAGCATCCGGTATTCGCTGTCTTTCTGCTCAATGCATCTGCAACCACATTTGCTTTCCCCGGATGATACTTTATCGGAAAATCGTAGTCCTTGATGTATTCCATCCATCTGGTCTGCCTCATGTTCAAATCCTTCTGACCAAATAGATACTGAAGACTCCTGTGATCCGAGTGAACCTCGAATTTCTCTCCGTACAGATAATGTCTCCACATTTTCAGTGCCATAACCACTGCTGCAAGCTCCAAGTCATGGGTAGCGTATCTCTTTTCATGTTCTTTCAATTGTCTGGACCCGTAGGCCACTACTTTTCCTTCCTGCATGAGTACACATCCCAATCCAATGCCTGAAGCGTCTGTAAAAATCACAAACCCTCCATTCCCTGTAGGTAACGTAAGAATAGGGGCTGTGGTCAATCTGGTTTTCAGCTCCTGAAAATTAGTCTCACACTGCTCTGTCCACACAAAAGGAACATCCTTCTTTGTCAATTTGGTCAATGGGGCTGCTATACTGGAGAATCCCTTCACAAATCTTCTATAATAACCTGCCAAACCGAGAAAACTCCTGATCTCTGACACTGACTTCGGGCTCTGCCAATTGACTACTGCCTCAATCTTCGCTGGATCTACTGATAAACCTTCCTTAGAGATGATGTGTCCAAGAAAAGACACTTGTTCAAGCCAAAATTCACATTTACTAAGCTTGGCATAGAGCTGGTTCTCTCTCAGAATCTGCAATGAACTTCTCAAATGCTCTGCATGTTCATCTCTGGACTTCGAATAGACTAGAACATCGTCTATGAATACAACTGTGAACTTATCTAAGCATGGTGCAAAGACTCTGTTCATCAAAGCCATAAATACTCCTGGTGCGTTGGTCAACCCAAATGGCATAACCAAGAACTCATAATGTCCATATCTGGTCCTGAAAGCTGTCTTCTGCACATCTTGATCCCTGACTCGTATCTGATGGTACCCTGATCTCAAATCTATCTTAGAGAAATGCTGTGCTCCCTGCAACTGATCAAACAACTCATCTATCCTGGGTAACGGGTACTTGTTCTTGATCGTAACCTGATTCAGCTGCCTGTAGTCTATGCACATACGCATCGATCCATCCTTCTTCTTCACGAACAAAACTGGTGCACCCCAAGGTGATACACTCGGTCTCATAAATCCTCTATCCAAGAGATCCTGCAACTGAACTTTCAACTCTCTTAGTTCTGCTGGAGCCATGCGGTAAGGTGCTTTCGATATTGGTGCCGTTCCTGGCACAAGCTCAATCGTGAAATCAATCTCTCGAATCGGTGGTAATCCAGGTATCTCCTCCGGAAAAACATCCGGGAACTCACAAACAACTGGAATATCCTCCACCGCTTTGGATAATTTATCCTCCGTGATAAATGCCACATAGCCTTCACATCCACTCCTAATCAATCTGTCTGCCCTCAAGGCTGAAATGACTCTAGTGGACATGGGTCTCCTTTCTCCAACAATCTCAACACTGTCTGCTAATACTTGCAATCTGATTGTCTTGTTGAAGCAATCCATAACTGCTCTGTAGGTGGATAACCAATCCATTCCCAGTATCACATCAAAATCTTTCATCCCAAGGATGATCAAATCTGCAGATAGGATAAAACTTCCCACCTGCACTTTGCATGCCGGATAATAGGACTCACACGGTATTGTCTTCCCTAAGGGAGTACTAACAAGCAAAATGCAATGCAATGGAGCTATGTCTCCCACTAAACATGCAGCAAATATAGGAGACACAAAAGAATGCGTGGAGCCAGAATCAAATAGGACTCTAGCAGGTACATCTGAGATAGAAAGTGTACCTTCCACCACTCCGCCTGCTTCCTCGCCCTCCTGCTGATCTAAGGCATAAAGCTTTCCATACTGTTGAGGCCTTTGTTGCTGCCACTGCTGTCCATACTGTTGTTGCCCTTGAGGTCTGTGCTGTCCATACTGTTGGCCCTGTGGCCTCTGCTGTCCCTGGGGCCTCTGTTGCCCTCTATTCTGTGGGGGTGCTGGAAGTCTAAGCTGCTGTGGTTGCTGCGGTGCCCGAGGCTGCTGCTGAGGTGCCTGCCTCAAAGGCTGTGCTGCCACTGGTGGTCGAGGAGGTGCGTTCCTCACACCCTGCCCTTGTGCCTGAGGGCAATCTCTTATCTGGTGACCCGTCAAACCACACTCAAAGCAAGCCCCTGACTTCCATCTGCAGTTCGCAGACGCATGCGAATTCTTACCACAATGTACACAATGAGCCCTATGTGCCTAGTCAAACCTAGGCTTCTTGCCCTGCTGCTGGTACTGCTGCTGTGGACGCTGCTGTTGCTGATACGCTTGCTGTGGACGCTGCTGAAACTGTCCTGAACCAGGATTCCTAGCTTGCACCTGTACTTGCTGAAGCTGCTGTGCATATAAGGTCTTCTTCCGAATGGACTCCTCAGCCCAATATGCACGCTTAAGGTTCTCTTCATATGTAACTAGGGTGACAGATGTCACCTCCATCTGAATATCGGGTCTCAGTCCCCGAATGAACCGCATCACCTTATCTGCCTCGAGACGAACCAGAGTCGGTGCAAACCTAGATAGGTTGGTGAAATTCTGCTCATAAACCTGAATGGTGTCCTCTCCCTGAACCAAAGTCTCAAACTCAGCAAGCTTCTGTGCCTGGATGTGGGGTGGAATGTACTTGGTACGAAATAGTGTCTGAAATGAAGTCCAAGCAATGTCCTCCTCTATCGTGTCGAAAGGTGTCTTGACAGATTTCCACCACATCTCTGCCACTCCTCGGAACATATAAGCTGCTAACTGAATCTGTTCCTTCCCTGAGCACTGGAAGACCTGAAAGATCTTTTCCATCTGAACTACCCACTCGTCAGCATCAAGGGGGTCCTCATTCCCAAAGAACACCGGCGGGTTCCTCTTCTTAAACTTGTCATATATGTCATTCAAATCTGTCACCCGAGCTGGCATGATGACCTGAGCTACCGGAGCTGGCCTTTGCAAGAATTGTAGCATCTGATTCTGAAAGGTAGCCTGGTCTTCCCGCTGTTTGTTCTGATCTTCCCTTTGCTGGGTTTGGTTCTGTAGATTTGCCTCTTGGGAAGTCACGAATGCTTGCATTAGCTTATTGAATCTGGCATCTACAGAATCATTAGCACTAGAACTGGCATTGTCGTTGTTTTGGTTACAGCGAGTATGTCCTCCAGCCATTCTGAAACATAAGAAACGTTAGTCCTATAGGACTCAATCTAGCATGCAAACTATACAATCTACAAAAGCTAAGATACCCAAAGAAAACCAATCCTCACACGTCTTAGGTTTCTACTTGTTTTTATTCTAGAAACCAGTAATGCTCTGATACCAACTTGTCACGCCCCCAAAAGTGAAACCGGGGTTATGCGTGAAATTAGGGCCAATTAAAATTTTTCTAATGTTAATCCAATGCAACCTGGCCCTAATCATGTCCCATCCGGATCGAAGATCGCTGTGAGGTGTAAACATTTCCTCAAATATATATAACAATTAGCGGAAGCTTCATAATTGCAAGTGGTATCTTAAAGATGTATAGTTTAAGAGCAATTACTGAATATCATATCTAGAGTTCAAGTTTGAGACTGTTAACAAAATATTAATAATAATAAGAATGCCACACTAAAACTAGGCCTAATCAAAAGATAATAAACCAAAAGAAGAAACTAATCAGATATAACATGAAGGCTCTCGTGTACGGGGTCGATACGGCTATACTATGCCGTCCGTACTGTACTCTAGGGAGTCATCAGGCTGATCCGCCTGAACCTCCTCCGTCGCTTCCTCCTCCTCGGGGTAGAAAGGCTCGGTACCTATGCACCAAGAGTAGCATCATCAAACACAACGGTCGGCAGGCAGATAGATATATAAATCACTAAAGATATGCAGTACTAAAGAGAGTAAACAATAAACAAGATCATATGAAATGCATAGCGGTCTGATTATACGAAACGCATTGCATTTGAATCATAAATAGACTATCAAAGTAGGCGGTCCACATATGCTAATTACCACGGGATAGTGTCATTGCCCTCCCTTACTCACATTGAGTCGTGGTGGAGATATAAATAGTTTGGGATCATAACCCTTCAATCAAAGTGTTCAAAGTGGTGTCCATTACACCTTGGTGTCCATTACACCAAATCCGAACTGCAGACGGTCTTCTTGGGCTCATGCGGCTCGGGCCCCGTGGGCTCTGGCCCAATCTTGCCTCAAGGTTCTAGATCAAGTCCTCACACAGGTGGTGCCCCAGCTGTGTTGAACGTTAACAGCTGAGTGGTGCCTGACACAAGGAATCCTAAATAAACATCAGTGAGGGGCTAGGTTTTCTTGCGCGAACAAGATTCAACAATATTAGAGAAACTACTTTATTCCAAATCAAATCAAACTTCAAACAAACTTAAATAGTAGTTCTCTTCAAGCCTTACAATCAAAGCCTCCTAGCCTCAACACTTCAACCAAACCTCGAAACAAACGGAACATCAAAAGGGATCCTAAGTTCATCATCTAAGTTCTCAGTGTGATCCACAAACAAAGTAAAGCAAACAGATCTATTGAACATGTTCATTACATGTAAATAGTACCAGACGGTACAATGTAGAATCAAAAGCGATAGACAATCCAATCCTAAGTCAATTGTTATTCCCGGAGTCTCGTACAACCCTACTCAGTCAACGAAAGGAATTAGGGTTCGCGATACCCGAACGGAATCTCTTCGTGCATAGATATAAAAATGGTATCCCGTTGTCCCATTCCGTTCAAGATTGAGATGAATTGAAACCTGAGAAAACGGAAATAACTACGAGGAATCATCTGCTCAAAACGCTCCTCGTACAAAGTCAAATGAGCCAAGGTTCCACCTAAGTCCATCCATTTCTAAGTCAAAGAGGCCCTTAAGAAAGAACCCCGGTTCATCCTCGGTCAACCGCGTGGTTTCAGAAAACAGAATGAAGCTTCTGTAACCGAATTGAGTTGGGGAGAAACTCCCTTTTCATCCACACCTGCAGACAAATACAAGAATAGGGCCTAGCCCTCTCCACATACATCCATACCCCCTCTCATCAAGTCCATCATCTAATATCCATCTAATTAAGAAATTATTTCATTAAACAATTAAACATAATTATCATGTTCTCCAAATCAAAGACATCAATGAGCATATGGTTATCTAAATCATCATTAATCATCAAATCAAGGAAAGACAAACATATCAAAGCTATTATATAAATATCCACTTGCCTTTGGTTGAAAATCCACAAATCCTAGCCCAATGCCCAACAACCAAACCTAAGAAAATATTAGCAATATAAAAACTAAATTAAAACATAAACCAAAAGAAATGAAGGCTCTAAGCTACCTTATCACACTACTATACCCAAAGTAAATAATCCAACCTAAGGGGAAGAAGAGCTTACCAAATAAATGGGTGGATGGAGTGGTGGCTTGCAAATTGGAGATTGTTGAGCTTGCGGGGTCCACGCGGAGATGATAGTGATGATTGGAGGTTGTGGGGCCCACTTGATTTGGTGGCCCACTAAATTAGTGGTGATGTGGCTCTTTGGTGGTCCATTGTCAAGGAGGAGGGAAAAGATAGAATGAAAGAAAGAATGAAGAAAGAGAGAAATAAAGAAATAGAAAATGCAAATGGTGAAATGGGTGGTGAGAAAGAAGTCAACGTTTGACAGTGAGTGGAGTGAGGTGAGAGAAAATGATATAAGGAAATGGGTGAGGTGGGCTGGATTGGTGAGATGAGTGAATTAGAGAGGGAGAAAAAGAAAGGAAGTAAGAGAGATGGAATGAGATGGGTCCACGTTGCAGCAAGGGGGGGAAAGAATTAAAGAAATAAAAATAGAGAAAGAAATAGTGGAATGGTGATGGAGAAGGTGATTAACGCTGGCAGCAAGGAGAGTGGAGGGAGGAAGAGAAATAAAGGGAGAAAATAGAGAAGGAAAGAGAGAAACAGTGATGGGAAAAGGATGGGAAAAACAGAGAGAGAGGGATGGAAAAAAAAAAAACAGAGATAGAGAAATGGAAAAATAGAGAGGTGGGTTCGGTGGTGGTGGGTAGTGGTGCAGGTGGATCCGGCAACGACGACGGCGACGGTGAAGCTCCGAAACAGTAGGCAGTGAGTGAGATGAGGGAGAAGAGAAGAGGAAAAAGAGAGAGAGATGAGGGCTACTGCTGCTGGGAAGAGGGAGAGATGAGAGAGAAATGAGAGATGAGAGAGTGGAGAACTTGGTGGGGGCGCTGGCCGGCGACAGTGATGGGGCGTCGTTCGGCGGCGGCAGCGAGAGTGAGAACGAGAGAAAGAGAGAAAGAGAGAAGATGAGAGGAAGGGGCTGCTACTGTTGTGAAGATGGGGAAAGGGGGTTGCTCAACGTGACCTAAATAAAGAATGGGGGTGAGAATTACCAAACAGCCCATTTGGGCCTTGGGTTGGGTTCGGGTCAGGTTCTTGGGTCGGGTCCGGATTGGGTTGCAACAACAGGGTATCCAAACAAACTCGGACTCGCGCGAGACTTCGCACGCATGAGCCACACGTCAAACCCGACTCGCTAAGACTCTAAACACACTTACTAACTAATCACACAATTAATTAATATTA
The DNA here is from genome assembly GCA_028538565.1 of Umbellularia californica. Classification (NCBI taxonomy): domain Eukaryota; kingdom Viridiplantae; phylum Streptophyta; class Magnoliopsida; order Laurales; family Lauraceae; genus Umbellularia; species Umbellularia californica. Next base: position 42,536,750 of record JAPQWN010000008.1, read on the forward strand.
ATAGGAGATTAAGGGACGGGGCGTTACAGTATTGCATATAGATTCCAGGTATACTTATGTAAAGGGGATTTTTACCAAAAAATTATAAAGAATTTTACTAACTGCCAGGGATTAAAATTTTTTCCAAAAGGGATGATCATAAGTTTAAGATTTTTTCTTTGACTAAAGTGCCTATGAGTTGTTTCTGCAATAAATTTAGAGAGAGAGAGAAATTCTGATTTCTAGGTTTGATTTTAGAAATCCAACCGGTTATCGATTATTATACATTCAGCAGAAAATGGCGAAGGAAGCATTATGCGATACCGAAAGAAGCTTTCTTGACCTTCTATCTCCTTCTCAATAGTTGAACTGTTACACGACTTTTCATCGTCAAGATTAGATTCCATTGGCTATCGACACTAGAGAACATTTCTCCTACTGACAATTGGGCCACCTGTGATTAGAGTGCCCCTTTCATGCTCCCTACCATATGACATGGCAGCACACCCAATTCTTTTTCCCATCTAACCTTTACTCCCTATTAGATTGTATATACCCAAAGAAAAGAATCCCAGAAAAGCTCATGCTTAATATATCCTTAAACTTTGAAAACTATTAAAAGTCACAAGTACCGTAATCTAGGAGGGCTATCTCTAGCCAGATGACTAGCTAAGAAAGTGTTAGAACTGTATTCTTCTACCAAAAGACTATCTAAAAGCGAAGTTGGAGCATATAAAGATCCCTAAAACATAACTAAAAAAATAAAAAAAAAAAAGCTAATAAGAATAACTAGAATTGTTGAAATTTAACAAGAAGTCAGTGGCCAGAAAAAACACCCGTTTTACATTAAAAAAAAAAAAGAATCATAAAAAATCACTATTTAAATGTCACATGGATGCTTAAGCAGGGAGAGGAAGAAGAAAAAACTGCTGGTGGATGAAGGTCAAAATTTCAAATTAAGAAGAAAGGTTGAAGAATTTTGTTAGGTATCGGGTTCCTTCAAGTCAAACATAGGTTGAGATATCGCAACCTGTTGGCATTTCCGCCAGGAGAAATATTATTAAATTGCTGTTATCCCTTTTTGGAAAAAAATTCTAATCTCTATCACAAATTAGCATTTTGTAGAATTCTCTATAATTTTCTTTGGTAAAAATTCTATGTTAAATTAAGATTGATTTGGAGGAACTGTTTGATTGTACCATTTGTTCGGCCATACCAATTTTACGAGTGAGGACAATATTGATAACGTGTCATGTTGAAGCATTTCCCAAAAGTCTCCCACATCGAATGATCTTGCACTTCCATTTCTGCCTACATTAAATGTGAACCATCAGGTGTAGTTTTCATGCACAAGTAGTCCATAAATTCTTTGCTTTGTATGAGCAGGGATTTATTATTGTATGTATAACCCTGTGATCGCGCTCAACTAATGAATGGTTCTTATGTACATTTGCATTTCTGGACAGATGTGGAAACTGCAGTTGTTAAGATTGAGTATTATATCATAAATATATTGCCCACATAACAAGGATCCTCTTATGAAAATAGGAATTAATTCATTTGTATTATAAACCACAAAATCTATCCTAAACTCTTCGATTTACATTTTTTATAATAATAAAAGACAGATCACCATCCTCATCATCATCATCGAAGCCTTGTCCCATCTATGTTGGGGTCGGTTACACGAATTCTATTTCTACATTTCGATCTATCTTGAGCCAAATCCTCATATAAGTTACACTTCTTCATAGGTCGTTAAAAGACAGATCCGTTCCCATTTTTAACTTTCCCTGCTAGGTCATGAAAATGAGATATTCACTATTCCCTAGGTGGAATAAACCCATTTGGATTTCCGCAACCCTTTGAACTTTTTATTTTTCATTCTTTTGTACAACCCTTTGAAGTTACTGTTCATTTGCAAATCTACTTTTCAATAAGAGTCTCTTCGGTTACTTTGAGAATATAGAACACAGAACTATGGATCAAAATAGCGGCCGCTACGCTATAGTGCTATTCACATCTGTAGCGGCCGCTACGGAGTGTGAAAATTTTCTACTTTTCAAAAAATTTCAAAATGTATAATAATGCTTATTTCTTTTCCTTTTCTCTCCAAATAACATTTTTATGCAACTATTCTACCCTTTTATATTTAAAAGAATACCAAAAAGCACATGATCTTGCCGAATTACAATGGATATGGAGAGTTCTTGTCAAGGTTTCTTCTCTAGGTATATCCTATTAGACACCCCCTTTGGTAGATCTATTCTTTTCTCTAGTTACTTTTAAGTCTTAAGTCTTGATTTCATAACAGTTTTTTTTTTTTGTTTTTTTTTATTTATTTTTTTGCGAGCCTTTTATTAGTTTCTAACTTAGCATAACTAAGCAACATGAATACATGAGTACACGTGAGAAAAATGATCATTACTATTATTTTCTATTTATACAGCGATATAGGACCTCATACAATGAGGGGACCGCTACGCCCGCCGCTATCGCAATTTTCATCATTGCACAGAACATGCAGAGAAAGATAGAGACCGAAATCGTGTGTCCCCTTTAGGGTTCATCTCTTCTCACTATATAGGGATTTAAAACCCTATTCAAAGAATCCTAATACAAATACGAATCCCAAATTATAGCTACCTAATATAGAAAGTGTTCTTAAGTTATGACTAGACTAATTGTAATTTAACTAAAACACAAGATCTAACTATAATACAATTATTGGGCCTAATTGGGCCTGCATAGGATGGGCTTGATTGACACCCACTCTCAAATTGATGCCGGGGAGTCATATAACAGTAATTTAGTAACCAGAAACTGATGTCGAGGCTGAGGAAGTCCTTTGGTGAAGATATCAGCAAACTGAAGCTCGGTAGGGACTTGAGGTAAAGAAATGACATCACGCTTAAATTCATCCCGAATAAAGTGACAGTCCACTTCAATATGTTTGGAGCAATCATGGGAGACAAGATTCTTAGTTATCCTGATAGCCTCGGTATTATCTGCATGAAAGGAAGTAAGAGAGGATTGAGCAAAGCTGAGATCCGAGAGAAGTCCCTTGAGCCATAAGATTTCAGAACAGGCAAAAGACATTGCCCTATATTCAACCTCTATGGAAGATCGAGAAACATGCTCTTATTTCTTGTATTTCCTAGAAATGAGAGAATTTTCAAGATACATGCACCAACTAGTAGTAGACCTACATGTATCCTGACTACCCGCCAAGCCAATGTCTGCATAAGCGGTCAACTGAAGAGGATTATCCTTGGGTTAATATAAATCACGAGTGATACTGCCCAACAAATACACGATAATGCACTTGATAGCAGTAAGATGAAAGTGTCTCGGAGATGTCATGAATTGGCTCACAAGATTGACAGCACAGGAGATGTCCGGTCAAGTGATGGTGAGATAGACAAGACTACCCACCAAGCGCCTGTAGGTATGTAGATTAGGAAGAAGGTCACCATCATCTTTACTCAATTTTAGATTGACCTCAATAGATGTATCAAAGGGCGAAGAGTCTTGAAAATCAGCAAGCTCAATAATATCAGATGTGTATATTTGTTGATTAAGAAACAGGCCTGTGGGAGATTGATGCACTTCTAACTCAAAAAAATAATGCAAGGGGCCCAAATCCTTCATATGGAAAGAATCCCTGAGAGAAGTTTGGATAGACTTGATCATACCATCATCAGTGCCAGTGATAATAATGTCGTCAACATACACAAGAAGAACAGTAGCACTAGTAGATGCTATTTTTAGAAAAGGAGACAGATTGTAAGGGCTTTGAGTAAAACCACTTGTGCATAGGCGACCCCTAAAAGTTTCGAACTAGGCTCATGTCGCGACCCCGGACCGGGACCCGGGCCCGCGACTGCGCCGCGGCGGCATGATTAACCAACACAAGACACACCGCCGCTGTTTTGATATAATTTCATTTATTTTCCCACAGGTTTCCGCGGTGAGGATCCCAAGACACGGGTCGAGCTCACACGAATGGGTATGCGGAAGCGTGTAGCAAAACAATTCATACAATCTTGAACGATAAGATACAAGAAGCATATATAATATGGAGACCAGGTATCAAAAAGGAAAGTCATCAAGCATTCCTATCATGATTAACATTTCAAGGTTTAACAAAAGTATATTAATTCAAGTTACACAACCCAAAGAGGCCAACAAAGGCCAATACAACAGTGGAACCCCAAAAGAACAACCCAACATAACCCAAGCTAGGTGAAACGAAAATCACGATCCCGACCGGCGTCTAGATGACGTCGTTGGGCTGCCACTCGAGTGCTGGGGGTGGCTCAACAGCCTCCTCCGGGCACTCCTCGTCACGCGTGAACACTCCTGCACCTGGACACCAAAATAACAAGCATCAAACACGACGGTTTGGCAAATAAACCATTTAGGCATGAATAATTGAAATAATGCTAAAACAGTTCAAAGTTTAAATACACGTTTCAATGCTTACGAAACTAGCACGAATACATATAATATCATGAAAAGATAAATCCACATGAGCTCATCCTTTCTCCGTCATACATGATGACAAGAGCAAGCACGCAAGACAAGCACGACAAGAAACACGATCCCACGCCACACAAGGTAGACGGGGTATCCGGCCGCGGAACCGGACCACGAACACGCACGATGTGTCAATTCAAGACACGACTAGTCTGCAGACAGTCCACGAGTTTAAGGACCCCCAGGTAGTGGATCAAGCTAAAAGGGCGGTCCAAGCTCAGTGAAATTCACTTATATCATGAATGCACAAAACACGGCAATACGCGATCGAAACACGACAAAACAAGAGGGAAATCATTTAACGAGCACGACGTAACAAGACTAGCAAAATAGGATAGCATTAATGCTTACAAACTTAATAGATGATTCCCTTTTTGATTCTTGAAACACATCTTAAAAACGACTTGCACTTGGAAATCAGACGAGAACATGATGGTGCATAAAGCATCATAAACAAAGGTTCAAACATAATTTTATCAAGCATGGGCTAAGACCACATCTTTGACCCTTGTGGAATTGAAAACCAAATGTTGAAATTCAATAAAACTTGGTGTCCCCGAAGGTATATTACATTTTGGAAATTTCAAGTGCACAAGGTCAACAAAAAGGGTCTAAGACCAAGTCTAGTTTTCATTCCTGCAAAATCCTTCAAAACAGTACCTTTTTGTAACTGTCGGTCAACGCTCGGTTAACCGTCGGTTAACCGAGGTCGATCTGTCGGTCGACCGAAGGCTTGACCGACAGATCCCAGCCCAGAATTGCTGCTCTCTGGAAATTGAACCGACAGATCCTCGGTTGACCGAATGTGAACCGACAGATGACCAGACAGAAAATGTTGCTATCTGGAAATTGAACCGACAGATCCTCGGTTGGTTGTCGGTCGACCTGTCGGTTGACCGACAGCGAACCGAGGGATGTCCTGACAGAAATGCTGCTCTCTGGAATTCGAACCGACAGATTTCGGTTGGTGTCGGTCGACCTGTCGGTCGACCGAAGTCGGACCGACAGCTGACCGACAGGCACGGGCAGTGCATTCTGTTCAGAATTTTTACAACTTTTTCTCCCTTCTTCACTTCCACATTTTTACCACCTGCACTCCCCAAGCCTCCATGCTTTCCAAGGGATTCATTATACACATTAAAGAGCATTCCATCCACAAATTTGTCCATTTATTCCAAAGAGAAACATCAAGGCATTCCCATAACAATTTCATGTAACTTTCAAAACCAACATGATTCTAAGAACTTAAATGAATCATCAGTAATAACACAAGTAGAGGAAGTTTACTAATGACTTAAGAAAACATAAACATAACATACATTAATAGGTTCAAGCAAAGGAAAATCATGTCTTAATGAAAGAAATGAAACCAAAAATGCAATGTACATGAAAACCTATAAGGTTTACTTGCCTCTAACCAAAGCCAATCCAAACTCCACTAAATCCAACAAGGATGGGAGCTCCACGAAATCTACACAAAACCCCCAAAATGGAGCATACAAAAATCAACATTTTGGCCAACATAAACCCCCATTTCGAAAATGGGTTTGAAATCATGATAAACAAGCTCTTGGTGAGCCTAAGAACATCAAAAGAAGGAATGAAAGAAGAACACTATCCTTGAGCTCGTTGAACAAGGTGAAGGGAGGTTGAAGATGATGAATAGTAGAAGGGGTTTGGCTCTAAAACGTGCCCAATCGAAGCTCGCGAAGAGAGGAAGAGAATGGCGGAAACGAATCGAAGATCGGAGCCTTCTTGCTAGATGGTTTCAAGGGAAAAAGATCAAGGAGAGGGCTGCCTTCTCCACTCCACTCTAGGGCAACCGTTGCAGGATTTTTTTGGAAGAAGAAAATGGAGGAGAGAGAGTAAGAGACCTTTTATATGGGTTGAGAGGTGGGTCCCTCTCTAGCTGAACTAGAAACGCTTAAAACATGGTCTTGTGGACCCCGGATGAAATCGACGAAGAAGAACAAAACGATCGTCGAAAAATCTAGTTTCAGAAAAGTATACTTTTGACATGGTTTCACGACTTCGAAAAGTGTACCCAGATTTTGCATGAAAAGACAGATTTGCCCTTATTGGGCCAAAACTTGGGTTTCTGGGCCTCAAATGCATGCAGCTTAAAAACGAAAGTTGCCATAAATAATAAGGCCATTCAAGAGAAATAAAAATCACATCCACATCAAAAATCTAGAACAAAAACCCATTCTTACACGTGCACTCAGGGCGTCCCTGAGCGTGTCTGACTCATACTAAACGTCCTCAAAATCCCCAAAACTATAATCCAGACTAAGTCTAATCACATTCTAACCCAACTAGTACTAGGACTCACTTAAGACTAAACGTTCACTTAATTAGCACTAATCGCGTTGGTCTGGGTCGGGGTCTAACATCCTCCACCCCTTAGGATATTTGGTCCACCAAATATAAACAATCTTACCTCTGGTAACAGGTGTGGATACTTCTTTTGGACTTGATCTCTCAATTCCCATGTGGCTTCTTCTGGCTCGTGGTTCTCCCAAAGCACTTTGACCCAATGGATAGTCCGATTTCTCAACTCATGCTCTCGGGTATCGATGATTCTAACCGGTCTCTCCACATACGACGCATCTTCTCGAATCTCAAGAGGCTCGTGTGGAATAATGTGAGAAGGACTGTGAACATACTTCTTGAGCATAGAGACGTGAAAGACATTATGTACCCCTGAGAGTTCTGGCGGTAACGCAAGCCTGTAAGCGACATTTCCAATCTTGCTCAAAATCTCATATGGGCCAATGTATCTGCTGGACAATTTTCCTTTCTTTCCAAATCTTAGAGTACCTCTGACCGGTGAGACTTTCAAGAACACTTTGTCACCCACTTCAAATTGCAATTCTCTCCGGCGAGTGTCAGCATAACTTTTCTGTCTGCTTCGAGCGATCTTCAATCTGTCCTGAATCTGCTTAACCTTGTCGCTTGTCTCTCCAACTATAGTCGGTCCATGAAAACTACGCACACCGACTTCTTCCCAACAGACTGGAGTTCTGCACCTCCTACCATAGAGTGCCTCGAACGGTGCCATTCCAATGCTAGAATGGTAGCTATTGTTGTACGCAAACTCGCAAAGAGGTAGGTTCTCATCCCACTGGACCTTGAAATCCAACACACAAGCACGTAGCATATCTTCAAGAGTCTGTATCGTCCGCTCTGACTGACCATCGGTCTGAGGATGATACGCTGTGCTGAACTGAAGTTTGGACCCCATGGATTCAAGAAGAGATTTCCAAAATCTCGAAACAAATCTGCTATCTCTGTCGGAAGTGATGGAGACGGGCTGACCATGTTTGCTAACAATCTCGTCAATGAATAGCCTAGCGAGTGGTGCCATATGCATCATGTTCCCAGTCTTCATCGGAAGGAAGTGCGCAGACTTCGTAAGACGATCAACTATAACCCAAATTGCATTGTTTCCTCTCTTGGTATTAGGCAAACCGGAGACAAAATCCATAGTGATATGCTCCCATTTCCACTCCGGAATCTCCAAAGGCTGTAACAACCCAGGAGGCTTCTGATGTTCTGCCTTGATCATCTGACAAGTCAAGCAACGAGATACAAAAGCTGCTATCTCTCGCTTCATATTATTCCACCAAAATCTGCTCTTCAAGTTATGGTACATCTTCGTGCTACCCGGATGTATAGAGTATCTAGTATGGTGAGCTTCAATCATAATTTCATTCTTCAAATCATCAACATTCGGCACGCACAACCGGTCACGAAAATATAACACTCCATCAGAAATTCTGAAATCTGGACGTTCTGCAATCTGATCTACAATCTTGGCCAATTCTGGGTCTTGCAACTGACTATCTTTGATTCTTTGGATGAAGGTAGGCTCAGACACGGTCATATTTGCCACTAAGACACCTCTCCTCAAGTGTTGTACCTCTACTCCCAGTTCTTCCAACTGTTGGAGAACACTAACTCCTCTCAAACTAGCCATCACTGCTGACTTTCTGCTCAATGCATCTGCCACAACGTTCACTTTGCCCGGATGATACTTGATTGGGAAGTCATAATCTTTAATATACTCCATCCACCGTCTCTGTCTCATATTCAATTCCTTCTGTGAAAACAAATATTGCAAACTTCGGTGGTCGGAATGAACTTCGAATTTCTCCCCATAGAGGTAGTGCCTCCACATCTTCAAAGCAAAAACTACTGCTGCCAACTCCAAGTCATGCGTTGCATAATTAACCTCATGATTCTTCAACTGTCTCGAACCATAGGCAATCACCTTGCCATCTTGCATCAATACACAACCTAATCCCACATTGGACGCATCCGTAAAAACAACAAATCCACCGCTGCCCGATGGTAATGTGAGGATTGGGGCTGTGGTTAACCTCTTCTTCAACTCCTGAAAGCTGCCTTCACACTGATCAGTCCAAACAAAAGGGACATTTTTCCGGGTCAACTTCGTCAATGGTGCTGCAATAGACGAAAAACCTTGGACAAATCTCCGATAGTATCCTGCTAACCCCAAAAAGCTTCTAATTTCTGTCACACTGCTGGGTCTCTTCCACTCGATGACTGCTTCTATCTTGGCTGGATCAACTGCTAATCCTTCTCTCGAAATAATGTGACCCAAAAAGGAAACTTGCTCTAGCCAAAATTCACACTTGTTCAACTTCGCATAGAGCTGGTGGTCTCTCAAAAGCTGCAACGATGTCCTCAAGTGCTCTTCATGCTCCTCCTTACTCTTAGAATACACGAGGACATCATCAATGAACACCACGGTAGAGTGATCTAGAAACTCTGCAAAAACCTTGTTCATGAGAGCCATGAAGACTGCGGGCGCATTTGTCAAACCAAAGGGCATCACTAAGAACTCATAATGCCCATATCTCGTTCGGAAAGCTGTCTTCGCCACATCAGACTCTCTAACCCGCAACTGATGATACCCTGACCTCAAGTCTATCTTGGAAAAGTGTGTTGCTCCTTGTAATTGGTCAAACAACTCATCTATCCTTGGCAAAGGGTATTTGTTCTTGACGGTCACATGGTTCAATCTTCTATAGTCGATGCACATTCTAAGGCTTCCATCCTTCTTCTTCACAAAAAGAACTGGCGCTCCCCACGGTGAAACACTTGGCCTAATAAAGCCCTTGCTCAACATTTCTTGCAACTGAAGTTTCAATTCTCCTAACTCTGCAGGAGCCATCCTATAAGGTGCAATTGAGATCGGTGCAGTCCCTGGAAGGAGTTCAATAGTAAACTCAACTTCTCTAACTGGTGGTAAACCCGGGATTTCATCTGGAAAAACATCCGGAAATTCACACACTACGGGGATATCCTCCACCCCTTGGGACTGTTTATCCTCCGTGATAAACGCTATAAATGCCTCACACCCACTGCTCACCAATCTATTGGCTTTCAAAGCTGAAATGAAACCACTAGAAGACTTCTTCCTATTTCCCTGAAACATCAACTCTGTCTGTGGCCCTTGCAATCTGAAGGTAATGGTCTTACCAAAACAATCCATGGTAGCATGGTAGGTCTCTAACCAATCCATGCCTAAGATAATGTCAAAATCATGCATGTCTAAAATTATGAGGTTGGCCGGTAATTTGATATCTCCTAACAAAACCTGACAACTAGGGTAAAAGGTCGTGCAAACAACATGTCTACCTACGGGTGTGGTGACAGTCAAATTATATTCCAATTCTGCATGCTGTGCATCAATCTTCTTTGCAAACAAAGGTGATAGAAAGGAGTGTGTGGATCCTGGATCAAATAAGATCTGTGCTTCTACTCCACAAACAAGAAGTTTACCTTCTATGACGTCACCCGCTGCTTCAGCGTCAGCACGGTTGATATTGTATACACGTCCCTGCTGGTGTGGCCTGTTCTGCTGCTGAATCTGTCTGCCCTGATTGTTCCTATTCTGCGGTGGACGAGCATTCTGGTTTGGTACTTGCCTGCCTTGTTGCTGTTGTTGCTGTGGTGGTCTCATCTGAACTGGTACTGCTGGATTCTGTGGTGGCATCTGCCTTGGCTGCTGATATCTGTTGGCTTGACTCTGGAGGTGTGGGCAATCCTTGATTGCATGGTCCATTCCTCCACACCTGAAGCAAGCACCCGTTGCCTTGCGGCATTCGTGGGTAGGGTGATTCTTGCCACAATGATTACAACCAGATTGTCTAACTTGAGTCTGTTCCTGTCTTGGCTTCTTGCCACCTTGCTGTCTTTGGTTTTGCTGATGGTAGTGCTGCTTTCTATCCTGGATTATCTCATTGTTAAACTCTTCAAATTTGTATGCCCGACTGACTGCTTCATCAAAGGTGACTGGTGGGATTATTCCCGAGACGTCCCTCTTGAGAATGGGATTCAGTCCTTCCAAAAACTTAGTTATCTTTTTCTGTTCAGTGTCAATAAGCTCGGTAGCATATCTGGCAAGCCTCTCAAACTTCGTGACATACTCCAAAACGGACATACTCCCTTGCTTCAACTGTTGGAACTCAATTGCCTTCTGTCTCTTAACATGGGAGGGGACGTACTTATCCGTGAAGTGTGCCTTAAAGGTCGTCCAAGCAACCTCATCTGCCATGACCTGGTATGGCTCTTTGACTGTTTGCCACCAATCGTCTGCAAGCCCATAAAATAGAGAAGCGGTGAGGTTCACCCTCTCCCTGCCAGTGCAAACAAAAACGTCAAAAATCTTAGCCGTGTTCGCGAGCCAATCATCAGCCGTCAAAGGATCCTCTTGCCCCGAGAATTCCTTGGGTCCCCTCTTCCGAAATCTCTCGAAGAGAACATTGACATCATCAGCCCTATTCTGGTACACCACATTTGGTGGGGCTTGATGCTGAGGTCTATTTTGGAGGGCTTCTAGAAGCTGCCTCTGTACTTGAGCCATTTCCTCGTCTTTCTTAGCCATTTGCTCTTGAAATTTTGCTTGCGTTTCATTGGCTTGCCTCTGTTGCTCCAACATGGCCTGTATCAATTGTTGGAACTGAGTAGCAGTAGGATTTTCAGTCGGTTCTGTCTCATTCTGATTGCTGCCTGAAGCATTGTGATTCGGGGCTTTACGTGGAGGCATGATGCTGCAAGACAATTTGTTAGCACATATATAGACATATTTGGGTTGGTCATGTTGTCTAGACAAACATTCTATCGAACTCACGAATCCTCGCCACGTTCCTAAGACTTTCTAGTTTCTTTTAACTGCCTGAAACATGTCCCGCTCTGATACCAGTCCTGTCGCGACCCCGGACCGGGACCCGGGCCCGCGACTGCGCCGCGGCGGCATGATTAACCAACACAAGACACACCGCCGCTGTTTTGATATAATTTCATTTATTTTCCCACAGGTTTCCGCGGTGAGGATCCCAAGACACGGGTCGAGCTCACACGAATGGGTATGCGGAAGCGTGTAGCAAAACAATTCATACAATCTTGAACGATAAGATACAAGAAGCATATATAATATGGAGACCAGGTATCAAAAAGGAAAGTCATCAAGCATTCCTATCATGATTAACATTTCAAGGTTTAACAAAAGTATATTAATTCAAGTTACACAACCCAAAGAGGCCAACAAAGGCCAATACAACAGTGGAACCCCAAAAGAACAACCCAACATAACCCAAGCTAGGTGAAACGAAAATCACGATCCCGACCGGCGTCTAGATGACGTCGTTGGGCTGCCACTCGAGTGCTGGGGGTGGCTCAACAGCCTCCTCCGGGCACTCCTCGTCACGCGTGAACACTCCTGCACCTGGACACCAAAATAACAAGCATCAAACACGACGGTTTGGCAAATAAACCATTTAGGCATGAATAATTGAAATAATGCTAAAACAGTTCAAAGTTTAAATACACGTTTCAATGCTTACGAAACTAGCACGAATACATATAATATCATGAAAAGATAAATCCACATGAGCTCATCCTTTCTCCGTCATACATGATGACAAGAGCAAGCACGCAAGACAAGCACGACAAGAAACACGATCCCACGCCACACAAGGTAGACGGGGTATCCGGCCGCGGAACCGGACCACGAACACGCACGATGTGTCAATTCAAGACACGACTAGTCTGCAGACAGTCCACGAGTTTAAGGACCCCCAGGTAGTGGATCAAGCTAAAAGGGCGGTCCAAGCTCAGTGAAATTCACTTATATCATGAATGCACAAAACACGGCAATACGCGATCGAAACACGACAAAACAAGAGGGAAATCATTTAACGAGCACGACGTAACAAGACTAGCAAAATAGGATAGCATTAATGCTTACAAACTTAATAGATGATTCCCTTTTTGATTCTTGAAACACATCTTAAAAACGACTTGCACTTGGAAATCAGACGAGAACATGATGGTGCATAAAGCATCATAAACAAAGGTTCAAACATAATTTTATCAAGCATGGGCTAAGACCACATCTTTGACCCTTGTGGAATTGAAAACCAAATGTTGAAATTCAATAAAACTTGGTGTCCCCGAAGGTATATTACATTTTGGAAATTTCAAGTGCACAAGGTCAACAAAAAGGGTCTAAGACCAAGTCTAGTTTTCATTCCTGCAAAATCCTTCAAAACAGTACCTTTTTGTAACTGTCGGTCAACGCTCGGTTAACCGTCGGTTAACCGAGGTCGATCTGTCGGTCGACCGAAGGCTTGACCGACAGATCCCAGCCCAGAATTGCTGCTCTCTGGAAATTGAACCGACAGATCCTCGGTTGACCGAATGTGAACCGACAGATGACCAGACAGAAAATGTTGCTATCTGGAAATTGAACCGACAGATCCTCGGTTGGTTGTCGGTCGACCTGTCGGTTGACCGACAGCGAACCGAGGGATGTCCTGACAGAAATGCTGCTCTCTGGAATTCGAACCGACAGATTTCGGTTGGTGTCGGTCGACCTGTCGGTCGACCGAAGTCGGACCGACAGCTGACCGACAGGCACGGGCAGTGCATTCTGTTCAGAATTTTTACAACTTTTTCTCCCTTCTTCACTTCCACATTTTTACCACCTGCACTCCCCAAGCCTCCATGCTTTCCAAGGGATTCATTATACACATTAAAGAGCATTCCATCCACAAATTTGTCCATTTATTCCAAAGAGAAACATCAAGGCATTCCCATAACAATTTCATGTAACTTTCAAAACCAACATGATTCTAAGAACTTAAATGAATCATCAGTAATAACACAAGTAGAGGAAGTTTACTAATGACTTAAGAAAACATAAACATAACATACATTAATAGGTTCAAGCAAAGGAAAATCATGTCTTAATGAAAGAAATGAAACCAAAAATGCAATGTACATGAAAACCTATAAGGTTTACTTGCCTCTAACCAAAGCCAATCCAAACTCCACTAAATCCAACAAGGATGGGAGCTCCACGAAATCTACACAAAACCCCCAAAATGGAGCATACAAAAATCAACATTTTGGCCAACATAAACCCCCATTTCGAAAATGGGTTTGAAATCATGATAAACAAGCTCTTGGTGAGCCTAAGAACATCAAAAGAAGGAATGAAAGAAGAACACTATCCTTGAGCTCGTTGAACAAGGTGAAGGGAGGTTGAAGATGATGAATAGTAGAAGGGGTTTGGCTCTAAAACGTGCCCAATCGAAGCTCGCGAAGAGAGGAAGAGAATGGCGGAAACGAATCGAAGATCGGAGCCTTCTTGCTAGATGGTTTCAAGGGAAAAAGATCAAGGAGAGGGCTGCCTTCTCCACTCCACTCTAGGGCAACCGTTGCAGGATTTTTTTGGAAGAAGAAAATGGAGGAGAGAGAGTAAGAGACCTTTTATATGGGTTGAGAGGTGGGTCCCTCTCTAGCTGAACTAGAAACGCTTAAAACATGGTCTTGTGGACCCCGGATGAAATCGACGAAGAAGAACAAAACGATCGTCGAAAAATCTAGTTTCAGAAAAGTATACTTTTGACATGGTTTCACGACTTCGAAAAGTGTACCCAGATTTTGCATGAAAAGACAGATTTGCCCTTATTGGGCCAAAACTTGGGTTTCTGGGCCTCAAATGCATGCAGCTTAAAAACGAAAGTTGCCATAAATAATAAGGCCATTCAAGAGAAATAAAAATCACATCCACATCAAAAATCTAGAACAAAAACCCATTCTTACACGTGCACTCAGGGCGTCCCTGAGCGTGTCTGACTCATACTAAACGTCCTCAAAATCCCCAAAACTATAATCCAGACTAAGTCTAATCACATTCTAACCCAACTAGTACTAGGACTCACTTAAGACTAAACGTTCACTTAATTAGCACTAATCGCGTTGGTCTGGGTCGGGGTCTAACAGCTCAAGGAGCTTGCTTCAGACTATAACGAGACTTCGGTAGGCAACAGATAGATTTCTTAGATGGAGAGATGACTCCCCATGGAGAAAGGCATTTTTGACATTTCATTGTGTCCTACATCACATCCATTTGGTATAACGGCCATGATTTAGAGGCAGCAATAGCGAGAAGTAACTGAACTGTAGTCATTTTTGCCATAGGTGCAAACGTCTCCTCGTAGTCAATCCCATATCCTTGCCTATTACCGAGTGCCACAAGTCTAGGTTTGTGTCTATTCAAGGAGCCATCATATTTAAGTTTGATGGAGTAAATCCATTTGCTACCGATGGGTAACTGTTGAAGGACAATCCACAATGTCACTTGTGTGATTCTAATCTAATGCATCCAATTCTGCCTTTATAGCTTGGTTCCAACTATCATGTTGTACTGCCTGCAAATAAGAACTTGGAATAGAGACAGAATAAAAGGTTGTCATCAAGGAAGTGTGGGTGAATCCATACCACTGAGGTGCTCTAGAAGTTCTTGAGGAGCGACGCATGATATGAGGAGTTGTGGATGTTGGAAATGGGTGGGCTTTGTGGATAGGTTTAAAAAACTTTTGACCCACTTGACTCAAGGATCAATTATCCATAAGGCTTCAAACCCAATCCAGGATCCAATCCTCAAATTTATTATACAAAATCAGTAGAAAAAACTATCTCTAAGATAGAAAATAGCATCACCATGCAACCACAATAAATCTACAACATACAAGGAATAAGTTTTACCTTGAGAGCTCAGTAGTGCTCTAATGGAGAAGTTGACAACTTGTTGGATGAAGAACTCTTTCTTTCTAAAAAATTAGAATCTCCAAGACCCAATCGTCTTTCACGCTATGTCCCGAATCAGATCTCTTTTCTCAAGAAGATGGGTGGGATCTTTAAGAGAAACCAACTAAAAGCTCTAAAGGAATCTGGAAGGGAACTAGAAGAGGGAAAAGAGAGGGCGTGCAACACTGGCACAAATAGGGGGCTGGACGTCTAAGACTTGGGCGTCCAACTCCTTGGGATTAGGGTGTGGACGTCCAATCCTCTCTCCTCTATTTATAGCACAAGAACAATCTCCTCTTACTAATTAAAATAGAAGTCACACTTCCATTAAGAATTAGTAACTAACTACTTTCCAATTATTATTAGAAGTCTCACTTCCATAACAATTAGTAGCTTATTATTACCAAGGATGAAAATAGCTGTAGCGGCGGGTGTGGCGGCCCGCCGCCAAACTGCTATGAAGCAGGCGATACGTAGCATAGCAAGAATACGTAGCAGCGTAGAGGTGCGATTTGAAAAAATCGCCAAAAAAATCTGAAAAAAATCCAGAAAATCTAGAAAATTGTAAAATGAAAGAAAATGTGGTTCTTATACTTCAACATTTATGATTCAAATTCAATCAAGTGAATGAACTATGAAGTGATCAACAATCAACATTCAACACCAATTTAAAAATGACAAAGAATAGAGAGTTAGTGAAGGAAATAGGAATACCTTAATCACCACCAAAATGAATGTCTACCAAGATTCAAGGGGCTATGGTTATCCTCATCCCCATCAGTGTTATTATTTTCATTGGCACCATATTGGATTTGATATTGATGAGCATTGGGATCTACAAATCCAAAGAAGGCCGCCGCACCTGCATCAAAAGAACTTGGAGGAGGTGGAGGTGGTACAGGTGGATTTCTACCATATTGCGTTTCACCATAGTCACCATATGAGTATGACCCCGAAGTTGAAGACTGTTCTTCTCCTTGTTGTAATTGATCATACGGAAAATAGTCAAAATACTGTGAGGGTCTTTGTCCACTGTAACTAGGGTTCCACGAATCAGTCCATGATGCCGCTTGTTGTCCTCCAACATCTCCACCCATATTTCCTTGCTCATTACTACCTTCAGCCCCAGGTGGTGAATCTCTTTGGCGCCGTTGATAACCACGGCTTGGATCAAATCTTCTAGATGGAGGTAACTCATGTACTTCCTCTATAGGAATGACATCGTCTTTATCATGCTAATAGTATTCACTAGTACCACCTGTCCCACTGTCTCCTGCTCCTCCTCCATCTCCACCATGGCTACTCGAAGAGATGGTGGTGAAACTAGCTTTCTCAGAAGCAGGTTCTTTCCCACTCCTCCTAGTCCTACTGGTACCTTCTCCCTGAGGTGGCTGACCTTCTGCAGGTGCCTCACCCATATCCTCATCTATCAACTTTTGAACCGTTTCCTGAAACTTCGGATCTGAATCTAGCAGTGGATCCTCTATCTCCGCTAACCATGGGAGTATGGGATCGTACTCTCTGAATATGTGATCCAAATTAATAGGACCATAAGCAGGATCATCCCTTGACCTTCTCTCCCTAATTCTGTTTCTCAACTTCAGATTGTAATGACAATATACAAGCTTGTTGAGTTTCTACATGGTAAGCTGATTTCTGGCCTTCGTGTGGATCAAAGAGAAAGTGCGCCAATTTCTTTCACAGTTGGAAGATGTTGTAGTTTGACTAAGGATGCGAACAGCCGCTTTCCTTAGATGTGGAGCACTCTCTCCAAAATTCATCTACCAATCAGCTGAAATGCAAAAAATAAATAAAGAAAATTAGATATTCGTAATCCTCAAGTCCTTCTAATCAATTAAGATAAATAAATCAAGATTCAAGACTATTGGGTGGGGTCTTTTGTTCATAGTCATACCAGGTGGCATCCTTCCAATCGATCGTATCACAAGAGGGTCAGCAAAGGTTTATCTCCTTTGTGTATACATAGATATCTACAATGTGAAAATTAGATATAAGCATGTATGGAAATTGGCAGTTGGTAGCATAATTAAATTCTCGTAAGTAACCATCCACTCACCTCTTGTATTGCATCAATTTGATCATCTGCATTTAACAATCTTTTCAGTACCTCCCTTAATCCTACCCGCAAGTCCGTATCTATTGCTTCGGTGTGTAGTTTGACATTGCGGTAATAGAATTCTGGATTCAAAAAATAACCTGGATTATAAATATGTAGAATGTACTGTGAGCAAACAAGATAATAGATATATTAGTTAGGGAAACAAAAAAGTATCAAATTCAAAGATATATATTAATTACCTGCAGCATGCAATGGATGGTGCAACTGATCGTTCCAATGGGCATCAATAATCTTTATATATTTATCGTGATATCTAACATTTTCTATAATGGATTGCTTTGCCCGATCCATTGCTTCATTTTTAAAGCCCATTGTCGGCTTGTCATCACCATCTACAAGCCGCAACACTTTAACCAAAGGCTCAAAAACCCGTAATATCTTCCTCACTTTTTTCCAAATCTTATTATCCCTCATAAGGTTTGGGACTTCAAACCCCGGACCACTAGTTGCATTGCCCCATTTCGAATAAAGCCATTCTTCTGATGCAAACATCTGAATGAGCTCCATTCTAAACTTTACAAGGCTTTCCATAGCCAGAAAATGAGTTGCAAACCTAGTTATTCCTAGACGCAGCAAGGCATGGTTATTTGTGTATCTTTTCATCAAGCTTAACACCCATGAATGATCATATATAAATCTTGTAATTCCTCTACATGCCTTGATCATTGAAGCCACTTTTGTCTTCCTTCCAATCTCTTCCAAGATGAGATCTATGCAGTGTGCTGCACATGGGGTCCAGATAAATGGGTCCTCTTCTCCATTAATTGCAAACATGCTGCCTTGAAATTGGCGCCATTATCTGTAGCAATCTTTACAATATACTCTTCTCCCACACTCTTTACAACTTTATCTATAAGATTGTATATATATGTGGTTGTCCGTCTATGTTCACTTGCATCAATGGACTTCACAAAGACGGTCCCAGCGATTGAATACACCAAAAAGTTTATTAATTGTGTTTGGGTGCCGCTGGTCCACCCATCACACATGATGGTAACACCATTCTGTTGCCACATGGGCCTAAACTTTTCCACCTAAGCCTTTATTTCTCTATATTCTTCTTCAAGATATTTAGTGCCCACATCATATACGGAGGATGCCTGTATACCCCGCCCAACTTCGGCGGCAACATCAAGAATAGTCTGGAAATATGGGGAATCTATTGTTGTAGGTGGTATGTTCTTGTGAATTAGCCATTTTGCTATAGCTTTGGCCAATCTATCTCTTGCAGCCTTCATTACCCCTTTCACAACACTAGATATTTTTGGTTGTTTATCTCCCTCTTTTCTATGTGCTAGAAGATCAACAGGGGGAGGAACTGCTCTTTTCTTAGAGATAATCTCTACATCAACATCCCGTTCTCGGGTTCTAAATGCCCTACGCATGGACCCCGCAATGCCCTTACCCTTGCTTAGCACAGATGCAGATGAGCCCCCTGCATCATAATATCTGCTTCCAGCAAATGCACAACGTTCTTGTTCTTCTTGTTGACTCATCAAAGACTCTCGGCGTGCAGCCTCCATCTGTGCATCTTCCTCCTCATCAAAGTATTCATCCCCAAATACATCATAACAGGCAGCATCAACATCTTGCCGCCTCTTTTCTTTTATCTCTGCTTTTCTTTATTTTGGCCAACCAAAGCTTTCATTTCATCCCTGACTTTTCTTGGTACTTAGTTACAACCAGCAATATTGTCAGAAATGTGGCCCAAGTGGTGCTTGAATCTTGTAATGCCCCCATTGGTCACTTTCCCACAAAACTTGCATTTGATTTTCAACCTATTTTTCTCAACTGCCTCACCAAAGCTCCATGCGGGATCGATATCACGAGACATTTTAAGTTATCAATTGGCAAAGACAAATAGACTGAATACCTGGCTCTTGCTATAAATATGAACAAGTAGTATGTTAAAAATTAAAAAAACAAAGAAACATGTTAGAGGAAACATATATATAATGTTTAGGAATTATTCTCTTGACATTTAATTGGTATTTCATTACATAAAGTATCTATTTTTTTTCAAAAAATAAATAAATCCGAAAAAAATAGAGAAAAATCAATAAACTTTCAAAATGTGATGGATTGATCTATGGGAAACAAAGATCTATCACTTAGAATGCATTTCCAAGTGGTTTCATGGGTTGTCCATGAGTATTCATATTTTTTTTTCAAAAAAAGAAATAAATCCGAAAATAAAAAATAGAGAAAAATCAATAAACTTTCAAAATGTGATGGATTGATCTATGGGAAACATAGATCTATAATTTAGAAGCAATTTCCAAGTAGTTTCATGGGTTGTCAGTGAATATTCACATTTAAAAAAAATCCGAAAATGAAAAATAGAGAAAAATCAATAAACATTCAAGTAGTGATTGATTGATCTATGGGAAACATAGATCTATCATTTACAAGCAATTTCCAAGTTGTTTCATTGGATGTCAATGAATATACACATTTTTTTTTCAAAAAATAAATAAATTTGGAAATAAAAATTAAAGAAAAATCAATAAACATTAAAGTAGTGATGGATTGATCTATGAGAAACATAGATCTATCATTTAAAAGCAATTTCCAAGTTGTTTCATGGGTTGTCAATGAATAAACACATTTCTTTTCAAAAAATAAATAAATCCGAAAATAAAAATTAAAGGAAAATCAATAAACATTCAAGTGGTGATCGATTGATCTATGAGAAACATAGATCTATCATTTACAAGTAATTTCCAAATTGTTTCATTGGTTGTCAATGAATATGCACATTTTTTTTTCAAAAAATAAATAAATCCGAAAATAAAGATTGAAGAAAAATCAATAAACATTCAAGTAGTGATTGATTGATCTATGGGAAACATAGATCTATCATTTACAAGAACTTTCCAAGTTGTTTCATTGGTTGTCAATGAGTATTCTCTTTTTTTTTTTCAAAAAATAAATAAATCCGAAAATAAAAAATATCAAAAAATTAAAAAAATCCAAAAATATGTGTGCATCATCAAAGGAAAACATAGATCTAACAATATTACAAGATAATGAAGAATTTATAGTACTTAGAGTCTTAGAGAGAGATGAAATGATCTCAAAAGTCAACTCCAAAAAATCTAAAAAAAAGAACATACCTTAAATAGAATCTTGAATCTTGATGAAGATGCTAGGATCTTGTCTCACTAACAATATTTCCTTATTTTGATGTTTGTTTTGGTGGATCTTGTGCTCAAATATGGATTTACAGCAGATGGGAGGCTTTTACAGTAAGAAGTAGTGAGTGAAGAAGGTAAAACGAGAAGGGAAAGCCAAAATGGGTCGTCTGGGGGTGTTTATAAACACCCCTGCTACGTGGCGGCATGTATTGGCCGCTACACATTTGTAGCGGCCGATACGATGTGAATCCTGCTTATTTCAAAATAGCGTGGCGGCAACTGCCGCCACGGCCGATATATCGGCCGCTACGTCGATATTTTCTTCCTTGACTATTACTACTATTAGAAGTCTCACTTCAAATAGAAATAGTAATTTTCTAATTCATTTCCTTTTAAAGTTCAATTGGAAATAGTATCTTTCTAATAACTTGGGCTAGCGTGGGGACCACTAGGGATTCCATAGAAAGCTGGCTTCAACTGGGACACCGCGACCCCATATCTCATGTGTAATCCGGGCCCACAGTTAATTGCAAATAACTCCACTATATAAATGCAATTGCGCTCCAATCTTAAGAATAAATTACAAAGAAGACCCTAAACTTCCCTATGACCACAATTATGCCCCTCCATCTATACCCATGGATCAATTGGTCCTGTCCACCAAATTGGATCCATATCTTATTATCCTTGAGACCCAATTAATTATATTAATCATCGGTACCTGTCCAATCAACTATTAATTGGAATCAATGCGCACTTACCAATGATAATTCCATTAATTGGCACAAGGGGATAATTAGGATAGATTCCATCTTGACCATTGAATGTTCCCACAGCTCTATTACCACATACCCAAAACACCGAGGTGTTGACCTACAATTGGCCTCACTCATTGGTTACTCAAAACAAATCAATAGACATAAACTTGAGTTCATTAATGTCTCAGGATTATGAGTCAATTGCTAGGGAATTATGAGAGCAGATCTTAAAGTAAAGACAGTGTTTCATAAGGTGCTTCTCATGGTCCTTCAATACATCCAATGTACCAGTACTATGGTCCAGAATCTTACATTCTGATGATCGAGACAAATCACACTATCTCATAATGATCAAAGTGCTGCAACCTTGTTAAATGAGATGCCCAATCTCATCATTGATTGTGATGATATTTAAGTATAAGATTTGTGACACATGTCTCCTGTATTTGGATCTCATCCATACACATGTATTACATCTAGTATGCTTGTGGACTCTAGTTCATCTCATGAACCATCATGTCATTCGTATTCGTTATGTGCAAGTAAATAATAAAACACCATTTATCTCATGAAAGGAAAGCATGATTATATTGATAAATAAAGAAATAAATCAATTTATTACATCATATAATGGATTGAGACCATATAAACTAACAGTGGAACCAGTTGCCGGCGGAGGATCAGGAAGATGGGCATCTGTAGTGGTAAGTTTTTCCCGACGATGATAAACAAAGTCAGGATGAAACCTAGTAATAGTTGTTTTATCTGAAAAACCCGGTAAGATAGCTGGAGAAGATGGATGAGGACAATCTAAGTGAGTATGGAAAAAAATACTGATTTTCAAAGAAAATAACATTGCGAAAAACTCTGATGTGACGACCAATGAGATTATAACAAACAAAACCTTTTTGATTAGTGGTATAACCCAGAAATGCATACTTGTGAGATTGTGCGGTTAATTTTGTTCGTTCTGTGGGAGGTAGATGATCGAAGGAAACACAACCAAAGGTGTATAGATGATCAAATACAGGATGTTGACCAAACACTTTAAAATGCGGTGTTAGTTGATCAATGGTAAGTGATGGAAAACGGTTTATTAAATGCACTGCAGTGGTGAGAGCTTCAGCCCAAAAACGAGGAGGAACTGATGATTCAATCGGTAGAGTTCTAGTTACATCAAAGAGATGCCTATTTTTCTGTTCCACCACTCCATTTTGTTGTTGAGTATACGGACAAGTACACTAAAAAATGATTGCATTAGTATTTAGGAAAGAATGGAAATCATTGGAAACATACCCCCCCTGAATCTGAGTTCAAAGTTTTAATGCATTTGGAAAATTGGGTCTTAACATAGCTAAGAAAAAATTGAAATGCACTAAGAACATCAGACTTAGAATGCAATAAATAAATACAAGTAAACCTGCTGTATTCATCAATGAACGTAACAAAGTACTTGAAATGGCCATGTGAAAGGTGAGAGGCAATGCCCCAAGCATCGCTGTGAATTAATTCAAAACATTTAGTGCTCGTGTTGTGGAATGAGGAAAAGGTAAAGTTTTACTTTTTCATAATTTACAAGCATCACATTTAAAAGAAATAGAATCAATAGGTTTATTTAATAATCCAGATTTAAACAAAGTAGTCATCGTAGAAGCATTCGGATGACCAAGTCTATTATGCCACAACCGAGAATTATTCTGAATAAAAAAACAAAACAACTAATGGAAAGTTTTATTCTGAATAAATGTAGACACTGGTAAGGAAAACAATCTGCCGCGCTAGGCCCCCTTGCGATCACTTCCTCTGACTCCCGGTCATGCACAACACAACTAGAAGAAGAAAAGGAGACATTGTAATTATCCTCAACAAGTTGACCAACAAAAACTAAATTGGTAGAAAGATGAGACACTAAAACATTGGTTAATGGTAATGGGCCAGAAGTATCACCAACAGAGGTGATGGGAACATGGTCTCCATTGGAGTTTGAACTGTAAGATTACCATTGTAAGGAACAACATACTGTAATTTTGTAGGTGAAGATGTCATTGTTGGAAATAGGTGGGCCTCTAGGATATTTCAAAAACTTTTGACCAACTTGATCTAGTGATCAACTATCCAGAAGGCTGCAAAACCCAATCTAGGATCCATGTCCTCAATCTCAGCCATCATGATCAGTAAAAAAAAAAAAAAAAAAAAAACCTATCAAGAAGATAGAACAGCAGCCAACAAGCATCCATAAAAAATCTACAACATGAAACGAAGTAAATTATACCTTTGGAGCTTGGTTGTGTTCTAATGGAGAAGTCGTGTCTTTCTTTGATGATGAAACTCTTTCACTTATCAAATAGGAATCTCCAAGACCTTTTGATCTTCCATGCTATGACCCGTAGCAAATTCTCTTCCTCAAGAAGATGGGTGGGATCTCCAAGAGAAAGCTCTTAAGAAAACTAGAAGAGGGAAGAGAGGAGCATGCGCAACTCTTGCACAAACAAGGCTTGGGCGTGATTCCTTAGGTAGGGATATGCATGGGACATCCAGCTTTATAATTTCCTTTATATATTGCTTAAAAGCAAGCTCCTCTTTGTTATCTAATTGAAATAGAAGTCTTACTTCTCTAACAATTAGTAACTCTCTTCTTTCTAATTTAAGTAGAAGTCTCACTTCCATTATAATTAGTAACTTACTATTACCACTATTAGAAGTCCCACTTCAAATAGAAATAGTAACTTTCTATTTCCTTTTAGAGTTCTACTATAATTAGTATTTTTCTAATAACTTGGGCTAGCGTGGGGACCACTAGGGATTCCTTAAAAAGTTGGCTCCAACTAGGACTCACGACCCCACATCTCATGTGCAATCCGGGCCCACAGTTAATTGTAAATAACTCCACTATATAATGCAATTGAATTTCAGTCTTAGGAATAAATTACATAGAAGACCCTAAACTTCCCTATTACCACAAGTAAGCCCCTCTATCAATATCCATGGATCAATTGGAATAAATCTATCTCTTCCAATCTGAGTTCCACGTCTTATTATCATTGGGCCCCAATTAATCACAATGATCATCAGTACCATCCAATTAACTCTTAATCGAGATGGGTGTGCACTTACTAATGACAAATCCATTAATTGGCACAAGGAGATAATAGAGATAGATTCCATCTTGATCATTCAATGTTTCCACAGTCCTATACCACATACCCAAGACACCGAGGTGTTGACCTACAGTTGGCCTCACTCATTGGTGACTCAAAGCAAATGAATAGATAGAAACTTAAGTTCATTAATGTCTTAGGATTGAGAGCCTATTGCTAGGGAATTATGAGAGCAGACCTTAAAGTAAAGACAATGTTCATAAGGTGCTTCTCATGGTCCTTCAATACATCCAATGTACCAGCACCATGATCCAGAATCTTCTATTCTGATGATCGAGATAAATCACACTATCTCATAGTGATCAAAGTGCTGCAACCTTATCAGATGAGATGTCCAGTCATCATCACTGGTTGTGAAGATATTTAAGTATAAGATTTGTTATATACGTCTCCCGTATGTGGATCTCATCCATACACATGTATTGCATCTAGTATACTTATGGACTCTGGTTCATCTCATGAACCATCATGTCATACGTATTGGTTATGTGCAAACAAGTAATAAAACATCATTCATCTCATGAAAGGAAAGCAATAATATATTAATAAGTAAAGAAATTCATCATTTATTCATCATCTAATGGATTGAGACCGTATAAACTAACAATCTCCCACTTGGGCTCAATGCCAGTCAAGGTTGCATCTCATGTATATCCCATCTACTTACTGCTCAAAGACATTGGTAGTCAAAGGCTTAGTAAAGGGATCTCCCATATTGTTTGCAGAGTCTATCTAGGTGATAGTAGTATCACCTCTCTGCACAATCTCTCTGACCATGTGTAACTACCTCTGTACATGCTTTTGGCTCCTGGGTTCCTTGGATTTATCAACTGCCCTGATGTTATCAAAGTAAATTGTGAGTGGCTATCCTTCCAAAAGTACCACTCCAAGTTCCATAAGGAATCTTTTTAGCCAATCTGCTTCTTTAGCTGCTTCTCAAGCCGCTATAACATAAACACATACCCAGAGGTTGAATCCTTATCTGACATGAAGTTAGAATCTGTGTATTCGACTGGAATCAGCTCATCACTGCTATAAATTAACATGTAATCTCTAGTCATTCTCAAGTATTTGAGAATTCACTTTACAGCATTCCAATGTTCAGGTCCTGGATTAGACTGATATTTGCTGACTAGGCCCACTGCGTGATAGATATCCGGTCCAGTACAAAGCATAGCTAACCTTACCAGCACCTTATCTATGTACGCATATTGGGATAAGCCTATCATCCTATTTTTCGGTCTCACTGGAGCTTGATTCCTAGGATGTGGTCGGCTTCTCCTAAGTCCTTCATATGAAAAGTCTTAGCCAACTAAACTTTCATTGTTGACAACATCCCTATATCACTTTGTAGGAGAAAGATGTCGTCGACCAGAAAAATTAACCTGCCTCCTTTACTTTTCATGTACACACATGACTCATCCGTATTTTGACAAAAAACAAATGACTTGATTGCCTAGTCAAAACGGATGTTCCAGCTTCGAGATGCTTGCTTCAGTCCATAAATGGACTTCTACAGCTTGCAAACCTTTTGCTCCTGGTTTTAAGCTATAAAACCATCTGGCCACACCATATAGATGTCTTCCTCAAGATGGCCGTTGAGAAACGCCGTCTTGACATCCATTTACCAAATCTCATAATCGATATGAGCCGCAATGGATAAGAGTATCCAGATGTACTTGAGCATGGATACTGGCGAGAAGGTTTCCTCATAATCGATACTCTCTTTCTGAGTATTTCCTTTTGCAACAAGCCTGGCCTTAAAGGTCTCCACTCTTCCATCCGGTCCTCCTTTTCTCTTATAGACCCACTTGCACCCAATAGGTTTAATATTGGCAGGCAAGTCCACAAGTGTCTTGACCTAATTGGAGTACATAGACTCCATCTCAGCTTTCATAGCATCTTGCCAGCGTCCCGAATCTAAGTCATTGATCGCTTCATCATAGTTATAGGGATCTTGTTCCGGCTCTTCCGGGACTGCCTTGTAAGACTCTCCCAAGAACGAGAACCTGTCAGGGGGTCTGACAATCCTCCCACTATGACGAGGCACTGGTGTAACTATTGGGTCTGATAAGGGCGGTTCTTCCTCAAGTTCGGTCATACTTGGATTTGTAGTTGATTGCTTTTGAATCTCTTTCAAGATTACATTTTCTAAAGATTTCCGGTTTATCATATAATCTTCCTCCAGAAAAACGGCATTGGTGCTGACCAGCATTTTCCGCTCTCTGGGATTATAGAATAACCAACCTTTAGTTCCTTTAGGATATCCTACAAACGTGCATACTTCCGACTTCGTTTCCAACTTATCCCTCTTAACCTTCGGCACGTGTGCCGGACAATCCCAAATGTGTAAATGTTGTAAACTAGGCTTTCGCCCGGACCACAACTCTGGAGGAGTCTTTGTTACAGACTTAGATGGTACGAGGTTCAGTATGTACATCGCAGTATCCAAAGCGTATCCCCAAAAGGATATGGGTAATCCTAAGAAACTCAGCATAGACCTGATCATATCTAAAAGAGTCCGATTCCTTCTTTCTGCTACTCCATTCTGTTGAGGCATACTAGGAGCAGACAACTGGGATAGAATCCCATTTTCTGATAAGTATCCCATAAAATCAGCAGAGAGATATTCCCCTCTACGATCTGATCGAAGAGTCTTGATGCTCTTTTCCTAATTGTTTTTCTGTTTCCGCTCAAAACTCTTTGAATTTTTCAAAAGCTTCGGACTTGCGGTGCATAAGGTATATGTATCTATATCTTGAGTAATCATCTGTGAAAGTGATGAAGTACTCATATCCTCCTTTGGCCCTGACATTAATGGGTCCACACACATCAGTATGCACTAATTCCAATAAATCTTTGGCCCTATTACCCTTAGATGAAAAAGGTCTTTTGGTCATTTTACCTTCCAGACAGAACTCGTAGACAGACATTGATTCTACCACCAATGAAGGCAAGATACCATCTTTCACTAGCCTCTCAATCCTGTTTAGGTTTATATGACCTAGCCTCAAGTGCCAAAGTTTTGTTGGATTAGATGAAGGTGACTTTCTCTTTAATGATGGTCTATTAATTGTTCCAGTATCATGTATCTCATGCATCATGGGAGTTTAACAAGTAAAGCCCATTGGTTACCTTGCCAGAACATATGAAAATACCATTCCTCTTTATGACTATTTCAGTACCAAAAGAAATAGAATAACTTTTATTCTTCAAACTAGAAACTGAAATTAAATTCCGCCTTAAAGACGGTACATATAATGTGTCTGACAAAACCAACTTATTATTTGAAAAACATAACGTAATAACTCCTACTGAAACAGCCTCCGCCTTAGCGTCAAATCCTAGGTTGACAATGATTTCCCCATCACTTAGCCTCCTGGTTTCCTTGAACCCCTGCAACGTATTACATATGTGATTAGTTGCCCCGGAGTCCACACACCAAGATTCTGAAGTACCAGTTGCAAAACTAACTTCAGAAATAAGTGACTCAATCATACTTGAGGTCTTCTTCTTAGACAGATATCTTGGACAATTCATTTTCCAATGTCCTGTCTTACCACAATGGAAACACTTTCCCTTTATTCTCGTACCCTTAGCCTTGGCCATACCATAAGTAGAACCATTCTCCACCTTAGGACCCTTGATGACTGATTTCTTCTTGCTATCTCGATCATTACCTTTCGGCTTGGTTCTAGCAAATGACTTTTCTATCATGAGGGGATTTTGCACTTTCATCATGATTTCCTCAGTCGATACCAGCTGGCGAGACAGCTCAGCTATGGTCATTTCCAATTTATTATAATTGGTCTCGAAATGATTGAAAGAATCCGGTAGTGACTGAAGGATCATGTCGATCCGTGATTCTGTATCAATCGTAACACCCAGTACATCTAACTCATTCAGTGTGAAACTCATTTTCAACAAATGTTCTTGTACTGGGATTCCCCCAGCCATCTTAGTGTTTATTAGCAACGTCTTAACAACTTGCCTAGTAGGTCTAACCTGGTCCGCAAACATCTCCTTTAAGTTCGATATAATATCGTATGATGACTTATAGGATTGATGTTGGTGTTGTAAAACACTAAACATGGATGCTTGTATAAAATATCTGGCCATCTCGTTGTCTTTGGTCCACTTGGTGTAAAGGTCCTCTTTATACTGTGGTGCATCAGGCTCAGGAAGGGAGGGTATGATAAGGACATATCTGCATCCTGAAGCTGTCAGGACAATATCGAGGGCCCTTTTCCAGTCTATAAAGTTGGATTCCATTAACTTATTTTGGTTGAGGATGGTCGCAAGTGGATTGAAAGTATTTGAATTCATGCTTGAAAATACTGTAGCACATAACCATACATTCAATTAATGAATTTAAATGACATTGGGTTTAGTATTCTACCAAATTTATGTGGGAATCCTCATAACTACTAAATTCAGAATACATCGGAATCCCAATCCTCCGGGGTATACCTCCTTGGGGAGTGCGAATACCACCTAGACTGGTGCAGATCAAAGTTGGTCAAAATTAGGATTAAGACTAACTATCCATGATCCCCTTCATTCATTATTATCTAGGTATCTCAAACCAAATAATGTATGACTCCCGATTGGCTTCGGTTTCTAAAATACATGAGGCAAATCCTTGGGGATATTACATCATTATTTTGGTTAAGTGTGACCCACCAACTAGCATTGCATGACAACCGTTATGGGCAGCTCCTCCTTAGGGAGTGGGCCCTCACCCCATCTCATCAACACTATCCATAGGAGATCCATATCTAGTAACCAAACAAATACGAGCCCTCCGTGGGGAACGGCCATTCTTAAGATGGCGCGAGGCTAATACTTTCTTTACAATGGACCTATGGTGGAAAACCATGGGATTTCTAAATATAATTGCCCTGCTCCCACTTAATATTTTAGAATTGAGGATTTTCTTATAGGTATATGGGCCCACATATATATAGACATCAAATCATCTCATGATATGACCAATGATTGGTTCCAAGTCAAGTTATTTTATGGAAAGTCCAGTTTCTAAGATTAGTGTTACCAATGGATCCATCTCATGACCCCACCAACACTAATTAGAACTCTTTCCAAAAATTAATTTGATTTGACCAATTTTGGAAATTGCTATGTTTGGATTAGATCTGGAAACTTTCTAAAACAAGCATTCATCAATAAATAGAAAGTGCTATAATTAGAAACTAGTCCTCTCCCCCACATGGCCCAGTTGGAATAGACTTCTAGACTTTCCAATGCTTTGGGATTCCTCAAACTCTTTGGGCATCTCCAAAACACCTTTTGGTATTCTTCAAACTCTTTGATTAGGAGTCCAGCTTCACTTTCCTTCATCGTCTTGGACATCTCCAGAATTTAGAAATTTGAAAAATTACATAAATTCCTATGTCTCTACAATTAGCCTTACATGGTAATCTAAACATGGAAATAAAAGGGCTATAGGGAAATTCACCATGCCTTGCCCTTTCGTGGGAAACCAAGGAAACCATGATGCCCTTTACACTTAGCCTCAAATAAACCAATAACCATAAAAGAAAGAAAAAAACATGTGGGCCATATGGGGAGGACAATATCACCTGCAAGTTAGTATCTCATACAACAAAGCATCTCATAAAACCAAGTTACCAAACCACAATGGAAAAACAAGATGCCAAAGTTTACCACTTTTTTAAAACATGACCTTCGCAAAGGGGGTCTGGGGGTGTCCCCCGGCGGGGTTCGAGCTGCGCCCCCGGCGGGGGCTCAGGGGTAGCGCCTCCGAACCAAAAAAATTCAGATAAAAGAACGAAGTGATTCTGCCTGGGTTCGGCTAGCCGAACTGGTCCCTACGGCTAGCCGACCGGACCTCTACGGTTAGCCATAGTGATCCGTGCGGCTAGCCGACCTGACGAACCCAAAATATTGGGTTTTTTCAGATTCGACTCCTGTTGTTCCCTAATCACTTCTAATGATCTCAGAAGGCTTCTAGTGGCTTCTTACCATCTTTCCATCATGATTAAAACCTTTTGTGACATTCCAAACATGGATCTACTACAAAAGTAAGCAAACCCAATAAAGACTGATCCTAACATAGTCCTCGCTCTATCCTCTTTGCATCTTATGCAAAGATTAGAACAAGATTACTGATCTAACATGATCAGAGATGAGGTATGGCTCTGATACCAATTGTTGGAAATAGGTGGGCCTTTAGGATAGGTTTCAAAAACTTTTGAGCAACTTGATCTAGTGATCAACTATCCATTAGGCTGTAAAACCCAATCCAGGATCCATGTCCTCAATCTCAGCCAGTGTTTTTAAAAGCGAGAGGAGCATCAAGGCACTAAGGTCTCCTGGGGCCTAGGCACTGGCTTCATTGAAGCGAGGCGCACATTGTAGATAAAAAAAATAGATATTTTGGTATAAACAGATAATTCAAAATTCAATATTGGTAAAATATAATAATTTACAAATTAAAACAAAAAGGCAAGAAATATTAGAAGAATCTTAAAAGTCATAAAGCATTAATCACTGTAGTTGGTGGAGATGACTGTTGTTGCTATTTGCTGCAGTGTTGCTGTTATTTTCTACAGTTGCAGTTGGTGGATGCACAGTTGTCAAATTGTGGGGCCCACACTATAAATCAAGCAGCCAATGCCAGTAAGGTGAGGCCCACATACTGTTAATAAAAAAAACACCCAAACCCGTGGCACAGGAAAAAAAATTTGCCAAAATCCTACATTCAGTGGGACCCATATAGCAATTGAGATTTTCAGGTGGGCCCCACAGGAGGATAAAAAAATCTCAGAGATTTTTCTTAGGTAAAAATAAGTGGGGCCCACCAGTGAAATCCAAACAGTCCATTCAGTAGGGATTAGTTGGATCTCTTAGGTGGGCCCACAGTTCTATGGAGAAAAGGGTAAAAGCTGGATATAGATCCATCAATTACCCAGCTGTTGGGCCCCCCTTGTCATGAAAAAGAAAAAAAAAAGAGAGACAGATAGAAGAAAGAGTCGACATGTGGAGGGTTGGGAGAAAAAAATTATAAAATAAAATGCATACCCGGACTGGGCAAATGGAAGAAGAGAATTCGACTGCTGCTCTTCTTTTTCTGGCTGCAGCAAGCAAACAAAAGGAGCCTGAACTTCTACAGTTCGGCTGATGCTCTTTTCTTCTCTCATTAGAGTGATGAAAGGGATTCAACTTCCAACAAATGAAGACTGCGAACATAGTCAGCGGCGAGTCAAGGAGGGAGGAGTCTGGGTTGAAGTAGCCGAAGAAATCATGGAGCCCGAGGATAGATGCAGCACAGATGCAACCCCTTTTTTTTCCTTTCTTTGGAAATCTATTGCAGCCCATTTTTTCCATTGGAAATAAAGGTTAGGGCCCACTGCCTTCACTACTCTTCTTCTTCTCCTCCTCCTCTTGACGTCGTAGCAGAGGACGTCGCAGCAGCAGAGGATGTGAGTGGCAGAAGTAGAGGACGTCACAGCTTCTTCTTCCTCCTCTTTGTTTTTTCTCTTTTCCCCCTTTTTTTCGTCTGATGATGCAACAGAAGGTAGGGCTTCTGCCCTCTTTCATTTAAATGAGAAAATTTGCATTTAGCCCCTTCATTTTCTTCTTTTTCATTTAAAGCTGCCTGCTGAGAAAACTTAGGCGCACGCCTGCTGCGCCTCGTGCCTGGACATTAGACGCGCGCCTTGTGCGCATATCCGTCACCTGTTCAAAGTCGCCTCACCTGCCCATACATGAGGTGCAGCAGTTGCGCCTCACTACGCCTGGAGCCTAGGCGAGCGCCTAGGCGCGCCTTTTACAACAGTGATCTCAGCCATCATGATCAGTAAAAAAAAAAACCTATCAAGAAGATAGATCAGAAGCCAACAAGCATCCATAAAAATCTACAACATGCAACGAAGTAGATTATACCTTTGGAACTCGGTTGTGCTTTAATGGAGAAGTTGCGTCTTTTTTTGATGATGAAACACTTTCACTTATCAAAAAGGAATCTCCAAGACCTTTTGATCTTCCACGCTATGACTCGTATCAAATTCTCTTCCTCCAGAAGATGGGTGGGATCTCCAAGAGAAAGCACTTAAGAAAACTAGAAGAGGGAAGAGAGGAGCATGTGCAACTCTTGCACAAACAAGGGTTGGGCTTGATTCCTTAGGTAGGGATATGCATTGGACGTTCAGCCTTATAATTTCCTTTATATATTGCTTAAAAGCAAGCTCCTCGTTTTTATCTAATTGAAATAGAAGTTTTATTTCTCTAACAATTAGTAACTCTCTTCTTTCTAATTTAAATAGAAGTTTTACTTCCATTATAATTAGTAACTTACTATTATCACTATTAGAAGTCTCACTTCAAATAGAAATAGTAACTTTCTATTTCCTTTTAGAGTTCTACTATAATTAGTATCTTTCTAATAACTTGGGCTAGCGTGGGGACCACTAGGGATTCCTTAAAAGGTTGGGTCCAACTAGGACTCACGACCCCACATCTCATGCGCAATCCGGGCCTACAGTTAATTGTAAATAACTCCACTATATAAATGCAATTGAACTCCAGTCTTAGGAATAAATTACATAGAAGACCCTAAACTTCCCTATTACCACAAATAAGTCCCTCTATCAATATCCATGGATCAATTGGAATAAATCTGTCTCTTCCAATCTTAGTTCCACGTCTTATTATCCTTGAGCCCCAATTAATCACAGTGATCATCAGTACCATCCAATTAACTCTTAATCGAGATGGGTGTGCACTTACTAATGACAAATCCATTAATTGGCACAAGGAGATAATAGAGATAGATTCCATCTTGATCATTCAATGTTTCCACAGTCCTATACCACATACCCAAGACACCGAGGTGTTGACCTACAGTTGGCCTCACTCATTGGTGACTCAAAGCAAATGAATAGATAGAAACTTAAGTTCATTATTGTCTTAGGATTGAGAGCCTATTGCTAGGGAATTATGAGAGCAGACCTTAAAGTAAAGACAGTGTTCATAAGGTGCTTCTCATGGTCCTTCAATACATCCAATGTACTAGCACCATGATCCAGAATCTTCTATTCTGATGATCGAGACAAATCACACTATCTCATAGTGATCAAAGTGCTGCAACCTTATCAGATGAGATGTCCAGTCATCATCACTGGTTGTGAAGACATTTAAGTATAAGATTTTCTATACATGTCTCCCGTATGTGGATCTCATCCATACACATGTATTGCATCTAGTATACTTATGGACTCTGGTTCATCTCATGAACCATCATGTCATACGTATTAGTTATGTGCAAACAAGTAATAAAGCACCATTCATCTAATGAAAGAAGAGCAATAATATATTGATAAGTAAAGAAATTAATCATTTATTCCTCATCTAATGGATTGAGACCATATAAACTAATAGTCATATGGTTACTTGTGCCAGAATCTAAGTACCACGCATGAGAAATAGACGAATTAGTACCTGAGATGTTCATGGATGCCGAGGCATTGATAATCATTTGATTTACTATTTCAGGAGTGAGAAGATTTAAGGACCCAGGGTGGGATGTGGAACCAGGCTATAAAGAAGAATCAAATGTAGGGTACCACCGAAGTCAGAGGGTGCAGATTGTTGAGAAGTCTCTGTGTAAGCACTAGGAGTTGACTGCACATTGTAAGTACCAGGGGCTGACGGTGCATAGTTACGGGAACTAGAATTTCGAGCCTTCTTCTGACATTCTTCAATAACGTGACCAATGGCCTTATAATATTTGTACATTTTGACCTTGCATTGATTTGCATAATGTCCATATTTCTGACAATTATAGTATTGAACTTTACTGATGTCCTGAGAAGGTGGTCTAGTTGTAGCTGCATAGGCAAGTGGAGCCTCAATAGATTTCTGTTGTTCCAGAGTCATTTTGGTAACCAGACGTTTTTCCGCTCGCAGAAGTTTCTGAAGTCAGTCATCTAAGTTTGGAAAAGGAGCCCGGCTCATTAAGTTTGATTTGACGGTCTCAAACTCCGGATGAAGTTTCATGAGAAATTGGTCCCGATGGCTATTTTGCTGTAAGGGAACTAATTCTGGTAAAAGTGCTGTAGACACAGTTGCAAACTTGATCTCGTCATATTCAGACCACAGTCGGCTAAACCCATTGTAATATAATCTTGTATAGACAGGGTGTCTTGAGAAAATTTGGAGATGTCGAGCTCCAAGTGAAATTGTCGAGCAGCATTACCTTGTTGATAAATCATTTTAAGATAATCCCGCATCTCACGGGTAGATTTGCAAGGCTTTAGATTGAGAATAAAATGGGATTCAACAGAGCCTAGTAACAAAGTTTTAGTTTTAGCATCCTTATTTTTCCAGACTGATATCTTCTTGTCATCGTCCTCCGGTTTAGGTTCAGAACCATCCATGTAGCTCTAGAGTTCTTTTCCTTCTAAGTAGATTTGAAACTAGAAGGCCCACAATTTGTAATTTTTCCCATCAAAACGAACTAGAGCAATTTCAGATTTCTCCATTAATAGCAGACTAGTAAGAATTCCAAACAAGAGTAATAATAGCAAGGAAGGAAGAGCAGTAGTAGGTGGAAGATGACTGGTGTAACAGTAGGAGCTAACTAGCAGCAGGAGCAATACATGGAGCAGAACCCATAATTTAAATATCACAGCAGCAGTGCAATAGGAACCCTTAGTAGCAGTGCAACAACAACAAGAAGATATCGCAATAGTAACGGCAATACAACAACAGCAGCAGAAAAAAACAGCAACCAGCAGAAAACGTCCTTGCGTCAGAGTGAAGAACAGCACATGGGCCCCACCAAGTGATCTCTAGACAGATCAGAGATTGGAGATGAATGAGGAGTAGTTTTGTGCAATTGCTGGAAGCGGTCCCAATCACAACAAATCCAGAACTAGGATTTTGGACAGCCGAGATGAAAACAAGTGGAAAAAACTAAATCTCCATAAAAATTGGTAGAAGACCTACCTCTGATGATCAATAAATATGGAAAAAATCTTCATAAACAAGTAAATCTCCCGGTGACCAAGAGGGGCAGATGCCGCTGATATGGTGATGATAATCACAGGTGGGCCATGCCTGATCTAAGATGATCAGGATGATCAAAGAGGATTAGGTTGAAAGATAGGGCTGAATGGCTTCTAGAACTTGGAAGATGACTAGAAGATGATCACAGATGATCAACCATGCTCTGATACCATGTTATTTTGAGAATATAGAACACAAAACAAGCAGAGAAAGAGAGAGAAAGATAGATGCTGAAATCGTGTCCCCTTTAGGGTTCATCTCTTCTCATTATATAAGGGTTTAATACCCTATTAACAGAATCCTAATACAAATGCAAATTTTAAATTATAGCTACCTAATATAGAAAGTGTACTTAAGTTATGACTAGAATAATTGTAACTAAAACACAAGATCTGACTATAATACAATTATTGAACCTAATTGGGCTTGCGTGGGATGGGCTTGATTGACATCTTCTTGTATATTAATACTGTATCAGGCTTTATGGAGATTCTGAATGTTAGAAAAATTTAGTGGTTTGAACATTTTGACTGAAGGGATGATCATCCAGACCACCAGTGACCTAAAGTGTATCGACTCATCAGAATGTGGTGAATTGTTGTTCTCATATGTTACAGGTTCATTCAATTTGGGGTGCATCAAAACTCCCCAAAAAGTATTGGATTGCATTTTCTTTCATGATGTGCTTCAAAGATTTGATGTAATTTGTCAGGAGCATCCGACTGATTTCTAAATATAATTTACAGGAAGCCAATGAAGAGTCCAAGTCTGTTACAAAAGCCTCAGCAATGAAAGGTATAAAATATGATATTATTTTTTTACAAATATTATGCTACCATGGTGGTCCAGTTATCAAAATAGATACTAAGTTATGGTACCACAGCAATCAAGCGTCGAATGGAGAAAGATGTGGATGAAGTAGGGAAAGTTGTGCGCATCATAAAAGCTAAATTGGAAGAGATAGACCGAGATGTATTACTCCTTCTGTAATAAAGTTAACATCGACCTATTTTTCTGGATCTACTATACTAACATTCTTTATCTGTCTTCTAGAATTTAAACAATCGACAGAAGCCAGGTTGTGAAAAGGGAACAGGTGTTGATAGATCAAGGATGGCTATGACCAAGTAAGTTATCCATGTGACATGAATTTTGGCTCTTATACATTCCTTTTGGCATATAGTACCTGTCACGACCCCAAACCCGGGGTCCGTGAACTAATAATTATGTTTCTCCCAAGATCCGCGTGTGTGAGGATTACAAATTCCTTCCAACACACTCAGAATATTTAGCGGAAGCTTTCATGGTGTTGCGACTCGGAGTCCGTGGCCATTGGATTCCGCACCGCACTCAACCCAAGCTTATAATCATCTTATCATTGATCCATCTCAGACTGGAATAAACTATCACAATAAAAGTACAGAGCTGACAGTAACAGGGTATTACATTCCCATATATGTTCAAGTTACAAATAACAATGTGTATTAATTACAATCCCAAACAAGAGGCTAATAGAAGCCATACAAGAAAACAAGCTAATGATCACTACCCCATATGTGATGTACATCCGATGTCAAGCTCAATGTCTACATGACATAGTCGACAAACAACATGAAAGCTCATGGCTCTACCGCCAACGCGTGCACTCATCTCGGGTGAAGAAGTCGGGACCTGAGTACCAAAGTAGTGGGTCAGACACGACGGTCTGGCAGGCGGTGAAAAGATATAACAATATACTGGACGATCAAACATGTAATAAATCATGCTGTCTGGTCAGAATTGTACATAATTACAAATGTATAGGGAATCATGAATCCCTTGACAAAATCCTGTACTCATATAAAACGGGTATGAAACATAAATATTTGACAAAACATGTATTCCTTTGAAGCATGTATAAAATGATAAACATTTCACAAATCGGGGACTCATTTAAAACATGTATAAACAATAAACATTTATAAATAATGCATCCTTTATTAGGGAAAGACATGATCAATATAAAACAGTACGGGTATCAAGGATCAGGAACTATCAAGATGGCAACCACACAAAGCTAAATCCTCTATCACCGAAGCGATAGAGCAAGCATATCAAGGCGTTGACCTCAGTCACCGAAGTGAGGAGGTGCAACCAAGTTACATATACATATACAATAATACGGGACGGGACCGCGGTAGCAAACCGGGTATCGGGAATCACGGTAGCGAACCGGATATCGGGAACCACGGGAGCGAGCCGGGTATCGGGATGGGACCACGGTTAATAAACCGGGTATCGGGATCCAAGCTGCAGCTGGCGGGACGGGACGAGATCTCCAAGTCGGTAGATCAGACCGACAAGGTCATCCAAGCTTAGTGGTGCCGACTCATAGGTCATATGCGAGTAAACAAAACAAATACATGTATGCATGTTCTCTTTTTGGCTCATGGGCTCGCACTACAAAGCTCTGGCCCCATATTGCCTCAAGGTTTTATTCTCATGGGTCATATACAAGAAATCCGGTCAAGTAAACATATATGATGGGACGAGGTACCCATAGGCACAAAACATGTCTGTATCGGGTCGGGCCTGTACGAGCTAGCAACAATGCTAAAAACATGGATTTCAATACTCTACGGTAAGTCTAGTCACAAAACACGAGATTTAAAACGTACAAGTGAAATTCGGGTTAAATACGACATAATGGATTTCTATACTTTTCCGGGCCAATCGTTGAGGGTCCTAGATTCATATCGATGTGAATAGGGTCCCGTACGTCAAATTTGACATATACTTAGTGCTCCATGAGAATTAAGGACATCTCGGATCCCTATGCACATTGACAAGTCTAAGGATCCTTGACGAATCTTCATAATGGGTTCCTTTTCATCCGGATTCCATAAAATGCCTTCCAAGTTCTTACATCGCATTGGGGCTCCAAACAATACCTCCCCAAGCTTAAAAACAATGTTTCAAGGCCCCAAGTATTGATAGGTCATATGCAAGAAATCGGGCATGTATAAAACACTTGATGAAATCGTGAAAATAGGCGAAACGGGGTGCTCAAGGCACAAATATCATTTCGATATCTGGTCATGCAAATCAGGGCTAGCACAAATGCTACAAATACAGTTCAGTGCTTTCGGGATGGATAAATCACAACTCATAAATTTCAGGAATAAAAAGGGGTGCAATAAACTTTCGAAATATCGGGACAAGTGTCGGGGTTCAAGATAACTCAAGGTGGATAGGGATCCCGTATGTCTATTTTTCAGTAAGCACTTGGTACTCCTTGAGTTTAGAGACATTGCGGGCTCCTTACACACCTGAGTAACCTCAACAATTCAACAAATCTCGGTGATGTGGTTTCTCACTCGGATAGGCTTCAATCAAACATTTCATCTTCGTTTCGAACATATTCCAGGTGGAAAGTGCCCATTGCTTTCAGAAAGGTTCACAAGCAAATGGGATGGGAACTCCCTTCATCTCTCTTTATTCCCATAATTCCGGGAATTTTGGTTACTTGGCGGTCACCTGGCGGTTAGCCGCCGATGGATTAGGCGGTTAGCCGCTGGCTGACCGCGGGGCTGACCGCGATTGACCTGACCAAATGTGGCATTCTGGAAATGTAACCGCTTCAGTTCGGTTGGCTTGCAGTTAGCCGCCGATGGACTCGACGGTTAGCTGCTAGCTGACCGCGAGGCTGACCGTAAGGTTACAGCTCTCTGGAAAAGTAACCGGAACCGGTTTGGTTAGCCGCCAGTCACCAGACGGCTAGCTGCTAGGTGACCGTCGGCTGACCGCCAGTTGCGGAAACTCCACAATGCAGTTCTGATTCAAGTCCTCTTTCTCCAATCCATCCCTTTCCCTCTCTAATCACTTATCTACAATAAAATGAGCTGAAAGCTCCTCCTATTCCACCTTCAACTCTTCTCCAACATCAAAACTTCTACATATCATTATCCAATCACTTCTTCCATTTTCACCCTCAACCATAAGAGAAGAGAAACTCCACAATCACCAAGATTCATTTAAGCAAAAAACAAGAGATAGACAAAGACTAAAATCCACCATGTTTTCAAAACATTAAATGTACTTCCAAATCAATGTGAATCATAAAGAAAACATGAATAGTGATAATGTGAAACATCATGTATGAAATAGAAAAACCGCATTTCTCATAAAACATGTAAATATCAAATCATCCACTTGCCTTAGGTCCAAGCTAAGCAAATCCAAGCTCAAAACACTACCAAGATTAACCTACAATCAAAGCAAAGAAAACCCCCAAAACAAACCCATCTTAGAACCCTAAAATCGTAAATCAAGAAACACAAAGAATGGGGCAAACAAAGTTAGGGAAATGAGATCTAAGGGGATGCCATTGCACAAATGAGGAAAATGGAAAGGAGTCCTTACCTCTAGGCCATTAAGCAATCAAGAAGAAGCTTGGAAAAGGGGCTGCCCACCTTGGTTTCCCACGGAAATGGTGTCAAAAGAGAGAGGAGATGAAGGGGAAGAAGTTCCCGGAGTTCCCTCGTCGGATTGGTGGCTTGGAGGCTTCATTTGAGCAAGAGAAATGGAAGAAAAAGAAGAAGGAAGGTTGCTGGTACTGTAGCAGGGAGGTTGCAGCTGGTGGAAATGGGAATGAGGGAGAAAGAGAGGAAGATGTCCTTTTATAATGGGTGGGTGTGGGGCCCACACTAAGTAGAAATTGTAACAGAGATTAGAGGGCTTTCTAGACCTCGGATCAAGAAACTTAAAAAATGAAAAGTGTCCGGAATAAAATTATCTTTCCAACAAGGTTAATATTGACATACTTCCGGGGTCCACATAAAAAGTCAACTGTTTGGTCAAAGGGGTTAAAGAATGGAAAATTTGGGATTTCAAGAAAAACTGATTTTAGGAGTTTCGAATGGGCACGGAGTTAACACGAAAGTTGTAGGGAATGGCGAGATTAGTCAAACGAAGCTAAAATGAGAATTTTTAGGAATCACTAAGAATCTCTCCACGCTGACCACGCAAAACAAATGGGACCCTATGGTTACTGTCTAGGTTCACTGGCTCTCAAAACTTCCCAAAGCTAATGAAAAGTCATTCTAACTCAAAAACTCAACCAAACAACCACTAAACCCATCGAGAAAACCAAATCACGATTAAAACCACACTAAACCAAGAAATTAGGGGTCGGGTTCTCACAGTACCAAATTGTGAGGACAGCCTAGATGCATACTAATCATGGGGTTGTGCACTTGGTGTTTGTGCATATTGCTAAGTGAGTTTCTAGGAGAGATGAGTTCAATAACTTAGGGGTGGATGGGATTTTATCCAATTGTGAGGCCTCTTTGTATAATGGGGTCCCAAAGGCAAGGAGTTTGGCCTTTTGGGTTCCCCCTCCTCTTGTGTGTTGAAGTTAAATGTTGAAGTGGCCAAAGGTAAACTGTGTCCGGTTGGCATTGGAGGGATTTGAAAGTCCAGGATCCGAACCCTCTTTTTTTTGGGATGGGGGTGGGGGTGCGGGTGGGGGGGTTGAAATTTTTA
This sequence comes from Umbellularia californica, assembly GCA_028538565.1. NCBI lineage: Eukaryota > Viridiplantae > Streptophyta > Magnoliopsida > Laurales > Lauraceae > Umbellularia > Umbellularia californica. The sequence continues at coordinate 42,578,160 of JAPQWN010000008.1, forward strand.
AATCCCTTAACCACTTATGCTTTAAGGGTACATTGATTTGAATAAAAAAGATATCACTAATCATAAGATCTAACCAAATCAATATCCATACATTTCATAGTGGTCCGGCAAACGTGCCTACATCCACTTCCGGTTCCCCTACTGGATTTTCCACTATCTCAACTAGAGGTTTAGGCTCACCTCTAACCTTACAAGCATATATGCTTTATAAAGGCTTAGCATTGACCTTTACAACCACCTATGCTTTTCTCTAAGGCTTAGCAATAACCTTTACAACATGATATTTTTATCTCTCAATTCAATGCCTAAGAATGCACTAAGAGAGATGCAATTAAGTATATATAGATGCCTCTTAACATAGGCTGATATAAAAGTGAAAATTTAATCTAAGACATGCATAATGAATGCAAAGATCTATAAATGATGCATATGCTTGAAACCTTCTATTTCGTTTTCCTTTTTTTTTAAATTAAAAGCTCATAATTGATTCAAAGGTGAAAACAATAAATGGGAGATAGAGTAGTTAGATGATGCACACATGTTTTGAATTGATGAACAAACTAGTGTTAGAAATGTGGAAGTAGGTGGGCCTCGTGGATAGATTTTTAAAACTTTTGACCCACTTGACTCAGGGATCAAGTACCCATAAGGCCAAACACTATATCCAGGATGCATAACCCTCAATCTCATTATCATGTACAGTAAAAATTCTATCCAAAAGATAGAAACAAGTAGCACTAAACATCCATAACGATCCACAACATGCAAGGAGTAGATCATACCTTTGGAGCCCGGTAGTGCTCTAATGGAGAACTTGATGACTTTCTTTGATGTAGAACTCTTCTACAAAATAAAATCAGAATCTCCAATACCTCTTAACCTTCCACGCTATTGTTAACACCAGCTGCCCCACAAAGCCCACTAGGTCCATTTCTTATACAAACTGACCTATCATGTGGGATATTTTAAGTTGAACTATAACATATCCTCTTTCCATGATCATAGGCTTGTAATAAATTCACTTTCCATATACATAGATTGTATTAGGTTGTGATCGCCTTGATTAAGGCTGAAAGAGATTATATATTGGAGGAAGGATCAACCAAGGGATCCATCCAAGTTTTCCACAAATCTTTATTTGTCTCTTCATGGTCGTATCAGATTTTGAGACCCTTTCTTGCTTTTTGCATTTCCAAGAGATGAGTGATTCACCCAAATACACATACCAGCCCATGGTGGATCTATGAGTACCTGACATCCTTCCCAGTCTGCATCAGAATAAGCATTAAGAGTAAGTGGTGTGCCAACCGGGAAAAACAATCCTCGTGTCGAAGAACCAAGAATATATCGTATGATCCGTTTGACAGCCACCAGATGGTGATGAAGTGGTGCTGTCATGAATTGACTGACAACATTAATTGCATAAGAGATGTCGGGCCTAGTGATAGTCAAGTAGACAAGACTTCTGACTAAGCGTCTATAAGTTGTGGGATCAGAGAGGAGATCGCCAGCATCTTTTCGGAGCTTCAAATTGACCTCTAAGGGAGTGTCCACAGGTGTGGCTTCATGTAGTCCAGCAAGCTCAATGAGATCAATAGCATACTTATGTTGATGCAGAAAGAGTCCTTTTCGGGATTGCTGTACCTCAAGACCCAAAAAATATGTTAAGGGGCCAAGATCCTTCCTTATGGAATGCAGACCGGAGTGACTGTTGCAGATCACGAATCATGTTACTATGAGTCCCTGTGATGATAATATCATCCACGTATACTAGAAGTAATGTAGTACCCTGAGGAGAAATATTTGTAAACAACGATGGATCATAAAGACTCTGAGCAAAGCCAAGATGAAGCATAGTAGAGCGAAACTTCTCAAACCAGGCTCTGGGTGCTTGTTTGAGACCATATAAGGATCGACCAAGCTTAGCCACTTCAGTTTTGTAGGTAGACTTAGAACCTAGAGGGAGGCGCATGTAAACCTCTTCTTTAAGATCTCCATGGAGGAAAGCATTTTTCACATCCATTTGATAGAGTGGCCATGACCTAGATGCTGCGATAGCCAGGATGAAGAGTACAGTTGTCATTTTGGCAACCGAAGCAAATGTCTAATCGTAATCAATGCCATATTCTTGACGGTTGCCGAGAGCCACTAAGCGAGCTTTATAATGAGCCAAGGTCCCATCAGGATTCAACTTGATAAAGTAAACCCATTTACATCCAATAGGTTTGACGGATGGAGGACATTGAACAATATCCCATGTATGATTGCCTTCTAATGCCTCAAGTTCTTCCTCTATAGTGTTACGCCAACACTCATGTTGCACTGCCTGGGAAAAATAATTAGGTATTTGAACAGACGAAAGAGTAGTGAGTAATGATGTATGGGTGAAACCAAACCTATCAGGAGGTCTAGAAATGCGAGAAGAGCGGCAAAGTTGAACGGACTGAGATATATCGGGTGCAGGAGCAGGATTAGAGGTTGAGGAAAGATATTGTTAGGAGGCTCGGGTACAGTAGTATTTTCCCGTCTACGTCGTTCATACACAAGAATAGGCTTAGTATTATCTGCAGGAAAAATAGAAGTCTCTTCAAAGGTAGGGACCAATGAAATCAAAGGAGACGGATCATTATCATGATGATGTTGGAAAAAATATTGATTTTCAAAAAACACCACATTGCGAGAAACCCTTATGCGTTTTACTTTGGGATCATAACATAAGAAGCCTTTTTGATCATTTGCATAGCCTAGAAATGCGCACTTGGAGGACTGGACAGAGAGTTTTGTTCGTTCTGCCGAAGGTAGAAGAACAAAACATACACAGCCAAAAGTACGAAGATGAGAATACGTGGGATGCTTTTGGAACAAACGAAAATAAGGTGTTTCATTTTGAATTCTAGGTGAAGGTAGTCTATTCATGACATGAACAGCTGTGGAGAGAGCCTCGGGCCAAAATTTTGCAGGAACTAATGATTCTATGAGGAGTGAACGAACAATATCCAAGAGGTGTCTATTTTTTTGCTCGGACACCCCATTTTGTTGAGGTGTATAAGGACACGTTTTTTGGGAAATTATCCCTTTCTGTTGTAAGAAATTTCGAAAATTGTTTGATATATACTCACCCCCAGAATCTGTGCGAAGTGTTTTAATGGAAGTGGAAAATTGATTCTCAACATATGCTAGAAAAACTTTAAAAGTAGTAAACACTTCAGATTTGGAATGTAAAAAATAAATCCATCTAAATCGACTGTAATCATCTATAAATGTGACAAAATACTTAAAATGAGAATGTGATGTCACAGGTGCTATTCCCTATACATCACTGTATACAAGATCAAAACACTTTAATGCTAAGGATGTATGAAGAGGAAAAGGAAGAGTCTTGCTTTTGCCCATTTTACAACTAGAACAATTAAATGAAACATCTTGAAGAGCAATTATGGTCAACTAGTTGTCCAACAGATAATAAATTTGTAGATAATTGGGGAGAAAGAAACACATGATTCAAAGGTAATGGGTGAGATATTTCGCCAATGGCAATAATGGGCCGGTATACTGCCACCATCAGCAATGCTGATTCGTAGATTTCCTTCATAGGGTTGGAGTTTAGACAATTGTTTGGAAGAGTTTGTCATATGATTAGAAGCCCCCGAATCCAGATACCATGTGGTGTCTAATTTGTTAGTATTACCTGAGAGACCAAGTGCAGAGAAATCATTTACTATGATTTGTTGGACCATTGCTGGTGTAAAAGATGAAGGGGAGGAAGCAGGTATGGCAGGCATCATTGCATTGGCATTAGGCATTGCAGGCATCATTGTGTTAGCAGAGGAGGAATCATCTAATGTTGCCATGTGAGCTTTTTGAGATGGACCTTGGGGTCATCGCCAACATTCTGGAAGAACATGACCTTTTGCGTTTGCAGTAAGTGCAAAACTTCTAAGTACATTAAGTTGCTACATGTCCAAACTTTTGACAACAATAACACTGTACTTTGGTCATATCTCGGTTCTGCTGTTTGGGTCGTGCAATATAGGCAGCAATCATTGGACCTGAGGAAATAGCTTGTTGAAGAGCAGTCTAGGTTGCATGACGCTCTTCCTCACGAAGAAGCTCACCTAAGCAAGTATCAATAGATGGGGGGGGGGGGGGGGGGGGGGGTGGGGGGTGAACCCTGCTCATCAGATTTGAACGTACTTGTTCAAAGTCAGATCTAAGTTTCATCAAGAATTGATCCCTCTGACTAGTAGAATGAATGGTTAGAACTACTGCAATCGAGGCATCAGCTAGACCGGAGTATATAATCTCAGTATAGTCCGTCCATAAGCGAATAAAATGTAAATAATATTGTTGAATGGACAGTGTCCCCTGAGTAAACTGAGAAAGCTCATGTTCCAAGTGGAACCGACGTACTGAATTATCTTATTGGTAAATCTGTTTTAGATAATCCCACATTCCTTTTACTGTTCTATAGGGTCTGAGATTCAGGATGTATTGTGGGTCCACTAACCTTAGAAGCCAAGTCATTATTTGAGCATCTTTGGTCTCCCATTTGGAGACAGCCTTCACATCTTCTAAAGGCTTTGGATCAGTCCTATCTACATGACCCCATAATTCTTTCCCCTTAAGGTATATCTGAAACTGAAAGGCCCACGATGTGTAATTAGCTCCAGTAAATTTAATGAGAGAGGTCTCACCTTTTTCCATAACAATCAAGCACATAAAAAATAGAGAGAATCCTTGAGTGTAATGCTACCTCCAATAGGTAACAGCAACTAGATGTGCAACAGTTTGTACAAGAAAAGTTCATTTGTCTAATTTTTAGACTGTCGACACCTGTTGTGGGGTCCACTGGAAGATCTGATCCTTGATCAGAGATGAATCCCAGATACTATATGCAATCAAGTAAGAAGAGAAGTCTTGATGTAACAATACCCTAGCAGTAAGTCCAAATACAATCAGCAGAAAGACATAACACAAATTGCAAAAAATTACAAAAAAAAAAAACAGCCAGGCGACCTTGTTTCTGATGGTTGATACCCAAGGTGGGGTCCACTGATGGACCTGATCTTAGATCAGAGATGTGTCCAGGCCAGATAGATTAGATGCTTATCCCCAAACGAAATTACAAGGAAATCCAACGTACAGCAACAAATTTGGACAGTGCTGATCAAAACAGTTTCAAAAAACTGGTGATGCACGAGCTGGTCCAAAAGACAATCCTCTGATGTTCAAAAAAAATCTGAGAAAATTCCTATTATTCTTAGGAATATCAGGCGACCATGCTGGGACCAAAGTTCTGAGTGCCTTTAATGATCGCTTGTGGGCCAGCGATGAGCAATCTATGAAACAGGGTGCCTGCCGACCCTATTTTTAGCCACTGGATCTGATTGTGGGGACCACAGTGATTCTAGTGAACCAATCAGATCTCCCTAGATGGAAGAGAATGATTTTCTGCTTCTAATGAACCAAGTCTCACCCAATTTGGATGAGAATCCAAGAAATTGGACGGCTGAGATGAAAACTATTGTGAAAAACAGGAATTCCACAAAGATGTTCAGAAATCCTACCTCGAGGCATCAAAAAATTCTTTAAAAATCACCAAAATTCCCAGGATAACCAGTCGACTGTCATAGATAGGATTGTTGAGGGTATCTTGATCATCGTAGGTGGGCCACCGTTGTAACTGGGCTGATCTGAAGGTTGTGCCTTGCCGATGACTAAAAAGACTCCAGGAATACAGATCTGGATCTGTATTGATCAAGCTATGAGTGAGATTTAGTGCTCACTGTTAAAGAAGATGCACAATGAAACCATTGAAGCTCTGATACCATGATACGACCATGAAGAGACAAATAAAGATTTGTGGAAAACTTGGATGGATCCCTTAGTTGATCCTTCCTCCAATATATAATCTCTTTCAGCCTTAATCAAGGCAATTACAACCTAATACAATCTATGTATATGGAAAGTGAATATATTACAAGCCTATGATCCTGGAAAGATGATATGTTACAGTTAACTTAAAATATCCCACGTGATGGGTCAGTTTGTACAAGAAATGGGCCTAGTGGGCTTTGAGGGGCAGCTGGTGTTAACAGCCATGACCCGAATCAGATCTCTTTTCTCAATAAAGGTAGTTGGAATCTCCAAGAGAAAACCTAACTCGAAACTCCAAGGAACTAGAAGAGGAATAGAGGAGGGAGATGAGCAACAATTGCACACAAAAGGGCTGGACGTTTTTTTTTTTACTCCAATTGATGGACGTCCAACAGGGGTCAATTCCCTTTTATAACCTTTCAAGCCTCCTCCATTCTTAATTGAAATAGAAGTCTCACTTCCACAACAATTAGGAAGTATACTATTACCACTATTAGAAGTCCTACTCCAAATAGAAATAGTAACTTTCTAATTCCTTCCTTTTAGAATTCAAGTAGGATTAGTATCTTTCTAATAACTTGGGCTAGCGTGGGGACCACTAAGAATTCTATAGAAAGCTGGCTCCAAATGGGACACCGCGACCCCACATCTCATGTGCAATCCAGGCTCACAATTAATTGTAAATAACACCACTATATAAATGCAATTGCACTCCAGTCTTAAGAATAAATTACAATGAAGATCCTAAACTTCCCGATTACCACAAGTAGGCCCCTCTATCAATATCCATGGATCAATTGGAATAAATCTATCTCTTCCAATCTTAGTTCCACATCTTATTATCCTTGAGCCCCAATTAATCACAGTGATCATCAGTACCATCCAATTAACTCTTAAACGAGATGGGTGCGCACTTACTAATGACAAATCCATTAATTGGCACAAGGGGATAATAGAGATAGATTCCATCTTGATCATTCAATGTTTCCACAGTCCTACTACCACATGCCCAAGACACCAAGGTGTTGACCTACAGATGGCCTCACTCATTGGTGATTCAAAGCAAATGAATAGATAGAAACTTGAGTTCATCAATGTCTCAGGATTGAGAGCCTATTGCTAGGGAATTATGAGAGCAGACCTTATTATTGAGACGGAATTCCATAAGGTGCTTCTAATGGTCCTTTAATACATCCAATGTACCAGCACCATGATACAGAATCTTACATTCTGATGATCGAGACAAATCACACTATCTCATAGCGATCAAAGTGCTGCAACCTTATCAGATGAGATGCCCAGTCTCATTACTGGTTGTGAAGATATTTAAGTATAAGATTTGTGACATATGTCTCCCATATGTGGATCTCATCCATACTCGTATATCACATCTAATATACTAATGGGACTCGGTTCAACTCATGAACCATTATGTCATATGTATCGGTCATGTGCATGAAGTAATAAAATAACATTCATCTCATGAAAGTAAAGCATGGTTTTATTGATAAATAAAGAAATTAACCAATTTATCACATCAACTGATGGATTGAGTCCATACAATCTAACAAGAAAATCCAACCTAATTCTAGCATGTTTGTTCAAATCATGAATTCAATAACATGTGTAAGTCTATTCAAATGTTGAAGTCAAATCACTAATCATGTTTAAAATCAAAGCATGTTAAGCAAACAACATTTAAACAAATCAAGTGAAGACTAAATCATGCCATTTGATGAAAACAAAGACTTATAGACAAGCATGAAATAATTTCGAGAACAAGAGAGCAAACCCATGTGAAGCATTAAAGGTTGAAATCCTTTGATTTGCCCTCCTAACCTTCCTCTAGTCTAGCCTAGCTCTCCCACCTTCCTTGGCCCTCAAAAGTCTCGAAAGTGTTGGCACAAATCCCAAGGAAGAAGTTCAAATTTATAGCAAAAAGGCCTCCAACGGCTCTCTGGTCGGTTAATTGACTTTTCGGTTCGGTTAATCAAACTCAACGGCCATATTCCAACGGTCATAAAATTTGAATTTTATTGACAGAACTTCCTCATGTCGGGTAATCGAACTGATGTCGGTTGACCAACAGCTGACCAAAATGCAAGACCTGCATTTTTCGTTAATTCTGGAATTTGAACCGAGAGCTGACCGAATTGAGGTTTGGTTAAAAAAATTTCCCTGAGACAGGTGGGAAAATGATTCTCTAGAGGGAAATTTGGCCATGGAAAACTAGATTTCAATGAGGCTAACATGTTTGAAAAATGAGATTCAAAATGCGAACCAAAACATATTTTTGCATGAATTTTCAAAATACATTTGATAAAACTTTTGAAGTTAAAATAAAAAGCTCAAAACATGCATAAAGATGAAGTCTTAACTATATGATGAAAATTTATGCATGAAGATTCCAAGATTTAAAAAGTATGAGTGCATGAGAGATCAAGCAACAATTAAAATGAATGCATCCAATCAAATTGCAAAAAATATGACTCTAACCAGATGCTCCATAATACTGATGGCATCGTGTTAGATTATTCTCTAAGCATGTGGGTTGTATGGAGTCTGATGATGCACAAAAATGGATTCGTACACCACCGGTCAAGTAATAAATAATTAATGCAATAATTAAGAGGAGAGAGAGATTTATAGTGGTTCGGTCAGTGTGACCTACGTCCACTTCAGAAAGGCAGAGGTTGCCGGATATGTTATTTCTCAAGTGTCCAGAGATTACAAATGTAGGAGAAGAGAGATGAAGGGAGAATATTGTTTGCCCCTCAAGTACCGAGAGGCTCTTTAATTTATAGTCTTTCCCTAACAGATGGGGACGACTTTACAGTGCCGTTCACGAGCCTTTGAGGTGTCCTCGATTGGCGAGGCAGTTGGGATATTCTCCGCAGGACTTGGTAAAAGCGGGACGTGGCTTGACTGCTTTCGAAGCGACCCGGACTGCTGTGACGTGGCCAGGCATCGTGGATTTGGACTCGGACTCCATTGGACCAAACGGATCTTCATTAATTTAAGCCTTGGCTCATCACAGACTGGGCCACTTGGGCCTGACTCATCATTTGCCCCTCAATGCCCTGTGTCCAATGGAACTTGGAGAGGAGGGCATTCGATTGAATTTTCGGCTGAGTTCGCAACTGCAAAAACTTCGGGAGGCCAAAACATCTGTTTCGAGGCCTTTTTTGGACTTTTGACAACATCAGTCACGGTCATAGGCAGTGAGTCTTGTAGGGCTCGCCGAGAGCTTCGATTTGATATATAATAAGCCTCATTTGAAGTTACGGACCAAAATTTACGGTCAAAATAGCGAGAAGGCGCGCTGGGCACGGTTCCGGGCGAGCGGAGGGACTGGCGCCTGTGCTGGGCGCCCTGAGGAGGTCTGGGCGCCCCTGGAAAGGTCTGGGCGCCCATGGGAAGTGCTGGGCGCCCATGGGTTGGTCTGGGCGCCCATGGGAGGTGCTGGGCACCCATGGGTTGGTCTGGGCGCCCATGGGAGGTGCTGGGCGCCCATGGAATGGTCTGGGCGCCCATGGGAAGTGCTGGGCGCCCATGGGTTGGGCGCCTGGGAGTCCTGGGCGCCCCTGGGATGCCTGGGCGCCTGGGATGTCTGGGCGCCCCTGATCTAGGCGCCTGATGGTGTGGGGTTAGCTGCTGCGTCCGTGGACTTCTCTGCTGTTGCTGGCGTGAGCTTCGCTGCTAATGGGCTAGCCATTGTCTGCGTGGGCGAGCAGCTTGTGTGCTGTCCAGACATTTGATTTGGGCAACCAGGCAACTGGTCCGATGATTTAATGTAGTAGTCCCGTGGGTTGTAGATAACCTGGAGATAGAGGCTGTTTGCGCGAGAGCAGATACAGAGTTTGAGGGTTGCTCGTGAGAGAGCTACACCTTTTTGAGATCGAGCTTTTGGCGACCCGCGAGAGAGCCGCTAAGGTGGAGACAGGCTGCCTGTTTGAGAACAGTGCAGACGACAAGCTTTTGGTGACCCGCGAGAGGGCAGCTAAGCTGGAGAAAGTCTGCCTGTTTGAAAACAGTGCAGAGGCCAAGCTTTTGGTGACCCGCGAGAGGGCAGCTAAGCTGGAGATAGGCTGCCTGTTTGAGAACAGTGCAAAGGCAGGTCAACCTTTTGGCGATCCGTGAGATGATTCACCTCGCCTGGACCTGTTGATTTCCTCAGTGTTCATATATTTTTGAGCTTTTGCCAATAGTTCGGGCATGCTTTTTGGTGGTCGCTTCATTACTGAAAAGAGGAAGCTTGATGACCGGAGGTCTCCTAGGAAGGCGGTCATGCTGACCTTATCATCGGGCTCCTCGAGCTGAAGGACCTCCTCGTTAAAACGAGTGAGGTAGCTCCTTAGGCTCTCGTCTCGATCCTGTTTTACGTTGAGCAGGTGGGTGGCAGGCTTTTGTTGGCGGCATCCACCAATAAACTGTGCCACAAATGATCTGCTTAGTTCAGCAAAGGAGCCTATGGAGGCCGGGGTGAGACTAGCAAACCATTGTTGTGCGGGACCCTTCAAGGTAGTTGGGAATGCCCTACACATAATTTCGTCGGGGACGTTGTGTAGCTGCATCAAGGTTTTAAAAGTTTCGAGGTGGTCCAGTGGATCCTTCGTACCGTCAAAAGTTTCGACGGATGGCTTCTTGAATTTTTGAGGGAGTGGGTAGTTCACCACGTCGGGCTTGAACGGTGTGTCCGTTCGCCTGACTAGGTAATCCACTGTCTCTGGTGCCTGCGCCTTCATGGCATTGAAGACATCACCCAGCTGATTTTGCATTTCCCTGATCTTCTCGTCCCAGCGATTGGGGGCTCCTCGAGAGTGATCATGGAAGTTGCTCTCCTCCATGTTTTCACTTTCCCCTTCTTGGAAGCTAGGACCATCCCCATTCGAAGCAGAGGGAGTAGGTGGGGGACCTTCATGATGTACTCCCCAGTGGTGGAAGTCCTCCATGACCTGCTCCTCCTGGAGGTGGAAATCCTTCAAATTGGGCTCCACCGGGTGGAGGAGGCCCTTCTTGACGTGTTCTCCCAGCCCCCAGTGTAACCCCAAAAGGGGGGGCCAGAGGAAACCCTTGGGCGCCCAAGGGATTGGCGCCCGGGGGATGGGCGCCCGGGAGAGGGGCACCTAGGGGATTGGCGCCCGGGGGATGGGCGCCCGGGGGAGGAGCTCCCCGGCGTGGAGCCCTTGGGTGCCCTGGGCGCGGTACTCCATGCTGTGCTCCTCCAAAGTGTGCTCCTCCCTGCCCCGCTGTGAGCATGAGCTTTAGTATTTGCTGGTTTTGGTTCACCAGCTGTTGCATGGTCTCCAACATCTGTTGTGGAGTGGGAGCAGGGGCATTTGGGGCAGGATTAGTCGGTGGAGGATCATTCTCGCCTTCTCGAGAGGGATTATCCTCTGGTCGTCTTGCGGATCTTGTAGTGATGACCATGATTTTTGAAAAGAGGAAGGATACTGACGTGAGAACTTTAGTCGGTTCCCACAGACGGCGCCAAACTGATGATGCACAAAAATGGATTCGTACACCACCGGTCAAGTAATAAATAATTAATGCAATAATTAAGAGGAGAGAGAGATTTATAGTGGTTCGGTCAGTGTGACCTACGTCCACTTCAGAAAGGCAGAGGTTGCCGAATATGTTATTTCTCAAGTGTCCAGAGATTACAAATGTAGGAGAAGAGAGATGAAGGGAGAATATTGCTTGCCCCTCAAGTATCGAGAGGCTCTTTAATTTATAGTCTTCCCCTAACAGATGGGGACGACTTTACAATGCCGTTCACGAGGAGCCTTTGAGGTGTCCTCGACTGGCGAGGCAGTTGGGATATTCTCCGCAGGACTTGGTAAAAGCGGGACGTGGCTTGACTGCTTTCGAAGCGACCCGGACTGCTGTGACGTGGCCAGGCATCGTGGATTTGGACTCGGACTCCATTGGACCAAACGGATCTTCATTAATTTAAGCCTTGGCTCATCACAGACTGGGCCACTTGGGCCTGACTCATCAGAGTCCAACTAAGCAGAGGTGGTGTCTATCTCAGAAGCAATGTGGATTTTTTTTCTTCTTCTTTTCAATCCAAATTAGTGGTGGAGAGCGACTCTTAGAAGCAATGCGTTTGTAGCTCGTTCTTTGTAGCTTTGGTTGCATTCCTTTGTTGTCGTTATTTCTTGGATGTGGGTATAAGGCTTTTATACATTTATACCTCTTGCAGTTCCGTTTGGGTTGGGCTTTTGTTGTGTTTTGTTTCTTCTCTTTATTGAATTTATGTTAGCAATAAAAAAAAGTTGGAATTCAGATATTCAAATTGATTAGTTTGATCTTTCTTAAGAAACTTGAAATCTAGAATATTCAGAAAAGAGAAAATTGGAAAAAGCAAAAGGAAAAGAAGAGAGGAGGGGAGAGGAAACTTGCTGCTTCTCCAACTTAGGGTTGGGCCACTGGCATCATATTCTATTTATTATGTTAAAGAAAGCCATATTTTCAGTATTTACAACCATTTTCTCATACTTACAAAACAGTCCATCACTGTTACAGTGTTATGAAATTATAGAAAACTCATCTCTGTCTTACAACAATCCCCTTCAGGCTGGTGCATATATGTTTACTATACCTACATAGGCAAGACATCACACAATTGCTTCTTAGTCACTATCTTTATGAGAAAATCTGCAATTTGAACCCTCTATGCACGACTTAACATAAGTCGTACACGTTGCACCACAAAATGTGGTGTTGATTATCTTGAATCCTCTATGCAGGTACAGTTAACTGTATCTCTTTCTTCATGACTTCTTGTCTGATGAAGTGGCAGTTGACCTCAATAATCTTCACTTTTATCAGTCGAACGGTAAATATAACTTGGATTAGTGTCAAAAAGGTGCATTCCAATTAATGGGTTTTAGTGAGTTTGAAGTGTAGGATTGATCATAGATGGCCTCGGATGGGGCCCTCAGGTTGGCCCTTAGTAAATAGAATCCTGGCTATTCTCAATAAAAACACATGCGTATCATGCACCTAAGAAGTCACTTTAATTTTTCATTTCTGAACTGCAGTGCCTTGAAGAAAAAGTTAAAAGATAGAATGTCTGATTTTCAGGTAATTGATTAATTTATGCTAGTATTTTACCTTTAAAAAATTTTCACTTGAACATGTCTCTCTCCTTTTCATATTTGTGTGAACCCATTTCCAGATTCTCAGGCAAACTATCCAAGACGAATATCGTGAAGTCGTTGAGAGAAGGGTTTATACAGGTTCTAAACCTTATTATATTCTTATCAAATGAAAGATGATCCGTGGGTTTTTTTCTGTTTATGTTTCATGTGATCCTCTCTTGACTATTTCCGATTTGTGTTGTTAAATGTCTCCTGACAAAGTAGTTACTGGAACTAGACCAGATGAGAAGGTAAGCATGAATGCCAAGTGTTTTGTTAATCGGTCAAGATTAAGTTTTACACTTTACATAACATTTATTGGTTTCTGGATTCTGTATAGACAATCGATGACTTGATAGAGACTGGAAAGAGTGAGCAGATCTTCTGTAAGGCAATTCAAGAAATGGGGCGAGCCCAGGTGATTATATTGCTGCCATCTTACTATAGTGGTTCTTTCAGGGGACCCATGATTACTTTCTCAATTATGCATGAAAGTGGTAACAGGTAGCACATGCAATATTTCTACTTACAAACATCATAGAATAATTGATTCACCTACATGGATAAAGCTTTTCACCTACAAGAAGACCGCATACTGTAGTTATGTGGTCCAGATTGTGGGGCCCACTTGGATGCTTTCCTTTCATCGGGGGAGGATAGATGGAAAGGTCCCTTTATGGTAGATAATGGTCATGCAAAAATTCAGCCCATCAGATTATCCCAGCCCTTTATTTAGTGTCCTTAAAGTTAAACCATAGATATTATTGACATCCAAATCCAATCTAATGGCGAGTAAAGGTTTAATGAGAAAAAAATTGGGCCTCGTGCCGGAACATGGGGGGGGGGGGGGGGGGGGGGTGGAGTGTGAAAGGAGTTGATGATCAAAGGTGGGCCTAAGTGGGCTCCATGTAGATGGATTGTACATGTAGTCTGCTTGTAGGAAAAAAAATCCTCCCCTACATGGATAATGTGAATCCATTTTTTCTGAGGAAAAGAAAATTCTATGTGAAGCCAAGAAAGAGAAAAAACAGTTAAAAAAGAATAGAGGGTGTCTTAATTCCAAGTAGCTCAAAGTACCACCCAAGCACTGATAGCTCAGTAGTAAGGCACCTCAATCTACAGTACCGACCAGGGATTGATCCCTAGTTCCTCATGTTAGAAGTACCACTCCTTGATCATTGATCAGAAAAGGAGAGAGAGAAAACCTTAAAATACTCTCCCCCTCTTTTATAATTGGGTTATATTTCACTCTAATATTTAGGCCCACTGTCAGATTGACTGCATTCTACTCATGTTATAGTGATCAATCTGTTGATGGGCCCTATTCTAATTGGATTAAGACTTAGCCCAGTCCCAACATAACGGGCAAGGATTATGTTTGGATTTATAAAGATGGCCCCTCTCATTTACTTTTTTCAGCTTCCCACACAGAATTGTTTGATTCTGTCCACTGCTGGATGAGAATATGGATTCGTGTACGAATAATCTTCATCTGGCTGATGATATGTATGAATATGCAAATAACTCATGGAGTGTGAGTTGCCACAGACCAATTTTTGAACTAATGGCATAAGGGAGTGGTCCATCAGCACCTATTAAAAGGATGTCAGAATTGATGATTGCCTATCAAGTTTGGCTGGGATTTGGGAAGGATCTTAGCTTGAACAATCCTCTGCTTGACCCCATTGTCATTTCTCTTGGCACTGCTAGTGCCAGTATCATTGGGCTTCATATTGTTATTGCAGATATTGGACACAGTAGAAGAAATTCAGGAGAGATATGATGCTGTGAAGGAGATAGAGAAGAAGCTTCTTGACTTGCATCAGGTACGAATTATCTAAGTCAAGCTTAACATTGTCACAGTTGGGTTTCTGATTATACTGTTTCCCTTACTTTTCCAGGTTTTTATGGATATGGCAGTGTTAGTTGAGGCCCAGGGAGACTTAATAGATGACATTGAAACTCAGGTATGGTTCTCTACACAACACCCTACATGTGATTCAGCTGATCTAGAATAAGTGGGGAGACTGAAGAGTGTGTTTCTTTAATTGTGGCACTTAATTTTTCCAGACTATCCGAATAGTGGGTCCGACTTTAGATGAAACTCATCCTGGAAGTTACAGAAGTTGGACATTCCTCACTATTCATTCACCTGTTTACCATCAAATGGAGAATGTGAAAAGGAAAATCGGGAACGGTCCTTATTCCAACTGGTTCAATGAGGAAGTTCATACACCAGATCATGGTTGGAGCTCGCTGCTGAATGAATCAAGATCTTCAAGTCAGGCCAACTAATCAGGTTGGGTCAACCCAATGGGTCAAAACAACCCAGTTAAAGGGCCAACCAATCAGAGTTGCTAGTCAGTAATCGTAAAACCAATTGATGCTCAGAAACTGCACAAGCAACTACTTAACAAAATGCGGGCAATGCTGAGAATTCTACTAGTCACCAGATATAGGTGTGATCAACATAATTTTTATATATTGAAAATTTTGTGTGTAGACACAAAACACGACAATAGGTATAATACCTTTGTTAGGCCCTAGATGCATCGTACTACCTTTCAAAAATAAAATGTATAATAGTACCCCTAAATTCACTCCTTGGATGATCCTAGCTTTTGATCCAACAAGAGTCAGAATCCTCGAGAGCCTTTACTGTAGATGTTCTTTGTAGCTCTTTTCAAGCAATGGACACTAAATGTTCATGGGACCTCTATAGCCCCAGCAGCTACTAGGAAGGTCTTTAGATTATTGCGATATGCCAAAAATCATATTTGGATTAGTCATTAGCTATTGGATCTAAACCCTTGAAATAAACATTCAATAGATGGGGAGTTTTTCAGTTTTGACCGCCCATATGATAGCCTTGTATACCTGGCACTTAGCAACATCCATTGAATCTGAATTTTTGGTGATAGCTAATGATTCTCCCTTCATTTGGTGGGCCGCTTGATACCACTTGTCTTCTATTAGCAAAGCCACATAGAACTCTGATTTTCTGCCACAGAGGATTCTTACTCGTTTAGTGGTGTTCAACATTGAAAGCTTCATAAGATTGTACTTCTAATGCCGAACCCAACCATTTCTCCCTTGCATTAGCATTAATCCTTCTTCTATAGTTTATGACCTCAATTATTGTTTTCCAACGGAGCTGCTATGGCATTCTTCCTTACAGGTGACAAATGCGGTGGACCATGTCCAGTTAGGCACTGATGCCCTCAAGACAGCAAAGAGCTTACAGAAGAAGTCAAGGAAATGCATGATGATCGCCATTATACTACTACTGATAATTGCAATCATCATTGTCCTCTCAATCATAAAACCTTGGAAGAAACAATAAGGGAGATGAAGCAGGGTGTGGATTTGTTCCTAGTGTTGGTTTGGTGATTTCATTTTTTTTTCTTTTTTTCTTTTTGAACTACATGATGATTTGAGGAAAAATGTCTTAACTGCTTGAGATTACCTTTAGAACTTCGTATTATTTTAGCACTAAATGAGGTTGTTGTTATTACTACTACTACTATTCACAAATTCTCAAGACATTTTAGTAATTAGCGTCCTCCCCGTGAAGCTGACCTCAGCCCCTACCATCAATTTCTACTCCTTCACCTCACTTCACTGATTGGCACTCACCCCAATTTAAAAGATAATAGAACGCTGAAAACTTTTTGAACTTCTGGCCATTAAATTTAGGGTTAAGATGATCATATGGTCCTCATTTTTTGCACTCCTTTAGTGTTGGAAGTAGGTGGGTCTCGTGGATAGGTTTTCAAAACTATTGACCCACTTGACTCAGGGATCAAGTACCCATAAGGCCATAAACCACATCCAGGATGCAATCCCTCATCCTCATCTGCCATGTACAGCAATAGATTCTATCTAGAAGATAGAAACCAGCACCAATCAAGCAGCCACAAAAATCTACAACATGCAGGGAAGTAGATTATACCTTTGGAGCTCAGTTGTGCTCTAATGGAGAAGAAGACAATTAGCTTAAACAAGAACTCTTCTTGTAACAAATTAGGATCTCTAAGACCTTGTTTTATTCCACGCTATGACCCGTATTAGATCTCTTTTCTTAAGAAGAATGGTGGGATCTTCAAGAGAAAACCATCTAGAAGCTCTTAAGGAACTGGAAAAAGAAACTAGAAGAGAAGAAAGAGAAATGGGCATGCAACTCTTGAACTTGAGAGGGCTAGGCGTGGACTCTAATGCATTGGACGTCCAGCCCCGTCTCCTCCTCTATTTATAGCCTAACAACTTCCTCTTTTACTAATGAAATAGAAGTCCTTCTTCCATTAAGAATTAATAACTTTCTTCTTTCTAATTATTATAAAAGTCTCATTTCCACAACAATTAGTAACTTACTATTACCACTATTAGAAGTCTCACTTCAAATAGAAATAGTAACTTTCTAATTCCTTCCTCTTAGAATTCAAGTAGGATTAGTAAATTTCTAATAACTTGGGCTAGCGTGGGGACCACTAGGGATTCCATAGAATGCTGGCTCCAACTGGGACACCGCAACCCCACATCGCATGTACAATCCGGGCCCACAATTAATTGCAAATAACTCCATTATATAAACACAATTGCACTCCAATCTTATGAATAAATTACAAAAAAGACCCTAAACTTCCCTATGACCACAAGTAGGCCCCTCTATCCTTATCCATGGATTAATTGGTCCTGTCCACCAAACTTGGATCCATATCTTATTATCCTTGAGTCTCAATTAATCACAGTAATCATTAGTACCATCCAATTAACTCTTAATCGAGATGGGTGCGCACTTACTAATGATAAATCCATTAATTAGCACAAGGGGATAATATAGATAGATTCCATCTTGATCATTGAATGTTACCACAGTTCTACTACCACGTACCCAAGACACCGAGGTGTTGACCTACAGTTGGCCTCACTCATTGGTGACTCAAAGCAAATGAATAGATAGAAACTTCAGTTCATCAATGTCTTAGGATTGAGAGCCTATTGCTAGGGAATTATGAGAAAAGACCTTAAGGTGAAGATAGTGTTTCATAAGGTGCTTCTCATGGTTCTTCAATACATCCAATGTACCAGCTCCATGATTCAAAACCTTACATTCTGATGATAGAGACAAATCAAACTATCCTATAGTGATCAAAGTGCTGCAACTTTATCAAATGAGATGCCCAGTCTCATCACTGGTTGTAAAGATATTTAAATATAAGATTTATGACACATGTCTCCCATATGTGAATCTCATCCATACACATATATCACAATTAAATATATTAACAGGACCCGATTCATCTCATGAACCATCATGTCATATATATTGGTTATGTGCATAAAGTAATAAAACACCATTCATCTCATGAAAGGAAAACATAATTTTATTGATAAATAAAGAAATTGATCAATTTATGACATCATCTGATGGATTGAGATTATACAATCTAACAATCTCCCACTTGGGCTCAATGCCAGTCAGGGTTGCATCTCATGCCCATCCCATCTACATGCTGCTCAAAGACTTTGGTGGTCAAAGGCTTAGTAAAGGGATTTGCCAGATTATCCGTAGAGGCTATATCTTAGTGATAGCAATATCACCTTTCTGCACACTCTTTCTGACTAAGTGATACTTTATCTGTACATGCTTTGGCTCTTATGGTTCTTGGGTTTCTTGGACTGAGCGACTGCCCCGTTGTTGTCACATTAAACTGTGAGTGGCTGTCGCGCCAAAGGTACCACTCCAAGTTCCAGAAGAAATCTTTTGAGCCATACTTCTTCCTTCGCTGCTTCACAAGCCGCTACATATTCAGCATCCGAGGTGGAATCGGCGATACATTCCTATTTAATACTCCTCCAGCTGATAGCTTCGCCTCCAAGCATAAACATATAACAAGAGGTGGATTTCCTGGATTCCATATCTGACATGAAGTCAGAATCTGTGTATCTAACTGGAATGAGCTCATCACTGCCGTAAATTAACATGTAATCTCTAGTCTTTCTCAAGTATTTGAGAATATACTTTATAGCAGTCCAATGGTCAGGCCTTGGTTTAAATTGATATCTGCTGACTAGTCCCACTACATGACAGATATCCGGTCTAGTACATAGTATAGCATACATGAGGCTACCAACAGCCAAAGCGTATGGTATCGACCTCATCTGCTTCTTTTCCTCTGGTGTCTTAGGACACTGATCCTTGGAAAGATGCACTCCATACCTGAAAGGTGTAATACCCTTCTTGGAGTCTTGTATGACAAATCATACCAGTACCTTATCTATGTACGCAGCTTGGGATAAGCCAATCATCATATTCTTCCTGTCTCGATGCAGTTTGATCCATAGGATGTAGCTAGCTTCTCCCAAGTGCTTTATATCAAAAGTCTTAGCCAATCAAACTTTTACTGTTGACAACATTCCTATATCTTTCCCGAGGAGAAGGATGTCGTCGACATATGATATTAGAAAAACTATCCTGACACCTTTACTTTTCATGTACACACATGACTCATCCGGATTTTGACAAAAACCAAATGACTTGATTTCCTGGTCAAAACGAATGTTTCATCTTCGAGATGCCTGCTTCAGTCCATCAATGGACTTTTACATCTTGCAAACTCTTTGCTCTTGGTTATTTGTTACAAAATCATTTGGTTGCATCATATAGATGTCTTCCTCAAGATGGCCATCGAGAAATGCCGTCTTGACATCCATTTGCCAAATCTCGTAATCGAGATGAGATGCAATGGATTAGAGTGGACTTGAGCATGGCTACCGGCGAGAAGGTTTCCTCATAATCAATACCCATTTTCTAAGTGTACCCTTTCACAACAAGCCTGCCCTTAAAGGTCTCCACCCTACCCTCTGGTCCTTCTTTTCTCTTGTAGACCCACTTGCACCCAATAGGTTTAATATTGGCAAGCAAGCCCATAAGTGTCCAGACTTGATTGGAGTACATAGACTCCATCTCAGCTTTCATAGCATCTTGCCAACGTCTCGAATCTATGTCATTGATTGTTTCATCATAATTACAAGGATCTTGTTCCGGTTCTTCCGGGACTACCTCGTAAGACTCTCCCAAGAACGAGAACCTGTCAGGGGGTCTAACAATCCTCCCACTACGCTGAGGCACTGGTGTAACTACTGGGTTTGGTAAGGGCGGTTCTTCCTCAAGTTCGGTTATATTTGGATTTGGAATTAATTGCTCTTGAATATCTTCTAAGATCACCTTTTTTAAAGATTTTCGGTCAATCATATAATCTTCATCCAGAAAGACCGCATTGGTGCTAACCAGCACTTTCTGCTCTCTGGGATTATAGAATAACCAACTATTAGTTCCTTTATGATATCCTACAAATGTGCATACTTCCGACTTCGATTCCAGTTTATCAATCCTAAACTACAGCATGTGCGCTGGACAACCCCAAATGTGTAAATGTTGTAGGCTAGGCTTTCGCCTGGACCACAACTCCCGGAGAGTCTTAGGTACAGACTTAGATGGTACGAGGTTCAATATGTACATCGCAGTATCCAAGGCATATTCCCAAAATAATATTAATAATCCTGAGAAACTTAATATATACCTGATCATATTTAAAAGATTCCCCTCCTTCTTTCCGCTACTCCATTCTGTTGAGGCATTCTAGGAGCAGACAACTGGGATAGAATATCATTTCCTGATAAGTATCCCATAAAATCAGCAGAGAGATATTCCCATCGAAGAGTCTTGATACTCTTACCTAATTGCTTTTCTTCTTCTGCTCAAAACTCTTTGAACTTTTCAAAAGTCTTGGACTTGCGATGCATAAGGTATATGTATCCATATCTTGAGCAATCATCTGTGAAAGTGATGAAGTACTTATAACCTTCTCTGGTTCTGACATGTATGGGTCCACACACATCAATATGCACTAATTTCAATAAATCTTTGGCCCTATTGCCCTTAGATGAAAAGGGTCTTTTGGTCATTTTACCCTCCAGACAGGACTCGCAAACAGGCATTGGATCTACCACCCATGAAGGCAAGATACCATCTTTCACTAACCTATTAATCCTGTTTAGGTTTATATATCCTAGCCTCAGGTGTTAAAGTTTTGTTGGCTTAGTTGAAGGTGACTTTCTCTTTAATAATGGCCTATTAATTATTTTGGTATCATATATTTCATACATTATTGGAGTTAACAAATAAAGTCCATCGGTTACCTTGCCAGAACATATAAAAGTACCGGACCTCTTTATGACTACTTCAGTACCAAAGTAATAGAAAAACTTTTATTCACCAAACTAGAAACTAAAGTTAAATTCTGTCTTAAAGACAGTACATATAGAGTGTCTGACAAAACCAATTTATTGTCTGAAAAACATAAAGTAATAACACCCACTGAAACTGCTTCCGCCTTAGTATCAGATCCTAGGTTGATAATGATTTCTCCGTCACTAAGTCTTCTGGTTTCATGGAATCCCTGCAACGTATTACAGATGTGATTAGTTGCACCGGAGTCAACACACTAGGATTCTGAAGTACCAGTTGCAAAACTAACTTCAGAAATAAGTGATTCAATCATACCTGAGGTCTTTTTCTTAGACAGAAAATCTAGACAATTCCGTTTCCAATGTCCTGTCATACCACAATGGAGACACTTTCTTTTTGTTCCCGAACCCTTAGCCTTGGCCACACCACAGTTAGGACCATTCTCCACTTTAGGACCATTCGGAACTGATTTCTTCTTGCCTTTCCGTTGCCTTTCGACTTGGACTTGGCAACTGACTTTTCTGTCATCACAGCAGTTGGCTTCTTCTTCATAATTCTCTCAAGGGCTACCAGCTGGCTAAACAACTCAGTTAAAGTCAGATTCATCTTATTCATATTATAATTGACCTTGAAATTATTGAATGAATCTGGCAGCGACTCAAAGATTATATCAATCTGCGATTCTACATCAATCGTAGCGCCCAGTACATCTAACTCATTCAATGAGTCCATCATCTTTAGCATGTGGTCCTGTACTGGTATGTCTTCAGCCATCTTGGTGTTAGATTGTATGGTCTCAATCTATCAGATGATATCATAAATTGATTAATTTCTTTATTTATCAATATAATCATGCTTTCCTTTAATTAGATGAATGGTGTTTTATTACTCTAAGCACATGACTAATACATATGACATCATTGTTCATGAGATGGATTGGGTCATTAGTATATTAAATGTGATATATGTATATGGATGAGATCCACATACGGGAGACATGTGTCACAAATCTTATACTTGAATATCTTCACAACCAGTGATGAGACTGGGCATCTCATCTGATAAGGTTGCAGCACTTTGATCACTATGAGATAGTATGATTTGTCTCGATCATCAGAATGTAAGATTCTAGATCATGGAGTTGGTACATTGGATGTATTGAAGGACCATGAAAAACACCTTATAAAATATTGTCTTCACCTTAAGGTCTTTTCTCATAATTCCCTAGCAATAGGCTCTCAATCCTGAGACAGTGATGAACTCAAGTTTCTGTCTATTCATTTGCTTTGAGTCACCAATGAGTGAGGCCAACTTTAGGGCAACACCTCGGTATCTTGGGTACGTCGTAGTAAGACTGTGGGAACATTCACTGGTCAAGATGGAATCTATCTATATTATCCCCTTGTGCCAATTAATGGATTTATCATTAGTAAGTGCGCACCATCTCGATTAGGAGTTAATTGGATGGTACTGATGATCGCTGTGATTAATTGGGTATCAAGGATAATAAGATGTGGATCTAAGATTGGAAGGGACATGTTTAATCCAATTGATCCATGGATATTGATAGAGGGACCTACTTGTGGTCATAGGAAAGTTTAGGGTCTTCTTTGTAATTGATTCCTAAGACTGGACTGCAATTGCATTTATATAGTAGAATTACTTGCAATTAATTGTAGGCCTGGATTGCACATGAGATGTGGGGTCGCGGTGTCCCAATTGGAGCCAGCTTTCTATGGAATCCTTAGTAGTCCCCACGCTAGCCCAAGTTATTAGAAAGTTACTAATCCTACTTGAGCTCTAAAAGAAAGGAATTAGAAAGTTACTATTTCTATTTGAAGTGAGACTTCTAATAGTGGTAATAGTTGGAAGAGAAAGTTACTAATTATTGTGGAAGTGAGACTTCTATTTCAATTAGTAAGAGGAGGTGTCTTAGTGCTATATACATGGGAGAAAACCCCTTGGACGTCCAGCCCTTCAGAATCATGCTCAAGACACAAAAATTGCAAGAGTTGTATATTCCCTCTTCTCTCTTTCTTTTCTAATTTCTTCTTCTTGCTCCTTAAAAGCTTCTAGTTAGTTTTCTCTTGAAGATCCCACCATTCTTCTTGAGAAAAGAGATCTGATAATGGGTTATAGCGTGGAAGACATCAAGGTCTTAGAGATCCTAATTCGTTACAAGAAGAGTTCTTGTTCATGCTAATTATCTTCTTTTCCATTAGAACACTATCGGGCTCCAAAGGTATAATATATTTCATTGAATGTTGTAGATCTTTTGGTTGCTTGATTGTTGTTGGTTTTCTATCTTTTAGATAGAGTTTATTGCTATATATCGTTGATGAGATTGAGTGATTGGATCCTGAATGTGTTTTATGGCCTTATGAGTACTTGAAACCTGAGTCAAGTGGGTCAAAAAGTTTTGAAAACCTATCCACGAGGCCCACTTACTTCCAACACCTGGTGCTTATAAGCACCCTCATAGTAGCTTGCCTAGCAGGCCTGCCCTGTTCTGCAAACATCTTCTTTAAGTTTGATATAATATCATATGCGGTCTTTTAGGATTGATGTTGATGTTGCCCATATGTAACATTTGGCTATCTCATCGTCTTTGGCCCATTTGATGTAAAGGTCTTTATCTTCCTGTGATGCATCCAGCCTAGGCTCATTAAGTGGGGTTTGGTAAGGACATACTTATATCCTGAAGTAGTCAGGACAATAATAAGGTTCCGTTACCGATCAACATAGTTGGATCCCACCAACTTATTCTAGTTGAGGATGGTCGTAAGTGAATTAAAAGTGTTCGAATTCATGCTGGAAATACTGTAGCACAAAACCATACATTCAATCAAGGAATATAAATGACATTAGGGTTTAGTATTCTATTAAATTTATGTAAGAATCCTCATAACCACTAAATTTAGAATACATTGGAATCCCAATCCCTTGAGGTATGCCTCCTTGGGGAGTGTGGATACCACCTAGACTGGTGTGGATCAAAGTTTGTCAAAATTAAGGTTAAGACTAACTATCTATAATCCCCATCTCCCTAATTTCAAAATCTCCTTCGAAGATGGGCTTACATAACTCCGCTGACTTGATGATGTGGAATCTTTTCTTACCCTCATTCTCGCCCCCACCAAAACACTCTAAATAAGTTTAAAAAATGGCGTCCGAGGTTTTAGGAGGCGAAGAGAAGACATGTTATGAACAAGGACTACCATAGTCACCGATTTGATAAGAGTACTTCTTCCCGCTTGAAAAAGCAAAGAAATTCCCCAACCGCTAATTCTGTTTTTAATTTTGTTAACTAGACTCAAAACTCGAATTCTAATTCCTTCTTATAGTCAAGGGGCTACCCAAATATTTGTAATCCTTCTCCATTAAAAGGAGCAAAGCAATATATCTGCATCTTTTTTATAGGACCCCTTACTAAAATAACTACCAGATTTATAATAATTTAAAAGCCGACCTGATATGTTACAATAATCTTCAAGTTAAAACTTAATCTCCCTAGCTTTTTTAAGACTTACCTAATAGAAAATAAAGCTATCATCGGCAAATAAAAGATGTGAAACACTTAGGGCTCCGTAGCTATTTTAACCCCTTGAATGGATTCTACCTCCTTGGCCTTGATAAGTGATAAGTCCTTAAAAATGCATAATTTCATTATCATTTTAGAACTAATTAAGGACTTAATCTTCAAATAATGCACCATTTTAGTAAAAAATCATGATTCTATGTTTATGGGCATCAAAGTCTAAATTCCAATCAAAATTTATCCAAAATTGCGTTTTCACATAAAATCATGAATTTATCAATTTCTTGGCATTGAAAATCATTAATTTCTCATTACTTTTTATTCACAAATAAAATGATGAATTTTATTTGCACCATTAATTTAGTTGATGATTTGATAAAATGGAGACATTTAATGCATCTAGTTAGTGTGAAGTAGACCCGCATCTTGCATAATTCCTTTCCTATATGAATAATTATTCTTAGACACTTGTTTTTATTTTTTTTGAAGGGAATTTCCGAAATTGGGGCCCGCGGAAAAGAATTAATGAATCAAATGCACTATGGGACCTACCTACATTTGGCATAAATTCCAAAGAGAGGAAGTGGGTCCATCTAAGGATATTTTCCAGCCATGAAGAGTTCAATGAAATTAGAAGATCTTGGTTAGCAACCCAAGATGGAAACAAATTCAAAGAGTGCAAGATTATCTCCTAAAAGATAGGCCTCAAGATTTGAAATCTTGCAAACCAAGAAGTTTTTCAAAGCTTCACACGTCCAATGCAAGGATTTTCCAAGATGTCACCACAACTAGATCTCCATCAAACAAGTTTCCAAGATTTGAAAACTTCCAAATCAAAGAGATATATGCAACAAGTGTTGGACGTCCAATACTAGACTGGCCCATCTCCATTGCAATTTTGAAACTTCAGTCAAGATAAGAAGATAAAGAAGAGAAGTAAGAAGATAATTAATCCAAGCAATGGGCGTCCATGTGATCATCCAGGTAAGAAGATCTCAACAGATTGATAAAAAGAATCCAAGTCCTGGACGTCAGAACCAATGTTTGATTAATAAGTTTCCACACAAATCTCTCTCTCTTGGGCCCACTCATCACTAATATACATATCTCCAACCAACTATCTAGGATATAGGACCCATCCCTCTCTGACGTGCAAGACAACTCTCCCACTCCACCTTGGACGACCAGCAGCCCACTTCTCTTTTTCCAATTATTTCCTCCATCTCTCTCTTCTTCCATTACCACCTCATCCAAGGCCTTCCCTAAGGCTACCACCACTTGGATTTCTACGCCGTTACGCCGCCGCCGTTGCTCCGTCGATCCATCATCAACCAGCCATCTAATTCTCCATTGGTGAAGGATTAAAGACTTGAAGATGGGATTATGCGCAAGTCTTATTTTCTTTATGTGTTCGATCTAGGGTAAGGAAAGATTTATTTTTTTCAATTTTGATTCTTTGTAGGAAATTACTAGTTTATTGGTTCAATTTAATTTAAAAGACGCAATTAGTGAGGTCAAGGTGTCCCGCCTTGGATCGGCATCGCGCGTTTGTGGGTAGTGACAGTACGCACTTGGTGCGGTGTTTTTGCAGTCTTTCATTAATTTTTGCCAATATAATGTGTGACTTCCAATAATAATAATATTTAGAATATTTTTTATTCTTCTTTATGAATGGGATTATTAATGGATTTTTATTTTAATGCATGATTTATTTACTTTTATGCAATTGGTGGTTTGATGCCTTTTATGTTTTTGCAGTATTTAGATTAGGAATTTTTATTTGGGATTGTATTTTTTATTTTGGATTTGTAATAAATTTCAATTTCAGTTTCGTAGAGATTTAGCTATATAGATTTTTGATAGGCTAGATTAGTTTTTCAATAGGACAGGTTTTATGCGATTAATTACTCCCTGTGGATTGACCTCGGACTTCACCGAGTTATTACTACAATCGCGGCCTTGCACTTGGGGCTGACGATCAAGTTTTTGGCGCCGTTGCCGGGGATTTTTTCTTCGCTTGAGGTAATTTTTTCAACCAATCTTTTTAATTGCTTTGTGGGTGTGCTTTTACAATTCCGCAATCATTATAGATATAAGGGTAGCATGCATGGAATGTTTGGACCAGCCCTATTGCATTAAAAAGTGAATTTTTAATCTCTGATTTTTGATAAAATTGGGACTATTTCAGATCTAAAAAATTATTTTTTCTGATTTTTTCAAAAATCACATCAATTTTGGAAAATTCCCTAGTTTACTTGTTCTAATTGGACTAGTTTAGGTCAATTTTTTTTTT
Source organism: Umbellularia californica (assembly GCA_028538565.1). Taxonomy (NCBI): domain Eukaryota; kingdom Viridiplantae; phylum Streptophyta; class Magnoliopsida; order Laurales; family Lauraceae; genus Umbellularia; species Umbellularia californica. Next base: position 42,605,264 of record JAPQWN010000008.1, read on the forward strand.
GTTGCTGATTAGGATTAATTAAAGTGTGTTAAAATCAGTTATTTTTACATATTTTTAGGTTTTTAAAGTTTCCAAAAAAAATTCTGGAATTTTTCCTCACAAAGGCAAGTCTTAGATCGCACAAATTCGGCTTTTTGGTCACCAAACTTGCCAAAATCTGAAAATTTCAGAACCTTCGTTGGAAATTCAGTTATTTTAGTTGTTTTTAAATTTAAAAGAACTCTTAAAAACTTGCTGGAATTTTTTTTTTTAAGAAGGTTAGTTATTTCTTTAGAAAGCCGAACAAACTGCCTTTCTTGATTGGTTCGATGTCTAGGCAAGTCTTGTCCCATTAAATTAGGGAGACAAGTCTCTTGTTCTAGAAGGTGGTTTTTAAGCCGGACCCTTGCAATGCATCGCGACCCCACCACTGATCTGGGGGCTTACCTGGTCGGGCCAATTTTATAGAATTGAGTTTGAGAACTTTCCTTAGAGGTACCAAACTCTCTAAGATTAAGACTTTGCAAGAATTTGGGAATTTTCTTTTAAATCTAAAAGCGGACCTCAGGTAGTTTTTCTTTCTAGGTTTCTTTAAAAAAATAAAAGAAAAACTTTTCAAAATTCCGAAAAAGAAGGAAAGACCCGCACCTTCTTGGCAGAGGGACACCTCAAATCGGTTAGAAAGAAATGAATCACCTGTCAAGAGCTTGATTAAATACTACGAATCTAGATCTCCCGGTTCTCTTAGGATTTCCAAAATGGCTAATGAGCATAGTGATAATGATAATGAGAACGGTAATGGGAATGGACCCAATAATAATGGGGAGGTGAATCAACCACTTAGGAGTCTACGTGATTACCTTCACCCTACACGACAAGCCACACCGTCGTGCATGGTTATACCCGCAGGTGCGGGTCAATTTGATATCAAACAGGGTGTAATCCAACTTCTACCCAAATTTCATAGACTCGAATCGGAAAGTGCATATTTGCACATAAAAGAGTTTGAAGAAGTGTGTGCAACACTACACTTCAATAATGTGAGGGAAGACCTTATTAAATTTCGTTTATTTCCATTTTCACTCAAAGATAAGGCTAAGGCATGGCTTCACTCCCTACAGCCTAATTCGATTGCTCTATAGACCGACATGGTCCGGGAATTTTTGAAGAAATTTTTTCCTTTACATAAGACCAACACCTTACGGAGAAATATTATGAATTTTAAACAAAAAGACAAGGAGTCTTATTATATGTGTTGGGAACGCTTTAATGAACTACTCCTTGCATGTCCCCACCACGGATTTGAATTGCACAATACAATTGGTCACTTCTATGATGGACTTAGTTCAGAAACACGTCAATTCGTGGAGATGATGTGCAATGGGGAGTTCATGGCGAAGAACCCAAATCAGGCATGGACCTACCTTCAGTTTTTGGCAGATAGTGCACAAAATTGGGACACATCTGAAGGTATAGACCCCGTAAAGCAATCAAATCAAGCCAAGGTAGGGGGGTTATATGTATTAAAAGAAAATGATGATCTTCAAGCCAAAGTTGCCTACCTTACAAGAGAAGTTGAGTCCTTGAAATTTGTGAAGAATAAGGAACCCGCTATAGTTTGTGGCATTTGAGCTAGTGATAAGCACATTGCTGCAGAGTGTCCAACACTCCCTGCTTTCCAAGAAGTGTTTCATGAGCAAGCAAATGCCACTAACACATACAACCGGCAGTTCAACAATTCTTTGGGTAACACGTACAACCCTACTTAGAGGAATCACACCAACTTTAGTTGGAGGAATGGCCAAAATTCTACTCCGCCCAATTTCAACTAAATGTCAAATCAAAATGGGGGACCTCCTGGTACATATGCTCAAAACACACAACAAATGGTACCCCCTACAACTCAAACGACACCTTGGGATGAACTTGTGACTAAGTTTATGGTCAATCAAGAGTCCATCAACAAGAAATATGATAGGAACTTTGAGAATTTACAGAACACCATGCAGAACCTTTGCAAATTGGTTGAAGCTCAAAATAAGGGGGTTTTTCCAGCCCAACCACAGCCCAATCCAAAAGGGCAATACGAGGTTCAACAAGGTGGTTCGTCAAATTCAAAGGAGCATGTTCAAGCCGTCACTACTCTACGTAGTGGTAAAGAGATTGAAAAACCTGATCTGGAAAAAGATAAACAACCTGCATTCTCAGATCAGGAAGGGAAAGAAAATGAAGTCCCTCCTATCAAGGAGAAAAGCCCAGTTCCTCCGGGATTCAAGCCCTTACCGCCTTTTCCCAACCGATTAGCTCATCCCAAACCACCAATACAGAACCAGGAAATCTTAGATGTGCTTAAAGAGGTCAAAATTAACATCCCGTTGTTAGACGCAATCAAACAAGTCCCATCTTACGCAAAGTTTCTTAAGGAATTGTGCACGTTGAAGCGTAAGATACATGTACAAAAGAAAGTGTTTCTCACTGAGCAGGCTAGTGCAATACTAAAGCACGACACTCCTCCAAAATTCAAAGACCCAGGATGCCCCACAATTTCGTGCATTATTGGAAATTATCAAATTGAACAAGCATTGCTGGATCTTGGGGCAAGTGTCAACTTACTACCTTACTCGGTCTATGTAAAATTGGGACTTGGCGAACTCAAACCCGCTCAGGTTACTCTGCAGCTAGCAGATCGATCAATCAAAAGACCGAGAGGGATAGTAGAGGATGTGCTCGTGCAGGTTGACAAGTTCTACTTTCCAGTAGACTTTATTGTGCTAGAGAATCATCCTATGGCAAATCCTCATGCTCAGATTCCGGTAATTTGGGGAGACCATTCCTAGCTACATCCAATGCACTCATCAATTGCCGGAATGGAAAAATGACCCTATCTTTTGGTAACATGACATTAGAGCTAAATGTTTTTGACCTTTGTAAACAACGACGGGATGATGATGTTGACCTTGAAGAAGTAGATTTGATCGGTGTTCTTACAGCAGAAACTTTTGAAAAATCGATCTCCGATTCCATTAAGTCCGTTGAGGACTTGACCCTCTGTGAAGAAACACTTGATAGCAATGTTGAAATGGTCAACACTGTAGGCAAACCCTCTTTTGAAGAGCTAGTACCAATTGGTACTCCATCTCTGCCATCTCAGGTGAGGCCGCCCAAACCTGAGTTGAAACCCTTGCCCTCTCACCTGAAATATGCATACCTTAGAGAAAATGAAACATTTTTTGTAGTCATTTCTGCACACCTTGATAAGGACCAAGAAGTCCAACTCTTAGAAGTGCTCAAACTGCACAAAGGTGCAATTGCTTGGACCGTGGCTAACATTAAGGGAATTAATAATCCCCTCATGTGTGCACATCACATCTATTTGGAGGAGAATGCAAAACCCTCTTGTCAGATCCAACGCCGGTTAAACCCACCATACAGGAAGTGGTTTGGGCTTAAGTTTTAAAACTTCTAGATATGGGTATCATCTATCCAATTTCGGATAGCCAATGGGTCAGCCCTACCCAAGTTGTACCTAAAAAGTGTTAGATTGTATCGACTCAATCCATCAGTTGATGTAATAAATTGATTAATCAATAAAACCATGCTTTACTTTCATGAGATGAATGCTATTTTATTACTTTATGCACATGACCAATACATATGACATAATGGTTCATGAGTTGAACCGGGTCCCATTAGTATATTAGATGTGATATATGTATATGGATGAGATCCACATACAGGAGATATATGTCACAAATCTTATACTTAAAATATCTTCACAACCAGTGATGAGACTGAGCATCTCATCTGATAAGGTTGCAGCACTTTGATCAGTATGAGATAGTGTGATTTGTTTCGATCATCAGAATGGAAGATTCTGGATCAATGTGCTAGTACATTGGATGTATTGAAGGACCATGAGAAACACCTTATGGAATTCCGTCTTAATAATAAGGTATGTTCTCATAATTCCCTAGCAATAGGCTCTCAATCTTGAGACATTGATGAACTCAAGTTTCTATCTATTCATTTGCTTTGAGTCACCAATGAGTGAGGCCAACTGTAGGTCAACACCTCGGTGTCTTGGGTATGTGGTAGTAGGACTGTAAGAACATTGAATGATAAAGATGGAATCTATCTCTATTATCCCCTTGTGCCAATTAATGGGTTTTGTCATTAGTAAGTGCGCACCCATCTCGATTAAGAGTTAATTGGATGGTACTGATGATCATAGTGATTAATTGGGACTGAAGGATAATAAGATGTGGAACTAAGATTGGAAGAGACAGATTTATTCCAATTGATCCATGGATATTGATAGAGGGGCCTACTTGTGGTAATTGAGAAGTTTAGGGTCTTCATTGTAATTTATTCCTAAGACTGGAGTGCAATTGCATTTATATAGTGGTGTTATTTGCAATTATCTGTGGGCCCGGATTGCACATGAGATGTGGGGTCGCGTGTCCCAATTGGAGCCAGCTTTCTATGGAATCCCTAGTGGTCCCCACGCTAGCCCAAGATATTAGAAAGATACTAATCCTATTCGAACTCTAAAAGGAAGGAATTAGGGAGTTACTATTTCTATTTGAAGTAGGACTTCTAATAGTGGTAATAGTATGCTTACTAATTGTTGTGGAAGTAAGACTTCTATTTCAATTAAGACAAGAGGAGCTTTGGGAGATTATAAAAGGGAATGCACCCCTCTTGGACGTCCATAACATTATATAGTGAAAAACGTCCCTCCTCTTTGTGCAACAGTTGCACTGCTCTCTTCTCTCTTCCTCTTCTAGTTCCTTAGGGTTTCGAGTTGGGTTTTCTCTTGAAGATTCCACTAATCTTCTTGAGAAGAGATATCTAATTCGGGTCATAGCGTGGAAGGCTAAGAGGTGGTGGAGATTCTGATCTCAGTTTGTAGAGAAGTTCTACATCAACGAAAGTTATCAACTTCTCCATTAGAGCGCAACCGAGCTCCTAAGGTAAAATCTGTATCCTTGTATGTTGTGGATTTTAATGGATGCTTGTTCATTTCTGTTCTATTTTTTAGATAGTTTTACTTACTGTATGTGATCATGAGATTGAGGGTTATGCATCCTGGATTGGGTTTTTTGCCTTATGGATACTTGACCCCTGAGTCAAGTGGGTCAAAAGTTTTGAATATCTATCCACAAGGCCCACCTACTTCCAACAAAAAGGCCGGCGTCACTGTAGTCCGTAATGCTAATGATGAGCTCGTCCCAACCCGCGTACCCACAGGTTGGCGAGTTTGTATCGACTATAGAAAATTAAATGCTGTCACACGAAAGGATCATTTCCCCCTACCCTTCTTGGATCAAATTTTAGAACAGGTAGCTGGCCACAAGTATTATTGTTTCTTAGATGGATATTCTGGATATAATCAAATAGAGATCGCCCCGGAAGACCAAGAGAAAACAACTTTCACATGCCCCTTTGGCACCTTTGCTTACCGACGAATGCCCTTTGGGCTGTGTAATGCTCCTGCAACCTTTCAAAGGTGCATGCTGAGTACTTTTAGTGATATGATTGAACGTTTTCTCGAAGTCTTCATGGACGATTTTTCAGTTTTTGGAGATTCATTTCAAGATTGTTTGAGCAACTTAACTAAGGTCCTCTCTAGGTGTGAAGAAAAGAACTTAGTTTTGAATTGGGAAAAATGTCATTTTATGGTACGACAAGGGATTGTCCCTGGCCACATTGTATCGTCTAAAGGATTGGAAGTGGACAAAGCTAAAATAGATTTAATTTCCAATTTGTTCGCCCCAAAAACCGTAAGAGATATAAGATCTTTCTTAGGGCATGCCGGATTCTAGAGAAGGTTCATAAAAGATTTCAGTGTCATTTCTAGACCATTATGTAACCTTCTGCTAAAGGAAGCAAAATTTGAGTGGACAGAGGCATGTCAAGCGGCTTTTATCAAGCTTAAGGACATGTTAACGATTGCTCCAATTATGCAACCTCCAGATTGGAGCTTGCCCTTGGAAATAATGTACGATGCTAGCGATTATGCAGTTGGGGCGGTTCTTGGGCAACGTAGGGACAAAAAGCCATACGTGATTTATTACGCTAGCAGGACTTTAAACAGTGCACAGATCAATTATTCTACAACAGAGAAAGAATTATTAGCTGTGGTCTATGCACTGGATAAATTCTGTTCCTACTTAATTAGATCCAAAATTGTGATCTTTACTGACCATTCTGCGCTAAAGTATCTTCTTTCTAAGAAAGATGTCAAGCCCAGACTAATCAGATGGATCCTTCTACTCCAAGAGTTCGATATTGAAATTAAGGATAAGAAAGGAGTAGAAAATGTTGTGGCTGATCATCTTTCTAGGCTTGTCCTTTGCAATACTTTAGAACCCTTGCTAATCCAAGACACTTTCCCTGATGAGCAATTATTTACTACTTTTTCCCATTCACCATGGTATGCTGACATTGCTAATTATCTAGCTTCGGGTGAAATTCCAAAAGAATGGACGCAGCAAGATAAAAACAAGTTCTTCACTGAGGTAAAAAAATTTTTCTGGGATGAACCATACCTCTTTAAATACTGCCTAGACCAAATTATTAGGAGATGCATTCCTGACCATGAAATAAATAGTGTAGTATCATTTTGTCACTCTCATGCTTGTGGTTGCTATTTTTCTGCTAAGAAGACCGCTCATAAGATTTTGCGATCTGGATTTTACTGGCCTACGTTATTTAAAGATGCACATGATTTCTGTAAGGCATGTGAGCAATGCCAAAATTGGGTTCAATTTCCAAAAGGAATATGATGCCTTTAAACCGAATTTTGGTCATCTAGTTATTCGATGTCTGGGGTATAGATTTTATGGGAACTTTTCCCCCGAGCTTTGGTTTTCATTATATCCTTGTTGCAGTAGATTATGTGTCCAAATGGATTGAAGCAGTCCCATGTAGGACTAATGACGCTAAAACGGTCAAAAAGTTTATCTTGGACAATATCTTTTCCTGTTTTGGAACTCCGCGTGCCATCATTAGTGATGGGGGCACTCACTTTTGTAACCGCATCATTGAGAGTTTGTTTAAAAATTATGGTGCTACACATAAAGTGGCTACCCCCTATCAGCCTCAAACAAGTGGGCAAGTAGAGGTCTCAAATAGGGAAATCAAAAGAATTTTGGAGACCATAGTAAAACCAAATCGTAAGGATTGGTCAATGCGGCTAAATGATGCTTTGTGGGCTATAGAACTGCTTATAAAACCCCAATTGGGATGTCTCCATACCGGCTTATATATGGAAAAGCTTGCCACCTTCCGGTGGAGCTGGAACATAAAGCCTATTCGGCCATAAAACAACTAAATCTTGACCTAGACAAGGCTGGGGAGAAAAGAGCCCTTGATTTAAATGAATTAGAAGAATTGAGAAACGAGGCATATATGAACTCAAGAATTTACAAAGACAGGACTAAGGCCTTTCATGATAAACGGATATTAAGGAAGTCATTCCATCCGTCTCAAAAAGTCCTATTGTACAAGTCTCGACTTCATCTTTTTCCCGGAAAGTTAAGATCTCGTTGGACAGGCCCCTACATTGTTCAAGAAGTATTTCCATATGGGGCAGTGACCCTTATTGATCCATCGAATGGTACCTCTTTTAAAGTTAGTGGACAACTTTTAAAACCATTCTTGGAGACTATTCCTCCAGAGGAAAATAAAATTCCTCTGATCGATCCTGTCTATCAGGATTGATGGGCACTGTATCTGATAGTAGCCCACACCTTTGTACATTATATATATATTTTTCTTTTCTGCTTTTTCTTTTTGTTCTTTGTCTCATATTGGACAGGTTTCTACGCGGACGCTTCATTATTCCAGGTGCTTTCTAACCATTTTCTCCTTTTACATTATCACCTCATGTTATGTTCCATTTTGCATATCATGTATGACATTGAGGACGCTGTCTAGTTTAGGTAGGGGGTGGGAACAAGCACACACAAGCACACTTGTCCAATTTTAGAAAAAAAAAAAATTTTCCTATCTTTCTTTCGTTTTTGCGTAGTTTTCCCAAAACTAAAAATAAAAAAATAAAAAAAAATAAAAAAACAAAAAAACAAAAACAAAAGAAGAGAGGAGTTTTTCAAAAGAACTTGACGATTCGAAGATGTCTAGAAATCTTGAATTTCGGAATTTTTGGAAGGAAGTAAAATGAAGGTTCACAATTCTTTTTTTGAAAAAAAAAAAAAAGAGAATACCGAACTTTGTTTTTCACAGTAACACGTGTACATCATTTCAAAAGTCTTGGATAAAAAAGATTTAAGTGTCATTTTCAGAGTTCTTTCAAGAGAAAAAAAAAAAAAGACAACTTTCTGAAATTTGGCCATATGAGTGCTCCTAGTTCATTGGTAAAAAAAAAAACAAAAAACTAGTGAATTAATTCGGGAGAAATGAAAAAGGCTGCCTATTGTTGGGGACTGTTTAAAGAAAAATACAAAAAAAGGTGACAAGGGATGCACAAATAGGTATTTGTAAAAAGGAAGAAAATATGCTGAAAAGAATAAAAAGTTGTGTGACTAGTTTGGGTTCGTAGCCTTTTTAACCCGAGCTAGTAAGCCCGTAGAGGTATTTATATACCTAATGCCCTAAAGACATCTGTTTTGGGAGTCATTGGCCTAATGCTCGTTACATGGGTTAATTAGAAAGCTTAAGAGACTTGGGCACTGCACAGTCACATGCAAGTTATAAAAAAAAAAAAAAAGATGTATCCCGCGGCTTTTAAAAAAAAAACAGTAGTGCGAAAGCCGTCATAGTAGCCTTGAGAGGAGACTTGTATTTACCCTGAATCTAGAAAAGTTGGAAATTCTGAGAGAGAATTCTGTTTTCATGGCATTATCATAGAATATTAGAATTTTTGATTTGATGTATACACTTGCACAAGGCACCCAAAGTTTTGGTATAATTTTTGGAAAAGATTTGAAATAAAAAAAAAAAGTGAACGAGATTTTGAAAAGTCTGAAATCTTGATTATTTGAGGATTCATGGCATCCGATTTGACTCAATCGTCTTTTGAAAAAAACCTTCCGTTGACTTTCTTTTATTTTTAGGTAAATGAATTTTGTGGGCATATTCACTGCAAACCCTCACGAGGCACAACTCATCCACTAGGGGTAACCTAGGGGTTGAAGGGCTTGCTGCATACGCTAAATGCAGCCGAGAGTATTAGCGAAAGTGGTGTTTTCCTTTTTATCTTTGCATTTAGATTATATTAGATTAGGCTAGAAGACCTACCCTAGTTCGCATATTTTGCTTGGGACTAGCAAAATGCTAGTTGGGGGGGGGGGGGGGGGTGGGGGGGGGGGTGGGGGTGTGATAAGTCCTTAAAAATGCATAATTTCATTATCATTTTAGAACTAATTAAGGACTTAATCTTCAAATCATGGACCATTTTAGTAAAAAATCATGATTCTATGTTTATGGGCATCAAAGTCTAAATTCCAATCAAAATTCATCTAAAATTGCGTTTTCACATAAAATCATGAATTTATCAATTTCTTGGCATTGAAAATCATTAATTTCTCATTACTTTTTATTCACAAATAAAATGATGAATTTTATTTGCACCATTAATTTAGTTGATGATTTGATAAAATGGTGACATTTAATGCATCTAGTTAGTGTGAAGTGGACCCGCATCTTGCATAATTCCTTTCCTATATGAATAATTATTCTTAGACACTTGTTTTTATTTTTTTTTGTAGGGAATTTCAGAAATTCGGGCCCACGGAAGAGAATTAATGAATCAAATGCACTATGGGACCTACCTACATTTGGCATAAATTCCAAAGAGAGGAAGTGGGTCCATCTAAGGATATTTTCCAGCCATGAAGAGTTCAATGAAATTAGAAGATCTTGGTTAGCAACCCAAGATGGAAACAAATTCAAAGAGTGCAAGATTATCTCCTAAAAGATAGGCCTCAAGATTTGAAATCTTACAAACCAAGAAGTTTTTCAAAGCTTCACACGTCCAATGCAAGGATTTTCCAAGATGTCACCACAACAAGATCTCCATCAAACAAGTTTCCAAGATTTGAAAACTTCCAAATCCAAGAGATATATGCAACAAGTGTTGGACGTCCAATACTAGACGGGCCCATCTCCATTGCAATTTTGAAACTTCAGTCAAGATAAGAAGATAAAGAAGAGAAGTAAGAAGATAATTAATCCAAGCAATGGGCGTCCATGTGATCATCCAGGTAAGAAGATCTCAACAGATTGATAAAAAGAATCCAAGTCTTGGACGTCAGAACCAATGTTTGATTAATAAGTTTCCACACAAATCTCTCTCTCTTGGGCCCACTCATCACTAATATACATATCTCCAACCAACTATCAAGGATATAGGACCCATCCCTCTCTGACGTGCAAGACAACTCTCCCACTCCACCTTGGACGACCAGCAGCCCACTTCTCCTTTTCCAATTATTTCCTCCATCTCTCTCTTCTTCCATTACCACCTCATCCAAGGCCTTCCCTAAGGCTACCACCACTTGGATTTCTACGCCGTTACGCCGCCGCCGTTGCTCCGTCGATCCATCATCAACCAGCCATCTAATTCTCCATTGGTGAAGGATTAAAGACTTGAAGATGGGATTATGCGCAAGTCTTATTTTCTTGATGTGTTCGATCTAGGGTAAGGAAAGATTTATTTTTTTCAATTTTGATTCTTTGTAGGAAATTACTAGTTTATTGGTTCAATTTAATTTAAAAGACGCAATTAGTGAGGTCAAGGTGTCCCGCCTTGGATCGGCATCGCGTGTTTGTGGGTAGTGACAGTACGCACTTGGTGCGGTGTTTTTGCAGTCTTTCATTAATTTTTGCCAATATAATGTGTAACTTCCAATAATAATAATATTTAGAATATTTTTTATTCTTCTTTATGAATGAGATTATTAATGGATTTTTATTTTAAAGCATGATTTATTTACTTTTATGCAATTGGTGGTTTGATGCCTTTTATGTTTTTTCAGTATTTAGAGTAGGATTTTTAGATTAGGAATTTTTTTTTTGGATTGTATTTCTTATTTTGGATTTGTAATAAATTTCAATTTCAGTTTCGTAGAGATTTAGCTATATAGATTTTTGATAGGCTAGATTAGTTTTTCAATAGGACAGGTTTTATGCGATTAATTACTCCCTGTGGATCGACCTCGGACTTCACCGAGTTATTACTACAATCGCGGCCTTCCACTTGGGGATGACGATCACTTCTATGATGGACTTAGTTCAGAAACACGTCAATTCGTGGAGATGATGTGCAATGGGGAGTTCATGGCGAAGAACCCAAATCAGGCATGGACCTACCTTCAGTTTTTGGCAGATAGTGCACAAAATTAGGACACATCTGAAGGTATAGACCCCGTAAAGCAATCGAATCAAGCCAAGGGAGGGGGGTTATATGTATTAAAAGAAAATGATGATCTTCAAGCCAAAGTTGCCTACCTTACAAGAGAAGTCGAGTCCTTGAAATTTGTGAAGAATAGGGAACCTGCTATAGTTTGTGGCATTTGTGCTAGTGATAAGCACATTTCTGCAGAGTGTCCAACACTCCCTGCTTTCCAAGAAGTGTTTCATGAGCAAGCAAATGCCACTAACACATACAACCGGCAATTCAACAATTCTTTGGGAAACACGTACAACCCTAATTGGAGGAATCACCCCAACTTTAGTTGGAGGAATGGTCAAAATTCCACTCCGCCCAATTTCAACCAAATGTCAAATCAATATGGGGGACCTCCTGGTACATATGCTCAAAACACACAATAAATGGTTCCCCCTACAACTCAAACGACACCTTGGGATGAACTTGTGACTAAGTTTATGGTCAATCAAGAGTCCATCAACAAGAAATATGATAGGAACTTTGAGAATTTACAGAACACCATGCAAAACCTCTGCAAATTGATTGAAGCACAAAATAAGGGGGTTTTTCCAGCCCAACCACAACCCAATCCAAACGGGCAATACGAGGTTCAACAAGGTGGTCCGTCAAATTCAAAGCAGCAGGTTCAAGCTGTCACTACTCTACGTAGTGGTAAAGAGATTGAAAAACCTGATCTGGAAAAAGATAAACAACCTACATCCTCAGATCAGGAAGGGAAAGAAAATGAAGTCCCTCCTATCAAGGAGAAAAGCCCAGTTCCTCTGGGATTCAAGCCCTTACCTCCTTTTCCCAACCGATTAGCTCATCCCAAGCCATCAATACAGAACCAGGAAATCTTAGATGTGCTTAAAGAGGTCAAAATTAACATCCCGTTGTTAGACGCAATCAAACAAGTCCCATCTTACGCAAAGTTTCTTAAGGAATTGTGCATGTTGAAGCGTAAGATACATGTACAAAAGAAAACGTTTCTCACTGAGTATGCTAGTGCAATTCTAAAGCACGAAACTCCCCCTAAATTCAAAGACCCATGATGCCCTACAATTTCGTGCATTATTGGAAATTATCAAATTGAACAAGCATTGCTGGATCTTGGGGCAAGTGTCAACTTACTACCTTACTCGGTCTATGTAAAATTGGGACTGGGCGAACTCAAACCCACCCAGGTTACTCTGCAGCTAGTAGATCGATCAATCAAAAGACTAAGAGAAATAGTAGAGGATGTGCTCGTGCAAGTTGACAAGTTCTACTTTCCAGTGGACTTTATTGTGCTAGATACTCATCCTGTGGCAGATCCTCATGCTCAGATTTCGGTAATTTTGGGGAGACCATTCCTAGCTACATCCAATGCACTCATCAATTGCCGGAATGGAAAAATGACGCTATCTTTTGGTAACATGACATTAGAGCTAAATTTTTTTGACCTTTGTAAACAACCACAGGATGATAACATTGACCTTGAAGAAGTAGATTTGATCAGTGTTCTTACAGCAGAAACTTTCGAAAAATCAATCTCCGATTCCATTAAGTCAGTTGAGGACTTGACCCTCTGCGAAGAAACACTTGATAGCACTGTTGAAATGGTCAACACTGTAGGCAAACTCTCTTTTGAAGAGCTAGTACCAACTGGTACTCCATCTTTGCCATCTCAGGTGAGGCCGCCCAAACCTGAGTTGAAACCCTTGCCCTCTCATCTGAAATATGCATACCTTGGAGAAAATGAAACATTTCCTATAGTCATTTCTGCACACCTTGACAAGGACCAAGAAGTCCAACTCTTAGAAGTGCTCAAACTGCACAAGGGTGCAATTGCTTGGACCGTGGCTGACATTAAGGGAATTAATCCCCTCGTGTGTACACATCACATCTATTTGGAAGGGGATGCAAAATCCTCCCGTCAGATGCAACGCCGGTTAAACCCCACCATGCAGGAAGTGGTTAGGGCTGAAGTTTTAAAACTTCTAGATGTGGGTATCATCTATCCAATTTCGGATAGCCAATGGGTCAGCCCTACCCAAGTTGTACCTAAAAAGGCCGGCGTCACTGTAGTCCGTAATGCTAATGATGAGCTTGTCCCAACCCGCGTACCACAGGTTGGCAGTTTGTATCGACTACAGAAAATTAAATGCCGTCACATGAAAGGATCATTTCCCCCTACCCTTTTTGGATCAAATTTTAGAACGGGTAGCTGGCCATGAGTATTATTGTTTCTTAGATGGATATTCTGGATATAATCAAATAGACATTGCCCCGGAAAACCAAGAGAAAACAACTTTCACATGCCCCTTTGGCACCTTCGCTTACCGACGGATGCCCTTTGGGCTGTGTAATGCTCCTGCAACCTTTCAAAGGTGCATGCTGAGTATTTTTATTGATATGGTGGAATGTTTTCTCGAAGTCATCATGGACGATTTTTCAGTTTTTGGAGATTCATTCCAAGATTGTTTGAGCAACTTAACTAAGGTCCTCTCTAGGTGTGAAGAAAAGAACTTAGTACTGAATTGGGAAAAATGTCATTTTATGGTACGACAAGGGATTGTCCTTGGCCACAATGTATCGTCTAGAGGATTGGAAGTGGACAAAGCCAAAATAGATTTAATTTCCAATTTGCCCTCCCCAAAAACCGTAAGAGATGTAAGATCTTTCTTAGGGCATGCCGGATTCTACAGAAAGTTCATAAAAGATTTCAGTATCATTTCTAGACCATTATGCAACCTTCTGCTAAAGGAAGTAGAATTTGAGTGGACAGAGGCATGTCAAGCGGCTTTTATAAAGCTTAAGGACATGTTGACGACTGCTCCAATTATGCAACCTCCAGATTGGAGCCTGCCCTTCGAAATAATGTGCGATGCTAGCGATTATGCAGTTGGGGCAGTTCTTGGGCAATGTAGGGACAAAAAGCCATACGTGATTTACTATGCTAGCAGGACTTTAAATAGTGCACAAATCAATTATTCTACAACAGAGAAAGAATTATTAGCTGTGGTCTATGCACTGGATAAATTCCATTCCTACTTAATTAGATCCAAAATTGTGATCTTTACTGACCATTCTACGCTGAAGTATCTTCTTTCTAAGAAAGATGCCAAGCCTAGACTAATCAGATGGATCCTTCTACTCCAAGAGTTCGATATTGAAATTAAGGATAAGAAAGGAGTAGAAAATGTTGTGGCTGATCATCTTTCTAGGCTTGTCCTTTCCAACACTTTAGAATCCTTGCCAATCCAAGAAACTTTCCCTGATGAGCAATTGTTTGCTACATTTTCCCATTCTCCATGGTATGCTGACATTGCTAATTATCTAGCTTCGGGTGAAATTCCAAAAGAATGGACGCAGCAAGATAAAAACAAGTTCTTCACTGAGGTGAAACAGTTCTTCTGGGATGAACCATACCTTTTTAAATACTGTCCAGACCAAATTATTAGGAGATGCATTCCTGACCATGAAATAAATAGTGTAGTATCATTTTGTCACTCTCATGCTTGTGGTGTCCATTTTTCTGCTAAGAAAACCGCTCACAAAATTTTACAATCTGGATTTTACTGGCCTACATTATTTAAAGATGCACATGATTTCTGTAAGGCATGTAAGCAATGCCAAAAATTGGGTTCAATTTCCAAAAGGAATATGATGCCTTTAAACCCAATTTTGGTCATCGAGTTATTCGATGTATGGGGTATAGATTTTATGGGACCTTTTCCCCCGAGCTTTGGTTTTCATTATATCCTTGTTGCAGTAGATTATGTGTCCAAATGGATTGAAGCAGTCCCATGTAGGACTAATGATGCTAAAACGGTCAAAAAGTTTATCTTGGACAATATCTTTTCCCGTTTTGGAACTCCGCGTGCCATCATTAGTGATTGGGGCACTCACTTTTGTAACCGCATTATTGAGAGTTTGTTTAAAAATTATGGTGTTACACATAAAGTGGCTACCCCCTATCACCCTCAAACAAGTGGGCAGGTAGAGGTCTCAAATAGGGAAATCAAAAGAATTTTGGAGACCACAGTAAAACCAAATCGTAAGGATTGGTCAATGCGACTAAATGATGCTTTGTGGGCCTATAAAACTGCTTATAAGACCCCAATTGGGATGTCTCCATATCGGCTTATATACGGAAAAGCTTGCCACTTTCCGGTGGAGCTGGAACATAAAGCCTATTGGGCCATAAAACAACTAAACCTTGACCTAGACAAGGCTGGGGAGAAAAGAGCCCTTGATTTAAATGACACTACACCAAAAACGTGAATTAAGAACGGATAGTTGGAACGGTCAGCACCCTAGTTTAACCAGATATGGTCTTTAGCCGTCCCGACTGTCAAGGCCATTTCAACACAGAAGATCTTGGGCCCGTGTTGACATAAAAACGCTCTCATTCCCCATTTTCTAAAGCACATTAGCGTTCCCACCCCCATTTTCGTTGGCGCCATTTTTTCCGTCCATCATTTCTCTTGATTGATTCATCGTTGTGGTTGGAACCTCCTCTTCCTCGTCTCTGTCTCCCAGGGTTTGATTGGGTTCTATCCAAAAGAGAAAAAAGCCCTAATTAAATCCATCATCAGAGCAGAAATATCAACATCAACAAGAGGAGGAGGAGGAAGAAGAAGACGACGAAGAAGAAGGAGAAGAAGGAGAGATGGAGATGGAATTGGAGCCGAGGGTAAAACCCCTCTCCTACAAAATCAAGGGCATGTCCTGCGAATCGCCCTCTCAAAAGGCTCTTCACGTTCTCGACTCCGACCTTCGCAGCCACTGGTCCACCGGCACCAATACCAAAGAGTGGATCTTGCTCGAGCTCGAGGTATTATTTCCCAATTCCTGTTGCTTAAAATCTGTTCTTGCTTTGCGACTCTTATTATAATTTTTTTTTTTGGAATTGTGAGTAGGACGAATGAGAACTGGTTTCCTTACACTTAGCTTGGAATGCTTTCGTTTATTCGCAGGAACCATGTTTGCTATCACACATACGGATTTACAACAAGTTAGTCCTCGAATGGGAGATTGCAGCTGGACTCTGTTATAAGGTTCGATATGTAAGATGCACATTTTAAAACATTGGGGTTTTGGGGGGATATTAAAAAGAGGACAAGATAAAAAAAAAATATATTGCAATTCTGCTTGTAATTAGGATACATTAGCATTGACAACCTCCAAGTAAAACGTTTCCTACCATGGGTTTCTCTGTATCTTTGATTTTTGTATGCACCTAGCCTAGTAGAATCAGTTTTAATTTGTGCCTGGAATATCATAGTTTGGATTAGGCTACAACTTGGCATTGTGCAATTGCAAGTTAAACATTTCCTAATAGTGGAATTAGCTTTAATTTGTGCCCGGAATATTATAGTTTTAATTAGGCTACTCTAGCATTGAGATTATATTAAAAAGAAAATCTGAACCGCTCATCCAGTGCTGGTTCCTAAGAATATGGTTATTTCAAAATAATGGTCTCTACAAAACAACTTTGTCCATTACAAAACAATTAGACTCGAACGAGACACACACACACCCCCTTTTCTCTAGCCCACTGAGCCACTGCGGGGAACTTCTCTGTGTATTGATTTAAGTAGTAGCTTTCACCAAATTTTTTTCTCATTAAGGCCTACTAACAATTAAGCTCATATTCTCTTAATATTAGAACCCATGGGATGCCCAACTGTGCGCTCAAACGAAGTATTGGTCATTAAAGAGATGAGGGGTTAAGGATCTAAGGTAGAGATGCAGATGGATTCTCTCTTTCTAATTAAGGATTACAATTACATAAAGTTATGGCTGGGTTATTATATCCCATCTTCTCTTAGTTCATTTTCAACTAAAATGGAGTTTGACAATGCCCTACGTGTCACCTAGCTGCCCAAGGAACAATCCCCGGGTGTGCCACTTTTCTACCTATGTGGGCTTCTCTTCCTACTTCATATGCTCTCTTAAGTATCAGCACTTAGACTAGGATTGTCAAAAAAGAAAAATAAAAAAAGTAAAGGATAAGAGATTATTTGATGACTTTCTTTATTTTTAACTATTTTTAGAAATTCAAGCAAAAGAATTCCTAGGAATTCAATTACATGAAACAAATGGGCCCTTGATGTAAAAGATGTTAGGTCAAACTAGGAATATTATGCCACTCATATTTTTTATAGTTCAATATATGTTTGAACGTTTCAAGCATTCCAATATCACATTATATGATTGAGTATATTAGGAGGAGATGAGGATGAGACCTTGACTTTTCTAGGTATTAAATTGCTATAATGATGGATTTGTATTCATTTTCTATCTTCCTTAAAAGGAGAGTTATATGATTCCCATTTTTGGATATTCATTGCTATTCTTTTGTTTTAACCACTTTTTTTTTACCAGCTGCGACCCAAGTCCCAAGACAAGTGAGTAGAACTAGCCCACACAAGTGTAAAGAGTGGCATGCCCCAAGGGTTTATCCATGGTAGCCAGGTGACAATTGGGGTTGGCAACAAACTGAGCAACCCCATATTGTCTAGTTTTAACCACTTAACGAAATACTCTTGCAACAAGCAAGCCCTTGAAATCAGGCCATCCTCTTGCACTGGACTTGGACCAAAGGAATATGCAATCAAATGTGCAGAAGACCATATCCAGAGTAAGTATTTCAAAAATCATTATGTTGAAAAGAGGGTTATAACATAGAAAACCCAAGTTAAATTCTCTTGATTTTAGTTGGGGTTGTTATTTGGTATGTGGACATTTTAGTGGAGTTTTTGACATTTCTAATATGCGTTAAAAACGATTTACTCAATAACAGTATAGCGATGATGATTATAATTGTTCTTTTTGTTATTCTGGCAATAGAGTCATGAAGATGGTGATAAAATTGACTGCGTCGATATCTATAAGCAGCCTGCATTTGATCACCCATTGCTCGAAAACCACACAATACGGGTGTCTTCATTTCCTTGATCCATACTCTAGTAGATTAAGACTTTCATTATTATGCTTCCGTGTGTACATATGTCATCCTTTTGGTGGATAGTGATGACATTAATGATTCAATTTAAAAAAGAAGACACTAAACTAGGCTACGCACTACAAGAAAATTGACAATTAGCGGCGGTTTATAGTGGCAGTTTATTTGTCCGCCACTACACCTAACTATTATGTTAAGTACAGCAACGGAAAATGTATTTGGCGGTGGATATTTTTCCACCGCAAAAGGTATTAGCGGCGGTTTTCATACATATAGCGGCGGTTTTTATTTGCCGCTAAATGTAATTTTTCTTGTAGTGACGGTTAGGCGATATGAAAAAAAAATTTCTGGTTCATTGTTAAAGTAACACTGCTGAAGCTCCACACTCACATTTGGTGTAGTGCTGCTGTGCTATTAGACTAATTTGATTTCTTGGTCGATTAGTTTAATCTCTAATCCTGCCCCACCGTATATGCTTTGGCCTTTTGTACTTCAAATCCTAAGATTGGTTCCCTTTTAATATTCAACTGCTTGGACTGATTTTTTTTTTCTTTTTGTACAAATTGCGTTATAGATGAGACCAAGTTTCTATGATGGTAAAAAGATCATGTCTTCTTTAGAACCACCATTAGAACAGTTGTGGGGTGCATAAGAGTGGAAGTTGTCTCGAAGGAACAATTCCTATTCAAAGGACTTGAAACGAGGACTTACTCAGAGCCATCTTCTCAAAAGGACTTGAGACTTCCTTACCATCCCAAATAGAAGTAAGTTGTTATATTTTGTTTACAGTTTGTTTGTGTTTGTTGAAACACTAATGATGTGTTTATCATTTGGCTATTTGGGCAATATGTGTCAGTATGCTAAACTGGCTATGAAAGGTGAAAATCATGGAGCTGAAGCAAGTATCAATGCATGGAACGTACTTGTGGAGCCATCTGAATTCAGCACGGCTTCCGTCTACGTCCGTAATAGGGATAAATCCGATTTTGTCAACACTGGGTGGATGGTAATCTCTCTCTCTCCATTCCTCTTTATTTTCCTATGAAGAAAAACCAGCATGCAATGACTCGAGCTTGTTGAGACATAAGAAGAGGCAGACCTACCTCAATATATTGTTCCCATCTTGTGGGGCAACAACTCATTTGATACATGGATACTGTGGAATCCAGTGAGGGGGTTTGAACTCCCTATCATCTCTTAATGGGGACGTTTGATGTTCCTAACATGCTGAGTTACAGTAAGCAGTGCTATATTTTTTTTTTTACTCATTACGTTTTTATAATGCCTTTAGTTATATTGTTGAGATTTGTTTCTTGGAACTTCTAAGTTTCTCAAAATATCATAGGAGATAACAACACACGTCTTTATTCATATTGGAGAGTAAGTAATTAACTTTTAACTTTCTTTTACGATATCGGAATTCGCGGTCTATATTAGGTCGATAACTCAAGTTGGGTTGGCCTGTACTACTTAACTCAAGTGCAACTTGAATTGCATGTGGCCTACCTCAAACCAAAACCAGATTTTAATGAAACATCCACATACACACAAAAATTAATCATAGTTTTATAACTCTAAATTCTGTACCGAAGTGCCACTCGGGTCAAGTTGTATTGACCTGAGTTAGGTCACAAAAAAAAAAAAAAATATATATATATATAATATGTGTACTTTATAGTGTATGCCAAACGTGTAAACTATACATACAAATGTAACTGGGTCAAGATTTGCTGATGGGGGTCAATTGCAAATCTGAACTCCACATTAGCTCAAAATTTGATGATTAAAGCCCAAACCTCAACTCTAATTGACCTAGCACAATCCCAATGCAAATTTCTCTTCTAGTTTCTCATATCATTTTTAGCTTGATAAAATTATAATTTTATACCTTCTTATCAAATTTACGCTTAGCTGTGTTCAGGCAGATGCCGGGGCAGGTTGCTACAACTTAAAATGCCCTGGTTTTGTTCAAACAAGCCACGCAGTTGCCTTAGGCTCTACTCTTTCTCCTCTGTCTACCTATGATGACAAGCAATACTGGATGTTTGTGAGGATATCCATGGTAAAAGAACATTTTTATGATCTAGTACTTGTTCTCCATTTTTCATCATGAATCATTTATCACTACTGTTTGCTTGTTTATTGGCACAGGACCCAGCAGATGGCCATTGGTGGTTAGTAATAATAAGAGAAAGTGTGGGATACTGGCCCAATTCCTTTTTCAAGAACATGGTAGGAAGTGTTGATCTAATAGAGTGGTCAGTAGAAGTCTTAAACACTAAACCTGCTGGGACTCGACATACTACCACTCAAATGGGTAGTGGTCATTTTTCTAAGGATATAAAAAAGCTGCATTCTTTGATGATTGTGTTTATCTGGTCGAACATGATGATGCAAGAAAACCATCCGATGCTTATCTTTCGGCTCCCAGACTGTATATGTGCAGGTGCATGTTTGATGCCAAGGAACAGGTGACGACTTTATGGGAGTGTCGTCCGCCAAGGTGGGGCCCATATATTGAAGTGCTCATATATTGAAGTGCTATGGTTGAATGGTGAATGACTAATGACGTAGTGGTGAATGACCTTGTGGTGTGTTAGGGCATTGAGATGTTTATATGAATGTTTTTTTTTTTTTTGTTATGTACAGGTACTTAACAGGTTGTAAAAAAAAAAATTTAAATGTCACATGTACATGGGAGACTCTACCGAAATTTCGAAAAATCTTTTACATTCGAAATTTTTCTTAAGAACATTTTTATGAAGTTTACGTTAATGTTTGCCAAAATGTGTTTATGCTTCTTATTTATCCTTTTTTGTTATTGCAGGATGATGTTATTACTACATACGAATTTGACAGCTCGGTGGCGCAGGGTGATGAAGCTCAGAAGGAGCGTGTTAATGCCATGATTGAAGATCAAGAGCATTTTGAGGGTAAGGCCCTATTGGATGCTAAGTGTTTCAAGTGAGCCAAGCCTTTCTCCAGTTTGAAGCTGTTTTTCCCCCTTTATGCATTGATTAGTAGAATATTCCTGCACTTGAGTTGTTTGATATAACTTACTGAGATCAATACTTTCTTAATGCACCATTTTGTGAGTTTTGTGATTTAAAAGAGTGTTGAAGTGTAGTTTCGTTGACATTTAAGTATTTAACATTTTTTATGGGAGTTCGCCTGTGATTTAGCACGATATTGCTGTTGGGAACAATCTTTTATTAGATAATTTAGTATACTAAGAAGGGTGGATGTGCCCATTTTAGTTTTTGCAATGTGAGGCAAGAATGGTCAACTTCATTGCTTTTCCATTGCGTGTTATGCGCCCATTTCAGTCACTTAAAAAACAAAATGAATGAGACTAGAGCTTTTCATGAAATGAAGTCTTCTTGGCAAGGCCTATATCAATTTATAGGTTTAAATCTCGATTGCTGGATCTTTTTTATATTTATCTCATATGCAGCATGTTAGATCTGGGACGCTTCATGGAAGCGGTGTGCTGATACTACATACCGGCATAGAAGTTAGGTTGGAGAATTTGTGCATGCTTGGTTTTCCTTATGGTTGTCTCTTGTGTTTATGTCTGCTTTCTCTCATGGCTGAAGATGAGCTTTTTTCCTTCCCTTGTGTATTACTTCTTTCTTGCATAGCTGATTTCTTGCAGCATGTTGCATTGCCTGATTATGGATGAGTTATCTAGGTTTTAGTGCTTTTCAATTTCAGATGTAGGTTTTAGTCTCGATTTCATATCATGATAGATGATTGAAATTTTTGGAATCATTTCTTATAAGATGAATAAGGTAATTGAAGCAAAGATTAATATAGGCTATACATGACATAAGAGAGGTAAATTGTCTATTTCAGATTATCAGAAAAAATAGAGTTATATCCTATTTTAGGCCATTTCAATTTAGAAGAAAAATATTTGTGATCAGACCATAATCTTGTTTCTTTTCAGGAGGATGCTAAAAAGAATATACTTGTGCGAGAAAAGCAGTTCGTTGCAAAGAATGCTACAAGTTAATTGGAGGGCTTTTTCCACCACAACAATTGGTATTAGCTAGCAAAAAACAACATTGGAGAAAGTTAAAGCCACAACAAATGTGAATGGATAGACTCTTTGGTTGTTATTATTATTATTTATTTTTCAGAATTAGAGTGGATGAAAGTAGTTAGAAGGTTATATGAGGTGGATGTGTGATGTATGGATATTCAAATATTATAAATTTAATATTTGAGTTCAAGTTGGTCTATTGATTTCAATTTTAGATTTTATGAACCATTTGGTGATTGTTTTCTATGAATGTGTATAGGTCTGAATGCTACAGTTTATCAATTTTTTTTAAAATGCATTTGTTTGGGTGGCATATTAAAATTTTGCAATTACAATGTTTTTTTAAAAAATATTTTTTTTATCATTAGGAACGGTTATAAACCGTTCTCACCCCATTTGGAACGGTTCTAAACAGTTCTAGAATAAGAACGGTTTGACACGCTTTTGGAACGGTTTTTAGAACTGTTCCAAGATAAATAACAGGAACGGTCGTAGTACAGTAGTGAAATGGTTTAGAACTGTTCCTAAATTCACACGTTGGAACGGTTTTTATCCGTTCTAAATTTATTATTTTGGAACGAATACAATCCGTTCCAATATTTTAGGAACACCATTTTTTGAAACGGTTTAAAACCGTTTCAATTCATGTTAGAAACGGTTCAAGGCCATTCCTAATTGCCACTTTTAGTGTAGTGTGAATTAGAAGAATTGAGAAACGAGGCTTATATGAACTCAAGAATTTACAAAGACAGGACTAAGGCCTTTCATGATAAACGGATATTAAGGAAGTCATTCCATCCATCTCAAAAGGTCCTATTGTACAATTCTCGACTTCATCTTTTTCCTGCAAAGTTAAGATCTCGTTGGACAGGCCCCTACATTGTTCAAGAAGGATTTCCATATGGGGCAGTGACCCTTATTGATCCATCGAATGGTACCTCTTTTAAAGTCAATGGACAACGTTTAAAACCATTCTTGGAGATTGTTCCTCTAGAGGAAAATGAAATTCCTCTGATCGATCCTGTCTATCAGGATTGAAGGGCACTGGATCTGACAGTAGCCCACACCTTTGTACATTATATATATATATATTTTTTCTTTTCTGCTTTTTCTTTTTGTTCTTTGTCTCATATTGGACAGGTTTCTACACAGACGCTTCATTATTCCAGGTGCTTTCTACCAATTTTCTCCTTTTACATTATCACCTCATGTTATGTTCCATTTTGCATATCATGTATGACATCGAGGACGCTGTCTAGTTTAAGTAGGGGGGTGGGAACAAGCACACACAACAAGCACACTTGTCCAATTTTAGAAAAAAGAAAAAATTTTCCTATCTTTCTTTCGTTTTTGCGTAGTTTTCCCAAAAAATAAATAAATAAATAAATAAATAAATAAATAAAGAAAAAAACAAAAAAAAAAAAAAAAAAAGAGAGAGGAGTTTTTCAAAAGAACTTGATGATTTGAAGATGTCTAGAAATCTTTAATTTCGGAATTTTTGGAGGGAAGTAAAATGAAGGTTCACAATTTTTTTTTTTGAGAAAAAAAAAAAAGAGAATACCGAACTTTGCTTTTCACAGTAACATGTGTACATCATTTCAAAAGTCTTGGATAAAAAAGATTATAGTGTCATTTTTAGAGTTCTTTCAAGAGAGAAAAAAAAAAAGACAACTTTCTGAAATTTGGCCATATGAGTGCTCCTGGTTCATTGGTAAACAAAAAAAAAAATAGTGAATTAATTCGGGCGAATTGAAAAAGCTGCCTATTGTTGGGGACCGTTTAAAGAAAAATACAAAAAAAGTTGACAAGGGATGCACAAATAGGTATTTATAAAAAAAAATGCTGAAAAGAATAAAAAGTTACGTGACTAGTTTGGGTTCGTAGCCTTTTTAACCCGAGCTAGTAAGCCCGTAGGGGTATTTATATACCTATTGCCCTAAAGACATTTGTTTTGGGAGTCATTGGCCTAACGCTCGTTACATGGGTTAATTAGAAAGCTTAAGGGACTTGGGCATTGCACAGTCACTTGCAAGTTATAAAATAAAAAAAAAAGAAGCATCCCACGGCCTTTGAAAAAACAGTAGTGCGAAAGCCGTCATAGTAGCCTTGAGAGGAGACTTGTATTTACCCTGAATCTAGGAAAGTTGGAAATTCTAAGAGAGAATTCTGTTTTCATGGCATTATCATAGAATATTAGAATTTTTGATTTGATGTATACACTTGCACAAGGCACCCAAAGTTTTAGTATAATTTTTGGAAAAGATTTGAAATGAAAAAAAAAAAAAAATGAACCAGATTTTGAAAAGTCTGAAATCTTGATTATTCGAAGATTCATGGCATCCGATTTGACTCAATCGTCTTTTGAAAAACCTTCCATTGACTTTCTTTTTATTTTTAGGTAAATGAATTTTGTGGGCATATTCACTGCAAACCCTCACGAGGCACAACTCGTCCACTAGGGGTAACCTAGGGGTTTAAGGGCTTGCTGCATATGCTAAATGCAGCCGAGAGTACCAGCGAAAGTGGTATTTTCCTTTTTATCTTTGCATTTAGATTATATTAGATTAGGCTAGAAGACCTACCCTAGTTCGCATATTTTGCTTGGGACTAGCAAAATACTGGTTGGGGGGTGTGATAAGTCCTTAAAAATGCATAATTTCATTATCATTTTAGAACTAATTAAGGACTTAATCTTCAAATCATGCACCATTTTAGTAAAAAAATCATGATTCTATGTTTATGGGCATCAAAGTCTAAATTCCAATCAAAATTCATCCAAAATTACGTTTTCACATAAAATCATGAATTTATCAATTTCTTGGCATTGAAAATCATTAATTTCTCATTCCTTTTTATTCACAAATAAAATGATGAATTTTATTTGCACCATTAATTTAGTTGATGATTTGATAAAATGGTGACATTTAATGCATCTAGTTAGTGTGAAGTGGACCCGCATCTTGCATAATTCCTTTCCTATATGAATAATTATTTTTTGACACTTGTTTTTATTTTTTTGTAGGGAATTTCCGAAATTGGGGCCCGCGGAAGAGAATTAATGAATCAAATGCACTATGGGACCTACCTACATTTGGCATAAATTGCAAAGAGAGGAAGTGGGTCCATCTAAGGATATTTTCCAGCCATGAAGAGTTCAATGAAATTAGAAGATCTTGGTTAGCAACCCAAGATGGAAACAAATTCAAAGAGTGCAAGATTATCTCCTAAAAAGATAGGCCCCAAGATTTGAAATCTTGCAAACCAAGATTTTCACAAAATGTTGCACGTCCAAGACTCTCCAAAAGCATCACACGTCCAATAAAGGGGCTGCCCATATGGTTCAAATTTTTAGTTGACATGTGGGCCCATGTGGCCATCCAAGTAAGAAAATAAATCATCCAAGCAATGGGCGCCCATGTGAATATCCAAGTAAGAAGATCTCAACAGCTTGATAGCAAAAGAATCCAAGTCCTACACGTTAGAAGCAATGTTTGTTTAATAAATTTCCACACAAAACTCCTCTTGGGCCCACTCATCACATTCATACATATCTCCAACCAAAGATGAATCAGATATATGACCCATCCCTCTTGGACGTGAGAGGAATCATCTCCTCCTCCTCTTGGACGACCAACGACCCATTCCATCCTCTTTCCAAATTTTCCTCCATCTCTCCCTTCTTCCATTACCACCTCATCCAAGGTCTTTCCCTAAGGCTACCAACACTTGGATTTTTACACCATCGCGCCGCCGCCGTTGCTCCGTCGATCCATCATCAACCAGCCATCTACTTTTCCATTGGTGAGGGATTGAAGACTTGAAGATGGGATTATGCGCAAGTCCTATTTTCTTGATGTGTTCGATCTAGAGTAAGAAATATTTATTTTTCAGTTTTAATTAATGTTAGGAAATTACTAGTTTATTGGTTCAATTTAATTTAAAAGACGCAATTAGTGAGGTCAAGGTGTCCCGCTTTGGATTGGCATCGCGTGTTTGTGGGTAGTGACAGTACGCACTTGGTGCGGTGTTTTCGCAGTCTTTTGTTAATTTTTGCCAATATAATATGTGACTTCCAATAATAATAATATTTAGAATTTCTTTTTATTCTTCTTTATGAATGAGATTATTAATGGATTTTTATTTTAATGCATGATTTATTTACATTTATGCAATTGGTGGTTTGATGCCTTTTATGTTTTTGCAGTATTTAGACTAGGATTTTTAGATTAGGAATTTTTATTTGGGATTGTATTTTTTATTTTGGATTTGTAATAAATTTTAATTTCAGTTTCGTAGATATTTAGTTATATAGATTTTTGATAGGCTAGATTAGTTTTTCAATAGGACAGGTTTTATGCGATTACGTACTCCATGTGGATCGACCTCGGACTTCACCGAGTTGTTACTACAATCGTGGCCTTGCACTTGGGGCTGACGATCAAGTTTTTGTTGTGATAAGTCCTTAAAAATGCATAATTTCATTATCATTTTAGAACTAATTAAGGACTTAATCTTCAAATCATGCACCATTTTAGTAAAAAATCATGATTCTATGTTTATGGGCATCAAAGTCTAAATTCCAATCAAAATTCATCCAAAATTGCGTTTTCACATAAAATCATGAATTTATCAATTTCTTGGCATTGAAAATCATTAATTTCTCATTACTTTTTATTCACAAATAAAATGATGAATTTTATTTGCACCATTAATTTAGTTGATGATTTGATAAAATGGTGACATTTAATGCATCTAGTTAGTGTGAAGTGGACCCGCATCTTGCATAATTCCTTTCCTATATGAATAATTATTCTTTGACACTTGTTTTTATTTTTTTGTAGGGAATTTCAGAAATTGGAGCCCGCGGAAGAGAATTAATGAATCAAATGCACTTTGGGACCTACCTACATTTGGCATAAATTCCAAAGAGAGGAAGTGGGTCCATCTAAGGATATTTTCCAGCCATGAAGAGTTCAATGAAATTAGAAGATCTTGGTTAGCAACCCAAGATGGAAACAAATTCAAAGAGTGCAAGATTATCTCCTAAAAAGATAGGCCCCAAGATTTGAAATCTTGCAAACCAAGATTTTCACAAAATGTTGCACGTCCAAGACTCTCCAAAAGCATCACACGTCCAATAAAGGGGCTGGCCATATGGTTCAAATTTTTAGTTGACATGTGGGCCCATGTGGCCATCCAAGTAAGAAAATAAATCATCCAAGCATATGGGATAAGACTTTGGCCCCAAAGATATACAAGTACGGGGAAAGTGGGTCACCTTGTCTAAGACCTCTTGTTGACACTAAAAAAGTCACTATGTCTCCTCAACATCAAGAATCCACATGAAGCTGCATCCTGCTACAAACAGGCAAAGCTACTTCAAGCATCAGATCTTGTCAGAATCAAACAGAAATTGCAAGATCCTTCAAGACAGCCAAAAGAGGGGTACACAAGAAGTTTTGGGCCATTCCGACATCGTTTGGCCTAACTTCACTCCTCCGACAGCTAAACAGACGCTCCCAGCGGAGACATCGTCGAAGACATTAAAACTTCGATCAGAGCCTACGGATGACTCCAAAATACCTCCAAGGCTCCTCGTTAAATTTTAAGTCAAACCGACAACGTTTGACCCTCCATCAACGCTCGAGCAGCAAAATCAAGCATTTCGGTAGTGAGAACCATCGAGGCCATCACTCATCAAACAAAGCATATGAGTGGCTTTAACATGCTTCCAAAGGGCTGCACGTCAAATTTCAGGTCATTCCGACAACGTTTGACCAGATTTCGATGCTCCGAAAGAAAATCAAGCCTACTGGTGGCGGAGCACCTCGGAATCATGACATCCAAATTGGAGCTAATGGATCATCTCTACATGACTCCAATAGGCTCCTTGTCAAATTTCAGGACAATCGGACATCGGTTGACCGCATATCAAAGCTCGGCATCTTCCTCGCAGCAAAATCAAGTCTAGCATCGACGGGACCCCAAATAGCTTCAAAACTCAAAAAAAAATCCCATGGTTGGTCCTATCCACTGCTCAGGAAGCTTCACCTCAATTTTCAGGTCATTCTGACATTGTTTGACCTAGTTTCGACTCTTGACGGAAAATCTGCTACAAAGTCTTCGGCTTTCCTGAAAAATGGGAAACCTTGTGCTCCGGTTTTATGCGACTTCTCGTCAAGTTTTCTCCAAGAAAATCAAGTCAACTATTGAGGAAAAATGTCAAGAAAAATACAGAAGAAAAAAGGAATGAAAAAGAAGAAAAAACAGCCGGAACAGACACTCTGCGACCAAAGGTGGTCACCGGCGACCCTGGAAAACCGGGTCGCCGTATTTCCGCTGGATAGCCGGTTTTCCGATCCTTTTCGCATTTTGGGAGTTCCTGCCTCTGTGATTTTCTGAAAATCCAATTTTTGATGCTTGAAAATGACTAATCTTGGCCAACATCTCGGATCTGCCGTCAAGAGTATGAAATCATCATTGATCGCTCCAAGATCGCCAACCAGCTGACCAAGAAAGTAAACTTTCTGTCCGACCGATCGAGAAATCGACAAGACAGATGTCACCGGCCCACCAACATCAATCAATGTCTGAAATTGCATTGCAGTCCGAGATCAAACAATGTGTGGATCCAACTGCGATGATCACAAGAAGAATTCCAGAAGACGCGGCGTGGCCCGCGACTCTTCACATGCTCCGGCAACCACTTAATGTCGTTAATTGACCTGTTTTATGACAACTTAATGCGGTCATTAACTCATTATTTTGGATGGCCCAATTAGATTCAAGCACATGGGAGTTACAAGTCCAAGTAATCATGGCATTAAAACCATGAAACTCTCCTCATCATGGAGATTAAAGGCAATTAAATGCCCATCATTCTCCATCGGCCAATCACAAGCTAAGAAAAAGGAGTAACAAAATCAAGAAATAAAAAATTGTAACTCCTCCCATTATGGAGCATCAATGCCATCAATTCTCTCATCATGGCCATCAATGCCCATAAACCACCTCATGGCTACCAAGAGGCCTATAAAAGGAGGTCCATTCCAAAGAGAGAAACAACTTTTGCACCTACCTACCTATCTAATTGGAACTTTGAATCCTTGCATTTGCACATCCACACCAACACCCATCCGGAGTCTGGAAAAATCCCAAAGAAAATCCGACGAAGTCCTGCTGCTCTGCTGCAAGAGACACTACTAGGTGATAAAAGTCCCTTGGGGGGTCACCCCCCCAAGGTCCCCTTCTTCCACAACATGGCCTAAACGCGGCTTTTTAGCCCGTTTACTCGGTTTTTCATTGGATATAGGACTTCTCCTTGGTCATTATCCTCTAAAAAATTTAGGTTGGAGCCAAACCGAAGGATCGAAGCATCAAGTGTTCTCATTTGAAGGACGATGGCGAAGTCCATACATGACTTGCGACCGTCGATCTGAACGAGTCCCTACAATCTCCTGAGAAGTTAGATCCATTTTCTTTCTTTTCTATTGTACTTTGTATTTTTCAAAGAGACAAAAAAGTCACAATTCTTATATTTCATTTTGATGAGATTTGTAAATTGCCTTTCACGGCACCATATCGCCTTTTACGGCAAACAAACAAAAAATCGCCTCTTACGACATTCAAAACAAAAAATTGTCTCTTTTCTTAAATATTTATGCAATTTGAAAAGTTAGAAAGAATGATTGATTTTCTTTCTACTTGTGAAGGTGAATCTCCAGATCATCACCATTCCAAATTCCAAGAAGAATAGAAAATCTGACATACCCTACAAAAATGTTGATACCCACATTTCCTCCTCTGCCGAAACCCGGCAGCCCCCAGGGCGGAAGGAGAGGACGAATATCGAGGGTCCATCAAGTTGGCACACCCGGTGGGACTCGTTCACTTGAGAACGTGATGCTTCAATCCCTTGCCTCCTTTCTAGTTGGTGGCCTATGTTGCATCTTGCATCTAAAAAGAAACATGAGATGAGATTT
The DNA here is from genome assembly GCA_028538565.1 of Umbellularia californica. Classification (NCBI taxonomy): domain Eukaryota; kingdom Viridiplantae; phylum Streptophyta; class Magnoliopsida; order Laurales; family Lauraceae; genus Umbellularia; species Umbellularia californica. The sequence goes on from JAPQWN010000008.1 coordinate 42,635,614, forward strand.
CCGTCATTCTTTCTCATTTCAAAAAAAAAAATCTGATTTCTTTTCTTGGATTCAATTTTGAGAAACTTTGATCCTCTTTTCTTCGAATTTGATAGCTCACAGAAATGTTTGCAGCTATTGTTCGTATCGGAGATTGGGCCATCTTTTCTCTTTGATGAGTCCGATAGGGGTTTTCAAAATAAAAAAAAAAAACCCTTCATTTCAAACTCTTTCAAAAAAAAAAAAAAACCAAATCCGATTTCTTTTTCTGGATTCAATTTTGAGAAACTTTGATCCTCTCTTCTTTGAACTTGATAGCTCACAAAAATATTTGCAGCTATTGTTCGTATCGGGATTGGGCCATCTTTTCTCTTCGATGAGTCCGATAGAGGTTTTCAAAAAAAAAAAATTTTATTTCAAAAAAAAAATCAGCTTTCTCTCTTTTGGACTCAAATTTGAGAAACTTTGGTTTTTTCCTTTCGGATTTAGTGCTCGTAGAAATGTTGAGCCTTTGGTCGGATTGGAACACCATTCGCTCTCTTTGATGAGTTCATTAGAAATCTTTCAAAAAGAGTTCAAAAAAAAAAAAAAAAAAAAAAACACTAAGGTTGCACCAATTGCGTTCTTTGACCAAAGTGGATTTAAGAAAGGCCTTGGCTAGAGTGTGGAGATAGCCAGACTGTTCGAGGCAAGGGTCCTCCAAACGGGTTCATTAAGTAATCCTACCCTTACCTGGGGGCTGATCTATCTACTAAAGTTTCATAAGATCAAATTGGAAATCTATGTGCGCCTTTCAAAAAAAAAAAAAGGAAACCTTAAAAAAAAAAAAAAAACATCGATCACTTTTAAGTTCAAAACTGAGAAATCTTGGTTCTTTCCCTTTCGAATTTAGTGCTCGCAGAAATGTTGAGCCTTTGTTTGGACAGGGACATCATTTGCTCTCTTTGATAAATTCAATCTTGACCTTTCAAAAAAAAAAAAAAGAAAAACTTCCTTCATTACTGGATTCACATTCGAGAAATTTTGGTTCCTTCCCTTTCGGATTTAGCGCTCGCAGAAATGTTGAGCCTTTGTTTGGATCGGAACACCATTTGCTCTCTTTTATGAACCCAATTTTGACCTTTCAAAAAAATCCCATCTCGTGTCCTTTCCAAGGATGCGATTTGCAACATTTGTGCCTAGCGGTGCTGGTACGCCTTTTCGGGTCTACTGTATTTATGACCGGCACATTTGTATCTCCAACCTTATATCATTTTACCTCGAGTGTGCCTTGCTTCTCGGTAATTTGAATTAAGGTCTACAATTGCTTTTAGCAGTCATTGGTACGCTCACCCTGAGCCTACCATACTTGCATTTTAGAACAATTGTATCCTCTATGGCTTTTTGCCTTCTTCATCTTGCTTGGGCCGGGCCATGTCCCCTTGAGCAATTTGAAAAGACAAAACCATAGTTGTTCTCCATTTATGATCACCATATTCTTGTGATTACTAATTGATGTGGTCTTGTTTCAGAAGTTTTCCAAAAACTAACAATGGTAGCTTCATTAACCATCACTTTTGATGAGAACAAGTACCAACTTTTGCTTCAAGACAAGCAAAACAAGTGCACTCATAAGCGCCCTGCCAGTTGCCGAAGCGTCATCTCCCTCGACAACTTTCAAAACACCGGGTCAACCTCAACTCCCTGGACCATCATCTTCGGGTCACTGGGACCATTCCCACTCCCCGCAGAAGAAATTGTACCTGCCAAGAAGCAGAAAATCGCTACGCAATGTGTCACTAACATGGCACCAAGGGCGAACACAAAGAAGCCTGAATCCCATGGCGCTCCCACGAAGCCTCAACCCATAAGAAACTAGGTTTTCCCCAAAACCTGGTCCCCGAGATCTTCACCGAAGCAACGGAGATCCCAAACATCTATAAAGCCAGCATACCTGGCCCCTCTCAAGGGGAACCGGCTCTACCCTCTCTCTTACATGAAAGCGGAGAAACCTACCCTCCGTAAAAAAAACAAACAAATCTAGTATGAGCCGTCTTCCTCCTACAAGCCCAAAATCAAATCCTGCATCATTAGGCCTCCGTAAAAACCCGCTAAAGCCTGCACTCCTGCGAGTCAACCTTTCATCTCAACAAGGGTTGAACTCGGAAAATTCAAATCCTCACCGCGACAGGCTAAGGACCGAGTCCAGATCCTGTCCATGCCCAGCTTCAAAGAACACAAGCTCGGATGCTGCACACGGGGGACTACATCCTTCATTGCCAGAGCCCAGCCAGAGCTGACTGAAGCTCAAATTGCTCGTCGTATGCGTCGCTGCACGGCATATCGACAAAAGAGACTAGAGAAGCAAAGAACCCAGCATTCTACCCTCCATGTCTCTAACAAATGAGTCGAAAAAGAAAGACCCGACCAAGTCGTTGCTGTCCATATGGTTGGCAAAACTAGAAGAAGCCAGAAGTCAGCAACAAAAATTCGTGTCAGACATTCGGTGACTCGCAGTGCCTCCCGGACACGAACACATTTGGAAGAATCCTCCACTCCTTCAAGGACACTGAAGTAATCACTCATCGGACTCTTCATCTAAAAGAATGAGCCCCAGCTCAGTCACCAGGACGATTTCTTCGTTCGAATCCCCAGGGATGAATGTCCTGGCTACAAGTTCTGAGCAGCCTCCACCGCAGGATGACGTAATCGCACGCATCCAGTAATTGGAGCAAGGACAACAGAGAACCGAGGCTTTGATGGAAAACCTCATTCTCATTTTATAGCGTCCACCTAACAATGAAACCCCTCCAAATCATCAAGATGACGAGGCCAATGTAGGAAATAATGAGTCATGCGCCCTTACCAAAAAGGACGTTGACGATATCCTCGCAAAAGCAAAAGAAGAGGATACATTGAAGGAACATGGGATCAAGCCACCCTATCCCCTATGGATGGACTCGGTTCCGTTCCCTGCAAAATTCAAACAACCTACTCTCCAGACATATACGGGGAAAGGTTCGGCCAGACAGCATGTCATCCACTTTAAGATCCTGACAGGAGCTATCGCAGATCAAGATGCCCTCAAGATTCGCCTCTTTGCAGGTACCCTAAAAGGTACGGCCTTTGATTAGTACTCTACTCTGTCGGAGAACTCTGTTGACACCAAAAATGTCACTTTGCCTCTTCAACATCAAGAAAGCTACATGAAGTCGCAACCTGCCATAAATAGGCAACGCAACTTCTCCAAAAAATCAAATATTGTCAGAATCAAACAAAAACTGCAAGATCATTCAAGACAGCCAAGGGAGGAGTACACAAGGAGTTTCGGGCCATTTCAGAATCATTTGGCCTAACTTCGCTTCTCCGACAGCTAAATTGGCGCTCCCGGCGGCGACATCATCGAAGACGTCAAAACTTCGATCAGAGCCTACGGATAACTCCAGCATGTCTCAAAAGGGCTCCATGCCAAATTTCAAGTCAAACCGACAACGTTTGACCCTCCATCAATGCTCGAGCAGCAAAATCAAGCCTCCCGGCGGCGGGAACCACCGAAGCCTTCGCTCATCAAACCAAGTGCATGAGTGGCTTCAACATGCTTCCAAAAGGCTGCACGTTGAATTTCAGGTCATTCCGACAACGTTTGACCAGGTTTCGACGCTCCGAAAGAAAATCAAGCCTACCGGCGGCGGAGCTCCCCGGGACCATGGTTTCCAAGACAGAGCTTGTGGATCATCTCAAAATGACTCCAGTAGGTTCCCTGTCAAATTTCAGGTCAATCGGACATCGTTTGACCGCACATCAACGCGCGGCATCTCCCTCGCGATAAAATCAAGCCTACTGGTGACGGGACCCCATACGGCTTCAAAACTCAAACAAAAGCCTATGGTTGGTCTTATTTATTGTTCAGGAGGCTCCACCTCAAATTTCAGGTCATTCGGACATCGTTTGACCCAGTTTCAGCTTCTGACGGAAAATCGGCAACCCTGCGCGACAAAGTCTTCGGCTTTCCTGGAAAATTGGAAACTTTGCAACCCAAATTGCAAGGATTCTCATCAATTTTTCTACAAGGGAATAAGGCCAACAAATGAGCAAAAATGTCAAAGAAAAATACAGAAGAAAAAATGAAGGAAAAAGACCTCAAAACGACCGCAAAACGGGCTCCGAAGGGGAAAATTCCCCCAGGGTCGCAGACCCCCGCGACCCTGGCCCTACGACCCTGGAAGCCCGGAATCTCCGGTTTCGCCCCGGGAGCTCCGTTTTCCGTCGTTTTTCGCGATTCGAAGCTTCCAACCCCTGGGACTTTCCAAAATTCATACTTTTGAGGCGCCAAATCCTCCGACATCCGTCAAAATCACGGGTCAACCTCCAAAAGTATCAAAATCAACATTGATCGCCAACTGGTCGACCAAAAAAGTGTGCTTTCCGCCCGATCGATCGAAAAATCGACAGGACAGATGTCACCGGCCCGCTCTTAGCTATCAATGTCTGAAGTTACATGTTCATCCGATGTCGATCAGCATGAAGATCCATCGATGATCATCACCAGAAGAATTCCAGAAGACACGGCACGGCCCGTGACTCTTCGACTGCTCGGCGACCAATTAATGTGGTTAATTGACTAGCTTTATTGCAGTCATTAATTCATTTCTTTGGACGGCCCAATCAGAAGCAAGCATCCAGGAGTTACAAATCAATTAAGTCATGGCATTCAAGCCATGAAACTCCTCCCATTATGGTAATTAAAGTGATTAAAAGCCCTTAATCTCCATCGGCCAATCAGATTCAAGGAAAAAGGAGTTATAAAATCAAGAAATAAATCTTGTAACTCCTCCCATTAAAGCCATTAAAGCCCATAAGCTCTCCCAATGGCTACCAAGAGCCTATAAATAGGAGAGCTTTCCAAGAAGAAAGGGATCGGAAAAGGACGAATGGAAAACCGAAGATCGAAAATCAAAAGGTGCAGAGAATCCCGAATTCCAGACAGACAGAGTCTAGAGAAAGAGAGAAAATTCTGCAGAAATTCTACATCAAGCACTACTACAAGGTGACAAAAAGTCCCTTGGGGGGTACTCCCCCCCAAGGTCCTTGCCTTCTCCCGCTGCCTCCAATGGCTTAGACGTGGCTTTTCAGCCCGTCTACTTAGCTTTTTATTGGACATAGAACCTTCTCTTGGTCTTTGTCCTCTAAAAACCTGAGGTTATAGCCATGCCAAGCGAATCAAGAGCATCCTCTGTTCTCATCTGCATGGATGATGGCGAAGCCCATACATGGCTTGCGACCGTCAATCTGAACGAGTCCCCCACAATCTCCTGAAAAGTTAGATCCTCCTTTTCTTGCTTTTCATTGTAGTTTGTATTTTTTTTAAAAGAGACAAAAATCACAACTCTTGTCTTTCATTATTGATGAGAATTGTAAATCGGCTATAAACGCCAAAATCGGCTATAAATGCCAAACAAAATCGCCTTTCACGGCAAACCAAGAAAATGTCTCTTTTCTTAAATATTTGTGCAATGGAAGACTTGAAAGAAGTTGATTTCCTTTTTACTTGCGAAGGTTGATCTCCGGATTACCACTTGCAATTCCAAGTAAAATAGAAAATCTGGCACACCCACACAAAGAAATGTTGATGCACGCTTCAGCCCCTCGGGCGCGAAAGGGCCCGACCCGACGGACTCCCACGTCCGCCGACCCCGGTAGCACCCTCGGCAGGAGCGCGTTCCATCAAGCTGGCACACCCGGTGGGACTCGTTCATTTGAGAACACGATGCTTTGGAAATGAAATATTTGCATACCATATTTTTGCTCTATGCTTATACTTCTTCTCCAGATTCCTTGGATACTTTCTAGTTGGTGGCCTATGTTGGATTTCGCATCTAAAAAAAACGAGATGGGATTTTTTGGAAATTTCTAATTCTTTGAATTTATTTCCACTCTTTCTCTTTTCAAAAAAAAAATTAAAAATTAAAAAAAAATCAAATTTCTCGTTTTGGATTCAAAATTGAGAAACTTTGATCCTCTCCTATGGTTCGTGTGCTCGCGGAAATCGTTGAGCCTGTTCGAAATGGGATTTGGGCCATCATTTCTTTTCGATGAATCTGTCAGGGATAAATAAAAAATAAAAAAAAATCAAATTTCTCGTTTTGGATTCAAAATTGAGAAACTTTGATCCTTTCTCTTCTGGGCATGTGTGCTCGCGGAAATCGTTGAGCCCGTGTTCGGATCTGGGATTGGGCCATCGTTTCTCTTCGATGAGTCTGTCAGGGATCTAAAAAAAAAAATTAAATAAATAAATAAAAAGACATAGACCACTAAGGTTAAACCAATTGCGTTCTTTGATTACGATTGATTCAAGAAAAGCCTTGTCCAGAGTGTGGAGATAGCTTGACTGTTCTAGGCAAGGGTCCTCCAAATGGGTTCATTAAGTAATCCTACCCTTACCTGGGGGCAATTCTATCAATTGAGGTTTCATAAGACCGGGTTAGGAGGCCTATGTGTACTCTTTTGTATTTAAAAACCTTAAAAAAATATATATAAAAATAAAAAAAATCTTCAAAAAAATAAAAATAAATAATCTTAAAAAAAATATTTTAAAAAAAATAAAATAATAAAATAAAAAAAAATCATTTCAAAAAAAAAAATCTTCAAAAACTCGTCACTTTTGATTTCAGATCTGAGAAATTTTGGTTTCTTCTTTTCTGAGCACTGGCACTCACGGAAATCGCCGAGACCGTGTCAGATTGGAATACCATTTACTCTCCTTGATGGAACCAATCTTGACATTTCAAAAAAAAAAACTCGTCACTTTTGGATTCAGATTCGAGAAATTGTGGTCTCTTTCCTTCTGAGTACTGGCGCTCGCGGAAATCGTTGAGCCCGTATTTGAATCGGAATGCCACCTGCTCTCTTTGACGAATCCATTTCTGACCTTTCAAAACAGAGAATCCCATCTCATGGATGCGATCTCCAACATTTGTGCATAGCGGTACTAGTACGCCCTTTCAGGGTCTACTGTATCTGTGACCGGCACATTTGTAACTCCTACCTTATATTCTTCTTATCTCGAGCAAGCTCCGCTTCTCGATAAGTCGAATTTAGGTATACAATTGCTTCTAGCAGTCATTGGAACGCTCATTTCAAGCCTACCATGCTTGTAACCAGAACAATTGTACCCTCTATGGCTTTTTGCCTTCTTCATATTGCTTGGTTCATGTCCCTTGAGCGATTTGAAAAGACAAAATCATAGAATTCCCCATTTATGATCATCATATTCTTGTGATTACTAATGGATGTGGTCTTGTTTCAGAAATTTTGAAACTGACAATGGCAGCTTCACTGATCATCACCTTCGATGAAAACAAGCACCAGCTCATGCTTCAACAGAAGCAAACCGAGCGCACTTACAAGCGCCCTGCTAGCTGCCGAAGCACCAACTCCCTCAGCAACTCTCTGAACTCCGGGTCGACCTCGACTCCCCGGACCATCGTCTTCGGGACACTGGGACCATTCCCACTTCCAGAAGAAGAAACTGCTCCTGCCAAAAGGCAGAAGGTCGCCTCGCAACGTGTCACTACTGTGACACCAAAGGCAATTGCCGAGAAGCAGAAGATCGCCCCTCAACGTGTCACTTCTGTGACACCAAGGGCGAACCCCAAGAATACTAAAACCCGCGGCATCCCCGCGAAACCTCAACCAACAACCAACCAGGTCTACCCTAAGACTTGGTCTCCAAGACCTTCCCCAAAACAAAGAAGGTCTCAAACCTCCACCAAGCCAGCATACCTGGCCCCACTCGAAGAGAACCAATTCTACCCTCTTGCCTACATGAAAAAGGAGAGACCCATCTCCAACTTGACTCCCAAGTCAACCCAGCATGAACCGGCTTGCTCCCACAAGCCCAAAATCAGATCATGCATCACTAGGCCTCTACAAGCACCTGCCAAGGCCTACACTCCTTCAGTTCGACCCTTCATCTCTACAGGGGCCAAACTCGAAAGATTCAAAGCTTCACTGCAACAGGCAAAGGACCGGGTCCGCATCCTGTCCTTGCCCAATTACAAATAAGACAAGCTCGGCTGCTGCGCCCGAGGGAGTACATCCTTCATTGTTAAAGCCCAGCCAGAGCTGACTGAAGCTCAAGCTGCTCGTCGTGTACGCCGCCGTGCGTCGTACCGACAAAAGAGACTAGTGAAGCAAAGGACTTAGCCTCCTACACTTCAAGTCTCTCAAAAATGGGTCGAAAAAGAAAGACCCGACCAAGTTGCTGCTGTCCATATGGTTGGAAAAACCAGAAGTCAGCATCCAGAATCCATGTCCAACGTCCGGTGACTCGTAGCGTCTCCAGGACACGAAGACATCCCGAAGAATCTCCTGCCCCTTCAAGCCAAGGACGGGAGAGTAATCCTTCATCAAGCTCTTCATCAAAAAGAATGAGCCCCAGCTCAGTCACCAGGACGGTTTCTTCGTTTGAATCCCGAGGAATGAATGTCCTGGTTACAAATTCTGAGCCACCACCTCAGAATCCACCTCAAGATGATGCGCTCACACGCATCCAGCAGTTGGAATAAGTCCAGCAGAGGATTGAAACTCTGATAGAAAACCTTCTCCTTGTTGTCCAAAATCAGGTGAACAATGAGCCTCCTCCGAATCATCGCAATAACGAGGAAAATTGTGAAGAAAATGAGTCACGCGCCCTTACCAAAAAGGACGTAGACAGTATCCTCGCCAAAGCAAAAGAAGAGGATATACTCAAGGAGCATGGGATCAAGCCACCATATCCTTTATGGATGGACTCAGTCCCATTCCCAACAAAATTCAAACATCCTACTCTCCAAACATATACGGGGAAAGGATCAGCCAGACATCACGTCATCCACTTCAAGATCCTGACGGGAGCTTTTGCAGATCAAGATGCCCTCAAGATCCGCCTCTTTGCAAGTACCCTAAAAGGTACGGCCTTCGATTGGTACTCCACTCTTCCGGAGGACTCCATCCAAAATTGGGTCATGCTAGAGACACCTTTCCTGACTCACTTCAAAGGTGAGGATCATCCCGCTACTATGGCTCAGCTTTGTAGCCTGAAGCAGGGGGAGAATGAGTCAACATACGACTTCATTCACAAGTGGAAAGCAATGGCGTACAAATGCTCAGATGTACTGCCACAAGCGTCGCTAGTCGACATCTGCCGAAACAACATGAGAGCTAGAATCGGCTCCATGATCATCGGCAACAAATCAAAAAACCTGGGAGAACTCCTGGAAGCTTCTATGGAAGCTGAAACGATGATTAAAGACCTCAACAGTCAGAAGTCATCAAGAAAAGAGCCAACCGCCATTGTAACCTCTAAACCAAAGAAAAAAGAGGTCCTCAATGTGCAAACCAAGTCAGCTCCTCAACAACCAAAGAAAGCTGAAAACAGAGCTGCAGGTAAGAGACCTGAATTCTCTGATGCCTTCAAAGAGCGAGTAGAAAAGAAATACCCGTTCGATGAAGATGTTGACGAAATCTTCGGGGCTTTCGTGGCAAACGGCAAGCTCACCTTGCCTGAACCCAAAAGACCGGGCGATGTTGGCAAAACCAACGATCCTCGGTACTGTCCATACCACCAGATGGTCTCGCATCCTCTCAATCAATGCTTTGTTGTGAGAGAGAAGATAAACGAGATGTGGAAAAATGGAGTCATCACCTTTGACAAAAACTATGGGTCTGCCTCTGTCAACATGGTGTCACGTGGACAAACACCAAAATCACCAGAAGAGAAGATCACTACTTCCTTCAAGGTGATAAAAAGAATTCAAACGTCCGAAGTGTTGGTTCCTTACCCGACACCAGACGGACAACCCATATGGGTACATCCCGATCTCCTGGAAGATGAAAACTGGGAGATCGTAAAAACAAAGCCGACAGCTCAACAGTGAAGGCAGGCTAGGAAACATCTCCTCAGGCTCAAATGGCAAGAGAAGACCCAGCCAAAACAAGAAGTCAATGAAAAGGCAGAGGCCTCCTCTACCACTTCACTCGGGGCAACAGAAACGTCCCTTCCAGAGACTTCAAAGGCGGTAAGAAACTTCACTCTCAGTAATTTCATGCCACCTCGATTCAAAAAAGAAGCTATGCAGGGGGCATCATACTCTTGCAACTCGGTAGTTGGATTCTCCATTGATGGATACGAGTCCAGCGACACCGACGATGGATTCGAGCCCAACTACACCGGCGAGTGGGAGGAATCTCTTGAAACAGGAGAGTATCTCTCCGACGAAGAATGGGTTCCTGAAACTCACCTTATGCCAGTAATCTGGTATAACCCCTTACAGCCACAAGGATCCTGGTCTGATGATGAGGAAGACCAAGAGGATGTACAAGAAAATGCTGTTGAGCCAGCACCCGTCGTTGCTCCAGTGGAAATCAACCATGTTGAGCCACAAAGAGCAGACAAAGAAGAAGATTTGGCTCCCATGCCTGATCTTGAAGAATATGCGAGGATCTTGCAGCATCTCGCTATAGAACAAGAGCAAGACCGCGTCAACGAGATTCCTCACAATCCAGAGCCGGAAGTCCCTGAAGCCCACCAGGTACCTCCTCCCTCAACTCCTGAAAATGGAGAAAATTGCTGGGTAGACGATCCTCTTACATCTGAGGATGAGTCTGACTCCGAGCAGACAACGTCTCCTTTAAGAGCTGCCTGTAATGTGATAATTCGGGATTATAGCTCTTCCGATGCATCATCTGACGAGATCACTTCCACACCGGCGACACCTAGCACCATATCTTCTGGGGCTACCTCGTCTCGCGTGACTTTCACAGAGATGACACCCTCTCAGGCTTCGTCCCCTGAGACTGTGACTTCAGAACTCACGCTTTTCCCGACTCATCATCATGAAGAAAACCCAACTTGGGATGATGGATGGGTCAACGAAGAAGAAAAGCTGCTGGATGTTGTTCAGGACTCGCTCCCGGAAAATGCTCCATGCAACACAATCACTGAGGATGGCAATTCTGCTGCAGACGCATCCTCAGTAAATGAGAAACGACAGCCTCTTGATCCTGAGGACAATCTTCCAATCGAAGACCCTTCTCAAGAAGCTCTCGAAGTTGGTAGAAGCACCCGCTCGGGCCGGGACTCCACAAAAATTACAACCAATCTTCCTTTACTTATGTAAATCCTTCGGGAAAAGATGTTGTAGGCGCCCCCAGTGGCAACAATGATGAACATGCAGGCCCTAAGGAGGCTTTCAAGTATGATTTGATCGAGCACTTCAAACACATACCTGCACGACTGCACATCCTGGATTTATTACAAATGTCTCCACGCACTCGTGATAATCTCATCTCAGAATTACAAAAACTGAATGAGGATGTCGACAAACATGCCCCGCAAGTCCTCCAAATTGAAATGGACTGCCGGGTCAAAAACTCTGAAACTTCCTCAAAGGGAGAAAAGAAAACTGAGGGATCATGCATTGAATGCCTCTCGGTGCAAAAAGTAGCCAGTGCAACAATCGCCTTCACAAAGGACGACCTCCTACTTGGCGAAGCAAGGCACAACCGACCCCTGTACTTCACAGGGTACATCAAGGAAATGCCTATACACAGAGTTCAGGTCGACCCAGGTTCTGCACTCAACCTCATCTCCACTTCGGCTCTCGAAGAGTTGGGCATCCCACCCAGCAAGCTAAGCCACACATCTGTATCTATCTTTGGATACGATGGGAGTACTCAAAGGCCTATCGGCAAAATCAGGTTCAAATTGCAGATCGGTGATCTTATCTCTGAAGTCACTGTATATGCAATAAAAACCCCTTCATGCTACAACATCCTTCTCGGACGCCCCTGGATACACGAGAATGGTGTTGTCCCTTCAACTCTACATCAATGCATCAAGTTCGTCGGCGACGACGGCATGGTACATCGAGTGTTTGCGGACAGAAGACCCTTCAAAGGTAAAGAAGTCCACTTCGCAGACTCCCAAATGTATGAAGGCGAAAAAGAAGAAAAAGAGGAAATAGCACCCTTTGCTGAAAATCTTCAGAAAGATAAAGGCAAGGCTCCTCAAAAATCACCGGAAGAAAACAAACACTCCGGTAAATCCGAAGAGAGCAGTCAACCTCCCTTCGTCATCTCCCTCAGATCTTCAAAACCTTTGGTCATCACAACCAGAGTGAAGAAGGCAAAGCAAAAGCCTGGGGGCAAATTTGTTGTCTCTTTCGTGTCTATCAAGCAAGACACGGATTCAGACTCAGAGCCAGAAGACGACATCTCGTCAAGCCAAGCTGACACTCAACAAGTTCAGCCTGCTCTCACTCCGATGAAGACACCTGCTGACATAGAAGATCCTACGTATGCTTCCTTTGTTGTTCCGGCAACATCACCAAAGAAAAGGCCGATCTTCTTCCATAGATCGGACGCTTCTTCATCAAACTCCATGCTGGAACCTTTCCAAAATGAAGGAATGCCTCAGCTATCTCTATATAGTCCTGTGGCACAAGCAATTATGAAGAAAATGGGCTATGACGCTCAAAACCCAGTCGGTTTGGGAGAAAGACGCGGTATTCTCATGCCATTGGGGCCCGCCTTGACCAAAAGCCAGCTGGAAGATTGGAGACTCTACGGTCATGTAGAAAAGTCTTCATTTGGGTTAGGGTATGATCCCGACACTCCTCTGAGACAGTTGACACAAAAGCTTAAAAGTCGTTTTACCGACCAAGCCTCAACATCTCAAGTCCATGAAGACATCGATCTCCCTGGATATCTCTTTAAAGAGTTACCTGACAAAGATCCAGGAAGCTCATCCAATTGGTACGATTTCTCTGATGATAAAGAGGAATCGTCCGATAATACAGACTTGTGCTATTCTGACCCAGAAGAGCCCTCGTCTCCAAAAGAAGTACCTTACTTCGACCCAGTTTCAACAGGCGATTGGGATCATCTCATAGCAAGCCTTGAGAAGATCACCAATCAAGAAGACCCGTGGAAAGGAACAAACCCTCGGTCTACAAATGCCGTTGGAATCCCAGAAGGTTTTGTTGAGCTGGAAGCCTCCGAAAATATTGTGGAGGAACCACCTTCGAACCTTCTAACAGAAGATCCTGTTGAAAAGATAGACTTGGGAACACCAGATAACCCACGTCCTGTATTCATAAGCAAGAATATAAAAGATGATGAGTTACCCGAGTATATCGCTTTTCTTCGTGAGTTCGTTGATTGCTTTGCATGGTCCTACGCTGAAATGCCTGGTTTAGACCCCAAAGTAGCAGTCCACAAACTCAATCTTCAAGAAGAAATCAAGCCTGTCAAACAAGGCCAAAGAAGATTCCGTCCAGATGTGATGGATAAAATTGAACAAGAAGTTCAAAAGCTCAAAAGCGTCGGCTTCATCCGTGAGGAACAACATCCAGAATGGTTGGCCAACATTGTCCCCGTGACAAAGAAAACTGGGCAGATCAGGGTCTGTATTGACTATAGAGACCTGAATGGCGCTTGCTCTAAAGATGAATTCCCGCTCCCCATACCGGAGGTGATGATTGACAATACCTGCGGATTCGAGTGAATGACATTTATGGATGGCTTCTCTGGTTACAATCAGATAAAGATGCATCCCGAGGATGAAAAACACACATCATTTCGGACTCCTTTTGGCGTGTATTGCTATACTGTGATGCCATTTGGTTTGAAAAATGCTGGTGCCACATATCAGAGGGCTATGATGAAAATATTCCAAGATATGCAATACAAGACGGTCGAATGTTACGTTGATGACCTCGCCGTCAAAAGCAAAAGAAAAGAAGACCATCTCAAAGATCTTCGAGAAGTCTTCCTCCGACTTCGCAAACATAAACTGCGGATGAATCCTCTGAAATGCTTCTTCGGCGTCTCGTCGGGTAAGTTCCTTGGATTCCTAGTTCGGAAAGCCGGAATAGAACTTGACCCCATCAAAGTCAAGGCTATTCTAGAAATGCCCCCTCCAAGAACCTTAAGGGAACTAAAAGGGCTTCAAGGGAGATTGGCCAACATCAGACGGTTCATCTCCAATCTTTCGGGGAAGTGTCGTCCATTCTCTCAATTGATGAAAAAGGGTGTAAACTTTGTCTGGGATGCTGACTGTGAAGCCGCATTTCAAGATATCAAGTCATACCTAACCAAACCTCCAGTGTTAGCTGCTCCTACCATTGGGAAACCATTCATCTTGTACACAAGAGCCCTTGATCACTCTTTGGGTGCTCTGCTTGCACAAGAAAATGATCAAAGAAAAGAAGCTGTTCTATACTACCTCAGTCGCATGCTAGTAGGCGCAGAGTATCGCTACTCTCCAGTCGAAAAGGAATGCCTTGCAGTGATGTTCGCCGTACAAAAGCTACGTCACTATCTGCTTTCTAACACAGTCTACCTGGTCTCGAGGATCAACCTCTTGAAGGTCCTTGTCACAAAGGCAGGTTCTCTCAATGCCCGACTGGCAAAATGGTCCATCCTCTTGTCACAATTTGATATTAGGTATGTACCACAAAAAGCAATCAAAGGCCAAGCTCTAGCAGACTTTCTCGCAGAGCATCCATTGCCTAAAGATTCTCCACTCAGCGATGATCTCCCAGACGAACCTGTCTACAACGTGGAGACTTCCTCACCAAATGCCTCTTGGGACATGTACTTTGACGGTGCAACCAGGACAAATGAAAAAAGAAAGCTGATCTCGGGAGTTGGCATCGTCTTTGTTAGCCCCGACAAATACATGATTCCACATGCTTTCTCGCTACTGGAACCATGCACAAACAATGCAGCTGAATACCAAGCTCTGATCCTAGGATTGGAACTCGCCATCGAATCCGATATCACTATGCTGGAAGTCTTTGGAGACTCTCAACTGATCGTCAACCAGATGAATCAGATCTATGAAGTCAGGAAGCCCGATCTGCTGCCTTATTACAACAAGGCACAATCGCTTCTGCAAAAGTTTGACATCTGTCACATCACCCACATTCGTAGAGGTGAAAACATCCGTGCAGATGCCCTGGCCGGACTTGCCGCATCAATGGCGATCCAGGAAGGGGAAAACATGCAAATCACAGTGTGCGAGAGAAGGATCCTCCCTCCTCTTAACACACACCAAGCAGTTGCTGAATGCCACCGAGTGGTTGGAAGTCAGATCTCTATCCTTCAACCTTCAATCCGCGACTGGAGGGATCCGTTCATTGATTACACCATGTTCGGAATCCTACCTGAAGATCCAAAAGAACGGGTAAGCATCCAAAGGCGAGCCCTAAACTTTCATTTGGATATTCCTTCAAAAATCCTCTACAGGAAATCCTTCAATGGAGTACTTCTACGCTGCTTGTCACAACAAGAGGCCGAAGAAACACTTAAAGAAGTTCATGCTGGTCTTTGTGGAGCCCATCAGGCAGGTCCTAAGCTCTATGATCAGATAAAAAGGTTAGGTTACTGTTGGCCTACCATGGTACCTGATGCAATGCAATTTGCCAAACGCTGCCAGCTATGCCAAGTTCACGGAGATTACATTCACATGCCTCCGGAATGGCTACACCCTACAGCAATCTCGTGGCCTTTCGAAGCCTGGGGTATGGACATCATAGGTCTTATTTCTCCCCCTTCAAGCAAAGGTCATCGCTTCATCTTCGCCGCAACGCATTATTTTTCCAAGTGGTCAGAAGCATTTGCGTTCAACGAAATGAAGACCTCATCAGTCCTTCAATTCCTACGCACTAACATCATTTGTCGTTTCGGCATATCTAAAAGATTCGTCCATGATAACGGACCACAATTCCGGGATCATCGATTCTACAGGTTCTGCGACAAATACAAAATTCAAAGCTGTCCTTCGACTCCATACAATCCGGCAGCAAACGGATTAGCAGAAGCCTTCAACAAGACACTCTGTAAAATCCTCAAGAAAATGGTCTCTAGTCACAAAAGAGACTGGAGCGACAAGATGTCTGAAGCCTTGTGGGCCTATCGAACCACCGTTCGAGGACCAACCCATAGCACACCATTCTCCTTGGTCTATGGATGCGAAGCTATCGTGCCCCTAGAGGTACAAATTCCTTCTCTGAGGGTATCTCTACAAAATGACATGACTCAAGAAAGCAATGTCAAATTGCGACTCCATGAGCTAGACAATCTCGACGAGAGACGGCTCGAAGCTCGACAAAGCATTAAACTTTACCAAGCACGCATGGCAGGATCTTTTGACAAAAAGGTCAGGCAACGCGCCTACAAAAAGGGTGACTTGGTTCTTGCGGTAAAAAGACCAATGGTCTTCGCTCACAAGTCCAAAGGCAAGTTTGAGCCAAAATGGGAGGGACCCTACGCCATCGACAAGGTCTTCTCCAATGGCGCATATGCCCTCCTAAACATGGAAGGCGACAGGTGTATGCTGCCCATCAATGGCAAGTTCTTAAAGCGGTACTACCCTTGAAGACTTACCCAACTGGGTAAGAGCAATGCCTGCACGGCAAAAGCCTATTTTCAGGTACTTGCTCATCAAACCCACTCCTTTAGAATTTTCATATCAAAATGTCGAAATTTCTAAAGAAACTCAAAAAACAATGCTTACTTTAATCGTTTCATTGTTCAAAAAAAAAATCCAAGTTTAGGAGCCCCTCCCTGACTTGACCAAAATTTTCGATCCTTGAACCCAAAATTCATGGTTTGAAATGAAAATCCGGATTCAGGGATTTCCACCCTAGTCCACCCTGCTTTTTACCGCCAAATGGTTTTAGGTCAAAATTTACGACCCTCGTGTCTTTAAACAAAAAAAATGGTTTTTCAAAAAAAAAACCATGGGGAAGCGACGCTTAGTCGATACTCGCACCCATCGGAAGAATACGAACCACGTTCAACACTTCCAAACTCGCAGGGAAGCGACATTTCGTCGATACTTGCAAACCCAAACAAAAAAAAACTGTGGAGACGCAACATATCGGTTGATATCCACAACCCAAATTTCAAAAAAGGTTCGAAAAAAACCTAGAACCATGGAGACGCAACATATCAGTTGATATCCACAACCCAAAGGTTCGAGAAAACCGCAAATTTCAAAAATCAAGGGGAAAACGACATCAAGTCAGTACCCACAAAACAAAATTTTTGAAAAGCAAGGATGCGACATTCCATCGATACTTGCACCCAAATCCGCGAGGAGGCGAAATTCCATCGATACTTGCAATCGAATGAGCAAGGATGTGACATTCCATCGATACTTGCAAGACCATTCAGCAGGGAGGCGACTCTTAGTCGATACTTGCATTTTTGAAAACCAAAAACCTAGCTCTTTTGCCAAAACCGGCTATCAATGCCACCAATCGGCTATAAGTGCCACAAAAAAAAAACCTGACTCTCATGTCAAAACCGGCTATAAATGCCACAAACCGGCTATCAATGCCACAAAAAATTGGCTTTCACGCCGACAAACCAAAACTTAGCTTTAAAAAAACCCGGCTATCAATGCCACCAAACCGGCTATAAATGCCACAAATTGGCTATCAATGCCACCAAACTGGCTGTAAATGCCATAAAAATCCGGCTTTCATGCCAAATTCGTTTCCCCTACCAAAACAATCATTTGACAAAAGATTTTCACAAAATGACAAAGCTTTTGATCAAATCCCATTTAGCAATTACTTTCATCACAAAAAGATTTAAGTGAGCGTAGGGAAAACAAAAAAAAAAAAGTAACTTTTGTAGAATGAGTACTTGCAAAGAGTACCAAAAATACATGTGGTACCAAAAAAAGTGTTCACAAGCACTGCAAAAAAAAAGTACCAAAAAAAAAATAAAAATATATACATGTGGTACCAAAAGAAAGAAGAGTAGTTTCTGCTACAAAAAAAAATAAAATTAGGAGCTCAGCCAAAAATGGTCTCCAGCCAAAGCTTCAGCTCCTCAAGCAAACTTTTGGCCTCAGCCGTCAGAGTTTCCAAGGCACGCTTCTTCAGGAACTTGCCATGAGATGCTGGCGAATGCCGTAACCCTTCTTTTACACCGGGAAGCTTTTCCCCAGCAGTTTGCCATTGTTCGTTTTCTAGAGTCCTCCTCTCGAGAACTTGATCGGCATCTGCAACCCTGCGAATCAGAGCACTCTCCCTGTCACGAGCCTCTGTTATAGCAGCCCACTTGGCAGCGACTTGCGCCTTCAAATGCTCAAGACGTTTCCTGGCCTCCTCAACTTCCCTATCAAGGACGTTCAGGTCATGCCTCAATCCAATGATGGCTAGCTCTTCCAAGTTCTTCTCCCGAACTAGCTGCTTCTTGCTTTGTGTAGCCTCATTCAGGTCAGACTTAGCCTTATCAGCAGGGTCCAAGAACATCTCCTTGAAGAATTGGTCGTCAGGGAAATCCATGGTCTCAAACCACTTGTCACCCAGTGCAATGATCCTATCAACGATCGCCCTGGCACCTGTGACATCCAGACCACCCTCTTCGGTACCAGTGAGAATCTCCTGTACATGTGGGATCATGCCAAATCCGGCATCCAGGTGTCCAGAAAAGAGACTCTCGATCCAAGAACTCAAAACCCGAGCCAGCACCTTCTTCGTAAATTGAAGAGACGAACTGGATGAAGATTCACCCTTCTCCGTTGATCGGCTGCTCATGTCATGTCCCATTGGAAGAGTAACAAAAGAACTCTTTCCACTTGGAGCCACTGGAGAAGGAATCTCAGCACGAGGTATCTCCTCTATCGCGTCAGAACTGGTTGTAGGAGTCTCTACCTCCAGATCGACCTCTGGCATCCCTTGCTCTGGTTCTGAAGAAAGCGATGGACTCTCTTCTGTCACTTCAAAACCTGCAAATGAAACACAAAAAGGTATGAATATGATCCTGTTAAAAAAAAATCATCAGGGTCATCACTACAAAGTACCTTCTTCGACGACTGGCGGAACACTCTCTTCCTCCATGAACTCATCGGAAGCATCATCAACATTTACGCCCATTGATGGTTCAAAGTCATCGGAATCCTGTGGCAAGTCAGCTGACAAGAAAAATGTTAGCAAATCAAGTCGCAGGCAAAAAAAAACAGAGAAAGCGAAAGAAGTTATACCAATTGGAGATTCTGGAATCATTCTAGAGTCCCTCGGTTCTTCTTCAGATGCCATAACCGGCTCCATCACCGCCTCATCGGTCGGAACCTCAGGCATCGCCAAGTCTTCATCCTCTGCTAAAAAAAAGCAGCAGCAGGGTGAGAAAACAAATCAGAACATGGAAAGCCCCATGAAAAAAGCAGAAAAAGAAAAAGGAAGAATCATACCTTCACCGATGGTCTCTTCTTCCCGAATCCTCTTCTCCGGAGGTTCGTCATCTTCCCCTGGCACCTCCTCATTGACAGTGAGAGGGACTTCCACATCAGGAGAGTCTTCGTCCCGCCCCGTGTGACGCTGACTCCTCTTCCTCTTACTTCTGTGGGCTCGCTTCCTAGAAGATCCTGCCCCACTGTCAGAGTCAGGTCTCCCACTTGACTCCTCACTGGATGGTCTGCTCTTGCCAGTAGACTCCACGGAAGCTCGCCTCTGTGCTGCTTGCATCCAAGCGTCGAGCTCAGCTTCCTCCTGTTCTAGCTGCTCCAAAGCCTCATCAGGTACTTCCCGAACAGCTTCAGAACCAATGACGCCCTGGTCACCGAGAAAGCCTATCTTGTGCTTCTCTCCAGAAAGGAAGGCCCAAACTTCCTCTCGCCGGACGCCATCCGACTTTCCAGTACCTTTCCCCGAAGACAGCTTTACATCAAGCTCCTTCTTGGAAAGCCCCCGATATGCCAAAAAGCTCTCCGCGAACCACTTCGTGAAGCCGGCAGTTCGGAAAGTCGACAACTCAGGATAAGAAATCGTGGCAGTAGTGTCTTCAGCACTATAAATTTGTAAAGATTTTCAGGTATGCTATCATGCTCTCAAATTCAATCTACAAAAAGTACATGCATGAACATCTAGATTTGCATAAAAACGCATTATCATGATGAGCAAAAAAAAAAAAAGAAACTTTCTCAAAAAAAAAAAAAAAGGGGAGAAAGAAAAAAACAAAAAAAAGGAAACTTTCTCAAAAAAAAAAAAAAGGGGAGAAAGAAAAGAACAAAAAAAAAAGAGAAACTTTCTAAAAAAAAAAAAAAGAGAAAAAAAAAGAAAGAAAAAAGAGAAGCACGAAAAAAAAATAAAAAAGAAAAACGTGCATGAGAAGAAAGAAAAGAAAAAAAAACGAAGAAGCTACTTCTACAATGGAGAAAACTTACTTGAAGCCATTGATGGAGAAGAAGAAGAAAAACTTGGAGATCCTTGAAGAAGAGAAAGCACTTCTTATCTTGGAGAGCACTCTTGAAGATTTCTTGCAAAAAGAAAGCAATAGAGCAAAAGCATCAACCCTCTTGCTTTTATAGAAGAGAGCAAGCCAAAAGAGGAAACAAGGAGAAAAGAAAGGAGGTAGTGCTAAAATTTAGCTACTTTCCCAAAAAGAAAGATATTTTGAGAAATTCTCTCAAAGTAAAGATATTTTTAGATATTCTCTACACAAAAGAGATATTTTTAGATATTCTTTACAAATATGACACCATATGAGATCTAGGCCATCTCCAAAGCCTAAGGTCCCATGGGTTAGCCCATATGAGCCAGGTTTGACCACCTAGGCACTAAAAAAAAAAAAAAAAAAAAAAAAATTGGGCTTTTAGTCAGGAAAAAAATCCCTCTTACCAAGAGCATACAAAAATGGTTCCATGCCTCTTTTGAGTTGATTAAACCATACAAAAAAAATTCCAAGCCCCATGAGCTTTCAAAGAATCAAATCATCCAGCCTCATATACCAAATTGAGCCAAAATCTTGAAATTGACATTCCACAAAAATCCAAACCACTCCAATGGACCCACACAGTCCCAAAGAGTGACCAAAAACCAAATCCTGGTCCCCTAACTTGCCACATACAGCTTGTTAGGTCACAAGACCAAAGCCAAAAACCAAATCCTAATCCCCTAACTTGCCACATACAGCCTGTTAGGTCTACAAGATCAAAACCAAACCGATCCCCTAACCTGCCATATATAGCTGGTTAGGTTACAAGATCAAAAACAGAAACCCAAATCCACATCCCTGATGTCATCTTCAAAACTTTGCCTCGAGATGGTACTTGATTCCTTTCATTACCATAAAATTCCCCTGGAAGCTCAAAGGCTACTCTACCAAAGGAAAGATTGCTCAAAGACTCTTGGTCAAGACACAAGCTCTCCTTCAAAAATCTCTTCGAGGCACATCGATTACAAAAGTCAAGCAACTTGTCGTTGTACTCGTCGTTGTTGACACCAAAAATGTCACTTTGCCTCTTCAATATCAAGAAAGCTGCATGAAGTCGCAACCTGCCATAAATAGGCAATGCAACTTCTCCAAAAAATCAAATCTTGTCAGAATCAAACAAAAACTACAAGATCCTTCAAGACAGCCAAGGAAGGAGTACACAAGGAGTTTCGGGCCATTTCAGAATCATTTGGCCTAACTTCGCTTCTCCGACAGCTAAATTGGCGCTCCCGGCGGCGACATCATCGAAGATGTCAAAACTTCGATCAGAGCCTACGGATGACTCCAGCGTGTCTTAAAAGGGCTCCATGCCAAATTTCAAGTCAAACCGACAACGTTTGACCCTCCATCAATGCTCGAGCAGCAAAATCAAGCCTCCCGGCGGCGGGAACCACCGAAGCCTTCGCTCATCAAACCAAGTGCATTCAACATGCTTCCAAAAGGCTGCACGTCGAATTTCAGGTCATTCTGACAACGTTTAACCAGGTTTCGACTCTCCGAAAGAAAATCAAGCCTACCGGCGGCGGAGCTCCCTAGGACCATGGTTTCCAAGACAGAGCCTGTGGATCATCTCAAAATGACTCCAATAGGTTCCCTGTCAAATTTCGGGTCAATCGGACGTCGTTTGACCGCACATCAACGCACGGCATCTCCCTCCCGGCAAAATCAAGCCTACTGGCAACGGGACCCCATACGGCTTCAAAACTCAAACAAAAGCCTATGGTTGGTCTTATTTATTGCTCAGGAGGCTCCACCTCAAATTTCAGGTCATTCGGACATCGTTTGACCCAGTTTCAGCTTCTGACGGAAAATCGGCAACCCTGCGCGACAAAGTCTTCGGCTTTCCTGGAAAATTGGAAACTTTACAACCCAAATTGCAAGGATTCTCATCAATTTTTCTACAAGGGAATAAGGCCAACAAATGAGCAAAAATGTCAAAGAAAAATACAGAAGAAAAAACGAAGGAAAAAGACCTCAAAACGACCGCAAAACAGACTCCGAAGGGGAAAATTCCCCCAGGGTCGCAGACCCCCGCGACCCTGGCCCAGGGTCGCCAGCCCCCGCGACCCTGGAAGCCCGGAATCTCCGGTTTCGCCCCGGGAGCTCCGTTTTCCGTCGTTTTTCACGATTCGAAGCTTCCAACCCCTGGGACTTTCCAAAATTCATACTTTTGAGGCGCCAAATCCTCCGACATCCGTCAAAATCACGGGTCAACCTCCAAAAGTATCAAAATCAACATTGATCGCCAACCGGTCGACCAAAAAAGTGTGCTTTCCGCCCGATCAATCGAAAAATCGACAGGACAGATGTCACCGGCCCGCTCTTAGCTATCAATGTCTGAAGTTACATGTTCATCCAATGTCGATCAGCATGAAGATCCATCGATGATCATCGCCAGAAGAATTCCAGAAGACACGGCACGGCCCGCGACTCTTCGAATGCTCGGCGACCAATTAATGTGGTTAATTGACTAGCTTTATTGCAGTCATTAATTCATTTCTTTGGACGGCCCAATCAGAAGCAAGCATCCAGGAGTTACAAATCAATTAAGTCATGGCATTTAAGCCATGAAACTCCTCCCATTATGGTAATTAAGGTGATTAAAAGCCCTTAATCTCCATCGGCCAATCAGATTCAAGGAAAAAGGAGTTACAAAATCAAGAAATAAATCTTGTAACTCCTCCCATTAAAGCCATTAAAGCCCATAAACTCTCCTAATGGCTACCAAGAGCCTATAAATAGGAGAGCTTTCCAAGAAGAAAGGGATCGGAAAAGGACGAACGGAAAACCGAAGATCGAAAATCAAAAGGTGCAGAGAATCCCGAATTCCAGACAGACAGAGTCTAGAGAAAGAGAGAAAATTCTGCAGAAATTCTACATCAAGCACCACTACAAGGTGACAAAAAGTCCCTTGGGGGGTACTCCCCACCAAGGTCCTTGCCTTCTCCCGCTGCCTCCAATGGCTTAGACGTGGCTTTTCAGCCCGTCTACTTAGCTTTTTATTGGACATATGACCTTCTCTTGGTCTTTGTCCTCTAAAAACCTAAGGTTATAGCCAAGCCAAGCGAATCAAGAGCATCCTCTGTTCTCATATGCATGGATGATGGCGAAGCCCATACATGGCTTGCTACCGTCAATCTGAATGAGTCCCCCACAATCTCCTGAAAAGTTAGATCCTCCTTTTCTTGCTTTTCATTGTAGTTTGTATTTTTCTAAAAGAGACAAAAATCACAACTCTTGTCTTTCATTATTGATGAGAATTGTAAATCGGCTATAAACGCCAAAATCGGCTATAAATGCCAAACAAAATCGCCTTTCACGGCAAACCAAGAAAATGTCTCTTTTCTTAAATATTTGTGCAATGGAAGACTTGAAAGAAGTTGATTTCCTTTTTACTTGCGAAGGTTGATCTCCGGATTACCACTTGCAATTCCAAGTAAAATAGAAAATCTGACACACCCACACAAAGAAATGTTGATGCACGCTTCAGCCCCCCGGGCGCGAAAGGGCCGGACCCGACGGACTCCCACGTCCGCCGACCCCGGTAGCACCCTCGGTAGGAGCGCGTTCCATCAAACTCCATCCAAAAATGGGCCATGCTGGACACACGCTTCTTGACCCACTTCCAAGGTGAGGACCATCCTGTTACTGTGGCTCAACTCTGCAGCGTAAAACATGGAGAGAATGAGTAAACATACGACTTCATTCACAAGTGGAAGGAAATGGCGTACAAATGCTCAGATGTACTGCCATAAGTGTCGCTAGTCGACATCTGCCGTAACAACATGAGAGCAAGAATCCGCTCCATGATCATCGGCAACAAATCAAAGAACCTGGTAGAACTCCTAGAAGCTTCCATGGAGGCCAAAATGGTGATCAAAGACCTCAACAGTTAGAAATCATCAAAGAAAGAGCCAACTGCCGTTACAAACTCAAAACCAAAGGAAAAGGAGGTTCTCAATGTGCAGACCAAGTCAGCTCCTCAGCAGCCAATGAAAGCTGAAAACAAAGCTACAGGTAAAAGACCTGAACTCTCTGATGCCTTCAAGGAACGTGTAGAAAAGAAATACCCGTTCGATGAAGATGTCGAAGAAATCTTTAAGGCTCTCTTAGCAAACGGTAAACTCACCTTGCCCAAGCCCAAAAGACCGGGAGATGTTGGCAAAACCAACGATCCCCGATAATGTCCATACCACCAGATGATCTCGCATCCTCTCAATCAATGCTTCATTGTGAGAGAGAAGATCAACGAGATGTGGAAAAACGGGGTCATCACCTTTGACAAAAACTATGGCTCCGCCTCTGTCAACATGGTGTCATGTGGGCAAACTTCAAATTCACTGAGGGAGAAGATCACTACTTCATTCAAGGTGATAAAAATTGCTCAAGCGTCCCAAGAGCTGGTTCCATATCCAACACCAGATGGACAACCCATATGGGTGCATCCCGATCTCCTAGAAGATGAAAATTGGGAGATCGTCAAAACAAAGCCGACCGCTCAGCAGCGCAGGCAAGCCGAGAGACAACTCCGCAAGCTCAAACAGCAGCAGAAGTCTCAATCAAAACAAGAAGTCCCTGAAAAGGCAGAAACCTCTTCCACTGCTTCACTAGGGGCAATGGAAGAATCCCTTCCCAAAGTTTCAAAGGTGGTAAGAAAATTCACCCTTGATGATTTCTTGCCACCTCATTACAAAAATGAAACTGCGCAGGGGGCATCATACTCCTGCAACTCGGTAGTTGGATTCTCCATGGATGGATACGAGTCCAGTGATACTGCCAGTGATATCGATGAATGGGAAGAATCCCTTGTAACAAGAGAATACCTCTCCGATGAGGAATGGATTCCCGAGTCTCATCTTATTCCAGTAATCTGGTATAACCCATTGCAGCCACAAGGATCCTGGTCGATGATGGAGAAGACCAAGACGTTACTCAAGAAAACGCTGTTGATCCAGCACCAGCCAATGCTCTAGTGGAACCCAATATTGGTGAACCACAAGGAGCAAATGACGAAGAAGATTTGGCTCCTATGCCTGATCTTAAAGAATATGCAAGAATCTTGCAACATCTTGCCATAGAGCAGGAGCCGGATCCCATCAACAATCTTCGTCATGATCCAGAACCAGAAATCCCTGAAAATCTGTCGCGACCCCGGACCGGGTTCGGGGACCAATCTGGGGTCGGGACTGATTGTGAAGTAGTAAGTGACATAAAAGATCATAGGTATGTTTGATGCTAATGCGTACACGGGTCAATAAAAGAACACACATTACCCGTGTACGTGATTTCCCACAGGTGTCCGCGGTGAGGATTTCACAATAGCATGAATATTTGTTTAAGTGCGGAAGCGTGTAGGAAATCAAGCATGTAATTCATTTCCATAATAATAAGACTGATTGCATTTAAGTAATAAGTATCTGAATGAGTAATGTTCTATAGCGTAACCCAAAGGTACCGTTAAAGTTTGGACATATATCATTTAATTACAATTCCAAAAAATAGAGGCCAACAAAGGCCAATATAGACAAAATAATAACCACCAAATAACAATTAGTGACACCCCCATAATGTTTCGAATCTCAGCAACCGGATGTTTAAATAACATCGTCAGCACGCCACTCAACTAGCTGTTGCGGTTCTCCGACCGCCTCCTCTGACTCCTCCTCGGGATAACCGACAACGGGACCTGAGTACCAAAGCCAAGGATCAGACACGACGGACTGGCAGGTGGGTGAAAAGATATAAACATTTGATAATAAAACCTTTACCTTGGAAAACATATAAACCTGTTTAAACAATGACTTTCAAGAAGTAAATGAATCATTTAATTAAAACGCATATGCAGTCACAAAACATGTGAGGTAATCAAGGAAATCGAGAAACAATCAAGATGGCATCCACAAGAAGCTAAATCCTCTATCACTGTAGTGACAAGAGTATCGGGTGTTGACCTCAGTCACCAAAGTGACGAGGTGCAACCAATTTACATATACATATACAATAATACAGGACGGGACCACGGTAGCAAACCGGGTATCGGGAATCACGGTAGCGAACCGGATATCGGGAACCACGGGAGCGAGCCGGGTATCGGGACAGGACCACAGTTAATAAACCGAATATCGGGATCCATGCTGCAGCTGGCGGGACGGGAAGGGATCTCCAAGTCAGTGGATCAGACTAACAAGGTTATCCAAGCTTAGTGGTGCCGACTCATAGGTCATATGCAAGAAATCGGGCATGTATAAAACACTTACGATGAAATCGTATAAACGAGCAAAACGGGGTGCTCAAGGCACAAACATCATTTCAATATCGGGTCATGCACATCAGGGCTAGCACAAAGGCTACAAATACAATTCAGTACATCCGGGATTGATAAATCACAACTCATAATTTCGGGAATGAAAAGGTGAAATAAACTTTTGAAATATCGGAACAGTATCGGGGTTTAAAACTCATTCAAGGTGAATAGGGATCCCGTATGTCTGTATAATAAAGAAAACTTGGTACTCTTTGAATTTGGAAGACATGCCGGGTTCCTTATACACTTTAGTAGCCTCAATGCTTAAACGAATCTCTGTGATGTGGTTTTTATCTCGAACGGGCTCCCAACAAATCTTTCATCTCTGCTTCGAACACATTCCCAGGTGAGCGGTGCCCATTGCTCTCAGGAAGGTTCACAAGCAATGGGATGGAAGCTCCCTTCAACCCCCTTTATTCATAGAATTCAGGGAAATTCGGTTACCTTGTGGTCAGATGGCGGTTAGCCGTCTGTGGATCCGGCGGTTAACCGCTGGCTGACCGTGAGGCTGACCGTGGGAATGCAGCTCTCTGGAATTGTGACCGCCTCAATTCGGTTGGCTAGTGGTTAGCCACCGATGGATTCGGCGGTTAGCCGCTAGCTGACCACGGAGCTTGTTGGAAGTAGGTGGGCCTCGTGGATAGATTTTCAAAACTCTTGACCCACTTGACTCAGGGATCAAGTATCCATAGGGCCAAAAACCCAATCCAGGATGCATAACCCTCAATCTCATGATCATGTACTGTAAGTAAAACTATCTAAAAGATAGAACAGAAGCGAACAAGCATCCATTAAAACCTACAACATACAAGGAAGTAGATTATACCTTTGGAGCTCGGTTGTGCTCTAATGGAGAAGTTGATGACTTTCGTTGATGTAAAACTTTTCCACAAACTAAGATCAGAATCTCCAACACCTCTTAGCCTTCCACACTATCACCCAAATCAGATTTCTCTTCTCAAGAAGATTGGTGGAATCTCTAAGAGAAAACCCAACTCGAAACCCTAAGGAACTAGAAGAGGAAGAGAGAAGACAGCAGTGCAACTATTGCACAAAAGGGATGGACGTTTTTCACTCTAATAATGATAGACGTCCAAGAGGGGTGGATTCCCTTATATAATCTCCCAGGTCTCCTCTTTTCTTAATTGAAATAGAAGTCTTACTTCCACAACAATTAGTAAGTATACTATTACCACTATTAGAAGTCCTACTTTAAATAGAAATAGTAACTTTCTAATTCCTTCTTTTTAGAGTTCGAATAGGATTAGTATCTTTCTAATAACTTGGGCTAGCGTGGGGACCACTAAGGATTCCATAGAAAGCTGGCTCCAACTAGGACACGCGACCCCACATCTCATGTGCGAAGCCGGGCCCACAGTTAATTGCAAATAATACCACTATATAAATGCAATTGCACTCCAGTCTTAGGAATAAATTACAATGAAGACCCTAAACTTCCCAATTACCACAAGTAGGCCCCTCTATCAATATCCATGGATCAATTGGAATAAATCTGTCTCTTCCAATCTTAGTTCCACATCTTATTATCCTTGAGCCCCAATTAATCACTATGATCATCGGTACCATCCAATTAACTCTTAATCGAGATGGGTGCGCACTTACTAATGACAAATCCATTAATTGGCACAAGGGGATAATAGAGATAGATTCCATCTTGATCATTCAATGTTCCCACAGTCCTACTACCACATACCCAAGACACCGAGGTGTTGACCTATAGTTGGCCTCACTCATTGGTGACTCAAAGCAAATAAATAGATAGAAACTTGAGTTCATTAATGTCTCAGGATTGAGAGCCTATTGCTAGGGAATTATGAGAGCATACCTTATTATAGAGACTGAATTCCATAAGGTGCTTCTCATGGTCCTTCAATACATCCAATGTATCAGCACATTGATCCAGAATCTTCCATTCTGATGATCGAGACAAATCATACTATCTCATATTGATCAAAGTGCTGCAACCTTATCAGATGAGATGCCCAGTCTCATCACTGGTTGTGAAGATCTTTTAAATATAAGATTTTTGACAAATATCTCCCATGTGTGGATCTTATTCATACACATATATCACATCTAATATACTAATGGAACCCGATTCAACTCATGAACCATTATGTCATATGTATTGGTCATGTGCATAAAGTAATAAAATAACATTCATCTCATGAAAGTAAAGCATGATTTTATTGATAAATAAAGAAATCAATCAATATATCACATCAACTGATGGATTGAGTCCATACAATCTAACAGAGCTGACCGCATATAGCCTGACCAAATGCAGCATACTGGAAATGAAACCGCCTCAGTTCGGTCGGCTGGCGGTTAGCCGCCAGTGCATCCGGCGGTTAGCCGCTGGCTGACCGTGAGGTTGCAACTCTCTAGAAAAGTAACCAAAACTGCTTCGGTTAGCCGCCAGTCACCAGGCGGCTAGCCGCTGGGTGACCGCCAGCTGACCGCTAGTCACGGGAATTCCTCACTGGGTGCAGATTCAGGTCTTCCCTTCTCCAAATCAATTTCTCTCATTCTCCATTCACTTTCCTGCAATAGCATGAGCTAAAAAGCTCCTCCAATTCAACCTTCAACATTTCTCTCATATCAAAGCTTCTATAAACCACTCTCCAATCACTTCATTCCTCTCCACATTCCAACCCGAATAGAAGGAGAATAACCACTACCACAGTGATCCATTTAAGTCCTAAACAAGAGCTTCAAAACCACATTTTTAAGACAATAAATGAACTAACCAACCCCTTTCCAAAAGCATTTATAGCATAATGAATGCAAGTGAAACAAGCTATTAATGAGACAATAAATCAACACATATATCATGGAAATCATTGAAAACTAAAACATCCATTCAATCCACTTGCCTCAAGGTCTCTAGACAAGAAATCAAGCTATAACTCCAAGCTACACAAAAACCCCCAAAATGCAAACCCTAAAATGGGTCAAACAAGGAAAGAAGAAGAAGAAGAAACCTTCAATAATGAAGATAGAGCTTCTCTATAGCTAGGAGAACACAATATCAAGAGATTGGGAGGGAAAACTTACTAGGAAATCCTTAAAAAACAAGATGAGCTTCAAGAGGGTTCTAAAATGGGTGGCTTCCTTCTACAAATGGTATCAATGGAGAGCTCTAGTAGAGAGGAAGAAGATGGTGATCACCATTTGTGCTATTGGTGCAAGTTTGGAGGAGATTTGGTGGTGGAGAAGCAAGGAGGAGGAGAAGAAGATGAAAAACCCTAGGTTGTTGCTCTTGTGCTGGAAAAAGGGAAATGAAGAGGATGTGTTCTCTATTTAAGGCCAATGGGTGTGGGCTCCACCACTAACAAACTCTTTGGGCTGAAATCACTACTTTCGGGACCTCGGATGAGTTCGACGAAGAAGAAAGAAAAGATCACCGAAATATCTAGTGTCCAAAAAGTATATGTTTCGCGGGTTTCTGGAATATTGACTTTTGGGTACAGATTTCCTGTAAAAAGACTGTTTTGCCCTCTATGCTAGGAAAGTCGGGTTTCGGGGTTCCGGACTGGTACGGGGTCAACATGAAAGTTGTAAGTGTCGACAAGACAAGTAAAACGGGACCAAGATAAAGATTATGGGAATCTCGAGTAAACCTCCAAGTATACGTTAAGACTATCAAAAGGGGAAACCCCAAGGGCCCCACTAAACAAAAGATACTTAAAATTCCCCAAAGCTATGTCAAGAACTATACTAATCTCACTTAGTCTAGTTCTACCAAACACGCTTAACACTAACACGTGACTTAATTAGTACTAATCGGGGTCTTACAAAATCAACGGGAACTTTCTCCCTCAACTCTTGAAAATGGGGAAAACTGCTGGATCCAGATCATCTTACATCCGATGATGAGTCCGATCCCCAACAGTCTACACTGGGGACATCCTGTAATGCGATTGCTCAGAACGATAGTGCCTCTGAAGCTTCCGAAGACACGTACTCCCCGACTGGTAGTATATCTTCCGGAGCTACATCTTCTTAGGTGACTTCCACTAAGATGGCATCTTCTCAGCCTTCGTCTCCTGAAACTATGACATCGGAACTCAAGCCTCTTCCGATTGATCATCTTGGAGAAGCTCCTGCCAGTGAAGTCTTCTTCAATGAAAACCCAGTCTATTGGTCCTAGATACCAGATCTCATAGACAATGTCTAGACCGATAAATTACTCGACAAAGAAGAAAAGTTGTTGGACGCTGTTCCAGACTTGTTCCCGGAAAATGCTCCATGCAACGCGATCACTGAAGACGGCAATGCTGCTACAGAGACGCCTTCAGCAAATGACAATGATCAACCCCTTGATCCTGTAAGACCCCGACCCGAGCGACTCGATTAGTACTAATTAAGTTGTGCGTTAGTGCTAAGCTTGATTAGTGGTTTTGACTAAGCTTGGATTAGTATAGTTCTTGATAGCTTTGGGGAATTCTTTTTAGTGTCTTGTGTTTAGTGGGACCCTTTGGGGGTTCCCTTTTGATAGTCTTGCTAGCTTTTGGAGGTTACTTGTTTTCCCCTAATTCTTGTCTTGATCCAGTTTTACTTATTTTGTCGATCCCTACAACTTTCATGTTGAACCCGTGACCGTCCGGAACCTCGAAACCCGATCTTCTTGCTTTGAGGGCAAAACAGTCTTTTTACATTAAATCTGTACCCAAAACGTGATATCCTCGAAACCCGCGAAACATATACTTTTTGGAAACTAGATATTTCGACGATCACTTTTCTCTTCTTCGTCGATTTCATCCGAGGTCCCGAGATTGGTGATTTCAGCCTCCGAAGACTTTCTAGTGGTGGAACCCACACCCATTGCTTTATATAGAGAACTCTTTCCCTCCATTTCTCTTTTTCCAGCACAAGCTCAAGAACAACCTAGGGTTTTCTTTCTCTCTTTTCTTCTTCTTCTTACTTCCTCATCCCTAGTCCCTACCAAACCTTACACCAATCAAGATTGAACTTCACCCTCTTCTTCCTCACTACTAGAGCTACTCATTGATACCATTTGTGGGAGGACCTACTCAACTCAAGACCCTCATTGAGCTCACCTTGTCCATTTGAAGAACTTACAAGTAAGCTCCTTCCCTAATATCTTAGATCCTTGTTCTTCTAGTCTTGGGAGAGCCCTATCTTCATTATTGTGAGTTTCTTTTTCTTGTTTCTTGGTTTGACCCGTTATAGGGTTTGTTTTTGGGGGTTTTTGGTGTAGCTTGGTATTTGGCTTGGAAGAGTGGATTAGAGCTTGGATTTCTTGATTTAGAGGCCTTGAGGCAAGTGGATATTTAGTTTTAAAAGTGATTTCCATGATCAAATGTTTGCATTTATTGTATCATTTATGATGAGCTTTTACTTGCATTCATGATGCTATTAAATGCTTTTGAAAAGAGTTGGTAAGCATCCTTATTGTCTTGAAACATGATTTCTATCTTTTGGTTTCATTTATTGTCTTTAAATCATGGATTGTAGTTTTGGTTCATCTTTTGTACAATGCCTAAGTGAATCCTTTTGATGATGGTTGTCTTCTTCTCTTGGTGATTGTATGGATGTCAAATGGGGAATGAAAGGAATGGGTTTGGAAAAAGGGAAAGCATGAATCTGAACCCAGGGAAGAAATTCCCGTGACTGGCGGTCAGCTACGCGGTCAGCCAGCGGCTAACCACCGTGTCCATCGACGGCTAACCGCCATCCAACCGCTTAGTTACGGTCACTTTTCCCAAGAGCTGAAATCTCGCGGTCAGCTCCACGGTCAGCTAGCGGCTAACCGCCTAATCCATCAGCAGCTAACCGCCAGCCAACCGGATTGTAGCGGTTGCATTTCCAGAGAGCTGCAATTCCACGGTCAGCATCAAGGTCAGCCAGCGGTTAACCGCCGTATTCGCTGGCGGCTAACCGCCATCTGACCGCAAGGTGACCGAAATTCCCTGAAATTTTTATGAATAAAGAAGGATTGAAGGGAGCTTTCACCCCATTGCTTGTGAACCTTTCTGAGAGCAATGGGCACCGCTCACCTGGGATCGTGTTCGAAGCCTAGGTGAAGTGTTTGTTGGTAGTACGTTAGAGAGAGAAACTACATCATCGAGATTCATTTAAGCATTGAGGCTACCATGGTGTATAAGGAACCCGGAATGTCTCCCAAATTCAAAGAGTACCAAGTTTCCTTTATTATACGGACATACGGGATCCCTATTCACTTGGATTAGTTTTAACCCGACATTGTCTTGGCTTTTCAAAGTATACTCGTACCGTTTTGCTAGCTCTGATATACATGACAGACTTGATATGATAGCTGTGCCTTGAGCACCCACGTCTTGCCGAATATAATCTTGTACTTGATTTATTTTACACTTGTCTTGATTTCCATGTTTTGACCTGATTTCTTGTACATGACTCATAAGCCAAAACCTTGAGGCAATATTGGGCCAGAGCTTTGTAGTGCGAGCCCATGAGCCAAGAAAGAGAACATGCATACATGTACCTGTTTTATTTACTTGCATATAACCTATGAGTCGGCACCACTAAGCTTGGATACCTTGTTAGTCTGATCAACTGACTAGGTGATCCCCCACTTGTCTTGCGAACTGCAGTTTGGGTCCTGATACCGCAGATTGCTACTGTGGTTCCTGATGCCCGGCTCGCTACCGTGGTCATGTCTAGTAAATAGTATATATGTATTTGTATTTCGTTGTATCTCCTCACTTCGGTGACTGAGGTCAACGCCTTGACTTGCTTGCTCTATCACTTCGGTGATAGAGGATTTAGCCTGGTGCGGTTGCCATCTTGCTCGTTTCCCGATTTCCTTGGTTACCCTTACTTGTTTTACCTTGCATTTATGTTTTTAACGAAATGATGCATTTACTCATGAAAGTATTATTTAGACAGGTTCAATTGTTTCCATGACAAATGTTCGTATCTTTTCATCTACCTGCCAGACCGTCGTGTCTGACCCCTTTGCTTTGGTACTCAGGTCCCGTTGTCGGTTATCCCGAGGAGGAGCCAGAGGAGGCGGTCGGAGAACCGCAGCCGCTAGTTGAGTGGCGTGCCGACGATGTTATGTAGACATCGGGCTGCCGAGTTGCGAAACATTTTGGGGGATTGTTTGGATAGTTTTCTGGTGGTCATTGTTTTGTATATTGGCCTTTATTGGCCTCTATTTTTGGGAATTGTAATTAACTGATCTTCTGATTAAACTTGAATATGTACTTTTGGGTTATGCTTTAGGACATTGCTCATTCTGATGCTCATATTCAAACGTAATCAGCCTTGATATTTGGGAAATGAAATACATGCATGATTTACCATACGCTTCCGCAATTATACTAACTGGTTATGTGTGTTGGAATATCCTCACCGCGGACACCTGTGGGAAATCACGTACACGAGTAATGTGTGTTCTTTTGGTAACCCGTGCACGCTTGATCATAAACACATTTTAATTATTGTCATCACCCCATATGATTATATCATCGGCTTCATCATAATCGGGTCCCGATCCCGGACTTGGTCCGCGGACCCGGTCCGGGGTCGCGACAGAACTGGTATCAGAGCGAGACGTGTTTCAGGCAATTAAAAGAAACTAGAAATCCTAAGGACGTGGCGAGGATTCGTTAGATCTTTCGTTAGCTAGAATCGCGTGAGCAATGTGTGACCCTATTGTTGATTATTTTGTGCTAACAACTTGTTTTGCAGCATCATGCCACCACGTAAACGCCCGGTAAATGGCAAACCCACAGCGAGTAACAGTGATTATACAGGACCAGTCGAAAACACAGGACCAGTGGGAGAAGATAGAACTGAAAACCCAATTCCAAATCAGTTTCAGCAGATGATGCAAGCCATGCTTGACCAGCAGCGTCAGGCTAATGAGAACCAAACCAGATTGCAAGAACAGATGCTCAAGAAAGATGAGGACCATGCTAGGGAGTTGGCAGAAATGCAGCGACAGTTGTTGGAGGTACTACAGAGAAGACCCGAACCAGTTCAACCTCAACCTGCTATTGTCATTAATCAGAGAGAACATGACCCCAATGCACTGTTTGAGAAGTTCAGAAAGAGAGGCCCGAAAGAGTTTATGGGGACAGAGGACCCCTTGACTGCAGACGACTGGCTAGAGCATATAGAAAATATATTCGAGGTTTTTAGATGTAATGGGAGTGAGAAAGTACAGCTTGCGGCATCACTCTTCACCAGCTTAGCAGATAATTGGTGGAAGACGGTGAGGGAGGAATACCGAACTATGGCAAATGCAGTAGCTTGGGTGAAGGCGCTCCAACAACGCCTTAAGAGAAACCAAGTTGCAATACAAAACGTGAAGGGACATACGGCTGGATATCGACGAAAAGATGTATACGGTACACCATCGTACCAACCTGTATGTTGAAAACCCATTTCTTCTCCGCGTTTGTCAAAGCATAGTGCCTTCCCGACCCTGCCCTGGTCGAATCACGGGAGACACCAAAGTCAAAAGCCTTCTTCCGCAAACTTAGAGAAAGCTTCACTGAAGACTACCCAATCTTGACGTCCCTGAACCGTCGGATCCTCAAACGGGCAAACAAAAGAGATTTGGAAACGGCTGTCCCTCTAGCTAAACGAATCATAAAAGGATCTTCGTCCTGTACAACTCCCAACCGATGGAAGCTAGGACAGTGGTATACATACCACGAATAGAAGATATGGGCAGAAAATATCCTATTCATAGGGAGCTCAAGCCGAACCAGGAAAGCAACAGCCTGCAGTTCGGCACACAAGTAAAAGTAAAGAGCAAGCACCAAATCCATCCGCTCTCCGAATGTCATCTAACAAGCCGGATGTCAGGCCTTGACCCAAGTTTAGCTTATTTTATTATTGTTTTAATCGTGATTAGTCTCTAAGCGGGATTAGAGGACGATTAGCTTGGATTTTTAGTTAGATTAGAATTTTGAATAGCTTTGGGGAATTTTGAGCATGTTGAGTTGGGTTTGACCGGGCCCGAGGTGGCCCGTGTGACGCGTGTTTGTGTGGGAATTTGATTTATTTGATTTTTTGAAAATATGGATTTCGATATTTTTGAATTTTTTGTTTTGATCCTAGCAACTTTCATGTTTCATCCGTTTGCATTTGAAACCCAGAAATCGCGTTTTTCGAGAAAAATTGGGAAAATTCGTCTTTTTCCTCCAAATCTGTGCATAAATTTTAAAATTTGAAAATCATGAGGAAAGTACACTTTTTGAAAACTAGATTTTTCAATGATCATTTTTCTCTTCTTCGTCGACTTCATTCGGGACACATAAACAGGAGTTCTAAAGCCTTGAAGTTTTAAGATCAAATGGGCCCCACAACTACCCATTTAAAAGTCAAATGGGTCTTCATCTTCTTCATTTGTTCGGTCCTGTAGCTGTAGTTGAACCAGAGATTTTTTCTCCCTTTCTTCTCATCTTCTATCCTCTTGCATGTGTGGAAAACAAACCCAAATTGGAAAAAAAATTACACAAATCTTGTCTCCTCACCTCAAGCTATCCATTGATGTCATTTTTGAGGAGTTTCAACTGGTTTCATCATCTTCTCCAAGATCTTCTTCTTCCTTAGAACTTCTTAAGGTTAGCAATGGCTTCTCCTTCCCAAACCTTGGTTTTATTGGATCAAAAGAAACTTCTTTTCATTCATGCAAGAACTCTTTTGCAGAACTTCATTGTTTTCCAAGTTTTAGTGGATTTTTGATATGGGTTCTTCTATGGATTTTTGATAGGTTGCAGCTGGTTGTATAGGAATTATTTGGAGTGATTTTGAGACCCAATCTCAATAGAGGCAAGTGAATAATCAGATTCGTGTATGCATGTTAGAAGAATTTATTTCTCATTGAATTTTGGCTTGAAACTTTTAATTTCTGCTATGTGTATTGGTTGTGAAGCTGGATGGGTGTTGGTAATGGTTTCATTACAGGTGAGGCTGATTTCATACAAGTGGTGTAGCTAAGTATATGACTAAGTGTATGAAACTTCAAGTTTTCTGTTTCAATTAAGGATTGGAAGTCTTTGAGCTTCTACTATTTGAATTTTAAAGATCTGTTTATTCCTTTCTCTTTTCATATGATTCATTTGGATTTATAATCTTTAATAGATGATTGAAATGAGTTTGATGTGGTAGTTTGATGGAGTCATTGGAGGGGATTAGAAATTTGAAATGAGGAGCAGGAAGGAAAACAGTCAGCAGAAAAGGAAGGAAGACAGTCAGCTGAACCGGACTGGGCAGAGGCCTAGCCGCTCGAGCGAACATTGTGCTCGCTCGAGCGGCCCAGCCTCTATGATAGTCCACTCGAGCGAGCTAGGCCCGCTCGAGCGGGCCTGGGTTCTGGCCCAAGTAGGTTTTTGAGGCATATTTTTGGGCATGTTTTGCATATCAAGGCCCGGTTCGAGTATAAAAACTTCCCTAATGACCTATTAATCATCGGGAATTAAGAATTTGAGCCCAAATCACCTTGTTTGAACAAAAACCGTGGAGAAAGTTTAGAAATTAAGTTACCGAGGATTTTCTTTAAGTCTCTATATATATTTTATGCCCTCAAATGTTGGAAAACCTTTGGAGGCACCAACTTCTTTACTTATAAACCAACATGTAGGCACTAAGTGTGTATCGAGAAGGCCCTTGGTAAGCCCATCAAACACTACTAATCATCTCATTTCAAGTTAGAATAATTCTATCTTTTCTTATAATTGATTTGAAATTATCTTTGGAAAAACATTGATAAGGCTACTCGTTGGAATTGTCCGTATTTATTTGTTTGTATTTGGTTAAGAGTAGTCCTTTTCATCGATGGGAATGTATTTTGATAGCCTAATTATATCGTTTTGAGATTATCGGTAAGACTACTCATTTGGTCCGTTCGATTCTATCTGTTTGTATTTGTTCGGAGTAGTTCTTCTTATCGATTTTTGAAATGTATTATTATGATTTGATTTGTGTTAATTCAGATTTTGGTTTGAAAGGAACCACTAAGCTTAGGTCACCTTGTCGGGTTGATCACCCGGTTTGGGATCTTTAAATTATTTGCCAACTGCAGTTTGGACTCTGTCTGTTTGCTCCGGCCATGGCAACGGTTCTGTTTTCCGGTCGCACGAGTAGTGGTTACGGTTTCTGATTTGGCCATTTTGCATGGCATCTGTTCCGGCCATTTTGTATGGCGACGGTTTCTGTTTGTTTGCTCTTGTTACGTCGGTAATAGGAGAATATAGCTATATGTGGGTTGCCATTGTTTCGAATATTTGTTTATCAGTTTGAAAGGTTTTATTATTAAACTTCTGTATATGCAGCACTTGTTTAATCAAATCGTTTTGTGCATTTAGTTTGTCGTCAATACACTTTTATGATTTTAAATACGATTTGAGTAAAACTTGTATATCATCTGGATTATTCACTTGCCAGACCGTCGTGTCTGATACTTTCTGTTTGGTGTCAGATGTCGGACCCGCAGCCCTTGAGGCGGAGCGTGCAGAGGAGGCAGTAGAACCTCCGGTGGAGCAAGAGTGGCAGCCCAATGATGTCATGTAGACGTCATGTTGGGTCTGGAGTCTTCGATAACATCTTTTGGGGAGTGACTTTATTTATTTTGGGAACTTTGTTTATGGCCTCTATTGGCCTTATTGGATTGTATAATTAAATATATTTGGTGATCTTCACAATTTTAACTAACTTTGGGGTCATGCTATGCATATATTTCTCTTTTGATGCCAAGCTTGTGTATTCATCTCATGTTATATTTGATTTTAATTTTGATACATGCTTCCGCATATCATTATTTATTATGGACTTGATGAATTGATTGTGATGGATCGTATGGGATCCTCATCGCGGAATCCTGTGGGAAAATAATTTAGCGCGTGTGGGTGAAATTTTTCAGACCCATCGTGCCACGTTTTTGGATTAAGGACTTGATTAACAGGGCCTCGGTCCGGGGGCGTGACACCAGAAAAATACAATGCTGCCTGATGTGCGTTCCATCTCCTCCAGCAAAAACAGCCACACCCAGCCAATAAGTGAGGTAAACAGTGAGATTTCTCCGCAATGCAATGTCAGGACAAATGGCGTTTGTACTTGTAAAGAACTTCCTCAACTCTTCTCGCATAGCGGAGAGCTTCTTCAAACTTGAGGCTTTAGCCCTAGTATCTTGGGCCATGCTATCCGAAGACTCTTCGCTGTCAAAAAAGTTGGAGCTATAACTCTTCCAACTGCTACACCTGACTTTCGAGCCCTCCTTCTCCTTCAAAAAATCATAGAAGGCGACGAGCTGAAAGTACAAAAGCCCGAACTCCTCAGACTGCTCCTCAAGGACACTGTCGATAGGCATGAACTCCTCATAGAGTTTGCCGAGGATAGGCAGCCTGGTGATGGTGCTCAGTTCCTTCATAGAAAAACCAATCTCACCATTCGTAACAATGAAGGTGTTGGTTTGTGGAAGGAATGACTCCAGCATGGCCATGAAAGCCTCATCGGAGAAAACCACGGTTTGCCGAAAAGAGCGAACCGCATCAAAAATCTTGGCCTCTCGCAGAATGGCCTCGCCAACCTTCAGGGTGTGATCAGTCCATGATTCCTAGCTCAAGTTAGCACTAAAACGGCACGAAGTCGAAAAGGCTTCACCCAATTGCTGCCGTCACCTCGAAAAATGCCAAGGCCCATCGGTGTCAAATCGACCGACGGATGATCAGAACCTTGGTAGCCACTGGCTGGCATCAACATGTCCATACGGACAGGCGACTTCTTTGCAAAACCGGAAGGGCCGCCAACAAAAACCCCGGTCTTGAT
The DNA here is from genome assembly GCA_028538565.1 of Umbellularia californica. Lineage (NCBI taxonomy): Eukaryota > Viridiplantae > Streptophyta > Magnoliopsida > Laurales > Lauraceae > Umbellularia > Umbellularia californica. The sequence goes on from JAPQWN010000008.1 coordinate 42,674,960, forward strand.
CACACTGGTCCTCTTCACCCAGCTCGGAGGATCGTCCCTCTTAGGGCATGTGGGAGAAAGACTCATGATCAAGATGGTTTGATCGAAGGTCGACCGGGTAGAAATAGTTCTCTCCTCACCATCTGCTGTCTAAGAGAACTAAAAACATCTCCTTTGGCATGTCAAGTCGTCAGGGACTGTATCACCGAAGAAGAAGGTAGGCTTGGGCACAATGCTCTGATCGTCCGTAACCCAAGGACGGTTGCTTACCACGATCTTGTAGAATTCCTCATCTTTGAGAGCGATCAATCGTTGTCTCATCTCATCACGATTGAGGGAGTCCATTCTTCCACGTTCTTCTCTACAAACTGGACCTTCTCCCAGGCCTGCTGAACGACCGCATTGGAAGATCTAGCAGACCGACGAGGTGCGTCAACAACGGGCCCCTTACCCTTTCGTTTTGGAAGAACTACCTGCAAAGGATGAAAAACAAAGATCAATCATCACCAAAATGACAAAATTTTGCTACAAAAAATTCTAGCGAAATTTTGACATGGTTCCGGGGCAATTCCAAAGAAAAGGGAAATACCCCGAAAGAGACAGGAAGCCTGAAGATGAGTTCAACATCACTGCAAGCTCATAGTCAGTCAAAGATTCTTGAAGAAGGTTCGAACTCAAACATTGCCACGAGAACAAACCAATCTCATCAAATCTCCGCAAAATTGGAAAAGGGCTCAACATTGCTGCGAGCTCAAAAATCCCAAAATTGCAAAGTTCCTCAAAATCCAGCAAGACCAAGAAAGGGCTCAACATCGCTGTGAGCTCCAAATCCCAATACTTGCAAAAGATTTTCAGGTATGCATCATCATGCTTCCAAGTCCATTTACTAAAAATCATGCATCAAAGAACATCATCATGCATTAGATGCTAGGAAAACCTTGACCAAAGTTTGACCAATTCCAACCCAACTTGGTCAAAACCAATCAAACTTTGTCCAAGTCAAAAATCATGTTGGGTTGACCTAGAGACTCTAGCCTTCTAGCTTGATACATCAAAAGGAAAAAAAAAATGCATGAACATATTGAAATTACATAACCTCATTATCATGATGGTAAAAAAAAAAAGAAAGAAAAAAAATGGTGAAAAAAAAAGAAAAAATCACCTGGAAAAAAAAGAGAAAAAGGAAAAAAACGATGACAAAAAAAAGAAAGAAGAGAAAGCACCCGTGAGCAAAAAAAAAAAAAAAAGAGAAAAAAAAGAAAAGAAGAAATTGTACGAAAAAAAAGAGAAAAAAACGTGCTTGAGGAAAAAAATGAAAGAAAAAGAAAGAAAGAAAAGAAATTTCCTAGTTCTACAATAGAGTGGAGGAAGAAAACTTACTTGAAGTCATGGAGAAGAAGAACAACAAGCTTGAAGGATTCTTGAAGATAAAGAAGAGTTCTTAATCTTGGAGCACTCTTGAAGAGTCTTGCAAAAAAGAAGCAATGGAGCCAAAGATCCAACCCCCTTGCTTTTATAGAAGAGAGCAAATAAAAAGAGGAAACAAGGAGAAAAGAAAGGGGGTAAGTGCTAAAATTTAACTACTTTCCCAAAAGAAAGATACTTTGAGAAAATCTTTCCCAAAAACAAGGAAACTTGAGAGATTCTCTCCAAGTAAGGATATTTTTAGATATTCTCTATACAAAAGAGATATTTTTAGATATTTTATACAAAAATGATACCATATGAGATCTAGGCCATCTCCAAAGCCTTAGGTCTCATGGGTTAGCCCATACGAGCCAGGTTTGACCACCTAGGCACTAAAAGTGGCTTTTAGTCAAAACATCCCTCTTACCAAGAGCATGCAAAAAAAAAAAAAAATGTCCCATGCCTCTTTTGAGTTGATTGGACCATTAAGAAAAAAAAAAAAGAAAAAGAAAAGAAGCCTCATGAGTTTCCAAAAAACCAAACCATCCAACCTCATGAACCAAATCAAGCCAAACTCTTGAAATCGACAATCCACAGAAAACCAAACCCTGGTCCCCAAGCTTGCCACATACAGCTTGTTAGGTCACAAGACCAAATCAAAACCAAAACCAAACCAAACCAAAACCAAAAAACCAAATCTGACCCCCCAACTTGCCACATACAGCCTGTTGGGTCACAGGTCAAACTAAAAAACCGAAATCCGACCCCCAAACCTGCCACATACAGCTTGTTAGGTCACCAGGTCAAAAATCAAAATCCAAAACCCAAAATCCAAATTCCCCATGTCATTTTCAAAACTTTGCCTTGAGATGGTACGTGATCCCTCTCACTATCATAAAATTCCCCCGGAAACTCAAAAGGCTATTAAAAAAAAATTTGCTTAAGACTCTTGGTCAAGTCAGAAGCTCTCCTTCAAGTTTCACTTTGAGGCACATCGACTCCAAAAAGCCACTCGTCGCTGTACCTAGAGGGGGCATTTGTTGACACTAAAAAAGTCACTATGTCTCCCCAACATCAAGAAGCCACATGAAGCTGCATCCTACTACAAACAAGCAAAGCTACTTCAAGCATCTGATCTTGTCAGAATCAAACAAAAACTGCAAGATCCTTCAAGACAACCGAAAGAGGGGTACACAAGAAGTCTTGAGCCATTCCAACATCGTTTGGCCTAACTTCACTCCTCTGACAGCTAAACAGACGCTCCCAGCGGCGACATCGTCGAAGACATTAAAACTTCGATTAGAGCCTACAAATGACTCCAAAATACCTCCAAAGGGCTCCTCGTCAAATTTCAAGTCAAATCGACAACGTTTGACCCTCCATCAATGCTCGAGCAGCAAAATCATGCCTCTCGGTGGCGAGAACCACCGAGGCCATCACTCATCAAACAAAGCATATGAGTGGCTTCAACATTCTTCCAAAGGGTTGCACGTCGAATTTCAGGTCATTCCGACAACGTTTGACTAGATTTCGATGCTCCGAAAGAAAATCAAGCCTACCGGCGGTGGAGCACCCCGGAACCATGACATCCAAATCGGAGCTAATGGATCACCTCTACATGACTCTAATAGGCTCTTTGTCAAATTTCAGGACAATCGGACATCGGTTGACCGCATATCAAAGCTCGGCATCTTCCCCGCAACAAAATCAAGTAAGCATCGACGGAACCCTAAACGGCTTCAAAACTCAAATAAAAACCCATGGTTGGTCCTATCCACTGCTCAGGAAACTTCACCTCAATTTTCAGGTCATTCCGACATCGTTTGACCTAGTTTCAACTCTTGACGGAAAATCGGCTACAAAGTCTTCGGCTTTCCCGAAAAATGGGAAACCTTGTGCTCCGGTTTTATGCGACTTCTCGTCAAGTTTTCTACAAGAAAATCAAGTCAACAATTGAGGAAAAATACAGAAGAAAAACGGAAGCCGAAAAAGACACTCCACGACCAAAGGGGCGAAAGCCCCATGCGACCCTGGGTGCATGGTCGCCGGCGACCCTGGAAATCCGAGTCGCCGGATTTCTGCCGGATAGCCTATTTTCCGATTCTTTTCGCGTTTCGGGAGTTCCTACCTCTGTGATTTTCTGAAAATCCAATTTTTGATGCTTGAAAACGACTAATCTTCGCCGACATCTCGAATCTGCCGTCAAGAGCATGAAATCATCACTATCGCTCCAAGATCGCCAACCAGCTGACCAAGAAAGTACACTTTCTGTCTAATTGATCGAGAAATCGACAAGACAGATGTCATCAGCCCACCAACATCAATCAATGTTTGAAATTGCATCGCAATCGGACATCAAACAATGTGTGGATCCACCTACGATGATCACAAGAAGAATTCTAGAAGACGCTGCACGGCCCGCGACTCTTCACATGCTTCGGCAACCACTTAATGTCATTAATTGACCCGTTTTATGACAACTTAATGCGGTCATTAACTCATTATTTTGGACAACCCAATCAGATTCAAGCACATGGGAGTTACAAGTCCAAGCAATCATGGCATTAAAACTATGAAACTCCCCTCATCATGGAGATTAAAGGCAATTAAATGCTCATCATTCTCCATCGGCCAATCACAAGCCAAGAAAAAAGAGTTACACAATCAAGAAATAAAAACTTGTAACTCCTCCCATTATAAAGCATCAATGCCATCAATTCTCTCATCATGGCCATACATGACTTGCGATAGTCAATCTAAACGAGTCCCCACAATCTCCTGAGAAGTTAGATCCATTTTCTTTCTTTTCTATTGTATTTTGTATTTTTTAAAGAGACAAAAAAAGTCACAATTCTTGTCTTTCATTTTGATGAGATTTGTAAATCGCCTTTCACGGCAAAATCGCCTTTCACGGCACCAAATCACCTTTTACGGTAAACAAACAGAAAATCGCTTCTTACGGCATTCAAAACAAAAAATTGTCTATTTTCTTAAATATTTATGCAATTTGAAAAGTTAGAAAGAATGATTGATTTCCTTTCTACTTGTGAAGGTAAATCTCCGGATCATCACCATTCCAAATTCCAAGTAGAATAGAAAATTTGGCATACCCATACAACATTTCCTCCTCCGCCGAAACCCAGCAGCCCCTAGGGCATAAGGAGAGGACGGAAATCGAGGGTCCATCACCTCTAGTGTTAGATTATATGGTCTCAATCCAATGGATGATGTAATAAATTGATTTATTTTATTTATCAATATAATCATGCTTTACTTTCATGAGATGAATGGTGTTTTATTACTTTCTTGCACATAACTAATACGAATGACATGACGGTTCATGAGATGGACCGGAGCCCATAAGTATATTAGATGTGACACATGTGTGTTGATGAGTTCCACATATGGGAGACATATGTCACAAATCCTATACTTAAATTAATTCACAACCAGTGATGCGATTGGGAATCTCATTTGATAAGGTTGCAACATTTGATCAATATGAGATAGTGTGTTTGTCTCGATCATCAAAATGTAAGATTTCGGATCATGGTGCCGGTATATTGGATGTATTGAAGGACCATGAGAAGCACTTTATGAAACACTGTCTATACTTTTAGGTCTGCTCTCATAATTCCCTAGCAATAGGCTCGCAATCCTAAGATATTAATGAACTCAAGTTTCTGTCTATTTATTTACTTTGAGTCACCAAAGAGTGAGGCCAACTATAGGTCAACACCTCGGTGTCTTGGGTACGTGGTAGTAGGACTGTCGGAACATTCAATGGTCAAGATGGAATCTATCTACATTATCCGCTTGTGCTTATTAATGGATTTATCATTAGTAAGTGTGCACCCATCTCAATTAAGAGTTAGTTGGATGGTACTGATGATTACTATAATTAATTGGGTTTCAAGGATAATAAGATATGGATCTAATTTGGTGGACAGGTCCAATTGATCCATGGATATAGATGGAGGGGCCTACTTGTGGTAATAGGAAAGTTTAGGGTCTTTTTTGTAATTTATTCCTAAGACTGGAGTGCAATTGAATTTATATAGTGGAGTTATTTGCAATTAACCGTGGGCTCGGATTGCACATAAGATGTGGGGTCGAGGTGTCCCAGTTGGAGCAAGCTTTCTATGGAATCCCTACTGGTCCCCACGCTAGCCCAATTATTAAATCATTGCTAATTCTACTTGAACTCAAAAGAAAAGGAATTAGAAAGTTATTATTTCTATTTGAAATGAGACTTCTAATAGTGGTAATAGTAAGTTACTAATTATTATGGAAGTGAGACTTTTAATAATAATTAGAAAGAAGATAGTTACTAATTCTTATAGAAGTGATACTTCTATTTTAATTAGAAATAGGAGGTTACATAGGGCTATAAATAGGGGAACCACACCCCCTGGATAACTACCTTGGAATTCATGCCCAATAGTGCAAGAGATGCACTCCTTTCTTTCTTTTCTTCTTCTAGTTTATTCTTCTAGTTTCCTTAGAGCTTCTAGTTGATTTTCTCTTGGAGATTCCACCATTTTTCTTAAGAAAAGAGATCTGAAATGGGTCATAGCGTGGAAGACAACAAAGTCTTGGAGATCTTTAATTCGCGACAAGAAGAGTTCTTGTTCATGATAATTGTCTTCTTCTCCATTAGAGCACTATCGAGCTCCAAATGTATAATATACTTCCTTGTATGTTGTGGATTTATTTTGTGTTTACTGATCTTGATCATGAGTTTGAGGTTCTTGGATCCTGGATTGGGTTTTACGGCCTTATGGGTACTTGATCCCTGAGTCAAGTGGGTCAAAAGTTTTTGAAACCTATCCATGAGGCCCACCTATTTCCAACAATTGGTATTAGAGATATACCTCATTTCTAATCTTGTTAGATCAGTTGTCTAGATCTAATCTTTGCATGAGATGCGAAAAGGGTAGACCTAGAGCCATGTAAGGATCAGTTTTGGTGTTTTTTTTTAATGCACAAGAAGGGACAAGTTCGGGCAAAATCGCGGTTTTCTACAAAAACCCCGAGTTGAATGGTTGACTTTTACCATAGGCCAAAACAGACCTTTACCGGGGGCCAAAACACACCTTTACCGGCGATCATGACTTTTACCGGCAGCCTCGGCCCCCGTTATACGCAGTTTTTTTTTTTTTTTTGATGTGGCTATCTGGGTTTGTTCATCATGAGATGATGGATGGTGGCTTCCTAACCCTAGTTCCTATTGTGTATGTGATACTAACTTTGCAGGTTCATGTCCTCTCCATATGGCCCACAAGATTTTTACTTTCTTTTTATGGTTATTGGTTTATTTAAGGCTAAGTGTAAAGGGCATTATGGTTTCCTTGGTTTCCCATGAAAGGGCAAGGCATGATGAATTTCTGTATAGCCCTTTTATTTCCATTATTAGATTACCATGTAAGTCTCATCGTCAAGGCATATGAATTTATGTAATTTTCTAATTTGTAAATTCTGGCGGTGTCCGAGACGAAGAAGGAAAGTGAAGTTGGACTCCTAATCAAAGAGTTTGAAGATTGCCAAAAGAGTTTTGGAGATGCACAAAGAGTTTGAGGAATCCCAAAGTTTTGGAAAGTCTAAGAAGTCCAAGAAGTCTATTCCACTTGGGCCATGTGGAGGAGAGGATTAGTTTCCATTTTTGTACTTTCTATTTATTGATGGTTGCTTTTATAGAATGTTACCAAATTTGATCCAAACAAAGTGTTGGAAGTAGCTGGGCCTCATGGATAGATTTTCAAAACTTTCGACCCACTTGACTCAGGGATCAAGTACCCATAAGGCGAAACACTATATCCAGGATGCATAACCCTCAATCTCATGATCATTTACAGTAAAAATACTATCTAAAAGATAGAAACAAGCAGCACTAAACATCCATAACGATCCATAACATGCAAGGAGCAGATCATACCTTTCGAGCCCGGTAATGCTCTAATGGAGAACTTGATGACTTTCTTTGATGTAGAACTCTTCTACAAAATAAAATCAGAATCTCCAACACCTCTTAGCCTTCCACGCTATGACCCGAATTAGATCTCTTTTCTCAAGAAGATTGGTGGAATCTCCAAGAGAAAACCCAACTCGAAACTCTAAGGAACTAGAAGAGGAAGAGAGGAGCAAGAAGTGGAACCATTACACAAAAGGGGCTGGACATTTTCTACTCCAATTGATGGATGTCCAAGAGGGGTCTATTCTCTTTTATAACCATTCAAGCCTCCTCCTTTCCTAATAGAAATAGAAGTCTCACTTCCACAACAATTAGTAAGTATACTATTACCACTATTAGAAGTCCTAATCCAAATAGAAATAGTTACTTTCTAATTCCTTCATTTTAGACTTCAAGAAGGATTAGTATCTTTTTAATAACTTGGGCTAGAGTGGGGACCACTAGGGATTCCATAGAAAGCTAGCTCCAATTGGGACATCGCGACCCCACATCTCATGTGCAATCCGGACCCACAGTTAATTGCAAATAACACCACTATATAATGCAATTGCACTCCAGTCTTAGGAATAAATTACAATGAAGGCCCTAAACTTCCCGATTACCACAAGTAGGCCCCTCTATCAATATCCATGAATCAATTGGAATAAATCTGTCTCTTCCAATCTTAGTTTCACATCTTATTATCCTTGAGCCTCAATTAATCACTATGATCATCAGTATCATCCAATTAACTCTTAATCGAGATGGGTGCGCACTTACTAATGACAAATCCATTAATTGGCATAAGGGGATAATAGAGATAGATTTCATCTTGATCATTCAATGTTCCCACAGTGCTACTACCACATACCCAAGACACCGAGGTGTTGACCTACAGTTGGCCTCACTCATTGGTGACTCAAAGAAAATGAATAGATAGAAACTTGAGTTCATCGATCTCTCAGGATTGAGAGCCTATTGCTAGGGAATTATGAGAGCATACCTTATTATTGAGACGGAATTCCATAAGGTGCTTCTCATGGTCCTTCAATACATCCAATGTACCAGCACCATGATCCAGAATCTTACATTCTGATGATCGAGACCAATCACACTATCTCATAGCGATCAAAGTGCTGCAACCTTATCAGATGAGATGCCCAGTCTCACCACTGGTTGTGAATATATTTAAGTATAAGATTTGTGACATATGTCTCCCGTGTGTGGATCTCATCCATACACATATATCACATCTAATATACTAATGGGACCCGGTTCAACTCATGAACCATTATGTCATATGTATTGGTCATGTGCATGAAGTAATCAAATAACATTCATCTCATGAAAGTAAAGCATGTTTGTTGATAAATAAAGAAATTAATCAATTTATCACATCAACTGATGATTTGAGTCCATATAATCTAACAATCTCCCACTTGGGCTTAATGCTAGTCAGGGTTGCAGCTCATGCCCATCCTGTCTACATGCTGCTCAAAAACTTTGGTAGTCAAAGGCTTAGTAAAGGGATGTGTCAGATTGTCCGCAGAGGCTATCTTGGTAATCGCAATATCACCTCTATGCACAATCTCTCTGACTAAGTGATACTTCCTCTGTACATGCTTTTGGCATTTATGACTTCTGGGCTCCTTTGACTGAGCGACTGCCCCGCTGCTGTCACAGTAAACTGTGAGCGGCTGTCGTGCCAAAGGTACCACCCCAAGTTCCAAATGGAATATTTTGAGCCATACTGCTTCCTTAGCTGCTTCACAAGCTGCTACATATTCAGCCTCCAAGGTTGAATCAGCGGTACATTCATGTTTTATACTACTCCAGCTGATAGCTCCGCCTTCAAGCATAAACACATAACCAGAGGTGGATTTCCTGGAATCCTTATCTGACATGAAGTCAGAATCTGTATATCTGACTGGAATCAGCTCATCATTGCTATAAATCAACATGTAATCTCTAGTCCTTCTCAAGTATTTGAGAATACATTTTACAGTAGTCCAATGTTCAAGTCCTGGATTAGATTGATATCTGTTGACCAGGCCCACTGCATGATAGATATCTGGTCTGGTACATAACATAGTATATATGAGGCTACCAACAGCCGAAGCGTGTGGTATCGACCTCATCTGCTCCTTTTCCTCAGGTGTCTTGGGACACTAATCCTTGTAAGGTGCACTCCATGCATGAAAGGTGTAATACCCTTCTTGGAGTCTTGCATAGCAAACCGTATTAGCACCTTATCTATGTATGCAGCTTGGGATAAGCCAATCATCCTATTTTTTCGGTCTCGATAGAGTTTGATCCCTAGGATGTAGCTAGCTTCTCCCAAGTCCTTCATATCAAAAGTCTTGGCCAACCAAACTTTCACTGTTGACAACATTCCTATGTCTTTCCCGAGGAGAAGGAGGTTATCGACATATAAAACCAGAAAAACTACCCTGTCACCTTCATTTTTCATGTACACACTTGACTCATCCAGATTTTGACAAAAACCAAATGACTTGATTGCCTGGTCAAAATGGATGTTCTAGCTTCGGGATGCCTGCTTCAGTCCATAAATGGACTTCTGCAGCTTGCAAACTTTTTGCTCTTGTTTTTTAGCTACAAAACCGTCTGGCTGCACCATATAGATGTCTTCCTCAGGATGGCCATTGAGAAACACTGTCAATCACCGTCTTGACATCCATTTGCCAAATCTCGTAATCGAGATGAGCCGCAATGGATAAGAGTATCCGGATGGATTTAAGCATTGTTGCGACCCTGGACTGAGACCCGGGCCCGCAATGCAACGCATTACATTAATAAAACATACTGCCTATCTTCCCACAGGTTTTCACGGTGAGGATCCCAAGACACGGGTCGAGCTCACACGAATAGGTATGCGGAAGCGTATAGCAAAACGAATCATACAGATTTAATACAATAAGATGTAACATAAATAAGGTATCAAGGCATGGTATCGAAGAGGAGTGTCAACAAAGCAATCCTAGCTTGATATAAAGTTTCATAGTTAGACAAAAGTATATTAATTCAAAATACATATCCATGAGAGGCCAACAAAGGCCAATACAACAAAATAAGATCCCAAAAGATATCCCAAAACTAGGTGAACGAGAAATCAAGATCCCGCCCGGCATCTAGATGACGTCGTCGGGCTGCCACTCATGTGCTTGGGGTGGCTCAATGGCCTCCTTCGGGCACTCCTCGTCAAACGCGATACCTCGTGCACCTGGACACCAAAATAAAATGCATTAAACACGACGGTTTGGCAAATAAACAATTTAGACATGAATATGAAAAATAGTGCTAAAACAGTTCAAGATTAAAGTACACGTTTCAAGTTTACGAAACTAGCATGAATACTTATAATATCATGAAAAGATAAATCCACATTGAGCTCATCCTTTCTCTATCACATAAAATGACAAGAGCAAGCACGCACGAAACACGACACGCAAGACACGATCCCACACTACACAAGGTAAACGGGGAGGCCGGCCGCGGAACTGGAAAGACACTCACGATGTGTAATATAATACACGACTAGTCTGCAGACAGTCCACATGTTTAAGGACCCCCGGACAGTGGATCAGACTGAAGGAGCCGTCCAAGCTCAGTGGTATTCACTTAAATTCATGAATGCACAAAACACGGCGATACAAAACACGTCGAAATCAAGGGGGAAATTCACTTGTCACACAGATGTGAGACCCCGACCCGAGTGACCTCGATTAGTGCTAATTATGTTAATCTTTTATATACTCCATCCACCGTCGATGCATCATATTCAATTCCTTCTGTGAAAACAAATATTGCAAACTTCGGTGGTCCGAATGGACTTCGAACTTCTCTCCATAAAGATAGTGCCTCCACATCTTCAAAGCAAAAACTACTGCTGCCAACTCCAAGTCCTGAGTTGCATAATTTATCTCATGATTCTTCAATTGTCTTGAGCCATAGGCAATCACTTTGCCATCTTGCATCAATACACAGCCTAATCCCACGTTTGAAGCTTCTGTAAAAACAACAAATCCACCGCTGCTCGATGGTAATGTGAGGATTAGGGCTGTGGTTAACCTTTTCTTCAACTCTTGAAAACTACCTCCACACTGATCGGTCCAAACAAAAGGTACATTCTTCCGGGTCAACTTCGTCAATGGTGCTGCAATAGACGAAAAACCTTGGACAAATCTCCGATAGTATCCTGCTAACCCAAAAAAGCTTCTGATTTCTGTCACACTGCCAGGCCTCTTCCACTTAATAACTGCTTCTATCTTGGCTGGATCAACTGCTAATCCTTCTCTTGAAATGATGTGACCTAAAAAGGCAACTTGCTCTAGCCAGAATTCACATTTGTTCAACTTCGCATAGAGCTGGTGGTCTCTCAAAAGCTGTAACAACGTCCTCAAGTGTTCTTCATGCTCCTCCTTACTCTTAGAATACACAAGGACATCATCAATAAACACCACTGTAGAGTGATCTAAGAACTTTGCAAAAACCTTGTTCATGAGTGCCATGAAGACTGCGGGTGCATTTGTCAAGCCAAAGGGCATCACTAAGAACTCATAATGCCTATATCTCGTTCGGAAACCTGTCTTCGACACATCAGACTCTCTAACCCGCAACTGATGATACCCTGACCTCAAGTCTATCTTGGAAAAGTGTGCTGCTCCTTGCAATTGGTCAAATAATTCATCTATCCTTGGCAAGCGGTATTTGTTCTTGACGGTCACATGATTCAATCTTCTATAGTCGATGCACATTCTAAGACTTCCATCCTTCTTCTTCACAAAAAGAACTGGCGCTCCCCAAGGTGAAACACTTGGCCTAATGAAACCTTTGCTCAACAATTCTTGTAACTGAAGTTTCAATTCACCTAACTCTGCAGGAGCCATCCTATAAGGTGCAATTGACATCGGTGCAGTCCCTGGAAGGAGTTCAATAGTAAAATCAACTTCTCTAACTGGTGGTAAACCCGGGATTTCTTCTGGAAAAACATCCGGAAATTCACACACTACGGGGATATCCTCCACCCCTTGGGACTGTTTATCCTCCGTGATAAACGCTGTAAATGCCTCACAACCACTGGCCACCAATCTATTAGCTTTCAAAGCTGAAATGAAACTGCTGGAATATTTCTTCCTATTGCCCTGAAACATCAACTCTGTCTGTGGCCCTTGCAATCTGAATGTGATGGTCTTACCAAAACAATCCATAGTAGCATGGTAGGTCTCTAACCAATCCATGCCTAAGATAATATCAAAATCATGCATGTCTAGAGTTACGAGATTGGCTGGTAAACTGATATCTCCTAACAAAATCGAACAACTAGGGTAATAGGTTCTACAAACAACCTGTTTACCTACTGGTGTAGTGACAGTCAAAATATAATCCAATTCTGCATGCTGTACATCAATCTTCTTTGCAAATAAAGGGGATAGAAAGGAGTAAGTGGATCCTAGATCAAATAAGATCTGTGCTTCTACTCCACAAACAAGAAGTTTACCTTCTATGACGTCACCTGCTATTTCAACATCAGTACGATTGATATTGTACGTGCATCCCTGCTGGTTTGGCCTATTCTGCTGCTAATTTCGCCTCCCTTGATTGTTCCTGTTCTGAGGTGGACGGGCATTCTGATTCTGTACTTGTCTGCCTTGCTGCTGCTGTTGCTGTGGTGGCCTCACTTGATTCTGAACTGGTGCCTGACTCTGTGGTGCTGCCTGCCTTTGTTGCTGATATCTGTTGCCCTGATTCTGAAGCTGTGGGCAATCCTTGATTGTATGGTCCATTCCTCCACATTTGAAACAAGCACCCGTTGCCTTGCGGCATTCATGGGTAGGGTGATTCTTGCCACAATGATTGCAACCACTTTGCCTAACTTGGTTCTGTTCTTGTCTTGGCTTCTTGCCACTTTGTTGCCTTTGGTTATGCTACTAGTGTTGCTGTTTCCTATCCTAAATGATGTCATTGATGAATTCTTCAAATTTATACGCCCGCTTAACCGCTTCATGAAATGTGGCTGGTGGAATCACTCCCGTAACATCCCTCTTGAGAATGGGATTTAACCCTTCCAAAAATTTGGTGATCTTATTATGCTCTGTATCAATCAACTCGGTAGCATAGTGAGCAAGCCTCTCAAATTTGGTAACATGCTCCAGAACTGTCATGCTTCCTTGTTTCAGCTGTTGAAATTCCACTGCCTTCTGCCTCTTGACATGAGAAGGGATATACTTGTCGGTGAAGTGTCTCTTGAAGGTCGTTCAACCTACCTCATCTGCCATGGCCTGGTACGGTTTTTTAACTGTCTGCCACCAAGAGTTAGCAAGCCCATAGAATAGTGAAGCTACGAGGTTCACCCTCTCCCTGCCCGTGCAAGTAAAAACATCAAAAATCTTCGCGGTGTTCGTGAGCCAGTCATCAGCAGTTAAAGGGTCCTCTTGGCCTGAGAACTCCTTGGGTCCCCTCTTTCGGAATCTCTCGAAGAGAACATTAGGGTCATCAACCCTATTGTGGTACACAACATTAGGACCTATATTTTGTGCAGCCTGTTGTTGAGGTCTATTTTTGGAGGACTTCCAGAAGTTGTCTCTGAACTTGTGCCATCTCCTCATCTTTCTTTGCCATTTGTTCCTGGAATCGGGCTTGATTTTCATTAGCTTGCCTCTGTTGGTCTAACATGGCTTGCATTAGTGCCTGGAATTGGGTAGCGGTAGGATTCTCAGACGGATCTGTCTCATTGTGATTACTACCCGAGGCATGATTTCCCGGTGCTTTCCTTGGAGGCAAGATGCTGCAAAACAATTTTTTAGCACAGAAATAAGCATAATTGGGTTGGTCAACTTGGTTTAGACAAAAATGTTCTAGCGAACTCACGAATCCTCGCCACGTTCCTAAGATTTCTAGTTTCTTTTAAGTGCCTGAAACAAGTCCTGCTCTAATACCAGTCCTGTCGCGACTCCGGACTGAGACTCGGGCCCGCAACGCAACGCATTACATTAATAAAACATACTGCCTACTTCCCACAGGTTCCCGTGGTGAGGATTCCAAGACACAGGTCGAGCTCACGCGAATAGGTATGCGGAAGCGTATAGCAAAACGAATCATACAGATTTAATACACTAAGATGTAACATAAATAAGGTATCAAGGCATGGTATTGAAGAGGAGTGTCAACAAAGCAATCCTAGCTTGATATAAAGTTTCATAGTTGGACAAAAGTATATTAATTCAAAATACATATCCATGAGAGGCCAACAAAGGCCAATACAACAAAATAAGATCCCAAAAGATATCCCAAAACTAGGTGAACGAGAAATCAAGATCCCGCCCGGCATCTAGATGACGTCGTTGGGCTGCCACTCATGTGTTGAGGGTGGCTCAATGGCCTCCTTCGGGCACTCCTCGTCAAACGCGATACCTCCTGCACCTGGACACCAAAATAAAATGCATCAAACACGACGGTTTGGCAAATAAACAATTTAGACATGAATATGAAAAATAGTGCTAAAACAGTTCAAGATTAAAGTACACGTTTCAAGTTTACGAAACTAGCATGAATACTTATAATATCATGAAAAGATAAATCCATATTGAGCTCATCCTTTCTCTATCACATAAAATGACAAGAGCAAGCACGCACGAAACACGACACACAAGACATGATCCCACACTACACAAGGTAAACGGGGAGGCCGGCCGCGGAACTGGAAAGACACTCACGATGTGTAATATAATACACGACTAGTCTGCAGACAGTCCACATGTTTAAGGACCCCCGGACAGTGGATCAAACTGAAGGGGCCGTCCAAGCTCAGTGGTATTCACTTAAATTCATGAATGCACAAAACACGGCGATACAAAACACGTCGAAATCAAGGGGGAAATTCACTTGTCACACAAGCATGTCAAAACTAGCAAGATAGCATAAATTATATGCATAATAAATTTAAGAAGTGATCCCCTTTTTGGTTCTTGAAACAATTCTTCAAACAAGCTTATACTTGAAATTCAAAACGAGTACACGATGATGTACGTAACATCAAAACAGAAGCTCAAACATGAAATCTATCAAATTTAGGCTAAGACCATTCATTGACCCTTGTGGAGTTGAAACCCAAATGTCAGAGTTTTAACAAGATTTGGTGCCCCAGAAGTTAAGGTACATTTTGGAGTTTCGAGTGCACAATGTCAAGTTAAGGTCTAAAGCATAGTCTAGTTTTCAATTCAAAAACAATACTTTTGGTAAATTTCGGTCAGTCCTCGGTTACCTGTCGGTTAACCGAGGTTGATATGTCGATTAACCGATAGCCGACCGACGGCTGACCGACAAGTATCAGTCTAGAAAATGTAGCTCTCGGGAAAAGGGACCGACAGGTCCTCAGTTGGCTGTCGGTCGACGGAACTTGGGAGTTTGGTCGGCCGACAGCTGACCGAGCAATTTTCTGAAGCGATGTTGCTCTCTGGAATTTGAGCCGACAAGTCTCGGTTGGCTGTCGGTTGACCGAACTGGGTAGTTCGGTTAGCCGACAGCTGACCGACACCTGACCGACAGAACGCAGGCAGTGTGTTTCGAGTCAGATTTTTCACAACTTCTTTCCCTTCTTCACTCCCATTTCTGAGTAAGCCACCATGCTTTCCAAGGGATAAATTACAGCATTTAATCATTCATTCCAAGCCAAAACAATGCGTAGATTACAAATCTAACATTTAACATAGATTTTAGGGTTAAAACCCAAATGTCATAAATATGCACATAAAGCCTAGAAAGATTACTTGCCTCAAGTCCAAATGCCAAGCAAAACTCCACAAAACTCAACAAGAAGGGGAGATCCACGAAATCTACACAAAACCCCCAAAATATAGTACACAAAAATCACCATTTGGTCATTACAAACCCCCATTTCGAAAATGGGTTTGAAACCATGGAAAACAAGCTCTAAATGAGCTAAAAGAACATCAAATGAAAGAATGAAGAAGAGTCCTAACCTTGAGCTAGCTGAACAAGAATAAGAGAGCTTGAAGATGATGAATAGTAAAAAGGGATTGGCTCCAAAAATGTCCCAAATGAAGCTTGAGAAGAGAGGAAGAGAATGGCGGAGTCGGATCAGGGATTGGAGCCTTCTTGATGGATGATTCAAGGGAAAAAGACTAAAGAGAAAGCCTTCTTCTCTTCTTCACTCTTGGTCAAGAACGATTGTAGGGATTTGGAATGGGAAATGAAGGAGAGAGAGTAAGAGATTTTGAAGAAGAAGCCAGAGTCAGATTCAGTCACTACCAAAACCTTGAAATTGTTGAATGACTCTGGCAGTGACTCAAGGATTATGTTGATCTGCGATTCTAAATCAATTGCAGCTCCCAGTACATCTAACTCATTCAATGAGTCCATCATTTTCAGCATGTGTTCCTGTACTGATGTATCTTTAGCCATCTTGGTACTAATGAGCACCCTCATGGCTGCCGCACCTTGCGGGCCTGCCCTGTTCCGCAAACATCTCCTTTAAGTTCGATATAATATCGTATGCAGTCTTATAGAATTGATGTTGATGTTGCAAAACCCTAGACGTGGATACCTGAATGTAACATCGGGCCATCTCATCATATGTGGCACATTTGGTGTAAAGTTTCCTTTCTGCTTTTGATGCATCCGGGCCAGGCTCATCAAGGGGGTTTTTGGTAAGGACATATTTATATCTTGAAGCTTTCAGGACAATATCTAGATTCTGTTTCCAGTCTACATAGTTGGATCCCACCAACTTATTCTGGTTGAGGATGGTCGCAAGTGGATTGAAAGTAGTCGAATTCATGCTTGAAATACTGTAGCACATAACCATACATTCAATTAATGAATTTAAATGACATTGGGTTTAGTATTCTACCAAATTTATGTGGGAATCCTCATAGCCACAAAATTCAGAATACATCGGAATCTCAATCCTCTAGGGTATGCCTCCTTGGGGAGTGCGAATACCACCTAGACTGGTGCAGATCAAAGTTGGTCAAAATTGGGATTAAAACTATCTATCCACGATCCCTATCATTTATTATTATCTAGGTATCTCATACCAAATAATGTATGATTCCCGATTAGCTTCAGTTTCTAAAATACATGAGGCAAATCATTGGCGATACTACATCATTATTTTAGTTAAGTGTGGCCCACCAACTAGTATTGCATGACAACCGTTGCTGGCAGCTCCTCTTGGGGAGTGGGTCCCCGCCCCGTCTCATCAACACTGTCCATAGGAGATCCATATCTAGTAACCAGACAAATACAAGCCCTCTATGGGGAACGGCCATTCTCAAGATGGCGCGAGGCTAATACTTTCCTTACAATGGACCTATGGTGGAAAACCATGGGGATTTCTAAATATAAATGCCCCGCTCCCACTTAATATTTTAGAATTGAGGATTTCCTTATGGGTATATGAGCTCATCAAATATAGATATCAAATCATCTCATGATATGACCAATGATTGGTTCTAAGTCAAGTTATTTTAAGGAAAGTCCAGTTTCTAAAATTAGTGTTACCAATGGATCCATCTCATGGGCCCACCAACTCTAATTAGAACTCTTTCCAAAAATTAATTTGATTTGACCAATTTTGGAATTTGCTATGTTCGGATCAGATTTGGAAACTTTCTAAAACAAGCATTCATCCATAAATAGAAAGTGCTATAATTAGAAACTAGTCCTCTCCTCCACCTGGCCCATGCGGAATAGACTTCTTGGACTTCTAGACTTTCCAAAGCTTTGGGATTCCTCAAACTCTTTGGGCATCTCCACAACACCTTTTGGTAATTTTCAAACTCTTTTGATTAGGAGTCCAGCTTCACTTTCTTTCTTTGTCTCAAACATCTCCAGAATTTACAAATTTGAAAAATTACATAAATTCCGATGTCTCTACAATGAGATTTACATGGTAATCTAAACATGAAAATAAAAGGGCTATAGGGAAATTCACCATGCCTTGCCCTTTCGCGGGAAACCAAGGAAACCATGATGCCCTTTACACTTAGCCTCAAATAAACCAATAATCATAAAAGAAATCAAAAGTCATGTGGGCCATATGGAGAGGACATTATCACCTGCAAGTTAGTATCTCATACAACACAGCATCTCACAAAACCAGATTACCAAACCACAATGGAAAAACAAGATGCCAAAGGTTGCCACTTTTATATAACGTGCCATTCGCAGAGGGGGTCCGAGGGTGTCCCCCGGCGGGGATCGAGCTGGTCCCTACGGGTAGCTGTAGTGATCTGTGCGGCTAGCCGACTTGACGAACCTAGAAACTTGGGTTTTTTCAGATTCGACTCCTACTTTTCCTAATCACTTCTAATGATCTCAATAGACTTCTAGTGGCTTCTTACCATTCTTCCATCATGATAAAAACCTTTTGTGACATTCCAAACATAGATATACTATAAAAGTAAGCAAACCCAATAAACACTGATCCTTACATAGCCCTTGCTCTATCCTCTTCACATCTCATGCAAATATTAGAACAAGATTACTGATCTAACAGAATTAGAGATGAGGTATGGCTCTGATACCAATTGTTGGAAGTAGCCGGGCCTCGTGGATCGAGTGTCAAAACTTTTGACCCACTTGACTCAGGGATCAAGTACCCATAAGGCGAAACACTATATCTAGGATGCATAACCCTCAATCTCATGATCATGTACAGTAAAAATACTATCTAAAAGATAGAAACAAGCAGCACTAAACATCCATAACGATCTACAGCATGCAAGGAGGAGATCATACCTTTGGAGCCTGGTAATGCTCTAATGGAGAACTTGATGACCTTTTTTTATGTAGAACTCTTCTACAAAATAAAATCAGAATCTCCAACACCTCTTAGCCTTCCACGCTATGACCCGAATAAGATATCTTTTCTCAAGAAGATTGGTGGAATCTCCAAGAGAAAACCCAACTTGAAACTCTAAGGAACTAGAAGAGGAAAAGAGGAGAGAGAAGTGCAACAATTTCACAAAAGGGGCTGGATGTTTTCAACTCCAATTGATGGACATCGAAGATGGGTCTATTCCCTTTTATAACCATTCAAGCCTCCTCCTTTCCTAATAGAAATAGAAGTCTCACTTCCACAACAATTAGTAAGTATACTATTACCATTATTAGAAGCCCGACTCCTAATAGAAATAGTAACTTTCTAATTCCTTCTTTTTAGAGTTCAAGTAGGATTAGTATCTTTCTAATAACTTGGGCTAGCGTGGGGACTACTAGGGATTCCATAGAAAGCTGGCTCCAACTGGGACACCGCGACCTCACATCTCATGCGCAATCCGGGCCCCGGTTAATTGCAAATAATAACACTATATAAATGCAATTGCACTCCAGTCTTAGGAATAAATTACAATGAAGGCCCTAAACTTCCTGATTGCCACAAGTAGGCCCCTCTATCAATATCCATGAATCAATTGGAATAAATCTGTCTCTTCCAATCTTAGTTTCACATCTTATTATCCTTGAGCCCCAATTAATCACTATGATCATCAGTACCATCCAATGTTCCCACAGTCCTACTACCACATACCCAAGACACCAAGGTGTTGACCTACAGTTGGCCTCACTCATTGGTGACTCAAAGCAAATGAATAGATAGAAACTTGAGTTCATCAATGTCTCAGGATTGAGAGCCTATTGCTAGGGAATTATGAGAGCATACCTTATTATTGAGACAGAATTTCATAAGGTGCTTCTCATGGTCCTTCAATACATCTAATGTACCGGCACCATAATCCAGAATCTTACATTCTGATGATCGAGACAAATCACACTATCTCATAGCGATCAAAGTGCTACAACCTTATCAGATGAGATGCCCAGTCTCATCATTGGTCGTGAAGATATTTAAGTATAAGATTTGTGACATATGTCTCCCGTGTGTGGATCTCATCCATATACATATATCACATCTAACATACTAATGGGACCTGGTTCAACTCATGAACTATTATGTCATATGTATTGGTCATGTGCATGAAGTAATAAAATAACATTCATCTCATGAAAGTAAAGCATGATTTTATTGATAAATAAAGAAATTAATCAATTTATCACATCGACTGATGGATTGAGTCCATACAATCTAACCCATAGTAGTTACCAAAATTGGTCAAATCAAATTAATTTTGGAAAGAGTTCTAATTAGTGTTGGTGGACCTATGAGATGGACCCATTGGTAACACTAATCTTAAAAACTAGAATTTCCTTAAATTTAGCTTGACTTGGAACCAAACATTGGTTATATCATGAGATGATTTTATATGTGGGCCTTAATACCTAAAAAAGAAGTCCTCAATTATAAAATATTAAGTGGGAGCGGGGCATTTAAATTGAGAAATCCCAATGGTTTTCCACCAAAGGTCCGTTGTAAGGAAAGTATCAACCTCGCGCCATCTTGAGAATGGCCATTCCCCACGGAGGGCTTTTATTTGTCTGATTTCTAGCTATGGATCTCCTATGGATAGTATTGGCGAGACGGGGTGGGAACCCACTCCCCAAAGAGGTGCTGCTACAACGGTTGCCACGTAATGCTAGTTGGTGGATCACACTTAACTAAAATAGTGATGTAATATCCCTAAGGATTTGCCTCATGTATTTTAGAAACCAAAGCTAATCGGGAGTCATACATTATTTTATATGAGATACCTAGATGATAATGAATGATGGGGATCATGGATAGTTAGTCTTAATCCTAATTTTGACCAGCTTTGATCCGTACCAATCTAGGTGGTATTCACACTCCCCAAGGAGGCATATCTCAAGGGATTGGGTTTTCGATGTATTTTGAATTTAATGGTTATACGGATTCCCACATAAATTTGGTAGAATACTAAACCCTAATGTCATTCATATTCTTTAATTGAATGTATGGTTATGTGCTATAGTCTTTCAGCATGAATTCAAATATTTTCAATCCATTTGCGACCATCCTCAAAAAGAATAAGTTGGTAGGATCCAACTGCGTGGACTGGAAAAGGAACTTGGATATTGTCCTGACTGCTTTAGGATACAAATGTCTTTACCACACCATGTCCTAAGGAGCCTGGGTCAGATGCATCGTAGGACTAGAAAGACCTTTATACCAAATGGATCAAAGATAATGAGATGGCTAGGTGCTATATGCAGGCATCCATGTCTAGTGTTTTACAACACCAATATCAATCCTATAAGATTGGATCCGATATCATATCAAACTTAAAGGAGATGTTTGGGGACCAGGGGAGGCCTGCTAGGTAGGCAGCTATGAGGGTGCTGATGAGCACTGTAAGACCCCGACCCGAGTGTCTGTGATTAGTGTTAATTAAGTCATGTGTTAGTGCTAAGCGTGATTAGTAGAATTTGACTAAGTTGGATTAGAATAGCTCTTGATATAACTTTGGGGAATTTTAAGTGTCTTGTGCTTAGTGGGACCTTTTGGGGGTTCCTTTTTAGTAGTCTTGCGTTTACTTGGGGAATTACTCGAGATTCCTATAGTTCTTGTCTTGATCCCGTTTTACTCATCTCGTCGATCCCTACAACTTTCATGTTGATCCCGTACCTGTCCGGAACCCCGAAACCCGACTTTCCTTGCATTAAGGGCAAAATAGTCTTTTTACACTAAATATGTACCCAAATTTTGATATCTTCAAAACCCGCGAAAAATATACTTTTAAAAACTAGATAATTTGGTGATCATTTTTCCTTTCTTCGTCGATTTCGTTCGAGGTCCCGAAAGTAGTGATTTCAGCCTCCGAAGATTTTCTAGTGGTGGAACCCACACCCATTGGTATGTAGAGAACCCATCTCCTACCTTTCTCTTTTTCCAGCTCAACCAAAACCCAAGCTAGGGTTTCCCTTTCTTCTTCTTCTTATTGCTTCTCCATCCTCAATCTCTACCAAGCTTACACCAATAGCACAAATGGAGGTCATCTTCCTCTTCCCCTCACTTAGAGCTTCTACTTGATATCATTTGGGAAAGAATCTACTCATCTCAAGACCCTCTTTGAACCACCCTTGTCCATTTTGAGACTTCGCAAGTAAGTAATCCTTCCAATCTTTGGATATTGTGTTTTCCTAGCCTAGGAGGAGCTTTCATTTTCTTTTTTATGAGTTCCCTCTTTTTGTTCCTTGTTTGACCCATTTTAGGGTTTGTATTTGGGGGTTTTGTGTGTAGCTTGTGATCTTGGCTTGGAGTGCTTGTTTAGAGCTTGGATTGTTTGTTAGAGACTCTAAGGCAAGTGGAATGAATATATGTTTTGAGTTTTGAATGGTTTTATGAGAGCATTGATGATTTTACTTTGTTTTCTATGCTTTTGTTAACTTGCATTCAATATGAAATAAATGCTCATACAAAGGTTGGTTAGCTCATTCATTGTCTTGAACATGTGGTTTATTGCTTGTTTTATCTCTTGCTTATGGCCAAAATGAATCCTTGTGATTATGGATTTTTCCTTTTCTCTTTGAGTGATTGAATGTGGAGAAGGAGATTTGGATTAAATGTTCAATGAAGTTTGATGGGAGTTAAGTGGTGTTTGAGGAGACTTGATGAGTGATTATTGGAGGCAAGCAGGTCTTTTTATTGCAGGAGAAATGGGTAGGAGAAAAGGGGAAGGAAGGTCTTGAAATCCATTTCCGGACAGCATGATTGATTGCCCGCTCAAGCACGTTCCAGGCTGCTCGGGCGCGCAGTCAATCTGACTGCAGTCTCGGGTGGCAGAATGACTGCCCGCTCGAGCGGACATATGTCCGTTCGAGCGCTCATGCTGTCCGCAACGTCCGCTCGAGCGGGCAGAATGGTTGTCTGCCCGTCCACTTATGCAGTCCAAGCCCACTCGAGCGCGCTTTGGTCCGCTCGAGCGCACCCCCTCTTGGGCCTAGACTATTTTCGGAGCTCAGGAAAGTTGTTTCTTTGCTTTTAAGGGAATCCCTTGTGTCGGGAAAATTTATGAGACAATGTATGAAGCCACTTGAGAAGGATTCCTCATCACAAAGACTCATCGAAAGTTTTGAAAATCTCTAAGGTGTGTAAGGAGCCCGGAATGTCCCAAATTCAAGGAGTACCAAATATATATGGAAATCGACATACGGGACCCGTATTCACCTTGAACGAGCTTTAAACCCCAATACTTGCCCGCAATTTCGACAGTTCCATTGTGTTTTCATTATTCCCGAATTTTAACATGCACTCCCGAAATTCATGATTTATGATTTAATATTCTTGAAAACATTGAAACTGTACTTGTAGCATTTTCCTAGCCCTGATATGCATGACCCGATATTGAAAAGATACTTGTGCTTTTGAGCACCCCGTCTTGCCTGGTTATGTTCTTGTACTTGATTTATTTTACACATGTCTTGATTTCCGTTATTTGACCTATGAGTCGGCACCACTAAGTTTGGATGACCTCACCGGTTTGATCAACCGACTTGGAGATCACTCCTTGTCCCGCCAGCTGCAGTTTGGATCCCGCTACCCGGTTTATTAAACGTGGTCTTATCCCGATACTGCGGATTGCTACCGTGGTCCCTAATGCTCGGCTCGCTACCAGAGTCATGTCCCGTATATTATATATGTATATGTAAATTTCGTTGTACCTACTCACTTCGGTGACTGAGGTCAACGCCTTGATATGCTTACTCTTGTCACTTCGGTGATACAGGATTTAGCTTCGTGTGGTTGTCACCTTGCTTGTTTTTCTGATTCCTTGGATACCAGTTCATGTTTTATTACTGCACATACGTTTTCAGTAAATGATTCACTTCCTTATGAAAGTTATTGTTTAAACAGATTTAAATGTTTTCCAAGGTAAATGCATTTATTATCGAATGATTATGTCTTTTCATCCACCTGCCAGACCGTCGTGTCTAATCCATTTCTTTGGTACTCAGGTCCCGTTTTGGTTACCCTGAGGAGGAGCAAGAGGAGGCGGTTGAAGAACGGCAGCAGTTAGTTGAGTGGCGCGCCGATGATGTTGTTTAAACATCCGGTTGCCTCGAGGGAAGTTACATTTTGGGTTGTGGCTAACTATTCATTTGGTGGTTATTGTTTTGTTTATATTGGCCTTTGTTGGCCTCTATTTTTGGGGAATGTAATTAAATGATCTTTTGTTTAAATTTTAACATTACTTTTGGGAAACGCTAATGATCATTGCTCATTCTGATACTTGTTATTCAAATGTAATCAGTCTTTTTATTATGGAAATGAATTTTTTATAGATAGGATTTGCTACACGCTTCCACATTATATGAAATATTCATGTTGTTGTGATATTCTCACCGCGGACACCCGTGGGAAATCACGTGCATGGGTAATATGCGTTCTTTATTAACCCGTGTTCGCATTGGCACCAACCATACCATTACCTCTATCTTTATCTTTCCATTTATTTATTTATTGAGTCTCGATCCCGGATTAGGCCACAAACCCGGTCCGGGGTCATGAAAAGCACTAAGATGGTTGAAGGAACTCTAGTACAGGAACATATGATTAAGATGATGGATTCATTGAATGAGCTACATGTACTGGGTGCTGCGATTGATGCAGAATTGCAGATCGACACGATCACCATTTTAAGATTACTTACAATATGAATAAGATGAATCTGACTTTAGCTGAGCTGTCTAGCCAGATGGTAGCAACTGTGGGCATCATGAAGAAGAAGCCAACTGCCCTGGTGACAGAAAAGTCAGTTGCTAGATCCAAGCTGAAAGGCAAAGGCTGGAAAGACAAAAAGAAATTAGTCCCCAAGGGTCCTAAGGTGGAGAAGGGTGCTAATGGTGGTGTGGCAAAGGCTAAGGGTTGATGGACCCGGCTTTTTGTGTTTTCCCCCCTTGCCTCCGTCCCGAGGCTACCGAGAGGCCAGCGGGGTGGAAAGAAAAGCGCGAGCATCAACATTTTTGTACAGGTATGCAAGATTTTCTATTCTACTTGGAATTTAGAAATGGTGATCCGGAGATCCACCTTCACAAGTAGGAAGGAAATCAATCTTTTTTCAAACTTTCCATTGCACATATATTTAGGAAAAGAGACAAGATTTTTTGAATGTCGTAGGAGGCGATTTTTCTTTGTTTTGCTGTGAAAGGCGGTTTTTTTGCCGTGAAAGGCGAATTTTTTGCCGTTAAAGGCGATTTACAAATCTTATTAATAATGAAAGACAAGAATTGTGATTTTTTTGTCTCTTTTAAAGAAATACAAAATACAACAGAAAAGTAAGAAAAAGAATCTGACTTTTCAGGAGATTAGGGGGCTCGTTCAAATTAACGATCGCAAGTCATGTATGGACTTCGCCATCGTCTTTCAGATGAGAACGGATGATGCTTTAATTTCTTTTGGTTTATCTTGGACCTCAGTTTTTTAGGGGATAAAGACCAAGGGAAGGTCTTATATCCATTAAAAAACCGAGTAGACGGGCTGAAAAACCATGTCTAGGCCATGTTGGATGGAAGAAGAGAGAGCCTTGCCTTGGGGGGTTGCCCCCCAAGGTACTTCAATCACCTTGTGGTGTTTGCTGCAACAGAGCTTCTTCAAAGTAGCAGAACTTCTTCGGGATTTCTCTCTCTCTCTATGTCTGTGCCTCCTGGATTCTGCCTCCGTTCTTCTTGGAATGACCCCCTTTTTATAGGCTTTTGGTAGCCGTGGGGTGGGTTTATGAGCATTGATGGCATTGATGCTCCATGATGAAAGGAGTTACAAGTTTTAATTCTTTTATTTTGTAACTATTTTTTTCTTTGCTTTTGATTGGCTGATGGAGAATGATGGGCATTTAATCGCTTTTAATCTCCATGATGAGAGGAGTTTCATGGTTTTAATGCCATGATTGATTTGATTTGTGACTCCTCTTTCCTTGCTTTTGATTGGGCCGTCCAAAATAATGGGTTAATAACCGCATTAAGTTGTCATAAAACGGGTCAATTAACAACATTAAGTGGTCGCCGGGGCATTTGAAGAGTCGTGGGCCATACTGCATCTTTTGGAATTCTTCTTACGATGATTGCCGATGGATCCACATGTTGTTTGATGTCAGATAGCGATGCAACTTGAGACATTGATTGATACCAGTAGGCCGGTAACATCTATCCTGTTGATTTCTCGATCGGTTGGCCAAAAAGTGTGTTTTCTTGGTTGGTCGGTTGGTAATCTTGGAGCGATCAATGACGATTTCATGCTTTTGACGGCGGATTCGTGATGTTGGTGAAGATTAGCTGATTTCGAGCACAAAAAATCAGATTTTCGGAAAACTACAGGGGCCGAAGTTCTCGAAATGCAGAAAGGGACCGGAAAATGGTCAATTGGCGAAAATCCGGCGACCCGGATTTCTAGGGTCGCCGGCGACCATGCACCCAGGGTCACCGGCGACCATGGAGCAAGGTCGCCGGTGACCATGGGCTATGGTCGCCGGCGACCATGAGGGAGTTTCCCCTTTTGGTTACCGACTTTCGGTCGTTTTTCTTATTTTTTTATTCTTTTTTTCTTCGATATTTTTTCTAACATTTTTGTACATATTTTGGCCTGATTTCCTTACAGAAAACTTGATGAGAAGCCTTGCATATCGAAGAGCAGAGTTTCCGATTTTTCGGGAAAGCCTCAAACTTTGTTGCGCAGAGCTGTTGATTTGCCGTCAGAAGTGAAACCAGGTCAAACGATGTCGGAATGACTTGAAATTTGAGGTGAAGCTTCCTGAGCAGTAGATAAGACCAACCATAGGCCTTTTTTTTTATTTTTGGAGCCGTGTGGGGTCCCGTTGCCAGTAGACTTGGTTTTGTCGCAAGGAAGATGTCGCGCTTTGATGTGTGGTCAATCAATGTCCGATTGACTTGAAATTCGATAGGGAGCCTATTGGAATCATTTTGAGACGATCCATTAGCTCGGATTTGGATGCCATGGTCCCGGGAAACTCCACCGCTGGGAGGCTTGATTTTGTTTCCGAGCGTCAAAGTTGGGTCAAACATCGTCGGAATGACCTGAAATTTGACGTGTAGCCCTCTGTAAGCATGTTGAAGCCACCCATGTGTTCTGTTTGATGAGTGATGGTCTCGGTGGTTCTTGCCGCGGAGAGGCTTGATTTTACTACTCGAGGGTTGATGGAGGGTCAAACTTTGTCTGTTTGACTTGAAATTTGACACGAAGCCTTTTAAAGGTATTTTGGGACCATCCATAGGCTTTGATCGAAGTTTTGATGTCTTCGACACTGTCGCCGCCGGGAGAGCTGACTTTTCTACGGCTATTTCCTTTTCGGGCAAAATGATGTCGGAATGGCCTGAAGCTTGATGTAGAACGTCCTAGTGGCGTTTTGAGGCTAATTGTGTGCTCTGTTTTGTGTGTCAGGGTCTCTGGCTTCATCGCCGTCGGGAGCTCACAGAGTGAAGTTAGGCCAAATGATGTTGAAATCGCTCGAAACTTCATGTATACCCCTCTTTTGGCTCTTTTGAAGGATCTTGTCATTTTTGTTTGATTCTGATAAGATTTGATGCTTGAAGTGGCATTGCCTATTTGTAGTATGATGCAGCTTCATGTAGCTTTTTGATGTTGAGGAGGCAAAAGTGACTTTTTTGGTGTCAACAAATGCCCCCTCGAGGTACAGCGACGATTTGCATAGCTTTAGGAGTCGATGTGCCTCGAAGAGAAACTTTGAAGGAGAGCTTCCATCTTGACCAAGAGTCTTGATCTTTTTTTTTTTTTTTTTATGATAGAGTAGCCTTTTGAGTTTTCAAGGGAATTTTATGGTAGTGAGAGGAATCAAGTACCATCTCAAGGCAAAGTTTTGAAAATGACAATTGGATTTGGGTTTTGGGATTTTGGATTTTTTATTTAACCTTGTGAACTTAAGGGCTTTAGGTTTTTTGGTTTTTGTTTTTGACCTTGTGACCTAACAAGTTGTATGTGGCAGGTTAGGGGGTCGGGGTTTGATTTTTTATTTTGACCTTGTGACCCATCAAGCTGTATGTGGCAAGTTGGGGGGTCAGACTTGGTTTTGACCTTGTGACCTAACAAGTTGTATGTGGCGAGCTAGGGGATCAGGATTTGTGACATCACAAGCTGTATGTGGCAAGCCAGGGGACCAGGGTTTGGTTTTTTGTGGAATGTCAATTTCAAGATTTTGGCTTAATTTGGTTCATGAGGTTGGATGGTTTGGATTTTTGGAAACTCATGAGGCTTGGAAATTTTTTTTTTTGTGGTCCAATCAACTCAAAAGAGGCATGGAACCATTTTGTATGCTCTTGGTAAGAGGGATTTTTTTTTCTTTGACTAAAAGCCTCTTTTAGTGCTTAGGTGGTCAAACCTGGCTCATGCGGGCTAATCCATGGTATCTGAAGCTTTAGAGATGGCTCAGATCTCAAGTGATGTCATTTTGTAAAGAATATCTAAAAATATCAATTTTGGGTAGAGAATATCTAAAAATATCCTTACTTGGAGAGAATCTCTCAAGTTTCCTTGTTTGTAGGAGAGATTTTCTCAAAGAATCTTCTCTTTGGGAGAAAATCTCTCAAATCTCCTTTCTTTTGGGAAAGTTGCTAATTTTTAGCACTTACATCCTAGCTTTTTTCCTTGTTTCCTCTTTTGGTTTGCTCTCTACTATAAAAGCAAGGGGAGATTGGATCTTTGCTTCATTGATTTCTTTTTGTAAGAGTCTTCAGGAGTGCTCCAAGATCAAGAACTCCTCGTTTTTTTCAAGGATTTTCAAGCTTTTTCTTCTTCTTCTCCATCAATGGCTTCAAGTAAGTCTTCTTTTTCAAGAAAAATCCATTGTAGAAAAGTTCCTCTCTATTTTTTTTTTTCATTTCTTTTTTTTTCTCTTTTTGTTGTTCAGCACTTTTTTTCTTCTCTCTTTTTTTTCACATTTTTTTTGTGGCCGTATAGACATATCCGTACAGATCTGGCCGTACGGCCATGTGGCCATGGGCCATGGCCTGTGGTCCAGCCCATTTCTTTTTTTTTTTTTTTTTTTGTTTTCCCTCTCTATTTTTTTTGAGGGGTTTCTGTTCTTTCTCTTTTTCTTTTTTTACTCGCCATGATAATGCGGTTTATGCAATTCAAGATGTTCATGCATTTTTTTTATGCATCAAACAAAAGGCTAGGATTTCTAGGTCAAGTCAACATGAACTTTGACTTGGATAGAGTTTGATTGATTTTGACCAAGTTGGGTTGGAATTAGTCAAACTTTGGTCAAGGTTTCCTAACATCTAATGCATGACAAGAAATTTCTGTGCATGATTTTTGTAGTATGGATTAGGAGAATGATATGATTGTGCATACCTGGAAATTTTTTTGCAAGTTCTGTGATTCGAAGATTGCAGTAATGTTGAGCCCTTTCCTATTCTTGTGGAGATTTGAGAAGACTGGCTTGATCTCGTAGCAATGTTTGAGTTTGAGTCTTCTTTGAGAATCCACCATTGACTATGAGCTCGTAGTGATGTTGAGCCCAAGCTTCTTATATTTTTTGGGATGACTCCCTTTTCTTCAAAATTGCCTCGGAACCATGTCAAAATTTGGCTAGAATATTTTTTAGCAAAATTCTGTCATTTTTATGATTGATTTTTTTTTTCTTTTCCATCCTTTTGCAGGTAGTTCCTCCAGAACAAACAAGGGTAAGGAGCCTGTTACAGACACACCTTGCCGGTCTGCCAGATTTTCTAATGTGGCCGTACAGTAGACCGGGAAAAGGTCCAGTATGTTGAGAAGAACTTGGAAGAATATGACTCCCTCAACCGTGATGAGGTGAGACAATGATTGATCGCTCTCAAGGATGAGGAATTCTAAAAGATTGTGGTAAGCAGCCGTCCTTGGGTCACGGAAAATCAGAGCATTATGCCCAAGCCTACCTTCTTCTTTGGTGATGCAGTCCCTGACGACTTGACATATCAAAGAAATCTTTTCAGTTCTCTTACACGGTGGATGGTGAGGAGAAAACTATTTCTACCCGGTCGACCTTTGATCGTACCATCTCGATTATGAGTCTTTCTCCCAAATGCCCTAAGAGGGAAGATCCTCCAAGTTGGGTGAAACAAACTAATGTGATCAAGACCGGGGTTTTTGTTGGCAGCCCTTTCGGATATGCAGAGAAGTGGCCTGTCCGTAAGGACATGTTGTGCCAGCTAGTGGCTACCAAGGTTCTGATCATTCGTCGGTCGATTTGAGATTGGTGGCCTTGGCATTTTTCGGGGTGACGACAGTAATTAGGTGAAGCCGTTTCGACTTCGTGGCCGTTTCAGTGCTGACTCAAGCTGGGAATCATGGACTGATCACACCCTGAAGGTTGGTGGGGCCATTCTGAAGGAAGCCGAGATTTTTTACGCGGTTCGCGCTTTTCGGAAAACCGTGAAGCTTTCATTGTTATGAATGGTGAGATTGGTTTTTCTTTGAAGCCTTCATGGCCATGCTAGAATCATTCCTTCCTCAAACCAACACCTTTATTATTACGAATCGTGAGATTGGTTTTTCTTTGAAGGAATTGAGCGCCATCACCGGGCTGCCTATCCTCGGCAAACTCTATGAGGAGTTCATGCCTATCAACAACGTCCTTGAGGAGCAGTCTAAGGAATTCAAGCTTTTGTACTTTCAGCTTGTCGCCTTTTATGACTTTTTAAAGGAGAAGGAGGGCTCGAAAGTCAGGTGCAGCAGTTGGAAGAGTTGTAGCTCCAACTTTTTTTACAGCGAGGAGTCTTTTGATAGTGTGGCCCAGGATGCTAGGGCTAAAAACTCGGGTTTGAAGAAGATCTTCGTCATGTGAGAAGATTTGAAGAAATTATTCACAAGCACAGACGCCATTTATCCTGACATTGCACTGCGGAGAGATCTCGCTGTTTATCTCACCTATTGTCTGGGTGGGGCTGTTTTTGCTGGAAGTGATGGAATGCACATCAGACCGCATTGTATTTTTCTGGCTTGTAAGATGGCATTCGGAGAGCGGCTGGCTTTGGTGCCGGCTCTTTACTCCTATTTGTGTACTGAACTGTAGGCTGCTACTTTTCTTGTTCGGCTTGGGCTCCCTATGAACAGGGTATTTTCAACCTATATTTTTTATTCGTGATATGTGTACAACTGTCCCGGCTTCCATCGAAAGGGAGTTGCACAGGATGATGACCCTTTAATGATTCGTTGGCTAGAGGGACAGCCGTTTCCAAATCTCTTTTATCTGCCCGTTTGAGGATCCGACGGTTCAGGGACGTCGAGATTGGGCATTCTTCAGTAAAGCTTTCTCCGGGTTTGCGGAAGAAGGCTTTTGATTTTGGTGTCTCTCGTGATTCCACCAGGGCAGGGTCAGGAAGACACTATTCTCTGACAGACGCAAAAAAGAGGTGGCTTTTCAACATCTCGTTGGTACGATGGTATACCGTAGACATCTTTTTATCAACATCCAGCCGTATGTCCCCTCTCCTTTTGTGCTGCAATTGGGCTTCTCTTAAGGCGTTGTCAGAGCGCCTTGAGCATGGTGAAGTGTTTTGGAGTTTTGCAGGATGGGAGGAATGCATGGGCCTTTTACAGTGCGGAGGACACCACCGTCATGATTTCCTATCCTGAGTTGCCTACTCTACGGACTGCTAGCTTTACGAAATGGTTCGCGGATAGCTTTTCAGTGCACCGGGGGCTTTCCAAGAAGGAACTCGATGCCAAGCAATCTCCTGGGAAGGGTCTTAGCAGATCAGATGGCGTCCGACGAGAGGAAGTTTTGGCTTTCCTTTATGGAGAAAAGCATCGGTAGGCTTTCTCGATGAATAGGACATCATCAGATCAGGATCTGTACAAGAGATACCTGGTGAGGTATTGAAACAACTAGAGGAGGAGGAGGCCGAGATGTGGAACAAACGAAGGCTTCCATGGAGTCCATTGGGAAAAGCAGACCATCCGGTGAGCAGTGAAGTAAAAGTCCTAACTTTGGCTGTGGGGCGGGCACTTCAACCAAATCGACCTATAGAGGCAAGAGGAAGAGAGGGCAGCCCATAATAAGTGATGGCACGAAGACTCTCCTGATTTGGAAGTCCCTTTCACCATTGCTGAAGAGGTATTCAGGGATTCTGATGAGCCACCGGAAAAGAGGAGTCGAGAAGAAGAGACCGTTGGTGAAAGTATGATTCTTCCTCTTTCTCTTTCCGTTTCTTTCATTGAGATTTCCTTGTTTTGATTTGCCTCCTCCCCTCTTTTTTAGCAGAGGATGAGGACTTGGTGATGCCTGAGGTTCCGGCCGATGAGACGGTGATGGATCCGATTGTGGCATCTGAGGAAGGGCCAATGGACTTTGAAATGGTTCTAGAACTTCCACTTGGTATGATTTTCTTTTGTTTTTACCTCTTTTTATTTTTCTTTGCCGCCATCTGCTGACATATTTTTTTATTCTTGCTAGCTGACTTGTCAGAGGATTCTGACAACTTTGAGCGATCCATGGATGTGACCTTTGACGATGCTTCAGATGAGCTTATGGAGGCAAAAAGTAATCCACCGACCGTCGAAGAAGGTATTTGTAGCAATAACCCTGATGATAATGGTTTTTCAACAGGATCATATTCATACCTTTTTTTGTGTTTTGCTGGCAGGTTGTGAGGTAACATGAAAAGTTCCTCCATCTCCCTTAGGGCCAGAGCAGGGGATGCCTGCAACTGATCCAAAAGTAGGGACTTCTTTTACCAGTTTTAATACGGAAGGGGTGAAATCTTCTGAGGAGATTCCTTCGCCAGTGTCTTCGATTGGAAAGAGCTTGATAAGCAGTCGACCAATGGAGAGGGGCGAATCTTCATCCGGGCTATCTCCTTAGAATGCGAAGAAAGTATTGAAGAGCGTCTTGAGCTCATGGATCGAAACTCTCTCTTCTGGCTACTTGGAAGTTGGCTTCAACGTGGTCAAGCATATACATGACATTCTTGCCGAGAGCAAAGAGGTTGGTTTGGACATTGCAAGTGCAAAGGCTTTTGTTGATGAAGTCATAGCTTTGGGCAACAAGTGGGCTGAGACCAAGAGCTTCCCAAATGGTGACTTCTTCCAAAATATGTTTTTGAAGCCTTCCAGCAAGGCCAAATCTGAAGTGAATGAAATCTCGCGGACTCGGAAGCAGTTCATTCGGGAGAGGAATATCACGAGTTGGCTATCATCGAGTTAACACAAGACCCACGCCGTCTTAATAGGGAGGTCATCGAGGCCAGGCAGCGTCTCGAGCTATTGGAGGAACAAGCTGTTGTCAAATGGACCGCCATCGTGGAAGCTCGTGCTAGAGAGGGGACTCTGATTCACCAGGTTGAGGAGGTTGACAGCAATCACCGGAGGAAGACCCAGGAATATGAGCAATGGTAGATTCTCTGGGAAGAACTTCCTCATGCTGCAGATGGGTCGTGGCGTTATGCCGCATTTTATGGAAAGCGTTTAAAAAAGCATGGCCTGGAAGCTTTGGAGGCTAAGGCCAAGAGTTTGCTTGAGGAGTTGAATATTTGGTAGGAGACCATGTTAGACTGAGCTCCTGAGTTTTTTGTAACAAACTCTTTTCTTCTTTTCTTTAGTACCTCCATGTAAAAACATTTTTGGTACTCTATTTACGTTATATTTAAATTCTTGTTAATGAAAATAAGTAAAAGTTGGATGAGCATGTTTGTTTGAAAATTTGATAAAAAGGTTCTCATTTTGTAAAAATCTCTTGTCAAAGGATTGTTTTAGCATGAAAGCCAGATTTTGTGGCAAAAAGACAAGTTTTTTGATGGCTTGAAAGCCGAATTTTGAGATGGCATGAAAGCCGGAATTTGTGGCCTAAAAGCCAATTTTTGGATTTATGGCATGAGAGCCAAAATTTTGGTATATGGCGTGAAAGCCAAAATTTTGTGGCATGAAAGCTGGTTTTGTTTTGTGGCATGGAAGCTGAAATTTGTTTTTGTGGCATACAAGCCGAAATTTGTTTTTGACATGGAAGCCGAAATTTTTTTTTTTGGCATGGTAGCCGAAATTTGTTTTTGGCATGGAAGCCGAAATTTGTTTTTGTGGCATGGAAGCCGAAATTTATTTTTGGCATGAAAGCCAGATTTTTTGAGAACAAAGTTTTGTTTTGTTGGCATGGAAGCCAAATTTTTAGATTTTTGGCATAAAAGCCAGTTTTTTTGGCATTTATAGCCGATTTTGGTTTTAAATGCAAGTATCGACTAAAAGTCGCATCCCTGCTGAATGGTCTTGCAAGTATCGATGGAATGTCGCCTCCTTGCTCATTCAGTTACGAGTATCGATGGAATGTTGCCTCCTTGCTCATTTGGTTGCGAGTATCG
Source organism: Umbellularia californica (assembly GCA_028538565.1). Taxonomy (NCBI): domain Eukaryota; kingdom Viridiplantae; phylum Streptophyta; class Magnoliopsida; order Laurales; family Lauraceae; genus Umbellularia; species Umbellularia californica. Next base: position 42,709,551 of record JAPQWN010000008.1, read on the forward strand.
ATGGAATGTCGTCTCTTCGCGGATTGGGGTGCAAGTATCAACTAAGCGTCGCTTCCTTGCTTTTCAAAAATTGGTTTTGCGGGTATTGACTAAATGTCGCTTCCCCACGATTTTTGAAATTTGGGTTGTGGATATCAACTAGAATGTTCGTCTCAATGATTTTTTGAAATTTTGCAAGTATCGATGATGTCCCGACCCCGGACCGGGCCCGCATGCCTAAACCGGGATTGGGACTGATTGAGATGGATGATAAATGTACAAATGAATGATATGGTTGATGCCATCGAACATACAATGCGTACACGGGTCAATAAAGAACATAATACTACCCGTGCACGTGACTTCCCACAGGTGTCTGCGGTGAGGATTTCACAACAACATAAATATTTTGTTTAAGTGCGGAAGTGTGTAGCAAATCAAGTATGTAATTCATTTCCATTAACAAGACTGATAATATATAAACCACCTAATGTCAGAGTAAGCAATGATCAAAATAGCATATTCCCAAAAGGTACATGTTAATGTTTATACGAAATATCAGTTAATTAACATTTCCAAAAATAGAGGCCAACAAAGACAATACAAAATATAAATCCCAAAAGAAAGAAATATTCGCAAATCCCAAAAATGTTACGCAACTCGGAAAACCGAATGTCTAGACGACATCATCGACATGCCACTCAACTAATCACTGCGGTTCTCTGACCGCCTCCTCGGGAAAACTGACAACTGGACCTGAGCACCAAAAAATAGGTCAAACACGACGGTTTGACAGGTGGGTGAAAAGATATAACAATAAAACAATAAACGAATTACCTTGGAAAACATTTAAAACCTACTTAAACAATAATTTCCATGGAAGAAATAAACCATTTATTCAAAACACATATGCAATGTAAAACAAGTAAAGGTAACAAAGGAATCGGGAAAGAAGCAAGATGGCAACCACACAAAGCTAAGTCCTCTATCACCGAAGTGATAAGAGCATATCGGGGTGTTGGTTTCAGTCACCGAAGTGAGGAGACTCAACGAAAATATACATATACATATAATATATGGGACATGACCACAGTAGTGAACCGGGCATTAGGAACCACGGTAGCAATCCGGGGTATCAAGAAGAGACCACGGTAATAACCAGGTAGCGGAATCCAAACTGCAGCTGGCGTGACAAGAGGGGGATCTCCAAGTCGGTGGATCAAATCGGCAAGGTTATCCAAGCTTAGTGGTGCCGACTCATAGGTCAAATAACAAAAATCAAGACATGAATAAAATACGTCAAGTGCAAGTATATAACCGGGCAAGACGAGGGTGCTCAAGGAACAAGTATCACTTCATTTCATATCGTTCAATGCGAGTCGGGGCTAGCAAAATGCTACAAATACAACTTCAGTGTTTTCAGCAGTGATAAATCATAAATCATGAATACTCGGGAAAGCATATCAAAATTTGGGAACAATGAAATACTAATGGACTTTCGAAATCTCGGGACAAGTATCGGGGTTCAAGACTAGTTCAAGGTGAATAGGGGTCCCGTATGTCGATTTGGTATGAACTTAGTACTCTTTAAGTTTGGGGACATTCTGGGCTCCTTATACACCGTGGTGAATTTTTTAAAAACTTTAATGAAGCTTCGTGATGTGGTTCCTCTCTCAACCGAGCCTCATACATCGCCTAGTAATCTTCCGGGTACAAGGGGATTCCCAATGAACCTTTCCCAATCATTTAAACATTTCATTATTGCTCTCAACCTGACCCCAGGTGAATAGTGCCCATCGCTCGAGCGGATGATACAGTTCACGCGAGCATAGTGGTCTCTGGAATGGTTTCTGGAAGGGTTCGCTCGAGCGGACCTGCCCAGTTTAGGTTGGCTCGAGCGAAATAACGGTTCGCTCGAGCTAATAACTCTCTGGATGGGATTCTGGGATGGTTCGCTCGAGTGAGTTAAGGTTCGCTTGAGCAAACTGTCCTCTGGATGGCACGAATCCTTCTCTGGATGGTTCACTCTAGCGACGTGTTAAGTTCACTCGAGTGAACTGTCCAGAAACTGATTTCGGGACAATCCTACTTCTCTTCTTTTTCCTCTTCTTATAAGTCCCCTTGAGCTTCATTTCTAAGCATGAATGAGAGGCTCAAATCTCGTACAACTCTTCATAAACCTCCATTAAAAACTCCCACCAAGAAGCCATCTAAACAACTCCTTCTTTTCACATTCAATCATAAAGAGAGAGAGAAAAGAGGAACCATCGGTCATAAGGATTCATTGAGCTAATATCAAGAGATAAATGCATGCTATAAATGAATGTTTCCAAGACATTAAATGAGCTAGCAAGATTCATTAATGAGCATTTATTTCAAATTAATGCAAGTCAATAATAACAAGAGTAGAAATAGCAAAATCCAACACATTTCTCATAAAAACTATTTAATCCTCAAAATATCAAATCAACCACTTGCCTTGGGTCTCTAATCAAGCAAACAAACTCCTAATAACCTCTTCCAAACCAAGAACAAAAGCTAAACAAAAACCCCTAAAACAAACCCTAAATGGGTGAAAACAACGAACAAGAAAAGAAAGCTTCAATAATGAAAATGGAGTTTCTTTTAGGCTAGGAGAACATAATATCAAAAGGAGGGGAATGATTACTTACATGAGAGTTCTTCAAAGACACAAGATTAGCTCAAGAAAGGTCTTGGGGTGGGAGTTTTCCTCCACAAGTGATATCAAAAGAGAGCTCTATAAGTGAGGAATGAGATGATGACAAGCATTACTCCATTGGCAAAAGTTTGGTAGTGGGTTGGGAGATGGAAGAGCAAGAAGGAGAAGAGAAAAGAGAAACCCTAGCTTGGAGATCAAGCTTATGTGCTGGAAAAGGGAAAAGAGAACGAGAGTTATCCTTTTATAGCAAATGAGATGGGCTCCACCACTTGAAATATTTGTGGGTTGAAATCATGGCTTTCGGGATCTCGGATGAGTACGACGAAGTGGGGAAAAATGTTCATCAAAATATCTAGTTTCCAAAAAGTATATGTTTCATGGGTTTCGGGAATATCAAATTTTGGGTACAGATTTCGTGTAAAATGACTGTTTTGCCCTCAATGCTAGGAATGTCAGGTTTCGGGGTTCCGAACGGGGACGGGATCAACATGAAAGTTGAAGAGATTAACGAAATGAGTAAAACGGAATTAAAACACTAATTACAGGAATCTCGAAAAATCCCCCAAGTCCACGCAAGGTCACAAAGAGGAACCCCCAAAGGGTCCCACTAAACACAAAACTACTCAAAATTCCCAAAGCTATATAAAAAACTATTCTTTTCCCAACTTAACCAAAATCACTAATCACACTTAAAACTAACACACAACTAAATGAATAAGTGGGGTTGCGCTCGAGTGGGCCAAAAACGCTCGAGTGGGCCTGAGTTGTATAAGTGGGCAGGCAGACATCAAGTCTGTCCGCTCGAGTGAACAGCACGCGCGCTTGAGCGGACATATGTCCACTCGAGCGGGCAGTCATGCTGCCGCTCGAGTTAACAGTCAGATTGACTACGCGCTCGAGCGGGCAGTCATGCTGCCGCTCGAGTTAACAGTCAGATTGACTGCGCGCTCGAGCGAGCAATCAACCCTGCTGCCCGAGACTGGCCTCCATGGCCTTTCTTCCCCTATTCTCCCATACATTTCACTTGTAATAAAATGGTCACCTTGCCTCCAATATTCATTCATCAAACCTCTTCAAACACCTCATAAAACTCCCATCAAAACTTCCTTTAACATTTCACCCAAAACTCCTCTTTCCAAAATCAATCATTCAAGGAAAAGGAGAAGAAGTCCATAATCACAAGGATTCATTGAAAACGAAATCAAGAAGTAAAATAAAGAGATATACACTACATTCCAAGACAATAAACAAGCTAGTAAAAACCCCATTCTTATGTGCATTTATTTCACATGAATGCAAGAAAGATGACATTAATGAAGATAGCCAAATCAAACACATTTGTCATAAAACTATTTAATGTCAATACCCATTCATCCACTTGCCTTAGGGTCTCAATCAAGGAAATAAGCAACAATCAAGCTCTCTCTCAAGAAACCTACATGCACAACAAAAACCCCCAAAATGCAAACCCTAGAATGGTCAAGACTAAGAACAAGAAGGGGGAACTTATAAAAGGTGAAAATGGAGCTTCCACAAGGCTAGAGGAATACCATTCTAAGAGATGGGAAGGGTGGCTTACTTGTAAGTCTAGTCTTCAAATGGTCAAGAATAGATCAATGAGGACCTTGGACTGGGAGGTGTCTCTTCAATAGTAGTATCAATGGAGAGCCCAAGTGGTGGAGAAGAAGGAGAAGACTTCCTTTGTGCTATTGGTGCAAGCTTGATGGTGATTTGGTGATGGAAAAGCAAGGAGAGAAGAAAAGAGAAGGAAACCCCAGCTTTTTGTTAGGTTGTGCTGGAAAAGAAAAAAAAAAAAAAAAAGGAAGAAGAAGAAGATGGGTTCTCCTTATATACAAGTTGAGTGTGGGCTCCACCACTATAAAAACATGGGAGGTTGAAATCACTACTTTCGGGACCTCGAACGAAAATGACGAAGAAGGGAAAAATGATCATCGAAATATCTAGTTTCCAAAAAGTATATTTTTCACGGGTTTCAGGGATATCATGTTTTTGGGTACATATTTAGTGTAAAAAGACTGTTTTGCCTTCAATGCTAGGAAAGTCGGATTTCAGGGTTCCGGACAGGTACGGGATCAACATGAAAGTTGTAGGGATCGACAAGATGAGTAAAACGAGATCAAGATAAGAATTATAGGAATCTCGAGTGATCTCCCAAGTAAATACAAGACTATAAAAAAGGAACCCCCAAAGGGTCCCACTAAACACAGGACACTTAAAATTCCCCAAAGCTATAAAAGAACTATTCTAGTCCCAACTTAATCAAATTCTAATCAATCACGCTTAGCACTAACACGTGACTTAATTAACAATAATCGTGTACACTCGGGTCGGGGTCTTACATCCTCCACCCCTTAGGGCATTTTGTCCTCCAAATGAAATACAAAACTCACCTCGGGTAGGAGATGTGGATACTTCTTCTGTACTTGATCTCGCAATTCCCACGTTGCTTCTTCTGGTCCATGATTCTCCCAAAGTACTTTCACTCACTGAATAGTTCGTGTCCTCAACTCTTGTTCCTTTGTATCAATGATCTAAACATGATTATCTACATAGGTAGCATCTTCTCTGATTTCCAACGGTTCATGCCTGAGTATATGGGAAGGGTCGGGAACGTACTTCTTCAACATAGACACATGGAAGACGTTGTGTACACTAGATAGCTCGGGTGGTAAGGCTAATCTATAAGCCACGTCACCGATCTTGCTTAAGATATCATACGGTCCAATGTATCTCCATGACAACTTGCCTTTCTGCCCAAATCTCAGCGTTCCTCTAGTAGGTGACACCTTCAAGAAGACCTTATCCCCTTCTTTGAACTGTAAATCCCTTCTGTGAGAGTCTGCGAAGCTTTTTTGTCTACTCCGAGCTACTTTCAAATATTCTTGGATCTGTTTCACTTTGTCACTGGTCTCACTCACTATGGTTGGTCCATGAAAACTGCGAGTGCCAACTTCTTCCCAACGTGGGAATTGCCAACTACGGGTGTCCTACACCTTCGACCATACAAAGCTTCAAAGGGTGCCATCCCAATGCTTGAATGATAGCTGTTGTTATAAGCGAACTCATACAACGGTAGGGTCTCATCCCATTGAGTCTTAAAATCTAATACACAAGCACGGAGTATATCCTCGAGCATCTGAATTGTCCTCTCTGACTGGCCATCTGTCTGAGGGTGATAAGTCATACTGAACTGTAGCTTCGTACCCATAGACTCATGTAGGGTCTTCCAAAACCTCGAGATGAATCTGCTGTCTCTATCGGACATGATGGAGACTGGCTGTTGTTGACACCAAAAATGTCACTTTGCCTCTTCAACATTAAGAAAGCTGCATGAAGTTGCAACCTGCCATAAATAGGCAATGCAACTTCTCCAAAAAATCAAATCTTATCAGAATCAAACAAAAACTGCAAGATCCTTCAAGACAGCCAAGGGAGGAGTACACAAGGAGTTTCGGGCCATTTCAGAATCATTTGGCCTAACTTCGCTTCTCCGACAGCTAAATTGGCGCTCCCGGCGGCGACATCATCGAAGACGTCAAAACTTCGATCAGAGCCTACGGATGACTCCAGCATGTCTCAAAAGGGCTCCATGCCAAATTTCAAGTCAAACCGACAACGTTTGACCCTCCATCAATGCTCGAGCAACAAAATCAAGCCTCCCGGCGGCGGGAACCACCGAAGCCTTCGCTCATCAAACCAAGTGCATGAGTGGCTTCAACATGCTTCCAAAAGGCTACACGTCGAATTTCAGGTCATTCCGACAACGTTTGACTAGGTTTTGATGCTCCGAAAGAAAATCAAGCCTACCGGCGGCGGAGCTCCCCGGGACTATGGTTTCCAAGACAGAGCCTGTGGATCATCTCAAAATGACTCCAATAGGTTCCCTGTCAAATTTCAGGTCAATCGGACATCGTTTGACCGCACATCAACGCGCGGCATCTCCCTCGCGGCAAAATCAAGTCTACTGGCGACGGGACCCCAAACGGCTTCAAAACTCAAACAAAAGCCTATGGTTGGTCTTATTTATTGCTCAGGAGGCTCCACCTCAAATTTCAGGTCATTCCGACATCGTTTGACCAAGTTTCAGCTTCTGGCGGAAAATCAGCAGCTCTACGCGACAAAGTCTTCGGCTTTCCCGGAAAATTGGAAACTTTGCACTCTAAAAATGCAAGGATTCTCATCAGGTTTTCTACAGGGAAATCAAGCCAATAAATGAGAAGAAATGTCAGGAAAAATACAGAAGAAAACGGCGACGAAAAAGACCGTAAAACGGACCAAAAACGGGAGAAAAACCCCTAGGGTCGCAGCCCGCGACCCTGGAAGTCCGGGTCACCGGATTTTTCGCCGGTGACCCGTTTTTCCGTCCCTTTTTGCATTTCGCGCACTTTGGCCCCTGTGGTTTCCTGAAAATGTGATTTTTAGTGCTTGAAATTGACTCATATCCGACGACATCTCAGATCCGCCGTCAAAAGCATAAAATCATCATTGATCGCCCCAAGATCGCCGACCGGTTGACCTAAAAAGTGCTCTTTTTGTCCGACCGATCGAGAAATCGACAAGGCAGATGTCACCGGCCCGCTGCTAGTTATCAATGTCTAAAATTACACGGTCATCCGATGTCGATCAGCATGTAGATCCATCGGCGATCATCTCCAAAAGAATCCCAAAAGACGCGGCGCGGCCCGCGACTCTTCAACTGCTCGGTGACCATTTAATGCAGTTAATTGACTAGCTTTATTGCAGTCATTAATTCATTTCTTTGGACGGCCCAATCAGAAGCAAGCATCCAGGAGTTACAAATCAATTAAGTCATGGCATTCAAGCCATGAAACTCCTCCCATTATGGTAATTAAGGTGATTAAAAGCCCTTAATCTCCATCGGCCAATCAGATTCAAGGAAAAAGGAGTTACAAAATCAAGAAATAAATCTTGTAACTCCTCCCATTAAAGCCATTAAAGCCCATAAACTCTCCTAATGGCTACCAAGAGCCTATAAATAGGAGAGCTTTCCAAGAAGAAAGAGATCGGAGAAAAAAGAATCCAGAGCTCGTATCCAGAGAATCCCGAATTCCAGACAGACAGAGTCTAGAGAAAGAGAGAAAACTCTGCTGAAGTTCTGCACCGAGCACCACTACAAGGTGACAAAAAGTCCCTTGGGGGGTACTCCCCCCCAAGGTCCTTGCCTTCTCCCGCTGCCTCCAATGGCTTAGACATGGCTTTTCAGCCCGTCTACTTAGCTTTTTATTGGACATAGGACCTCCTCTTGGTCTTTGTCCTCTAAAAATCTGAGGTTATAGCCAAGCCAAGCGAATCAAGAGCATCCTCTGTTCTCATCTGCATGGATAATGGCGAAGCCCATACATGGCTTGCGACCGTCAATCTGAACGAGTCCCCCACAATCTCCTGAAAAGTTAGATCCTCCTTTTCTTGCTTTTCATTGTAGTTTGTATTTTTCTAAAAGAGACAAAAATCACAACTCTTGTCTTTCATTATTGATAGAATTGTAAATCGGCTATAAACGCCAAAATCGGCTATAAATGCCAAACAAAATCGCCTTTCACGGCAAACCAAGAAAATGTCTCTTTTCTTAAATATTTGTGCAATGGAAAAATTGAAAGAAGTAGATTTCCTTTTTACTTGCGAAGGTTGATCTCCGGATTACCACTTGCAATTCCAAGTAAAATAGAAAATCTGGCACACCCACACAAAGAAATGTTGATGCACGCTTCAGCCCCCCGGGCGCGAAACGGCCGGACCCGACGGACTCCGACGTCCGGCAACCCCGGTAGCACCCTCGGCAGTGTTGACACCAAAAATGTCACTTTGCCTCTTCAACATCAAGAAAGCTGCATGAAGTCGCAACCTGCCATAAATAGGCAATGCAACTTCTCCAAAAAATCAAATCTTGTCAGAATCAAACAAAAACTGCAAGATCCCTCAAGACAGCCAAGGGAGGAGTACATAAGGAGTTTCGAGCCATTTCAGAATCATTTGGCCTAACTTCGCTTCTCCGACAGCTAAATTGGCGCTCCCGGCGGTGACATCATCGAAGATGTCAAAAATTCGATCAGAGCCTACGGATGACTCCAGCATGTCTCAAAAGGGCTCCATGCCAAATTTCAAGTCAAGCCGACAACGTTTGACCCTCCATCAATGCTCGAGCAGCAAAATCAAGCCTCCCGGCGGCGGGAACCACCGAAGCCTTCGCTCATCAAACCAAGTGCATGAGTGGCTTCAACATGCTTCCAGAAGGCTGCACGTCGAATTTCAGGTCATTCCGACAACGTTTGACTAGGTTTCGACGCTCCGAAAGAAAATCAAGCCTACCGGCGGCGGAGCTCTCCGGGACCATGGTTTCCAAGACAGAGCCTGTGGATCATCTCAAAATGACTCCAATAGGTTCCCTCTCAAATTTCAGGTCAATCGGACATCGTTTGACCGCACATCAACACGCGGCATCTCCCTCGCGGCAAAATCAAGTCTACTGGCGACGGGACCCCAAACGGCTTCAAAACTCAAACAAAAGCCTATGGTTGGTCTTATTTATTGTTCAGGAGGCTCCACCTCAAATTTCAGGTCATTCCGACATCGTTTGACCAAGTTTCAGCTTCTGGCGGAAAATCAGCAGCTCTACGCGACAAAGTCTTCGGCTTTCCCGGAAAATTGGAAACTTTGCACCCTAAAAATGCAAGGATTCTCATCAGGTTTTCTACAGGGAAATCAAGCCAATAAATGAGAAGAAATGTCAGGAAAAATACAGAAGAAAACGACGACGAAAAAGACCGCAAAACGGACCAAAAAGGGGAGAAAAACCCCCAGGGTCGCCGGCGACCCTGGCCCATGGTCGCCGGCGACCATGGAAGTCCGGGTCACCGGATTTTTCGCCGGTGACCCGTTTTTCCGTCTCTTTTCTCGTTTCGCGCACTTTGGCACCTGTGGTTTCCTGAAAATGTGATTTTTAGTGCTTGAAATTGACTCATATCCGACGACATTTCAGATCTGCCGTCAAAAGCATAAAATCATCATTGATCGCTCCAAGATCGCCGACCGGTTGACCTAAAAAGTGCTCTTTCTGTCCGACCGATCGAGAAATCGACAAGACAGATGTCACCGGCCCGCTGCTGGATATCAATGTCTGAAGTTACATGTTCATCCGATGTCGATCAGCATGAAGATCCATCGATGATCATCGTCAGAAGAATTCCAGAAGACACGGCACGGCCCGCGACTCTTCGACTGCTCGGCGACCAATTAATGTGGTTAATTGGCTAGCTTTATTTTAGTCATTAATTCATTTCTTTGGACGGCCCAATCAGAAGCAAGCATCCAGGAGTTACAAATCAATTAGGTCATGGCATTCAAGCCATGAAACTCCTCCCATTAAAGCCATTAAAGCCCAGAAAAGCTCTCCTAAATGGCTACCAAAAGCCTATAAATAGGAGAGCATTCCATTGAAATCCAGATCGGAGGAAAAAAGAATCCAGAGCTCGTATCCAGAGAATCCCGAATTCCAGACAGACAGAGTCTAGAGAAAGAGAGAAAACTCTGCTGAAGTTCTGCACCGAGCACCACTACAAGGTGACAAAAAGTCCCTTGCGGGGTACTCCCCCCCAAGGTCCTTGCCTTCTCCCGCTGCCTCCAATGGCTTAGACGTGGCTTTTCAGCCCGTCTACTTAGCTTTTTATTGGACATAGGACCTTCTCTTGGTCTTTGTCCTCTAAAAACCTGAGGTTATAGCCAAGCCAAGCGAATCAAGAACATCCTCTGTTCTCATCTACATGGATGATGGCGAAGCCCATACATGGCTTGTGACCGTCAATCTGAACGAGTCCCCCACAATCTCCTGAAAAGTTAGATCCTCCTTTTCTTGCTTTTCATTGTAGTTTGTATTTTTCTAAAGAGACAAAAAAATCATAACTCTTGTCTTTCATTATTGATAAGAATTGTAAATCGGCTATAAACGCCAAAATCGGCTATAAATGCCAAAATCGGTTATAAACGCCACAAAATCGGCTATAAATGCCAAACAAAATCGCCTTTCACGGCAAACCAAGAAAATGTCTCTTTTCTTAAATATTTGTGCAATGGAAAACTTGAAAGAAGTTGATTTCCTTTTTACTTGCGAAGGTTGATCTCCGGATTACCACTTGCAATTCCAAGTAAAATAGAAAATCTGGCACACCTACACAAAGAAATGTTGATGCACGCTTCAGCCCCCCGGGCGCGGAAGGGCCGAACCCGACGGACTTCCATGTCCGCCGACCCTGGTAGCACCCTCGGCGGGACTCGTTCATTTGAGAACACGGTGCTCGGAAATGAAATATTTACATATCACACTTTTTGCTCTATGCTTATACTTCCTTTCCGGATTCCTTGGCTACTTTCTAGCTGGTAGCCTATCTTGGATTTTGCATCCTAAAAAAAAAAGAGATGGGATTTTTTGGAAATTTCTATTTCTTTGAGTTTGTTTCCACTCTTTCTCTTTTCAAAAAAAAAATCAAAAAAATAATCAGTTTTCTTAGTTTGAATTCAAAATTGAGAAACTTTGATCCTATCCTATCGTTCTTTGGTGCTTGCAGAAATGTTGAGCCCGTTCGACTAAGGTTTTGGGCCATCGTTTCTCTTCGATGAGTTCATTAGAGATTTCAAAAAAAAAAAATAAAAAAAAAATTAATCAGCTTTCTTAGTTTGAATTCAAAATTGAGAAACTTTGATCCTATCCTATCGTTCTTTGGTGCTTGCAGAAATGTTGAGCCCGTTCGATTAAGGTTTTGGGCCATCGTTTCTCTTCGATGAGTTCATTAGAGATTTCAAAAAAATAATAATAATAAAAAAAAATCAAAAAAAAAAAATACAATCAGTTTTCTTAGTTTAAATTCAAAATTGAGAAACTTTGATCCTATCCTATCGTTCTTTGGTGCTTGCAGAAATGTTGAGCCCGTTCGATTAAGGTTTTGGGCCACCGTTTCTCTTCGATGAGTTCATTAGAGATTTAAAAAAAATAATAATAAAAAAATCAAAAAAAAATATAATTAGTTTTCTTAGTTTAAATTCAAAATTGAGAAACTTTGATCCTATCCTATCGTTCTTTGGTGCTTGCAGAAATGTTGAGCCCGTTCGACTAAGGTTTTGGGCCATCGTTTCTCTTCGATCAGTCTATTTGGGATTTGGAAAAAAAGACATAGACCACTAAGGTTAAACCAATTGCGTTCTTTGATCATGATTGACTCAAGAAAAGCCTTGTCCAGAGTGTGGAGACAGCTTGACTATTCTAGGCAAGGGTCCTCTAAACGGGTTCATTAAGTAATCCTACCCTTACCTGGGGGCAATTCTATCAATTGAGATTTCATAAGACCGGGTTAGGAGGCCTATGTGTACTCTCTCGTCTTAAAAAAAAAAAAAAAAAAAAAAACCTTCAAAAAAAAATATATAAAAATAAAAAAAAAATCTTCAAAAAAAAATAAAAAATAAATAATCTTAAAAAAAATATTTTAAAAAAAATATATATATAAAAATAAAAATAATAAAATAAAAAAATCATTTCAAAAAAAAATCTTCAAAACCATAAAAATAAATAAACTTAAAAAAAATATTTAAAAAAAAATAAAAATAATAAAATAAAAAAAATCATTTAAAAAAAAAATCTTCAAAAACTCGTAACTTTTGGATTCAGAATCGAGAAATTGTGGTCTCTTTCCTTCTGAGTACTGGCGTTCGCGGAAATCGTTGAGCCCGTATTTGAATCGGAATGCCACCTGCTCCCTTTGACGAATCCATTTCTGACCTTTCAAAACAGAGAATCCCATCTCATGGATGCGATCTCCAACATTTGTGCATAGCGGTACTAGTACGCCCTTTCAGGGTCTACTGTATCTGTGACCGGCACATTTGTAACTCCTACCTTATATTCTTCTTATCTCGAGCAAGCTCCGCTTCTCGATAAGTCAAATTTAGGTATACAATTGCTTCTAGCAGTCATTGGAACGCTCATTTCGAGCCTACCATGCTTGCAACCAGAACAATTGTACCCTTTATGGCTTTTTGCCTTCTTCATATTGCTTGGGTCATGTCCCTTGAGCGATTTGAAAAGACAAAATCATAGAATTCCCCATTTATGATCATCATATTCTTGTGATTACTAATGGATGTGGTCTTGTTTCAGAAATTTTGAAACTAACAATGGCAGCTTCACTGATCATCACCTTCGATGAAAACAAGCACCAGCTCATACTTCAACAGAAGCAAACCGAGCGCACTTACAAGCGCCCTGCTAGCTGCCGAAGCACCAACTCCCTCAGCAACTCTCTGAACTCCGGGTCGACCTCGACTCCCCGGACCATCGTCTTCGGGACACTGGGACCATTCCCACTTCCCGAAGAAGAAACTGCTCCTGCCAAAAGGCAGAAGGTTGCCTCGCAACGTGTCACTACTGTGACACCAAAGGCAACTGCCGAGAAGCAGAAGATCGCCCCTCAACGTGTCACTTCTGGACACCAAGGGCGAACCCCAAGAATACTAAAACCCGCGGCATCCCCGCGAAACCTCAACCAACAACCAACCAGGTCTACCCTAAGACTTGGTCTCCAAGACCTTCCCCAAAACAAAAAAGGTCTCAAACCTCCACCAAGCCAGCATACCTGGCCCCACTCAAAGAGAACCGGTTCTACCCTCTTGCCTACATGAAAGAGGAGAGACCCATCTCCAACTTGACTCCCAAGTCAACCCAGCATGAACCGGCTTGCTCCCACAAGCCCAAAATCAGATCATGCATCACTAGGCCTCTACAAGCACCTGCCAAGGCCTACACTCCTTCAGTTCGACCCTTCATCTCTACAGGGGCCGAACTCGAAAGGTTCAAAGCTTCACTGTAACAGGCAAAGGACCGGGTCCGCATCCTGTCCTTGCCCAATTACAAAGAAGACAAGCTCGGCTGCTGCGCCCGAGGGAGTACATCCTTCATTGTTAAAGCCCAGCCAGAGCTGACTGAAGCTCAAATCGCTCGTCGAGCACGCCGCCGTGCGTCATATCGACAAAAGAGACTAGAGAAGCAAAGGACTCAGCCTCCTACACTTCAAGTCTCCCACAAATGGGTCGAAAAAGAAAGACCCGACCAAGTTGCTGCCGTCCATATGGTTGAAAAAACCAGAAGACGCCAAAAGTCAGCATCAAAAATCCATGTCCGACGTCCGGTGACCCGTAGCGTCACCAGGACACGAAGACATCCCGAAGAATCTCCTGCCCCTTCAAGCCAAGGACGGGAGAATAATCTTTCATCAAGCTCTTCATCAAAAAGAATGAGCCCCAGCTCAGTCACCAGGACGGTTTCTTCGTTTGAATCCCGAGGAATGAACGTCCTGGTTACAAATTCTGAGCCACCACCTCAGAATCCACCTCAAGATGATGCGCTCACACACATCCAGCAGTTGGAACAAGGCCAGCAGATGATTGAAACTCTGATGGAAAACCTTCTCCTTGTTGTCCAAAATCAGGTGAACAATGAGCCTCCTCCGAATCATCGTAATAACGAGGAAAATCGTGAAGAAAATGAGTCACGCGCCCTTACCAAAAAGGACGTAGACAGTATCCTCGCCAAAGCTAAAGAAGAGGATATACTCAAAGAGCATGGGATCAAGCCACCATATCCCTTATGGATGGACTCACTCCCATTCCCAACAAAATTCAAACATCCTACTCTCCAAACATATACGGGGAAAGGATCAGCCAGACAGCACGTCATCCACTTCCCTGACGGGAGCTATTGCAGATCAAGATGCCCTCAAGATCCGCCTCTTTGCAAGTACCCTAAAAGGTATGGCCTTCGATTGGTACTCCACTCTGCCGGAGAACTCTATCCAGAACTGGGCAATGCTAGAGACACACTTCCTGACCCACTTCCAAGGTGAGGATCATCCTGTTACTATGGCTCAACTCTGCAACCTAAAACAGGGGGAGAATGAGTCAACATACGACTTCATTCACAAGTGGAAAGCAATGGCGTACAAATGCTCAGATGTACTGCCACAAGCGTTGCTAGTCGACATCTGCCGAAACAACATGAGAGCTAGAATCCGCTCCATGATCATCGGCAACAAATCAAAAAACCTGGGAGAACTCCTGGAAGCTTCTATGGAAGCTGAAACGGTGATTAAAGACCTCAACAGTCAGAAGTCATCAAGAAAAGAGCCAACCGCCATTGTAACCTCTAAACCAAAGAAAAAAGAGGTCCTCAATGTGCAAACCAAGTCAGCTCCTCAGCAACCAAAGAAAGCTGAAAACAGAACTGCAGGTAAGAGACCTGAACTCTCTGATGCCTTCAAAGAACGTGTAGAAAAGAAATATCCGTTCGATGAAGATGTTGAGGAAATCTTTGAGGCTCTCCTAGCAAATGGCAAACTTATTTTGCCAGAGCCCAAAAGACCGGGAGATGTTGGCAAAACCAATGATCCCCGATACTGTCCATACCATCAGATGATCTCACATCCTCTCAATCAATGCTTCGTTGTGAGAGAGAAGATCAATGAGATATGGAAAAACGGAGTCATCACCTTTGACAAAAACTATGGGACTGCCTCCGTCAACATGGTGTCATGTGGACAAACACCAAAATCACCGAAGAAGAAGATCACTACTTCCTTCATGGTGATAAACAAAATTCAAGCGTCCGAGGAGCTGGTTCCTTTCCCGTCACCAGACGGACAACCTATATGGGTACATCCTGATCTACTAGAAGATGAAAATTGGGAGATCGTGAAAACAAAGCCGACCGCTCTACAGCGAAGGCTGGCTAGGAAACATCTCCTCAAGCTCAAACGGCAAGAGAAGACCCAGCCAAAACAAGAAGTCCATGAAAAGGCAGAGGCCTCCCTTACCACTTCACTCGGGGCAACAGAAACGTCCTTTCCAGAGACTTCAAAGGCGGTAAGAAACTTCACTCTCAGTGATTTCATGCCACCTCGATTCAAAAAAGAAGCTATGCAGGGGGCATCATACTCTTGCAACTCGGTAGTTGGATTCTCCATTGATGGGTACGTGTCCAGCGACACCGACGATGGATTCGAGCCCAACTACACCGGCGAGTGGGAGGAATCTCTTGAAACAGGAGAATATCTCTCCGATGAGGAATGGGTTCCTGAAACTCACCTTATGCCAGTAATCTGGTATAACCCTTTGCAACCACAAGGATCCTAGTCTGATGATGAAGAAGATCAAGTGGCCGCACAAGAAGATGCTGTTAACCCAGCACCTGTCATTGCTCCAGTGGAAATCAACTATGTTGAGCCACACGGAGAAGACGAAGAAGAGGATCTGGCTCCCATGCCTGATCTTGAAGAATATGCAAGGATCTTGCAGCGTCTCGCTCTAGAACAAGAGCAAGATCGCGTTAACGAGCCTCCTCGCACCTTCAAAATTTATGACCCTCGCGTCTTTAAACAAAAAAAATGGTTTTTTAAAAACCGCGAGGAAGTGACACTTAGTCGATAATCGCAAAACTCGAAAAATCGGAAGGATGCGAACCCCATTCAATACTTCCCAAAACATCTAAAATCGTGGAGACACAACATTTCAGTTGATATCCACAACCCAAATTTCAAAGGTTCGAGAAAACCTAAAATCGTGGAGACACAACATTTCAGTTGATATCCACAACCCAAATTTCAAAGGTTCGAGAAAACCTAAAATCGTGGAGACACAACATTTCAGTTGATATCCACAACCCAAATTTCGAAAATCGTGGAGAACCAACAAACCAGTTGATATCCACAACCCAAATTTCGAAAATCTTGGAGATGCAACATACCAGTTGCTATCCACAACCCAAATTTCAAATGGTTCGAGAAAACCTCAAATTTCAAAAAATTGCAGAGAAACGACATCAAGTCAGTACCCGCAAAACCAAAAGTTTTGGGAAAAGCAGGGAAGCGACGCTTAGTCGATATTTGCACCCCAATTCGCGAGGAAGCGACATTCCATCGATACTCGCAAAACCTAACCCGCGAGGAAGTGACATTCCATCAATACTCGCAAAACCGAATGAGCAAGGAAGCGACATTCCATCGATACTTGCAAGACCATTCAGCGGGGAGGTGACATTTAGTCGATACCTGCATTTTGAAAACCAAAATCCGGCTATAAATGCCAAAACAAAAATTTTCGGCTATAAACGCCAAAATCGGCTCTCATGCCAAAAACAAAAGTTTTGGCTCTCATGCCATCTCAAAATTCGGCTATAAATGCCACCAAACCGCTATAAATGCCACAAACCGGCTATAGATGCCACAAAACAAAAACCCTGGCTTTCATGCCAACAAACCAAAACTTGGCTTTCAAAAAAAAAATCGGCTATCAATGCCACCAAAATTGGCTATCAATGCCACCCAAACCGGCTATAGATGCCACAAAACAAACACCGGCTTCCATGCCAACCCAAATTTTGGCTTTTACGCCATAAAATTTCGGCTTCCATGCCATCTCAAAATCGGCTTTCACGCCACAACCAAAATCAGGCTCCCATGCCAAAACAATTATTTGACAAAAGATTTTCACAAAAAGACAACCTTTTGATCAAATTTTCAAACAAACACCCCATTTAGCAATTGCTTTCATCACAAAAAGATTTGAGTGAGCGTAGGGAAAAAAAAAAAAAAAAAAAAAACGAAAAGTACCAAAAAAATACATGTGGTACCAAAAAAAAAAGGGAAAGTGTTCATAAGCACTACAAAAAAAGAAGTACCAAAAAAATACATGTGGTACCAAAAAAAAGGGGGAGATAAGAGAGAGAGATGATAGTTTCTGATACTAAAATCAGGAGCTCAGCCAAAAAAGGCCTCTAGCCAAAGTCTTAGCTCCTCGAGCAAACTCTTAGACTCGGCTGTCAGAGTTTCCAAAGCGCGTTTCTTCAGAAACTTGCCATGAGACGCTGGAGTAAGGTTCAATCCCTCTTTTACACCGGGAAGATTACTCCAAACAGTCTGCCATCCTTTAACTTCTTTAGTCTTCCCCTGAAGAACTTGATCGGCATCTGCAACCCGGTGTATCAGAGCACTCTCCCTGTCACTAGCCTCTGCTATAGCAGCCCACTTAGCATCAACTTGTGCCTTCAATTGCTCGAGATGCTTCCTGGCCATTTCGACCTCTCCATCAAGGATGTCAAGGTCGCGCTTTAATCCAAGGATGACTAGCTCTTCCTTATTCTTCTCTCGGACTACCTGCTTCCTGCTCTGTGTAGCCTCATTCAGGTCAGATTCAGCCTTGCTAAAAGGGTCCAGGAGTACCTCCTTGAAGAACCGGTCATCAAGAAAGTTCATGGTCTCAAACCATTTGTCGCCCAGTGCAATGATCCTATCAACGATCGCCCTGGCACCTGTGACATCTAGACCGACCTCTTCAATATCGGTGAGAATCTCCTTCACGTCCGGGATCATGCCAAATCCTGCCTCCAAGTGTCCAGAAAGGATAGTCTTGATCCAAGAATTCAAAACTCGCACCAGCATCTTCTTTGTAAATTGAAGAGATGGACTGGAAGAAGATTCACCTTTCTCTGTTGGCCGGCTGCTCATATCATGACCCGTTGGAAGAAAAACAAAAGAACTCCGTCCAATTGGAGCTGCCAAAGAGGGAATCTCAACACGAGGTATCTCCTCAATCATGTCAGAACTGGTCCCTACCTCTGGGTCGACCTCTGACATCCCTTGCTCTGATTCTGAGGGAAGCGATAGACTCTCTTCCGTCCCTTCAAAATCTGCCAAGGAAACACAAGAGGGTATGAATATGATCCTGTTAATAAAAAGCATTATCAGGATTGTTATTATAAAGTACCTTCCCCGAAGAATGGAGGGACACTTTCTTCCTCCATGAACTCATCGGAATCATCGCTAACATTGGCATCCAACGATGGTTCAAAATTGTCAGAATCCTCTGGCAAGTCAGCTGACAAGAAAGCAAAAGCTACGGGTTGGCAAATGACAAGCACAAAAAGAAAAAAAAGAAAAAGAGAAAAAAAAAGTCATACCAGTCGGAGATTCCGGAGTCACTCCAGAGTCCCTCGGTTCTTCTTCAGATGCCACAACCGGATCCATCACTGCCTCATCAGCCGGAATCTCAGGCATCATCAAGTCTTCTTCTTCTGCTAAAAAAAAAAAAAAAGGGGGGAAAGCAGAAGCGGAAAGCAGACAGCAAATCAGAACATGGGAGAATCCATGAAAAGAAGCAAAGAGAGAAAGCAGAAGAATTATACCTTCATCAATGCTCTCTTCTCCACGGCTCCTCTTCTCTGGAGGCTCGTCGACAGCCTTTGGCACCTCCTCGTTGATGGTAAGAGGGATTTCCATGTCAGGAGAGTCCTCATGTGGCCCCTCGCTGCGATGATGACTCCTCCTCTTCTTACCTCTACGGGTTCGCTTCCTAGAAGAACCCACCCCACTATCAGAGTCAGGTTTCTCACTTGACTCTTCACTGGATGATCTACGTCTGCCAGTAGACTCCGCGGAAGCTCGCCTCTGTGCCGTTTGCATCCAAGCATCAAACTCAGCTTCCTCCTGCTCTAGCTGCTCTAACGCCTCATCAGGCACTGCTCGAACAGCTTCAGAACCGATGACGCCTTGGTCACCGAGAAAGCTATTCTTGGGCTTCTCTCCAGAAAGGAAGGCCCAAACTTCCTCTCGCCGGACGCCATCCGACTTTCCAATGCCTTTTCCGGAAGACAGCTTTACATCAAGCTCCTTCTTGGAAAGCCCCCGATATGCCAAAAAGCTCTCCGCGAACCATTTCGTGAAGCCGGCAGTCCGGAAAGTCGACAACGCAGGATAAGAAATCATGGAAGTAGTGTCTTCAGCACTGTAGAAAGCCCATGCATTTCTGCCATCCTGCAAACTGCCAAAGCGCTTTACCATGCTTGAAGGTGCTCCAACAACACCTTGTGAGAAGCCCAATTGCAGCGCAAAGCGAGAAGGTACATACGGTTGGATATCGACGAAAAGATGTCTGCGGTACACCATCGTGCCGACGCGTATGCTGAAAAGCCACTCCTTCTCTGCATTTGTCAAGGCATAATGTCTCCATGACCCTGCCCGGGTAGAGTCACGGGGGGTACCAAAGTCAAAAGCCTTCTTCCGCAACTCCAGAGAAAGCTTAACTGAAGACTGCCCCATCTTGACGTCCCTGAACCGTCGAATCCTTATGCGGGCAAACAAAAGTGATTCGGATACGGCTTTTCCCTTAGCCAATCGAATCATCAGAGGATCATCATCCTGTGCAGCACCCAGCTGGTGGAAGCCAGGACAGTGGTATACATACCACGAATAAAAGATATGGGCTGAAAATACCCTATTCATAGGAAGCCCAAGCCGAACCAAGAAAGCAGCCGCGTGCAGTTCGGTACATAGATAAGAGTAGAGAGCCGGTACCAAAGCAAGCCGCTCTCCAAACGCCATCTGACAAGCCGGAAAAATAAAATGCGGCCTGATGTGCGTCCCATCTCCACCAGCAAACACAGCCTCACCTAGCCAATAAGTGAGGTAAACTGCAATTTCTCTCCGCAGTGCAATGTCAGAACAAATTACATCTGTACCTGCGAAGAAGTCTTTCAACTCTTCTTGCATGGCGGAAGCCTTCTTCCGGTCCTCCAGGGTCATGCAGTCAGAAGACTCTTTGCTGTCAAAGAAGTTGAAGAATGAAGAGCCACAACTCTTCCAACTGCTGGATCTTACCTTCGAGCCCTCCTTCTCCTTCAAAAAATCATAGAAGGCGACGAGCTGAAAGTATAGGAGCCTGAACTCCTCTGACTGCTCCTCAAGGATGCTGTCAATCGGCATGAACTCCTCGTAGAGTTTGCCAAGGATGGGCAATCCAGTAATGGCGCTCAACTCTTTCAAGGAAAAACCAATCTCACCATTCGTTACAGCGAAGGTATTGGTTTGTGGGAGAAATGATTCCAACATGGCCATGAATGCCTCGTCGGAAAAAGCCAGGTATCTCTGAAGGCACGGACCGCGTCAAAAATCCCGGCTTCCTTCAAAACGGCGCCCCCAATCAGCAAGGTGTGGTCTGTCCATGACTTCCAATCGGAGTCAGCATTAAAACGACCACGAAGTCGAAAAGGCTTCACCCAATTACTGCCGTCACCGCTGAAAACGCCAAGGCCCACCGGTCTCAAATCGACCGACGGATAATCAGAGCCTTGGTAGCCACTAGCCGGCATCAATATGTCCATATCGGCAGGCGACTTCTCCGCATATCCGGAAGGACCGCCAACAAAAACCCCGGTCTTGATTACATTTGTCCTTTTCACCTAGCTTGGGGGATCTTCCCTCTTAGAGCACGTGGGAGCAAGGCTCATGATCGAGATGGTACGATCAAACGTCGACCGGGTAACAACAGTCTTCTCTTCACCATCAGCTGTGTAAGAGAACTGAAAACATCTCCTCTGGTATGCCACGTCGTCAGGGACTGCATCACCAAAGAAGAAGGTAGGCTTGGGCAACACCCTCTGATCGTCCATAACCCACGGCCGACTGCTTACCATGATCTTATAAAATTCCTTTCCCTTGAGAGTGATCAGTCGCTGTCTCATCTCGTCTCTATTGAGAGAGTCGCACTCTTCAAGATTTCTTTCCACAAACTGGACTTTCTCCCGGGCCTGCTGAACGGCCACATTGGAAGATCTAGCAGATCGACGAGGTACGCTTGTAGCAGGCTCTTTACCCTTGTTCGCTCTGGAGGAACCACCTGCAAAGGTTGGAAAAGAAAAAAGATCGTCATCAAAATGACAGGATCACTTTGTCCCACCAAAATTCTGGCGAAATTTTGGCATGACTCCAGGGCAATACCAAAGAAAAAGGAAATACCCCGACGGAAATAGAAAGTTTGAAGATGGGCTCAACATTGCTGCGGGCTCCGAAACTCCAAACTTTCGAAACCTCAAAATCTCCGCAAAATCAGGAAGGGCTCAACATCACTGCAAGCTCCAAGTTCCCAAATTTGTAAAGATTTTCAGGTATGCTATCACATCATGCTACTCAATTCAATTTACAAAAAATGCATGCATGGGCAACAAAAAGAAAAAGAAAGAAACTTTTCTCAAAAAAAAAAAAAAAAAAGAAAAAAAAAAACAGAGCTGGCCCATGGGCCGTGGCCCACATGCACGTGGCCGTACGGCCAGATCCGTACAGATCTGTCCATACGGCCCACAAAAAGAAAAAAAAAACGTGCAAAAAAAAAAAGAGAAAGAAAGAAGCACGAAGAAAAAAAAAAAAAAACAGAAATCACGTGAAAAAAAAAAGAAGAAGAATAGAAAGAAAAGAAAAGAAAAAAAAGGGGAGAGAGAAACTTTTTTTATCATCCTATTCTCTACATGGAGTTTTCTTGAAAGAAAAAGAGAGAAAACTTACTTGAAGCCATTGATGGAGAAGAAGAAGGAAAAAGCTTGAAGATCCTTGAAGAAGAACTCTTGGTCTTGGAGCTCTCTTGAGATTGTTGCAAAAGAAAGCAATAAGGGCAAGAGATCTAGCCTCCTCCTTGCTTTTATAGAAGAGAGCAAATCAAAGAAGGAAACAAAAAAAGAAAGGTAAGTGCTACTAATTAGTAACCTTACCAAAAGAGAAGGAATTAGAAAGATTCTTTCCCAAAAAGAAAGATACCTTGAGATATTCTCTCCCAAATTAAGGGAATATGAGAGATTCTCTCCCATAAAGATATTTTTAGATATTCTCTATCCAAGTGAGATATCTTTAGATATTCTTTACAAATATGACACCATATGAGATCTAGGCCATCTCCAAAGCCTAAGGTCCCATGGGTTAGCCCATATAAGCCAGGTTTGACCACCTAGGCACTAAGAAAAAAAAAAAATGGGCTTTTAGTCAAAAAAAAATCCCTCTTACCAAGAGCATACAAAAATGGTTCCATGCCTCTTTTGAGTTGATTGAACCATACAAAAAAAAAATTCCAAGCCCCATGAGCTTCCAAAGAATCAAACCATCCAGCCTCATATACCAAATTGAGCCAAAATCTTGAAATTGACATTCCACAAAAATCCAAACCACTCCAATGGACCCACACAGTCCCAAAGAGTGACCAAAAACCAAATCCTGGTCCCCTAACTTGCCATATACAGCTTGTTAGGTCACAAGACCAAAGCCAAAAACCAAATCCTGATCCCCTAACTTGCCACATACAGCCTGTTAGGTCTACAAGATCAAAACAAAACCGATCCCCTAACCTGCCATATATAGCTGGTTAGGTCACAAGATCAAAAACAGAAACCCAAATCCACATCCCTGATGTCATCTTCAAAACTTTGCCTCGAGATGGTACTTGATTCCTTTCATTACCATAAAATTCCCCTGGAAGCTCAAAGGCTACTCTACCAAAGGAAAGATTGCTCAAAGACTCTTGGTCAAGACACAAGCTCTCCTTCAAAAATCTCTTCGAGGCACATCGACTACAAAAGTCAAGCAACTCGTCGCTGTACCTCGAGGGGGCATTTGTTGACACCAAAAATGTCACTTTGCCTCTTCAACATCAAGAAAGCTGCATGAAGTCGCAACCTGCCATAAATAGGCAATGCAACTTCTCCAAAGAATCAAATCTTGTCAGAATCAAACAAAAACTGCAAGATCCTTCAAGACAGCCAAGGGAGGAGTACACAAGGAGTTTCGGGCCATTTCAGAATCATTTGGCCTAACTTCGCTTCTCCGACAGCTAAATTGGCGCTCCCGGTGGCGACATCATCGAAGACGTCAAAACTTCGATCAGAGCCTACGGATGACTCCAGCATGTCTCAAAAGGTCTGCATGCCAAATTTCAAGTCAAACGGACAACGTTTGACCCTCCATCAATGCTCGAGCAGCAAAATCAAGCCTCCCGGCGGCGGGAACCACCGAAGCCTTTGCTCATCAAACCAAGTGCATGAGTGGCTTCAACATGCTTCCAAAAGGCTGCACGTCGAATTTCAGGTCATTCCGACAACGTTTGACCAGGTTTCGACGCTCCGAAAGAAAATCAAGCCTACGGGCGGCGGAGCTCCCCGGGACCATGGTTTCCAAGACAGAGCCTGTGGATCATCTCAAAATGACTCCAATAGGTTCCCTGTCAAATTTCAGGTCAATCGGACATCGTTTGACCGCACATCAACGCGCGGAATCTTCCTCGCGGCAAAATCAAGTCTACTGGCGACGGGACCCCAAACGGCTTCAAAACTCAAACAAAAGCCTATGGTTGGTCTTATTTATTTTTCAGGAGGCTCCACCTCAAATTTCAGGTCATTCCGACATCGTTTGACCAAGTTTCAGCTTCTGGCAGAAAATCAGCAGCTCTACGCGACAAAGCCTATGGTTGGAAACTTTGCACTCTAAAAATGCAAGGATTCTCATCAGGTTTTCTGCAGGGAAATCAAGCCAATAAATGAGAAGAAATGTCAGGAAAAATACAGAAGAAAACGCGACGAAAAAGACCGTAAAACGGACCAAAAAGGGGAGAAAAACCCTTAGGGTCGCAGCCCGCGACCATGGAAGTCCGGGTCACCGGATTTTTCGCCGGTGACCCGTTTTTTCGTCTCTTTTCGCGTTTCGCGCACTTTGGCCCCTGTGGTTTCCTGAAAATGTGATTTTTAGTGCTTGAAATTGACTCATATCCGACGACATCTCAGATCCGCCGTCAAAAGCATAAAATCATCATTGATCGCTCCAAGATCGCCGACCGGTTGACCTAAAAAGTGCTCTTTCTGTCCGACCGATCGAGAAATCGACAAGACAGATGTCACCGGTCCGCTGCTGGCTATCAATGTCTGAAGTTACATGTTCATCCGATGTCGATCAGCATGAAGATCCATCGATGATCATCGTCAGAAGAATTCCAGAAGACATGGCACGGCCCGCGATTCTTTGACTGCTCGGCGACCAATTAATGTGGTTAATTGTCTAGCTTTGTTGTAGTCATTAATTCATTTCTTTGGACGGCCCAATCAGAAGCAAGCATCCAGGAGTTACAAATCAATTAAGTCATGGCATTCAAGCCATCAAAACTCCTCCCATTATGGTAATTAAGGTGATTAAAAGCCCTTAATCTCCATCGGCCAATCAGATTCAAGGAAAAAGGAGTTACAAAATCAAGAAATAAATCTTGTAACTCCTCCCATTAAAGCCATTAAAGCCCATAAAAGCTCTCCTAAATGGCTACCAAAACCCTATAAATAGGAGAGCATTCCATTGAAATCCAGATCGGAGGAAAAAAGAATCCAGAGCTCGTATCCAGAGAATCCCGAATTCCAGACAGACAGAGTCTAGAGAATGAGAGAAAACTCTGCTGAAGTTCTGCACCGAGCACCACTACAAGGTGACAAAAAGTCCCTTGGGGGGTACTCCCCCCCAAGGTCCTTGCCTTCTCCCGCTGCCTCCAATGGCTTAGACGTGGCTTTTCAGCCCGTCTACTTAGCTTTTTATTGGACATAGGACATTCTCTTGGTCTTTGTCCTCTAAAAACCTGAGGTTATAGCCAAGCCAAGTGAATCAAGAGCATCCTCTGTTCTCATCTGCATGGATGATGGCGAAGCCCATACATGGCTTGCGACTGTCAATTTGAACGAGTCCCCCACAATCTCCTGAAAAGTTAGATCCTCCTTTTCTTGCTTTTCATTGTAGTTTGTATTTTTCTAAAGAGACAAAAAAATCACAACTCTTGTCTTTCATTATTGATAAGAATTGTAAATCGGCTATAAACGCCAAAATCGGCTATAAATGCCAAAATCGGCTATAAACGCCACAAAATCGGCTATAAATGCCAAACAAAATCGCCTTTCACGGCAAACCAAGAAATGTCTCTTTTCTTAAATATTTGTGCAATGGAAAACTTGAAAGAAGTTGATTTCCTTTTTACTTGCGAAGGTTGATCTCCGGATTACCACTCGCAATTCCATGTAAAATAGAAAATCTGGCACACCCACACAAAGAAATGTTGATGCACGCTTCAGCCCCCCGGGCGCGAAAGGGTCGGACCCGACGGACTCCCACTTCCGCCGACCCCGGTAGCACCCTCGGCGGGAGCGCGTTCCATCAGGCAGAAGCGTGTTCCATCAAGCTGGCACACCCGGTGGGACTCGTTCATTTGAGAACATGGTGCTCGGAAATGAAATATTTGCATATCATACTTTTTGCTCTATGCTTATACTTCTTTTCCGGATTCCTTGGCTACTTTCTAGCTGGTAGCCTATGTTGGATTTGCATCCTAAAAAAAAATGAGATGGGATTTTTTGGAAATTTCTATTTCTTTGAGTTTGTTTCCACTCTTTCTCTTTTCAAAAAAAAAACAAAAAAAATAAAAAAAAATCAGTTTTCTTAGTTTGAATTCAAAATTGAGAAACTTTGATCCTATCCTATCGTTCTTTGGTGCTTACAGAAATGTTGAGCCCGTTCGACTAAGGTTTTGGGCCATCGTTTCTCTTCGATGAGTTCATTAGAGATTTCAAAAAAAAAATTAATAAAAAAATCAAAAAAATCAATTTCTCGTTTTGGATTCAAAATTGAGAAACTTTGATCCTTTCTCTTCTGGGCATGTGTGCTCGCGGAAATCGTTGAGCCCGTGTTCGGATCGGGGATTAGGCCATCGTTTCTCTTCGATGAGTCTGTCAGGGATCTAAAAAAAGATTTAAATAAATAAATAAAAAGACATAGACCACTAAGGTTAAACCAATTGTGTTCTTTGATCACGATTGATTCAAGAAAAGCCTTGTCCAGAGTGTGGAGACAGCTTGATTGTTCTAGGCAAGGGTCCTCCAAACGGGTTCATTAAGTAATCCTACCCTTACCTGGGGGCAATTCTATCAATTGAGGTTTCATAAGACCGGGTTAGGAGGCCTATGTGTACTCTCTCGTCTTTAAAAACCTTCAAAAAAAAAATATAAAAATAAAAAAAAATCTTCAAAAAAAATAAAAATAAATAATCTTAAAAAAAATATTTAAAAAAAAAATAAAATAAATAAAATAAAAAAAATCATTTCAAAAAAAAAATCTTCAAAAATTCGTCACTTTTGATTTCAGATCTAAGAAATTTTGGTTTCTTCTTTTCTGAGCACTGGCGCTCGCGGAAATCGCCGAGACCGAGTTCAGATTGGAATACCATTTGCTCTCCTTGATGGAACCAATCTTGACATTTCAAAAAAAAAAAAAAAAAAACTCGTCACTTTTGGATTCAGATTCGAGAAATTGTGGTCTCTTTCCTTCTGAGTACTGGCGCTCGCGGAAATCGTTGAGCCCGTATTTGAGTCGGAATGCCACCTGCTCTCTTTGACGAATCCATTTCTGACCTTTCAAAATAGAGAATCCCATCTCATGGATGCGATTTCCAACATTTGTGCCTAGCAATACTGGTACGCCCTTTCAGGGTCTACTGTATTTGCGACCGGCGCATTTGTAACTCCAACCTTATATTTGTCTTACTTCGAGCAAGCCCTGCTTCTCGATAAGTCGAATTTAGGTTTACAATTGCTTCTAGCAGTCACTGGAACGCTCATTCTGGGCTCACCATACTTGCTACCAGAACAATTGTACCCTCTATGGCTTTTTGCCTTCTTCATATTGCTTGGGTCATGTCCCTTGAGCGATTTGAAAAGACAAAATCATAGAATTCCCCATTTATGATCATCATATTCTTGTGATTACTAATGGATGTGGTCTTGTTTCAGAAATTTTGAAACTAACAATGGCAGCTTCACTGATCATCACCTTCGATGAGAACAAGCACCAACTCATGCTTCAACAAAAGCAAAGCGCGCGCACTCATAAGCGCCTTGTCAGCTGCCGAAGCGTCAACTCCCTCGGCAACTCTCCGAACTCCGGGTCGACCTCGACTCCCTGGACTATCTTCTTTGGGACACTGGGACCATTCCCACTTCCCGAAGAACAAGCTGCGCCTGCTAAAAAGCAGAAGATCGCCTCTCAACGTGTCACTCCTGTGACACCAAAGGCGAGCGCCCAAAAGCCCGAAGCCCGCGGCACCCCCGCGAAGCCTCGATCCACAAACAACCAGACCTATCCCAAGACTTGGTCTCCAAGACCTTCACCAAAACAAAGAAGGTCTCAAACATCCACCAAGCCAGCATACCTGGCCCCACTCAAGGAGAACCAGTTCTACCATCTTGCCTACATGAAAGAGGAGAGACCTATCTCCAACCTGACTCCCAAGTCAACCCAGCATGAGCCGGCTTGTTCCTACAGGCCCAAAATCAGATCATGCATCACCAGGCCTCTACAAGCACCTGCTAAGGCCTACACTCCTTCGGTTCGACCCTTTATCTCTACAGGGGCCGAACTTGAAAAATTCAAAGCTTCACTGCATCAGGCAAAGGACCGGGTCCGCATCCTGTCCTTGCCCAATTACAAAGAAGACAAGCTCGGCTGCTGCGCCCGAGGGAGTACATCCTTCATTGTTAAAGCCCAGCCAGAGCTGACTGAAGCTCAAATCGCTCGTCGAGCACGCCGCCGTGCGTCATATCGACAAAAGAGACTAGAGAAGCAACGGACCCAGCCTCCTACACTTCAAGTCTCCCATAAATGGGTCGAAAAAGAAAGACCCAACCAAGTTGCTGCCGTCCATATGGTTGGAAAAACCAGAAGACGCCAAAAGTCAACATCAAAAATCCATGTCCGACGTCCGGTGACCCGTAGCGTCACCAGTACACGAAGACATCCCGAAGAATCTCCTGCCCCTTCAAGCCAAGGATGGGAGAGTAATCCTTCATCAAGCTCGTCATAAAAAAGAATGAGCCCCAGCTCAGTCACCAGAACGGTTTCTTCGTTTGAATCCCGAGGAATGAACGTCCTGGTTACAAATTCTGAGCCACCACCTCAGAATACACCTCAAGATGATGCGCTCACACGCATCCAGCAGTTGGAACAAGGCCAGCAGAGGATTGAAACTCTGATGGAAAACCTTCTCCTTGTTGTCCAAAATCAGGTGAACAATGAGCCTCCTCCGAATCATCGCAATAACGAGGAGAACCGTGAAGAAAATGAGACACGCGCCCTTACCAAAAAGGACGTAGACAATATCCTCGCCAAAGCAAAAGAAGAGGATATACTCAAGGAGCATGGGATCAAGCCACCATATCCTTTATGGATGGACTCGGTCCCATTCCCCACAAAATTCAAACATCCTACTCTCCAAACATATACGGGGAAAGGATCAGCCAGACAGCACGTCATCCACTTCAAGATCTTGACGGGAGCTATCGCGGATCAAGATGCACTCAAGATTCTCCTCTTTGCAAGTACCCTAAAAGGTACGGCCTTCGATTGGTACTCCACTCTGCCGGAGAACTCCATCCAGAACTGGGCTATGCTGGAGACACGCTTCCTGACCCACTTCCAAGGTGAGGATCATCCTGTTACTATGGCTCAACTCTGCAGCCTAAAACAAGGGGAGAATGAGTCAACATACGACTTCATTCACAAGTGGAAAGCAATGGCATACAAATGCTCAGATGTATTGCCACAAGCGTCGCTAGTCGACATCTGCCGAAACAACATGAGAGCTAGAATCCGCTCCATGATCATCGGCAACAAATCAAAAAACCTGGGAGAACTCCTGGAAGCTTCTATGGAAGCTGAAACGGTGATTAAAGACCTCAACAGTCAGAAGTCATCAAGAAAAGAGCCAACCGCCATTGTAACCTCTAAACCAAAGAAAAAAGAGGTCCTCAATGTACAAACCAAGTCAGCTCCTCAGCAACCAAAGAAAGCTGAAAACAAAGCTGCAGGTAAGAGACCTGAACTCTCTGATGCCTTCAAAGAGCGAGTAGAAAAGAAATACCCGTTCGATGAAGATGTTGACGAAATCTTCGGGGCTCTCGTGGCAAACGGCAAGCTCACCTTGCCTGAACCCAAAAGACCGGGCGATGTTGGCAAAACCAACGATCCTCGGTACTGTCCATACCACTAGATGGGCTTGCATCCTCTCAATCAATGCTTTGTTGTGAGAGAGAAGATAAACGAGATGTGGAAAAATGGAGTCATCACCTTTGACAAAAACTATGGGACTGCCTCCGTCAACATGGTGTCATGTGGACAAACACCAAAATCACCGAAGAAGAAGATCACTACTTCCTTCATGGTGATAAACAAAATTCAAGCGTTCGAAGTGTTGGTTCCTTACCCGACACCAGACGGACAACCCATATGGGTACATCCCGATCTCCTGGAAGATGAAAACTGGGAGATCGTAAAAACAAAGCCGACAGCTCAACAGCGAAGGCAGGCTAGGAAACATCTCCTCAGGCTCAAACGGCAAGAGAAGACCTAGCCAAAACAAGAAGTCCATGAAAAGGCAGAGGCCTCCTCTACCACTTCACTCGGGGCAACAGAAACGTCCCTTCCAGAGACTTCAAAGGCGGTAAGAAACTTCACTCTCAGTGATTTCATGCCACCTCGATTCAAAAAAGAAGCTATGCAGGGGGCATCATACTCTTGCAACTCGGTAGTTGGATTCTCCATTGATGGATACGAGTCCAGCGACACCGACGATGGATTCGAGCCCAACTACACCGGCGAGTGGGAGGAATCTCTTGAAACAGGAGAGTATCTCTCCGACGAAGAATGGGTTCCTGAAACTCACCTTATGCCAGTAATCTGATATAACCCCTTACAGCCACAAGGATCCTGGTCTAATGACGAGGAAGACCAAGAGGCTGTACAAGAAAATGCTGTTGAGCCAGCACCCGTCGTTTCTCCAGTGGAAATCAACCATGTTGAGCCACAAAGAGCAGACGAAGAAGAAGATTTGGCTCCCATGCCTGATCTTGAAGAATATGCGAGGATCTTGCAGCATCTCGCTCTAGAACAAGAGCAAGACCGCGTCAACGAGATTCCTCACAATCCAGAGCCGAGAGTCCCTGAAGCCCACCAGGTACCTCCTCCCTCAACTCCTGAAAATGGAGAAAATTGCTGGGTAGACGATCCTCTTACATCTGAGGATGAGTTTGACTCCGAGCAGACAACGTCTCCTTTAAGAGCTGCCTGTAATGTGATAATTCGGGATTATAGCTCTTCCGATGCATCATCCAATGAGATCACTTACACACCGGCGACACCTAGCACCATATCTTCTGGGGCTACCTCGTCTCACGTGACTTTCACAGAGATGACACCCTCTCAGGCTTCGTCCCCTGAGACTGTGACTTCAGAACTCACGCTCTTCCCGACTCATCATCATGAAGAAAACCCAACTTGGGATGATGGATGGGTCAACGAAGAAGAAAAGCTGCTGGATGTTGTTCAGGACTCGCTCCTGGAAAATGCTCCATGCAACACAATCACTGAGGATGGCAATTCTGCTGCAGACGGATCCTCAGTAAATGAGAAACGACAGCCTCTTTATCCTGAGGACAATCTTCCAAGCGAAGACCCTTCTCAAGAAGCTCTCGAAGTTGGTAGAGGCACCCGCTCGGGCCGAGACTACCACAAAAATTACAACCAATCTTCCTTTACTTATGTAAATCCTTCGGAAAAAGATGTTGTAAGCGCCCCCAGTGGCAACAATGATGAACATGCAGGCCCTAAGGAGGCTTTCAAGTATGATTTGATCGAGCACTTCAAACACATACCTGCACGACTGCACATCCTGGATTTATTACGAATGTCTTCACGCACTCGTGATAATCTCATCTCAGAATTACAAAAACTGAATGAGGATGTCGACAAACATGCCCCGCAAGTCCTCCAAATTGAAATGGACTACCGGGTCAAAAACTCTGAAACTTCCTCAAAGGGAGAAAAGAAAACTGAGGGATCATGCATTGAATGCCTCTCGGTGCAAAAAGCAGCCAGTGCAACCATCGCCTTCACAAAGGACGACCTCCTACTTGGCGAAGCAAGGCACAACCGACCCCTGTACTTCACAGGGTACATCAAGGAAATGCCTATACACAGAGTTCAGGTCGACCCAGGTTCTGCACTCAACCTCATCTCCACTTCGGCTCTCGAAGAGTTGGGCATCCCACCCAGCAAGCTAAGCCACACATCTGTATCTATCTTTGGATATGATGGGAGTACTCAAAGGCCTATCGGAAATATCAGGTTCAAATTGCAGATCGGTGATCTTATCTCTGAAGTCACTGTGTATGCAATAAAAACCCCTTCATGCTACAACATCCTTCCCGGACGCCCCTGGATACACGAGAATGGTGTTGTCCCTTCAACTCTACATCAATGCATCAAGTTCGTCGGCGACGACGGCATGGTACATCGAGTGTTTACGGACATAAGACCCTTCAAAGGTAAAGAAGTCCACTTCGCAGACTCCCAAATGTATGAAGGCGAAAAGAAGAAAAAGAGGAAATAACACCCTTTGCTGAAAATCTCCAGAAAGATAAAGGCAAGGCTCCTCAAAAATCACCGGAAGAAAACAAACACTCCGGTAAATCCGAAGAGAGCAGTCAACCTCCCTTCATCATCTCCCTCAAATCTTCAAAACCTTTGGTCATCACAACCAGAGTGAAGAAGGCAAAGCAAAAGCCTGGGGGCAAATTTGTTGTCTCTTTCGTGTCTATCAAGCAAGACACGGATTCGGACTCAGAGTGAGAAGACGACACCTCGTCAACCCAAGCAGACACTCAACAAGTTCAGCCTGCTCTCACTCCGATGAAGACACCTGCAGACGTAGAAGATCCTACGTATGCTTCCTTTGTTGTTCCGGCAACATCACCAAAGAAAAGGCCGATCTTCTTCCATAGATCGGACGCTTCTTCATCAAACTCCATACTGGAACCTTTCTAAAATGAAGGTATGCCTCAGCTATCTCTATATAGTCCTGTGGCACAAGCAATTATGAAGAAAATGGGCTATGACGCTCAAAACCCAGTCGGTTTGGGAGAAAGACGCGGTATTCTCACGCCATTGGGTCCCGCCTTGACCAAAAGCCAGCTGGAAAATTGGAGACTCTACGGTCATGTAGAAAAGTCTTCATATGGGTTAGGGTATGATCCCGACACTCCTCTGAGACAGTTGACACAAAAGCTTAAAAGTCGTTTTACCGACCAAGCCTCAACATCTCAAGTCCATGAAGACATCGATCTCCCTGGATATCTCTTTAAAGAATTACCTAACAAAGATCCAGGAAGCTCATCCAATTGGTACGATTTCTCTGATGATAAAGAGGAATCGTCCGATAATACAGACTTGTGCTATTCTGACCCAGAAGAGCCCTCGTCTCCAAAAGAAGTACCTTACTTCGACCCAGTTTCAACAGGCGATTGGGACCATCTCATAGAAAGCCTTGACAAGATCACCAATCAAGAAGACCCGTGGAAAGGAACAAACCCTCGGTCTACAAGTGCCCTTGGAATCCCAGAAGGTTTCGTTGAGCTGGAAGCCTCCGAAAATATTGTGGAGGAACCACCTTCGAACCTTCTAACAGAAGATCCTGTTGAAAAGATAGACTTGGGAACACCAGATAACCCACGTCCTGTATTCATAAGCAAGAATATAAAGGATAATGAGTTACCCGAGTATATCGCTTTTCTTCGTGAGTTCGTTGATTGCTTTGCATGGTCCTACGCTGAAATGCCTGGTTTAGACCCCAAAGTAGCAGTCCACAAACTCAATCTTCAAGAAGACATCAAGCCTGTCAAACAAGGCCAAAGAAGATTCCGTCCCGATGTGATGGATAAAATTGAACAAGAAGTTCAAAAGCTCAAAAGCGTCGGCTTCATCCGTGAGGAACAACATCCAGAATGGTTGGCCAACATTGTCCCCGTGATAAAGAAAACCGGGCAGATCAGGGTCTGTATTGACTATAGAGACCTGAATGGCGCTTGCCCTAACGATGAATTCCCGCTCCCCATACCGGAGGTGATGATTGACAATACCTGCGGATTCGAGCGAATGACATTCATGGATGGCTTCTCTGGTTACAATCAGATAAAGATGCATCCCGAGGATGAAAAACACACATCATTTCGGACTCCATTTGGCGTATATTGTTATACTGTCATGCCATTTGGTCTGAAAAATGCTGGTGCTACATATCAGAGGGCTATGATGAAAATATTCCAAGATATGCAACACAAGACGGTCGAATGTTACGTTGATGACCTCGCCGTCAAAAGCAGAAGAAAAGAAGACCATCTCAAAGATCTTCGGGAAGTCTTCCTCCGACTTCGCAAACACAAACTGCGAATGAATCCTCTAAAATGCTTCTTCGGCGTCTCGTCAGGTAAGTTTCTCAGATTCCTTGTTCGGAAAGCTGGAATAGAGCTTGACCCCATAAAAGTCAAGGCTATTCTAGAAATGCCCTCTCCAAGAACCTTGAGAGAATTAAAAGGGCTCCAAGGGAGATTGGCCTACATCAGACGGTTCATCTCCAATCTTTCGGGGAAATGCCGTCCATTCTCTCGATTGATGAAAAAGGGTGTAGACTTTGTCTGGGATGCCGACTGTGAAGCCGCATTTTAAGATATCAAGTCATACCTAACCAAACCTCCAGTGTTAGCTACTCCTACCACTGGGAAACCATTCATCTTGTACACAAGAGCCCTTGATCACTCTCTGGGTGCTCTGCTTGCACAAAAAAATGATGGAAGAAAAGAAGCTGCTCTATACTACCTCAGCCGCATACTAGTAGGTGCAGAGCATCGTTACTCTCCAGTCGAAAAAGAATGCCTTGTAGTGATGTTCGCCGTACAAAAGCTACGTCACTATCTGCTTTCCAACAAAGTCTACCTGGTCTCGAGGATCAACCTCTTGAAGGTCCTTGTCACAAAGGCAGGTTCTCTCAATGCCCGACTGGCAAAATGGTCCATCCTCTTGTCACAATTTGATATTAGGTATGTACCACAAAACGCAATCAAAGGCCAAGCTCTAGCAGACTTTGTCGCAGAGCATCCATTGCCTAAAGATTCTCCACTCAGAGATGATCTCCCAGACGAACCTGTCTACAACGTGGAGACTTCCTCACCAAATGCCTCCTGGGACATGTACTTTGACGCTGCAACCAGGACAAATGAAAAAAGAAAGCTGATCTCGGGAGTTGGCATCCTCTTTGTTAGCCCTGACAAATACATGATTCCACACGCTTTCTCGATACTGGAACCATGCACAAACAATGCAGCTGAATACCAAGCTCTGATCCTAGGATTGGAACTCGCCATCGAATCCGGTATCACTATGCTGGAAGTCTTTGGAGACTCTCAACTGATCGTCAACCAGATGAATCAGATATATGAAGTCAGGAAGCCCGATCTGCTGCCTTATTACAACAAGGCACAATCGCTTCTGCAAAAGTTTGACATCTGTTACATCACCCACATTCGTAGAGGTGAAAACATCCGTGCAGATGGCCTGGCCGGACTTGCCGCATCAATGGCGATCCAAGAAGGGGAAAACATGCAAATCACAGTGTGCGAGAGAAGGATCCTCCCTCCTCTTAACACACACCAAGCAGTTGCTGAATGCCACCGAGTGGTTGGAAGTCGGATCTCTATCCTTCAACCTTCAATCGGTGACTGGAGGGATCCGTTCATTGATTACACTATGTTCGGAATCCTACCTGAAGATCCAAAAGAACGGGTAAGCATCCAAAGGCGAGCCCCAAACTTTCATTTGGATATTCCTTCAAAAATCCTCTACAGGAAATCCTTCAACGGAGTACTTCTACGCTACTTGTCACAACAAGAGGCCGAAGAAACACTTAAAGAAGTTCATGCTGGTCTTTGTGGAGCCCATCAGGCAAGTCCTAAGCTCTATGATCAGATAAAAAGGTTAGGTTACTATTGGCCTACCATGGTAGCTGATGCAATGCAATTTGCCAAACGCTGCCAGCTATGCCAAGTTCACGGAGATTACATTCACATGCCTCCGGAATGGCTACACCCTACAGCAATCTCGTGGCCTTTCGAAGCCTGGGGTATAGACATCATAGGTCCTATTTCTCCCCCTTCAAGCAAAGGTCATCGCTTCATCTTCGCCGCAACGGATTATTTTTCCAAGTGGTCAGAAGCATTTGCGTTCAACGAAATGAAGACTTCATCAGTCCTTCAATTCCTACGCACAAACATCATTTGTCGTTTCGGCATACCTAAAAGATTCGTCCATGATAACGGACCACAATTCCGCGATCATCGATTCTACAGGTTCTGCGACAAATACAAAATTCAAAGCTGTCCTTCGACTCCATACAATCCGGCTACAAACGGATTAGCAGAAGCCTTCAACAAGACACTCTGCAAAATCCTCAAGAAAATGGTCTCTAGTCACAAAAGAGACTGGAGCGACAAGATGTCTGAAGCCTTGTGGGCCTATCAAACCACCGTTCGAGGACCAACCCATTGCACACCATTCTCCTTGGTCTATGGATGCGAAGCTGTCGTGCCCCTAGAGGTACAAATTCCTTCTCTGAGGGTATCTCTACAAAATGACATGACTCAGGAAAGCAATGTCAAATTGCGACTCCATGAGCTGGACAATCTCGACGAGAGATGGCTCGAAGCTCGACAAAGCATTGAACTTTACCAAGCACGCATGGCAGGATCTTTTGACAAAAAGGTCAGGCAACGCGCCTACAAAAAGGGTGACTTGGTTCTTGCGGTAAAAAGACCAATGGTCTTCGCTCACAAGTCCAAAGGCAAGTTTGAGCCAAAATGGGAGGGACCCTACGTCATCGACAAGGTCTTCTCCAACGGCGCATATGCCCTCCTAAACATGGAAGGCGACAGGTGTATGCTGCCCATCAATGGCAAGTTCTTAAAGCGGTACTACCCTTGAAGACTTACCCAACTGGGTAAGAGCAATGCCTGTATGGCCAAAACCTGTTCTCAGGTACTCGCTCGTCAAACCCACTCTCTTTAGAATTTTCATATCAAATGTCAACATTTCTAGAGATTCAAAAAACAATGCTTACTTTTATCGTTTCATTGTTCAAAAACAAAAAAAATCTAAGTTTAGGAGCCTCTCCCTGACTTGACCAAAACTTTCGATCCTTGAACCAAAATTCATGGTTTGAAACAAAAATCCGGATTCAGGGATTTCCACCCTAGTCCACCTTACCTTTTACCGCCAAATGGTTTTAGGTCAAAATTTACGACCCTCGTGTCTTTAAACAAAAAAAAAATGGTTTTTCAAAAACCGCGGGGAAGTGACACTTAGTCGATACTCGCAAAACTCAAAAAATCGGAAGGATGCGAACCCCATTCGATACTTCCAAAACCTCTAAAATCGTGGAGACACAACATTTCAGTTGATATCCACAACCCAAATTTCAAAGGTTCGGGAAAACCTAAAATCGTGGAGACACAACATATCAGTTGATATCCACAACCCAAATTTCAAAAAAGGGGTTCGAAAAAACCTAAAACCGTGGAGACGCAACATATCAGTTGATATCCACAACCCAAAGGTTCGAGAAAACCACCAATTTCAAAAAATCGTGGGGAAACGACATCAAGTCAGTACCCGCAAAACCAAATTTTGAAAAAAGCAAGGATGCGACATTCCATCGATACTTGCACCGAAATCCGTGAGGAGGCGAAATTCCATCGATACTCGCAACCGAATGAGCAAGGATGCGACATTCCATCGATACTTGCAAGACCATTCAGCAGGGAGGCGACTCTTAGTCGATACTTGCATTTTTGAAAACCAAAAACCTGGCTCTTTTGCCAAAACCTGCTATCAATGCCACCAAATCGGCTATAAATGCCACAAAAAAAAAAAAAACCTGACTCTCATGTCAAAACCGGCTATAAATGCCACAAACCGGCTATCAATTCCACAAAAAATTGGCTTTCACGCCGACAAACCAAAACTTGGCTTTCAAAAAATCCGGCTATCAATGCCATCAAACCGGCTATAAATTCCACAAATTGGCTATCAATGCCACCAAACTGGCTGTAAATGCCACAAAAACAATTCCCCTACCAAAACAATCATTTGACAAAAGATTTTCACAAAATGACAAAGCTTTTGATCAAATCCCATTTAGCAATTGCTTTCATCACAAAAAGATTTGAGTGAGCGTAGGGAAAACAAAAAAAAAAAAAAAGTAACTTTTGTAGAATGAGTACTTGCAAAGAGTACCAAAAATACATGTGGTACAAAAAAAAAAAGAGTGTTCACAAGCACTACACAAAAAAAAGAGTACCAAAAAATATACATGTGGTACCAAAAAAAAAAAAAGAAGAATGGTTTCTGCTACAAAAAATCAGGAGCTCAGCCAAAAATGGTCTCCAGCCAAAGCTTCAGCTCCTCAAGCAAACTTTTGGCCTCAGCCGTCAGAGTTTCCAAGGCACGCTTCTTCAGGAACTTGCCATGAGATGCTGGCGAATGTCGTAACCCTTCTTTTACACCGGGAAGCTTTTCCCCAGCAGTTTGCCATTGTTCGTTTTCTAGAGTCCTCCTCTCGAGAACTTGACCGGCATCTGCAACCCTGCGAATCAGAGCACTCTCCCTGTCACGAGCCTCTGTTATAGCAGCCCACTTGGCAGCGACTTGCGCCTTCAAATGCTCAAGACGTTTCCTGGCCTACTCAACTTCCCTATCAAGGACGTTAAGGTCATGCCTCAATCCGATGATGGCTAGCTTTGCCAAGTTCTTCTCCCGAACTAGCTGCTTCTTGCTTTGTGTAGCCTCATTCAGGTCAGACTTAGCCTTATCAGCAGGGTGCAAGAACATCTCCTTGAAGAATTGGTCGTCAGGGAAATCCATGGTCTCAAACCACTTGTCACCCAGTGCAATGATCCTATCAACGATCGCCCTGGCACCTGTGACATCCAGACCAACCTCTTCGGTATCAGTGAGAATCTCTTGTACATGTGGGATCATGCCAAATCCGGCATCCAGGTGTCCAGAAAAGAGAGTCTCGATCCAAGAACTCAAAACCCGAGCCAGCACCTTCTTCGCAAATTGAAGATATGAACTGGATGAAGATTCACCCTTCTCCGTTGATCGGCTGCTCATGTTATGTCCCATTGGAAGAGTAACAAAAGAACTCTTTCCACTTGGAGCCACTGGAGAAGGAATCTCAGCACGAGGTATCTCCTCTATCGCGTCAGAACTGGTTGTAGGAGTCTCTACCTCCGGATCGACCTCTGGCATCCCTTGCTCTGGTTCTGAAGAAAGCGATGGACTCTCTTCTGTCACTTCAAAACCTGCAAATGAAACACAAAAAGGTATGAATATGATCCTGTTAAAAAAAAATCATCAGGGTCATCACTACAAAGTACCTTCTTCGACGACTGGCGGAACACTCTCTTCCTCCATGAACTCATCGGAAGCATCATCAACATTTGCGTCCATTGATGGTTCAAAGTCATCGGAATCCTGTGCCAAGTCAGCTGACAAGAAAAATGTTAGCAAATCAAGTCGTAGGCAAAAAAAAAAAAAAAAGAGAAAGCGAAAGAAGTTATACCAATTGGAGATTCTGGAATCATTCCAGAGTCCCTCGGTTCTTCTTCAGATGCCATAACCGGCTCCATCACCGCCTCATCGGTCGGAACCTCAGGCATCGCCAAGTCTTCATCCTCTGCTAAAAAAAAAAAAGCAGCAGCAGGGTGAGAAAACAAATCAGAACATGGAAAGCCCCATGAAAGAAGCAGAAAAAGAAAAAGGAAGAATCATACCTTCACCGATGGTCTCTTCTTCCCGAATCCTCTTCTCCGGAGGTTCGTCAGCTTCCCCTGGCACCTCCTCATTGACGGTGAGAGGGACTTCCACATCAGGAGAGTCTTCGTCCCGCCCCGTGTGACGCTGATTCCTCTTCCTCTTACTTCTGTGGGCTCGCTTCCTAGAAGATCCTGCCCCACTGTCATAGTCAGGTCTCCCACTTGGCTCCTCACTGGATGGTCTGCTCTTGCCAGTAGACTCCACGGAAGCTCGCCTCTGTGCCGCTTGCATCCAAGCGTCGAGCTCAGCTTCCTCCTGTTCTAGCTGCTCCAAAGCCTCATCAGGTACTTCCCGAACAGCTTCAGAACCAATGACGCCCTGGTCACCGAGAAAGCCTATCTTGTGCTTCTCTCCAGAAAGGAAGGCCCAAACTTCCTCTCCCCGGACGCCATCCGACTTTCCAGTACCTTTCCCCGAAGACAGCTTTACCTCAAGTTCCTTCTTGGAAAGCCCCCGATATGCCAAAAAGCTCTCCGCGAACCACTTCGTGAAGCCGGCAATTCGGAAAGTCGACAGCTCAGGATAAGAAATCGTGGCAGTAGTGTCTTCAGCACTATAAAAAGCCCATGTATTTCTGCCATCCTGCAAACCTCCAAAACGCTTCACCATACTCGAAGGCGCTCCAACAACGCCTTGAGAGAAGCCCAACTGAAGTGCAAAGCGAGAAGGTACATACGGTTGGATGTCGACGAAAAGATGTCTACGGTACACCATCGTGCCAACTCGTATGCTGAAAAACCACTCCTTCTCTGCATTGGTCAAAGAGTAATGCCTTCCCGACCCTGCTCTGGTAGAGTCTCGGGAGGCACCAAAATCTAAAGCCTTCTTCCGCAACTCTGGAGAAAGCTTAACTAAAGACTGCCCCATCTTGACGTCCCTGAACCGTCGGATCCTCATGCGGGCAAACAAAAGTGATTCGGATACGGTTTTTCCCTTAGCCAATGGAATCATCAGAGGATCATCATCCTGTACAGCACCGGGCTGGTGGAAGCCAGGACAGTGGTACACAAACCACGAATAAAAGATATGGGCTGAAAATACCCTCTTCATAGGGAGCCCAAGCCGAACCAAAAAAGCAGCAGCCTGCAGTTCGGTACACAAGTAGGAGTAAAGAGCAGGCACCAAAGCAAGCCGCTCTCCAAACGCCATCTGACAAGCCGAAAAAATACAATGCGGCCTGATGTGTGTTCCATCTCCTCCAGCAAAAATAGCCTCACCTAGCCAATAAGTGAGGTAAACTGCAATTTCTCTCCGCAGTACAATGTCAGAACAAATTACATCTGTACCTGCGAAGAAGTCTTTCAACTCTTCTTGCATGGCGGAAGCCTTCTTCCGGTCCTCCAGGGTCACGCTGTCAGAAGACTCTTTGCTGTCAAAGAAGTTGAAGAATGAAGAGCCATAACTCTTCCAACTGCTGGACCTGACTTTCGAGCCCTCCTTCTCCTTCAAAAAATCATAGAAGGCGACGAGCTGAAAGTATAGGAGCCTGAACTCCTCTGACTGCTCCTCAAGGACGCTGTCAATCGGCATGAACTCCTCGTACAGTTTGCCAAGGGTGGGCAATCTAGTAATGGCGCTCAACTCCTTCAAGGAAAAACCAATCTCACCATTCGTTACAACGAAGGTATTGGTTTGTGGGAGAAATGATTCCAACATGGCCATGAAGGCCTCATCGGAAAAAGCCACGGTATCTCTGAAGGCACGGACCGCGTCAAAAATCCCGGCTTCCTTCAAAAGGGTGCCACCAATCAGCAGGATGCGATCAGTCCACGACTTCCAATCGGAGTCAACACTGAAACGGCCACGAAGTCGAAAAGGCTTCACCCAATTGCTGCCGTCACCGCTAAAAACGCCAAGGCCCACCGGTCCCAAATCGACCGATGGATAATCAGAGCCCTGATAGCCGCTGGCTGGCATCAACATGTCCATTTGGGCAGGCGACTTCTCTGCAAAACCGGAAGGTCCACCAACAAAAACCCCGGTCTTGATCACACTGGTCCTTTTCACCCAGCTCGGAGGATCTTCCCTCTTAGGGCACGTGGGAGAAAGGCTCAGGATCGAGATGGTCCGATCAAAAGACGACCGGGTAGAAATAGTTCTCTCTTCACCATCTGCTGTGTAAGAGAACTGAAAACATCTCCTTTGGTATGTCAAGTCGTCGGGGACTGCATCTCCAAAGAAGAAGGTAGGCTTGGGCAAAACCCTCAGATCGTCCATAACCCAAGGACGGTTGCTTACCATGATCTTATAATATTCCTCACTCTTGAGAGCGACCAGTTGTCGCCTCATCTCATCTCTGTTGAGAGAGTCGTACTCTTCCAAGTTTCTCTCAACATACTGGACCTTCTCCCAGGCCTGCTGAATGGTACATTAGAAGATCTGGCGGATCGACGAGGTACGCTTGTAGCAGGCTCTTTACCCTTGTTCGTTCTGGAGGAACCACCTGCAAAGGTTGGAAAAGAAAAAAAAAGATCATCATCAAAATGACAGGATTTCGCTAAAAGAAAATCTGGCGAAATTTTGGCATGGTTCCGGGGCAATTCCGAAGAAAAGGGAAATACCCCGAAAGAAATAGAAAGTTTGAAGATGGGCTCAACATCGCTGCGAGCTCCGAAACTCCAAACTTTCAAAACCTCAAAATCTCCGCAAAATCAAGAAGGGCTCAACATCGCTGCGAGCTCCAAATTCCCAACATTTGCAAAGATTTTCAGGTATGCTATCATGCTCTCAAATTCAATCTACAAAAAAGTACATGCATGAACATCTAGATTTGCATAAAAACGCATTATCATGATGAGCAAAAAAAAAAAAGAAACTTTCTCAAAAAAGAAGGGGGGAAAAAAAGAGAAGAAAGAAAACAGCAAAAAAAAAAAAAGAAGAAAAAAAAAAAAAGAAGAGGAAAGGGGCTGGCCCACCAGGCCGTGGCCCACAGGCCACGTGGCTGTACGGACCAGATCCGTATGGATCTGTCCGTACGGCCCACAATAAAAAAAAAAAAAGAAAACGTGCAAAAAGAAAAAGAGAAAGAAAGAAGCACGAGAAAAGAAAAACAGAAATCACGTGAAAAAAAAAGAAAATGTGGAAAAAGAAAAAAAAAAGAGAAGAAGAATAGAAAGAAAAGAAAAAGAAAAGAAAAAAAAAAAGAGAGAGAAACTTTCTTTTTTTTTACCATCCTATTCTCTACATGGAGTTTTCTTGAAAGAAAAAGAGAGAAAACTTACTTGAAGCCATTGATGGAGAAGAAGAAGGAAAAAGCTTGAAGATCCTTGAAGAAGAAGAACTCTTGGTCTTGGAGCTCTCTTGAGATTGTTGCAAAAGAAAGCAATAAGGGCAAGAGATCTAGCCTCCTCCTTGCTTTTATAGGAGAGAGCAAATTAAAGAAGGAAACAAAAAAAAAAGAAAGGTAAGTGCTACTAATTAGTAACCTTACCAAAAGAGAAGGAATTAGAAAGATTCTTTCCCAAAAAGAAAGATGTCTTTGAGAGATTTTCTCCCAAAATCAATCAATGAGAGATTCTCTCCAACAAAATAGGAGATTGAAGATTCTTTCCCAAAAAGAAAGATACCCTGAGATATTCTCTCCCAAATTAAGGGAATATGAGAGATTCTCTCCCATAAAGATATTTTTAGATATTCTCTATCCAAGTGAGATATCTTTAGATATTCTTTACAAATATGACACCATATGAGATCTAGGCCATCTCCAAAGCCTAAGGTCCCATGGGTTAGCCCATATGAGCCAGGTTTGACCACCTAGGCACTAAAAAAAAAAAGGGCTTTTAGTCAGGAAAAAAATCCCTCTTACCAAGAGCATACAAAAATGGTTCCATGCCTCTTTTGAGTTGATTGAACCATACAAAAAAAAATTTCCAAGCCCCATGAGCTTCCAAAGAATCAAACCATCCAGCCTCATATACCAAATT
The DNA here is from genome assembly GCA_028538565.1 of Umbellularia californica. Taxonomy (NCBI): domain Eukaryota; kingdom Viridiplantae; phylum Streptophyta; class Magnoliopsida; order Laurales; family Lauraceae; genus Umbellularia; species Umbellularia californica. Next base: position 42,752,792 of record JAPQWN010000008.1, read on the forward strand.
GAGCCAAAATCTTGAAATTGACATTCCACAAAAATCCAAACCACTCCAATGGACCCACACAGTCCCAAAGAGTGACCAAAAACCAAATCCTGGTCCCCTAACCTGCCACATACAGCTTGTTAGGTCACAAGACCAAAACCAAAAACCAAATCATGATCCCCCTACTTGCCACATACATCTTGTTGGGTCACAAGGTCAAAACCAAAACCCGACCCCCTAACCTGCCACATACATCTTGTTAGGTCACAAGGTCAAAAACAAAAACCTAAATCCACATCCCTGATGTCATCTTCAAAACTTTGCCTCGAGATGGTACTTGATTCCTTTGATTACCATAAAATTCCCCTGGAAGCTCAAAGGCTACTCTACCAAAGGAAAGATCGCTCAAAGACTCTTGGTCAAGACACAAGCTCTCCTTCAAAAATCTCTTCGAGGCACATCGACTACAAACGTCAAGCAACTCGTCGCTGTACCTCGAGGGGGCATTTGTTGACACCAAAAATGTCACTTTGCCTCTTCAACATCAAGAAAGCTGCATGAAGTCACAACCTGCCATAAATAGGCAATGCAACTTCTCCAAAAAATCAAATCTTATCAGAATCAAACAAAAACTGCAAGATCCTTCAAGACAGCCAAGGGAGGAGTACACAAGGAGTTTCGGGTCATTTCAGAATCATTTGGCCTAACTTCGCTTCTCCGACAGCTAAATTGGCGCTCCCGGCGGCGACATCATCGAAGACGTCAAAACTTCGATCAGAGCCTACGGATGACTCCAGCATGTCTCAATAGGGCTCCATGCCAAATTTCAAGTCAAACCGACAACGTTTGACCCTCCATCAATGCTCGAGCAGCAAAATCAAGCCTCCCGGCGGCGGGAACCACCGAAGCCTTCGCTCATCAAACCAAGTGCATGAGTGGCTTCAACATGCTTCCAAAAGGCTGCACGTCGAATTTCAGGTCATTCCGACAACGTTTGACCAGGTTTCGACGCTCCGAAAGAAAATCAAGCCTACCGGCGGCGGAGCTCCCCGGGACCATGGTTTCCAAGACAGAGCCTGTGGATCATCTCAAAATGACTCCAATAGGTTCCCTGTCAAATTTCAGGTCAATCGGACATCGTTTGACCGCACATCAACGCGCGGCATCTCCCTCGCGGCAAAATCAAGTCTACTGGCGACGGGACCCCAAACGGCTTCAAAACTCAAACAAAAGCCTATGGTTGGTCTTATTTATTGCTCAGGAGGCTCCACCTCAAATTTCAGGTCATTCCGACATCGTTTGACCAAGTTTCAGCTTCTGGCGGAAAATCAGCAGCTCTACGCGATAAAGTCTTCGGCTTTCCCGGAAAATTGGAAACTTTGCACTCTAAAAATGCAAGGATTCTCATCAGGTTTTCTACAGGGAAATCAAGCCAATAAATGAGAAGAAATGTCAGGAAAAATACAGAAGAAAACGACGACGAAAAAGACCGCAAAACGGACCAAAAAGGGGAGAAAAACCCCCAGGGTCGCAGCCCGCGACCATGGCCCATGGTCGCCGGCGACCATGGAAGTCCGGGTCACCGAATTTTTCGCCGGTGACCCGTTTTTTCCGTCCCTTTTCGCGTTTCGCGCACTTTGGCCCCTGTGGTTTCCTGAAAATGTGATTTTTAGTGCTTGAAATTGACTCATATCCGACGACATCTCAGATCCGCCGTCAAAAGCATAAAATCATCATTGATCGCTCCAAGATTGCCGACCGGTTGACCTAAAAAGTGCTCTTTCTGTCCGACCGATCGAGAAATCGACAAGGCAGATGTCACCGGCCCGCTACTAGCTATCAATGTCTGAAATTACACAGTCATCCGATGTCGATCAGCATGTAGATCCATCGGTGATCATCTCCAAAAGAATCCCAAAAGACGCGGCGCGGCCCGCTACTCTTCAACTGCTCGGCGACCATTTAATGCAGTTAATTGACTAGCTTTATTGCAGTCATTAATTCATTTCTTTGGACGGCCCAATCAGAAGCAAGTATCCAGGAGTTACAAATCAATTAAGTCATGGCATTCAAGCCATGAAACTCCTCCCATTATGGTAATTAAGTTGATTAAAAGCCCTTAATCTCCATCGGCCAATCAGATTCAAGGAAAAAGGAGTTACAAAATCAAGAAATAAATCTTGTAACTCCTCCCATTAAAGCCATTAAAGCCCATAAACTCTCCTAATGGCTACCAAGAGCCTATAAATAGGAGAGCTTTCCAAGAAGAAAGAGATCGGAGAAAAAAGAATCCAGAGCTCGTATCCAGAGAATCCCGAATTCCAGACAGACAGAGTCTAGAGAAAGAGAGAAAAATCTGCTGAAGTTCTGCACCGAGCACCACTGCAAGGTGACAAAAAGTCCCTTGGGGGGTACTCCCCCCCAAGGTCCTTGCCTTCTCCCGCTGCCTCTAATGGCTTAGACATGGCTTTTCAGCCCGTCTACTTAGCTTTTTATTGGACATAGGACCTCCTCTTGGTCTTTGTCCTCTAAAAATCTGAGGTTATAGCCAAGCCAAGCGAATCAAGAGCATCCTCTGTTCTCATCTGCATGGATGATGGCGAAGCCCATACATGGCTTGCGACCGTCAATCTGAACGAGTCCCCCACAATCTCCTGAAAAGTTAGATCCTCCTTTTCTTGCTTTTCATTGTAGTTTGTATTTTTCTAAAAGAGACAAAAATCACAACTCTTGTCTTTCATTATTGATGAGAATTGTAAATCGGCTATAAACGCCAAAATCGGCTATAAATGCCAAACAAAATCGCCTTTCACGGCAAACCAAGAAAATGTCTCTTTTCTTAAATATTTGTGCAATGGAAAACTTGAAAGAAGTTGATTTCCTTTTTACTTGCGAAGGTTGATCTCCGGATTACCACTTGCAATTCCAAGTAAAATAGAAAATCTGGCACACCCACACAAAGAAATGTTGATGCACACTTCAGCCCCCCGGGCGCGAAAGGGCCGGACCCGACGGACTCCCACGTCCGCCGACCCCGGTAGCACCCTCGGCAGGAGCGCGTTCCATCAGCTGTCCATGTCTACTAACGATCTCATTAACAAACAACTCTGCTAGGGGTAACATGTGCATCTTCTTTCCTGTCTTCATGGGGATGAAATGAGCTGACATGGTGAGTTTGTCCACAATAACCCATATTGCATCATTGCCTCTGCTAGTTCTCGATAGTCCCAAAATAAAATCCATGGTAATGTGCTCCCATTTCCATTCCGGGATCTCTAATGACTGTAGCAACCCTAGAGGCTTCTGATGCTCTACCTTTATCAGCTGACACGTCATACTGCAATCTCCCTCTTCATGTTGTTCCACCAAAATCTACCCTTCAAGTTCGGATACATCTTCATGCTGCCTAGGTGCATGGAATACTTCGTACTGTGAGCTTATGCCATGATGTCATTCCTCAAATCTTCGATGTTAGGTACACATAGGCTGTCTCGATAATAAAGAACTCCATCAACGATATGAAAATCAGGACGGTCTATTATATGCTCTGAAATCTTGGCCAACTCTGGATCTTGCAACTGACTCTCCTTGATCTTCTGAATAAACGAAGGCTCTGACACTGACATATTGGCAATTATAACACCTTCCTTCAGTTGCTGTAGGTCTATCCTCAACTCCTCAAATTGTTCAAAAATACAAGTGCCACTTAAATTTGCCAAGCCCACTGATTTTCTGCTCAAGGCATCGGCAACCACATTCACTTTCCCCGAGTGATACTTGATTGGAAAATCATAATCTTTGATATATTCCATCCATCTTCTCTACCTCATATTCAATTCCTTCTGAGATAACAGATATTGTAGGCTGCGGTGATCAGAATGGACCTCAAACTTCTCTCAATAGAGATATTATCTCCACATTTTCAACGCGAAGACAACCGCTACCAATTCAAGATCATGGGTTGCATAATTCTTCTCGTGATCTTTCAACTGTCGGGACCCATATGCAACAACTTTTCCTTCCAGCATCAATATACAACCAAGTCCAACATTCGAAGCATCGGTAAAAATGGTAAAACTGCCGTTTCCGGATGGTAAAGTAAGGACTGGTGCGGTGGTCAATCTCTTTTTCAGCTCTTGGAAACTGGCTTCACATTGATCTGTCCACACATAAGGTACATTCTTCCTTGTCAACTTCGTCAATGGTGCTGCAATCGATGAAAATCCTTGTACAAACCTCCGATAATACCCTGCCAATCCAAGAAAACTTCTGATTTCTGACACATTCTTCGGTTTTTCCCACTTCACTAATGCCTCAATCTTGGACGGGTCTACTGACAATCCTTCCTTGGAGATAATGTGCCCCAAAAAAGCAACTTGTTCGAGCCAAAATTCACACTTGTTAAGCTTTGCATACAGCTTGTTCTCTCTCAAAAGTTGCAATGCTATCCTCAGATGCTTTTCATGCTCTTCTTTGGTCTTGGAGTACACCAAAATATCATCGATGAACACCACTACAAACTGGTCTAGGTATTGCGCAAATATCTTGTTCATCAATGCCATGAACACTGCCGATGCATTAGTCAGTCCAAATGCATCACTAGGAACTCATAGTGGCCATATCTTGTCCGGAAAGCTATTTTCAACACATCTGATTCTCTGACTCTCAGCTGATGGTAACCAGATCTCAAATCAATCTTCGAGAAATACAAAGCACCTTGTAACTGATCAAACAGTTCATCTATTTTTGGCAATGGATATTTGTTCTTGATGGTCACTTGATTCAACCTTCGGTAGTCAATACACATTCTCATCGAACCATCTTTCTTTTGGACAAACAAAATCGGAGCTCCCCATGGCGAAATACTAGGTCTTACGAAACCGTTGTCCAACAACTCTTGTAATTGTATCTTAAGTTCTCCCAATTCCGCCGGAGCCATCCGATATTGTGCAATAAAAATCGGAGCGGTCCTCGGTAATAATTCGATAGTGAAATCAATTTCTCTTATGGGTGGTAATCCTAGAATCTCCTCTGGAAACGCATCCGGGAACTCCCAAACAATAGGGATCTCCTCCACCCCTTGGGACCGTTTATCCTCCGTGATAAACTCCAAATAGCCTTCACATCCACTTTTCAAAAGTCTATCAGCTTTCAATGCTGAGACAAACCCTGCACGAGGATTTCTCCTCTCTCCCTGGAACAACACCCCTGCTAGTGTCTCATCCAACTTGAATGTGAGGCTCTTATTGAAATAATCCATCGTGGCATGGTACCCTGCCAACCAATCCATCCCTAGGATGACATCAAAATCATTCATCTCCAATAGAATAAGATCTGCGAGTAACACAACCTCTCCTATCTGAACTGTACAACTAGGGTAATAAATAGTACACACAACTTGTTTTCCTACTGATGTAGCCACAGTCAAAATATACTCAAGTTCTCTACCATGCACATCAATCAATCTAGAAAATGCATGGGATATTAAAGAATGCGTAGAGCCAGGGTCAAACAATATCCTAGCTTTTATCCCACTAACAAGAAGTGTACCTTCCACAACATTGCCCGCTACCTCTGCATCAGCTTTATTGACTGCATATACTTGTCTCTGTTGTTGTGGCCTGATCGGAGCCTGCTGTTGTCTGCCTTGAGGGATATTTCTATTCTGTTGTGGGGGACGCTAATTCTGTCCTTGTTGACGGGCCTGTGGCCGCAGTTACTGGGGTCTATACTGTTACTACGGTGCCTGTTGCTGGAGTGGCCTTGCCTAATTTTGGACAACCATTGCATTCTGTAGTGGTGCTGGACGTGGTGCTCCTTGAGGCTGCTGATTTTGCCTATTCGGTCTTGGGCAATTCCTCATCTGATGGTCCATGGAGCCACACCTGAAGCACACTCCTGTGATGGTACGACACTGGGCACTCTCATGGTTCTTCCCACAATGAATACAAACTAGCTGCACATTCTGATCTCGTCTTTGCCTCTTGTTCTGTTGGTTCCTCTGTTGGTTGTTTTGTTGTTGAGGTTGCCCCTGTCCTTTACCTTGGATTCTAAGAATCTTGTGATGGAAGCTCTCAAATTTATAGGCTCTCTTTACAGCCTCCTCAAATGTGACGGGTGGCACTACTTCGATGGCATCCCTCTCAATGATAGGGTGAAGTCTTTCCAAGAACTTAACTATTTTCTTTTCCACCGTGTCCACCGACTCTGGAGCATATCGTGACAATCTCTCAAACTTGGTGAGGTACTCTAAGACTGTCATACTGCCTTGGACAAATTGTTGGAACTCCACTGCTTTCTGCCTCTTGACATGGGTTGGTACATAGTTGTCTCTAAATTGCCTCTTGAAGTTTGCCTAAGCCACTGCGTCTGCCATAGTCCTGTACTCCTCCTTCACTATCTTCCACCAAATGTATGCGAAGCTGGTGAAGAGTGATGCTGCAAGTTGTACTCTCTCACCTCTAGTACATCTGAAGACCTCAAAGATATTCTCTGTATGCTCTAGCCAATCATCTGCAGCCAAGGGGTCTTCTGTCCTCACAAAATCCTTCGGACCTCTCTTTCTAAACCGTTCAAATAAGGCATTTGGGTCATGCTCTCTTTGATTGATGACGATTGCAGGCTGAGTTTGAACCGGTTCTGGCCTTCTCTGTAACACCTCTAATAACTGCCTCTGCATTTCTGCTAATTCTCTGGCATGATCCTCATCCTTCTTAAGCATCTGTTCTTGTAATCTAGTTTGGTTTTCGTTGGCTTGACGTTGCTGATCAAGCATAGCCTGTATCATCTGTTGAAATTGGTCTGGCATTGTATTTTCAACTCTATCTTCTTTAACCGGCTCAGTATAATCACTGTTACTTGCGGTGGGATTGTCATTTACTGGTCGCTTATGAGGTGGCATGATGTTACAAAACAAGTTGTTAGCACATAATAATCAAATAAGGGTCACACATTGCTAACGCGATTCTAACTAATGAAAGATCTAACGAATCCTCGCCACATCCTTAGGATTTCTAGTTTCTTTTAATTGCTTGAAACACGTCCAGCTCTGATACCAGTCTGTCGCGACCCCTGACCGGGTTTACGGTCCAATCCGGGATTGGGACTAGGTAAGTGATGGATGATGAAGATATGGTTGGCATGGTTAGTGCCCAAGCGTACACGGGTTAATAGTGAACTTATAGTACCAGTGCACGTGATTTCCCACAGGTGTCCGCGGTGAGGATATCTCAACAACTGTGAATAATTTTGTTAAATGCGGAAGCATGTAGTAAATCAACATGTAATTCATTCCCATGATAATAAGATGTTAGTTTTATGGTCTCAATCTATTAGATGATGAATATTTTGATTAATTTCTTTATTTATCAATATATTCTTGCTTTCCTTTCATGAGATGAATGGTGATTTATTACTTATAAGACTACATAACTAATATGAATGACATAATGGTTCATGAGATGAACCGGTGTCCACAAGTATATTAGATGTAACACACGTGTATGGATGAGATCCATATACATGAGACATGTGTAGCAAATCTTATACTTAAATATCTTCACAACCAGTGATGAGATTGGACATCTCATACTGTCAAGGTTGCAGCACCTTGATTACTATGAGATAGTGTGATTTGTCTCGATCATCGGAATGAAAGATTCTGGATCATAATGCTGGTACATTGGATGTATTGAAGGACCATGAGAAGCACCTTAAGAATACTGTCTTTACTTTAAGGTCTGCTCTCATAATTCCCTAGCAATAGGCCCTCAATCCTGAGACATTAATGAACTCAAGTTTCTATATATTCATTTGCTTTGAGTCACCAATGAGTGAGGCCAATTGTAGGTCAACACCTCGATGATTTGGGTGAGTGGTAGTAGAGCTGTGAGAACATTCAATGGTCAAGATGGAATCTATCCTGATTATCCCCTTGTGCCAATTAATGGATTTATCATTGGTAAGTGCGCACCCATTCCGATTAAGAGTTAATTGGATAGGTACCAATCGATCATTATAATTAATTGGGGCTCAAGCATAATAAGATATGGATCTAATTTGGTGGACAGGTCCAATTGATCTGTGGATATAGATGGAGGGGCCTACTTGTGGTCATAGGGAAGTTTAGGGTCTTCTATGTAATTTATTCCTAAGACTGGAGTTCAATTGCATTTATATAGTGGAGTTATTTGCAATTAACTGTGGGCCCAGATTGCACATGAGATGTGGAGTCGCGTGTCCCAGTTGGAGCCAGCTTTCTAAGGAATCCCGAGTGGTCCCCACACTAGCCCAAGTATTGGATAGATACTAATTCTAGTAGAACTCTAGATGGAAAGGAATTAGAGAATTACTATTTCTATTTGAAGTGAGACTTCTAATAGTGGTAATAGTAAGCTACTAATTATTAATGGAAGTAGGACTTCTATTTTAATTAGAAAGAGAAGGTTACTAATTAATGGAAGTGAGACTTCTATGGGAATTAGTAATAGAGGAGTTGCAAGAATCTATAAAAGGGTAGCAACCCCCCTTTGGACGTCCCAAGCATTAGTGTGCATGAGTTGTGCAAGGCTAGCCCTCTCTCTCTTCTCCTCTCTTGTGCAAGTTGTTGCACATCTCTTCTAGTTCCTTTTCTAGTTGTTTTTCTAGTAGTTTTCTTTAGGATATCCCACCCATCTCCTTGAGAAAAGATATCTGATAAGGGACATAGTGTGGAAGACTATTGGGTATTGGAGATCTTGATTTGATTTGCGAAAGAGTTCGTCATCAAAGAAAGTAGCAACTTCTCCATTAGAGCACAACCGAGCTCCGAAGGTATAATCTACTTCTTTGCATGTTGTAGATTTATCTGAAGCTTTTATGTTGCTGATTCTATCTTCTACATAGATGTTTTTACTGATCTTGATATGTGAGATTGAGGGTTTGCATCATGGATTGGGTTTTTGGCCTTATGGATACTTGATCCCTGAGTCAAGTGGGTCAAAAATTTTGAAAATCTATCCACGAGGCCCACCCACTTCCAACATAAGACTGATTGCATTTGAATAACAAGTATTAGAATGAGCAATGATCAATAGCGTAACCCAAAAGTATTGTTAAAGTTTAAGCAAAATATTATTTACTTACATTCCCCAAAATTAAAGGCCAACAAAGGCCAATATAAACAAAACAATATCCACCAAAAGAAAAAATAGCCACAACCCCAAAATATGACGTCTCTTGAGGCAACCGGATGTTTAAACAACATCATTGGCATTACACTCAACTAACTGTTGCGGTTCTCCGACCTCCTCCTCGTGCTCCTGCTCGGGGTAACCAACAACGGGACCTGAGTACCAAAGAAATGGATCAGACACGACGGTCTGGCAGGTGGTTGAAAAGATATGACAATATAACAATAAATGAGCGTACCTTCAAAAGCATTTAAATCTATTTAGACAATAATCTTCATAAAAAGATGAATCATTTATTCAAACATGTATGCTGTGTAAAACGGGTAAAGGTACCAAGGAAACGGGAAACAAACAAGATGGCATCCACAAGAAGCTAAATCCTCTATCACCAAAGTGACAAGAGTATATCGGGGCGTTGACCTCAGTCACCGAAGTGAGGAAGTGCAACAAATTTTACATATATATATATATAATAATATGGGACGGGACCATGGTGGCAAACCGGGTATCGGGAACCACGGGAGCGAGCCGGGTATCGGGACAGGACCACGGTTAATAAACTGAGTATTGGGATCCAAACTGCAACTGGTGGGACGGGAGGGGGCCTTCCAAGTCGGTGGATCAAACCAACAAGGTCGTCCAAGCTTTGTGGTGCCAACTCATAGGTCATATGAAAGCAAATGGGACATGTAATAAACACATAAGGTGAAATCGTATAAACGGGCGAAATGGGGGTGCTCAAGGCACAAATGTCATTTCAATATCGGGTCATGCACATTGGGGTTAGCAAAATGCTATAAGTAGAGTTTCAGTGTTTCCGGGATTGATAAATCATAATTTATAAATTCGGGGCTGCATGTTGAAATTCGAGAATAATGGGGTGCAATAAACCTGTCGCAACCCCGAACTGGGTTTGGGGACCAATCCGGGATCGGGACTAATGTGAAGCAATAGAGGTATAAAAGAGATCATAGGTATGTTTGATGCCCAACGCACATGGGATAATAAAGAACACACATCACCCGTGCACGTGATTTCCCACAGGTGTCCGCGGTGAGGATATCTCAACGACATCATGAATACTTTGTTAAATTGCGGAAGCGTGTAGCAAATCAAGCAAGTAATTCATTTCCATGATAATAAGACTGATTGCATTTAAATAACAAGTATCAGAATGAGCAATATTCTATAGCGTAACCCAAAAGTACTATTAAAGTTGAACATATATCATTTAATTACAATTCCCAAAAATAGAGGCCAGCAAAGGCCAATATAGACAAAACAATATCCACCAAAATAACTATCCATAAACACCCCCCAAAATATTTTGCATCTCGACAACCGGATGTTTACATAACATCGTCGGTACGCCACTCAACTAGCCGTTGCGGTTCTCCGATCGCCTCCTCTGGCTCCTCCTCGGGATAACCGACAACGGGACCTGAGTATCAAAGCAAAGGGTCAAACACGACGGTCTGGTAGGTGGGTGACAAGATATAAACATTTGATAATAAAAACCTTTACCTTGGAAAACATATAAACCTGTTCAAACAATGACTTTCAAGAAGTAAATGAATCATTTAATTAAAACGCATATGCAGTCACAAAACATGTAAGGTAATCAAGGAAATCGAGAAACAATCAAGATGGCATCCACAAGAAGGTAAACCCTCTATCACCGAAGTGACAAGAGTATCGTGTGTTGACCTCTGTTAGACCCCGACCCAGACCAACTCGATTAGTACTAATTAAGTGAGCGATTAGTCTTAAGTGAGTCTTAGTACTAGTTGGGTTAGAATGTGATTAGACTTAGTCTGGATTATAGCTTGGGGATTTTGGGGACGTTTAGTATGAGTCAAACACGCTCAGGGACGCCCTGAGTACACGAGTAAGAATGGGTTCTTGTTCTAGATCTTTGCTATGGTTGTAATTTTTAATTACCTTGAATGGTTTTATTATTTTGACAACTTTCGTTTTTAACCTGCATGCATTTGAGGCCCAGAAAACCAAGTTTTGGCCCAATAAGGGTAAATCTGACTATTCATGCTAAATCTGGGCACACTTTTCGAAGTAGCAAAACTATGTCAAAATTATACTTTTCTGAAACTAGATTTTTCGACGATCGTTTTGTTCTCCTTCGTCGTTTCCATCCGGGGTCCACAAGACCATGTTTTAAGCATTTCAAAGTTCAGTTGTAAAGGGACCCACTTCTCAACCCATATAAATATTCTCCTATTCTCTCTCCTCCATTCTTTCTTCCCCATTTTTCCTGCAACAGTTTGCCCTAGAGTGGAGAAGAGAAGAAAGCTCTTCCTTGGTCTTTCTCCCTTGGAAATCATCTAGCAAGAAGGCTCTATTCTCCGATTCGACTCCACCATTCTCTTCCTCTCTTCTCAAGCTTCGATTGGTACATTTTTGGAGTCAAACCATTGCACTATTCATCATCTTCAACCTCCCTTCATCTTGTTTAGCTAACTCAAGGTTGGTGTTTTCCTTCATTCTTTCCATTTGATGTTCTTTAGCTCACCTAGAGCTTGTTTATCATGATTTCAAACCCATTTTCGAAATGGGGGTTTGTAATGGCCAAAATAGTGATTTTGAGTGCTCTCTTTTGGGGGGTTTTTTGTGTAGATTTCGTGGAGCTCCCATCCTTGTTGGATTTTGTGGAGTTTTGCTTGGCTTTGGTTAGAGGCAAGTAAACTTTATAGGATTTTCATGTACATTGTTTTGTGGTTTTATTTCTTCCATTAAGACATGATTTTTATGCTTAACCTATTAATACATGTTATGTTATGTTTTCTTACATTATTGGGTTGAGTTCCTCTACTTGTGTTATTATTGATGATTCATCCAAGTTCTTAGAATCATGTTGGTTTTGAAAGTTTCATGAAATTGTTTATGGGAATGTCTTGATGTTTCTCTTTGGAATAAATGGACTAATTGTAGATGGAATGCTCTAAAATGTGTGAAATGAATCCCTTGGAAAGCATGGAGGCTTGGGGAGTGCAGGTGGTAAAAATGTGGAAGTGAAGAAGGGAGAGAAAGTTGTGAAAATTCTAAACAGAATGCACTGCCCGTGCCTGTCGGTCAGCTGTCGGTCCGATTTCTGTCGACCGACAGGTCGACTGACACCAACTGAGAACCTGTCGGTTCAATTTCCAGAGAGCAACATTTTTGTCAGGTCATCCGTCGGTTAGCCGTCGGTCGACCGACAGCCAACCGAGGACCTATCAGTTCGAATTCCAGAGAGCAGCAATTCTAGGCTGAGATCTGTCGGTCAAGCCGTCGGTCGACCGACAGATCAACCTCGGTTGACCGATAGGTGACCGAGGGTTGACCGACAGTTACTAAAAGAACTGTTTTCGAAGAAATTTTGCGGGAATGAAAACTAGACTATGCCTTAGACCTTCATTTGACATTGTGCACTTGAAATTCCTAAATGTACCTTACCTTCGGGGACACCAAGTTATATAGAGTTTCAACGTTTGGGTTTTCAAGTCCACAAGGGTCAAAGATTTGGTCTTAGCCTATGCTTGATAGATTTATGTTTGGACTCTTGTTTTGATGCTTCATGCATCCTCATGTTCTTGTTTGATTTTTCAAGTATAAGCTTGTATTTAAGACGTGTTTCAAGAATCGTGTTTCAAGAATAAAAAAGGGAATCATTTCTTAAGTTTGCTAAGCATTAATATTATGCTATTTTGCTAGTCTCATCGTGTTGTGTTTTATAAATGATCTCCCTCTTGTTTTGTCGTGTTCTCGAACGTGTGTTGCCGTGTTTTATGCATTCATGATATAAGTGAATACCACTGAGCTTGGACTGCCCTTTTAGCTTGATCCACTACCTGGGGGTCCTTAAACATGTGGACTGTCTGCAGATTAGTCGTGTATTATATTACACATCGTGCGTGTTCGTGGTCCGGTTCCGCGGCCGGATACCCCGTCTACCTTGTGTGGCGTGGGATCGTGTTTTCGTGTCGTGCTTGTCGTGCGTGCTTGCTCTTGTCATCATGTATGACGGAGAAAGGATGAGCTCAATGTGGATTTATCTTTTCATGATATTACAAGTATTCATGCTAGTTTCGTACACTTGAAATGTCTATTTAAGCCTTGAACTGTTTTAGCATTATTTTCTCATATTCTTGCCTAAATTGTTTATTTGTCAAACCGTCGTGTTTGATGCTTGTTATTTTGGTGTCCAGGTGCAAGAGAGTTCACGTGTGACGAGGAGTGCCCGGAGGAGGCTGTTGAGCCACCCCCAGCACACGAGTGGCAGCCCAACGACGTCATCTAGACGCCGGTCGGAATCTTGAGTCTCGTTCCGCCTAGCTGGGTTATTTTGTGGGATTGTAATTGTTCTATTGGCCTTTGTTGGCCTCTCTTTGTTTTGTAACTTGAACTAATATACTTTTGTTAAACATTGAAACGTTAATCATGCTAGGAATGCTTTGATGACATTCTCTTTTGATACCTTGTCTTGATATTATAAATGTCTCTTGTATCTCATTGTTTAAGATTTGTGTGTCATGTTTTGCTACACGCTTCCGTATATCCATTCGTGTGAGCTAGATCCGTGTTTTGGGATCCTCACCGCGGAAACCTGTGGGAAAAATAGAACAGCGGCGGTGTGGTTTGTGTTGGTTAATCATACCGCCGCCCGTCGCGGGCCCGGGTCTCGGTCCGGGGTCGCGACAACCTCAGTCACTGAAGTGAGGAGGTGCAACCAATTTACATATATATATACAATAATACGGGACGGGACCACGGTAGCAAACCGAGTGTCGGGAATCACGGTAGCGAACCGGACATCGGGAGCCACGGGAGGGAGCCGGGTATCGGGACAGGACCACGGTTAATAAACCGGGTATCGGGATCCATGCTGCAGCTGGCGGGACGGGAAGGGATCTCCAAGTCGGCAGATCAGACCGACAAGGTCATCCAAGCTTAGTGGTGCCGACTCATAGGTTAAATCACATAAATCAAGACATGTATAAAACAAATCCAGTGCAAGACTATAAGCAGGCAAGATGGAGTGCTCAAGGGTACATCTATCATATCATGTCGGGCATGCATTTCGGGACTAATAAAAAGGGTGCAAGTACAAAGACAATGCTTTCGGAATTGATAAATCATAATTCATAAATTTCTAGAATAAACAGTTGAAATAGACTTTCCAAATATCGGGGTTTAAAACTAATTCAAGGTGAATGGGGATTTCAAAGTGAATAGCGATCCCGAATGCCTATTTAATAAGAAACTTGGTACTCCTTGAATTTGAAGACATTCTGGTTCCTTATGCACTTTGAGATTCCCCAAAACTTCAACGAATTCCTTGTGATTATGGTTTCTTCCTCAGATGGATTTCAAACAATGGTTATAAGTACTCTCTTCCCAATAGGGATGCTAACTAACCTCTCTCAATACTTAAGACCTTTCATTCTTTGCTTCCAAACAACCCCAGGAAAACAGTACACATCGCTCGAGCGGACCTGGAGTGCGCTCGAGCGACGTGCTCTCTGGATTGGCCTTCTGCGAGGGTTCGCTCGAGCGGACCAAGGGTCGCTCAAGCGGACCTGCCCAGTTCAGGATGGCACAAGCGAACGGTTCGTCCGCTCGAGCGAACTGTCCACTGGAATGGTTCAAAGCCCTTTCTAGACACTTCGCTCAAGCGACTTGCAAGTTCGCTCGAGCGAACTGTCCAGAAACTGGTTCCGGGACAGTTCTGCTCCAACTCCATTCCACTTCTTACCACTCCTTGAGCTCCATTTCTTCTATCAAATTTGGGCATCCAAAACCTCTTTCAATCCCTATCAAAACTCCTCACAACATTCACCAAGATTCCATCCATTCATCTCCATTCTTTCCCACATTCAATCACAAAGTGAAAGAGAAGAAAACCACATTCACAACAACTCATTTAAAACAAAACAAGACATAAGGATGGGGAGATACAATTCACCTTTTGATAAACAATAAATGAGTCAACCAACTTCTTTCCAATAACATTTAAAATCACATTGAATGCAAGTAAAACAAGGCATTAATGAAGCAATAAATCACCCATATTTATCTTGGGAATCATTGAAAACTAAACCATCCATTAATCCACTTGCCTCAAGGTCTCTAGACAAGAAATCAAGCTACAACTCTCCTCTTCCAAGCCAAACTCCAAGCTACACAAAAACCCCCAAATACAAACCCTAAAATGGGTCAAACCAAGAAACAAGGAGGGAGAACTCTCAATAATAAAGATGGAGCTTTACTAATGCTAGGAGAACACATATAAAAGAGATTGGGAGGGAAACTTACTTGGAAGCTCTTCAAATGGGCAAGACTAGCTCAAAGAAGGCCTTAGAATGGAGGTTCCTCTTGAAGGATTGTATCAATGGAGAGCTCTAGTGGAGGAGAAGAAGATGATGACCACTATCTCTCAATTTGAGCAAGGTGGTTGGTGCTTTGATGGTGGAGAATCAAGAAGAAAGGAGAAAAGGGAAAAGAGAAACCCTAGCTTTGTGTTGTGCTGGAAAAAGAAGAATGAAGAAGATGGGCTCTCTATATATACAAGTGGGTGTGGGCTCCACCACTAGAAAATCTCTTTGGGCTGAAATCACTACTATCGGGACCTCGAACGGGATCGACGAAGAAGAGAAAATTGATCGTCGAAATATCTAGTTTTTAAAAAGTATATGTTTCGCTGGTTTTGGGGATATCAAGTTTTGGGTACAGATTTTATATAAAATGACTGTTTTGCCCTCAATGCTAGGAAAATCGGGTTTCGGAGTTCCGGACGGGTACAGGTTCAACACGAAAGTTGTAGGGATCAACAGGACAAGTGAAACGGGGTAGAAATACAAATCACTGGAATACGAACAATCCCCAAATACTCGTAAAACTATCCAAAAAGGGAGCCCCCAAAGGGTCCCACCATACACAAAGTACTAAAAAGTCTCCCAAAACTATAAAAGAATTATTCTAGTCCAAACTTGACCAAAATGCACTAATCACACTTAGCTCTAATACGAGACTTAATTAGTACTAATCGGGATCACTCGGGTCGGGGTCTTACATCCTCCACCCCTTAGGGCATTTGGTCCTCCAAATGAAATACAAAACTCACATCGGGTAGGAGATGCGGGTACTTCTTCTGCACTTGATCTCGTAATTCCCATGTTGCCTCTTCTGGCCTGTGATTCTCCCAAAGCACATTCACCCACTGAATAGTCTGAGTCCTCAATTCTTGCTCTTTCGAGTCTATGATCTGAATGGGCTTCTCAACATAGGTAGCATCCTCTCTGATTTCCAGTGGCTCATGCCGGAGTACATGTGAAGGGTCAGGGACGTACTTATTTAACATCGACACATGGAAGACATTGTGTACGTCGGACAGCTCAGGTGGTAAGGCTAATCTGTAAGCCACATCACCAATCTTACTCACAATGTCATACGGTCCAATGTACCTCTGTGACAACTTGCCCTTCTGCCCAAACCTCAATGTTCCGCTGGTAGGTGACACCTTCAAGAAAACTTTATCTACTTCTTTGAACTGTAGATGCCTTCTGTGAGAGTCTGCATAGCTTTTCTGTCTACTCCGGGCTACTTTCAGACATTCCTAAATCTGTCTCACTTTGTCACTGGTCTCACTTACTATGGTCGGTCCATGGAAACTGCGGGTGCCAACTTCTTCCCAACATACAAGTGTCCTACATCTTTTTCCATACAAAGCTTCAAATGGCGTCATTCCAATGCTTGAATGGTAGCTGTTGTTGTAAGCAAACTCATACAACTGTAGAGTCTCGTCCCACTGGGTCTTGAAGTCTAACACACACACGTAGCATATCCTCAAGGGTCTGAATTGTCCTCTCTGATTGGCCATCTGTCTGAGGGTGATAAGCCGTGCTAAACTGTAACCTCGTACCCATAGACTCATGTAGGGTCTTCCAAAACCTCGAGACGAACCTGATGTCCCTGTCAGAAGTAATGGAAACTGGCTGTCCATGTCTACTGAGGATCTCATTAACGAACAACTCTGCCAGGGGTAACATGTGCATCTTCTTTCCTGTCTTCATCGGGATAAAAAGAGCTGACTTGGTGAGTCTGTCCACAATAACCCATATTGCATCATTGCCTCTGCTAGTCTTTGGTAGTCTCGAAATAAAGTCCATGGTAATGTGTTCCCACTTCCATTCCGGGATCTCTAATGGCTGTAGCAATCCTGGAGGCTTCTGATGTTCTTCCTTTATCAACCGACACGTCATGCAACGAGAGACAAACGCTGCAATCTCTCTCTTCATGTTGATCCACCAAAATCTGCCCTTCAAGTTCTGATACATCTTCTTGCTGCCCGGGTGCATGGAATACTTCGTACTGTGAGCTTCTGCCATGATGTCATTCCTCAAATCTTCGATGTTAGGCACACACAGACGATCACGGTAGTAAAGAACTCCATCAACTATACGGAAATCAGGACGTTCTGCTATATGATCTGCAATCTTGGCCAACTCTGGATCTTGCAACTGACTATTCTTGATCTTCTGAATAAACGAAGGCCCTGACACTGACATATTGGTGCATATAACACCCTTCCTCAGTGGCTATAGGTCTATCTTCAACTCCTCAAACTGTTCAAAAATACAAGTACCACTTAGATTTGCCATGCCCACTGATTTTCTGCTCAAAGCATCGGCAACTACATTCGCTTTCCCCGGGCGATACTTGATCGGAAAATCGTAATCCTTGATATACTCCATCCATCTCCTCTGCCTCAAGTTCAATTCCTTCTGAGAAAACAGATACTGTAGCCTACGGTGATCAGAATGGACCTCGAACTTCTCTCCATAGAGGTAATGTCTCCACATTTTCAACGCGAAGACAACTGCTGCCAACTCAAGATCATGGGTTGCGTAGTTCTTCTCGTGACCTTTCAACTGCCGGGACCTATATGCCACAACTTTTTCTTCTTGCATCAACACACAACCAAGTCCAATGTTCGAAGCATCGGTAAAGATGGTAAAACCGCCGCTCCTGGATGGCAAAGTAAGTACTGGTGCAGTGGTCAATCTCTTCTTTAGCTCTTGGAAATTAGTCTCACACTGATCTGTCCATACATAAGACACATTCTTCCTTGTCAACTTCGTCAATGGGGCTGCAATCGACGAAAATCCTTGTACAAACCTCCGGTAATACCCTGCCAATCCAAGAAAACTCCTAATTTCTGACACATTCTTCGGTCTTTTCCATTTCACTACTGCCTCAATCTTAGACGGGTCTACTGACAAACCTTCCTTAGAGATAATGTGCCCCAAAAATACAACTTGCTCTAGCCAAAATTCACACTTGTTGAGCTTCGTATACAACTGGTTCTCTCTCAGAAGCTGCAATGCTATCCTCAGATGCTCTTCATGCTCTTCTCTGGTCTTGGAGTACACCAAAATATCATCGATGAACACCATTACAAACTGATCTAGATATTGGGCAAGTATCTTGTTCATCAATGCCATGAACACTGCCGGTGCATTGGTCAACCCAAATGGCATCACTAGAAACTCATAGTGGCCGTATCTTGTCCGGAAAGCTGTTTTCAGCACATCTGATTCTCTGACCCTCAGCTAATGGTAACCGGATCTCAAATCAATCTTCAAGAAATACGAAGCACCTTGTAATTGATCAAACAGTTCATCTATCATTGGCAATGGATATTTGTTCTTGATAGTCACTTGATTCAATCTTCGGTAATCAATACACATTCTCATCGAACCATCCTTCTTCTTAACTAACAAAATCGGAGCTCCCCACGGCGAAATACTAGGTCTTACAAAACCTTTGTCCAATAACTCTTGCAATTGTATCTTCAACTCTCCTTTGAAAAGTGCAATAGATATCGGAGCGGTCCCTGGTAACAACTCAATGGTGAAGTCAATTTCTCTCATGGGTGGTAATCCTAGAATCTCCTCCGGTAATACATCCGGAAACTCCCAAACAATAGGGATCTCCTCCACCCCTTGGGACCGTTTATCCTCCGTGATAAAAGCCAAATAGCCTTCACATCCACTTTTCAATAGTCTATCAGCTTTCAACGCTGAGACAAACCCTGCACGAGGATTCCTCCTATCTCCCTGGAATAACACCCCTGCTGGTATCTCATCCAACTTGAAGGTAAGGGTCTTATGGAAACAATCCATCGTGGCATGGTACCCTGCCAGCCAATCCATCCCTAGGATGACATCAAAGTCCTTCATCTCCAACAGAATAAGATCTGCAGATAACACAACTTCTCCTATCCGGACTGTACAACTAGGGTAATAGACCGTACACACAACTTGTGTTCATACTGATGTAGCTACAGTCAAAATGTACTCAAGATCTCTACCATGCACATCAATCAACCTAGAAAATGCATGGGATATGAATGAATGCGTGGAGCCAGGGTCAAACAATATTCTAGTTTCTATCCCACTGACAAGAAGTGTACCTTCCACAACATTGCATGCTGCCTCTGCATCAGCTCTGTTGACCGCATACACTTGTCTTCGCTACCGTGGCCTTATAGGAGCTTGCTGCTGCCTGCCTTGAGGGGCATTTTTGTTCTGTTGCAGGAGACGCTGATTCTGCTGCTATCCTTGTTGACGGGCATGCTGCTGCTGCTGTTGTTAGGGTCTATACTGCTGCGGTGGTGCCTACTACTGAAGTGGCCTTGCCTGATTCTGCACTACTGGTGCATTCTGTGGCGGTACTGGACGCGGTGCTCCTTGAGGCTGTTGATTCTGTTTATTCAGTCTCGAGCAATTCCTCATCTAATGATCCATGGAGCCACATTTAAAGCATGCTCCGGTGATGGTACGGCATTGGGTACTCTTATGGTTTTTGCCACATTGGATACAAACGAGCTGCACATTCAGGTCTTGCCTCTGCCTCTTGTTCTGCTGATTCCTTTGCTGGTGATTCTGCTGTTGGGGTTGGCCTTGTCCTTTGACTTGAGATCTAAGGACCTTGTGGTGGAAGTTCTCGAACTTGTAGGCCCTCTTGATCGCCTCTTCAAAAGTGACCGGTGGTATAACTCCCATAGCATCTCTCTCGATGATGGGGTGAAGTCCTTCAAGGAACTTGGTTATCTTTTTTTCCACCGTGTCCACTAATTCGGGGCATATCTTGACAACCTCTCAAATTTCGTGAGGTATTCTTGAACGGTTGTATTGCCTTGGACAAGCTGTTGAAACTCCACTGCCTTCTGTCTCCTGATGTGCGTGGGTACATATTTGTCACGAAACTGTATCTTGAAGTTTTGCCATGCAACTACGTCAGCCATTGTGCTATACTTTTCCCTTACTGTTTTCCACCAGATGTCTGCCAACCCGGTGAATAGAGACGATACCAGCTTTACTCTCTTTCCTCCTGTGCACCTGAAGACTTCGAAGATATTCTCTGTATGGTCCAGCCAATCATCTGCAGTTAAGGGATCTTCTAAGCCAATAAAATCTATGGGTGCCCTCTTTCTGAATCTCTCGAACAATGCATTGGGGTCATGCTCCCTCTGGTTGATGACAATTGCAGGTTGAGGCTGGACTGGCTCTGGCCTTCTCTGTAACACCTCCAATAACTGTCTCTGCATCTCTGCCAACTCTCTGGCATGATCCTCATCCTTCTTCATTCGCTCCTGAAGTCTAGTCTGATTCTCATTGGCTTGACGCTGCTGATCAAGCATAGCCTGCAACATCTGTTAAAACTGATTTGGCATTATATTTTCAGTTCTATCTTCTCCAACTAGCCCTGTACCTCAACTGGCCCGGTATAATCACTGAAACTTGCGGTGGGATTGCCGTTTACGGGTCGCTTATGAGGTGGCATGATGCTGCAAAACAAGTTGTTAGCACATGATAATCAAGAATAGGGTCACACATTGCTCACGCGATTCTACCTAACGGGAGATCTAACGAATCCTCACCACGTCCTTAGGATTTCTAGTTTCTTTTAATTGCCTGAAACACGTCTCGCTCTGACACCAGTCTGTCGGGACCCCGGACCGGGTTTGGGGACCAATTCGGGATCGGGACTAATGTGAAGCAATAGAGGTATAAAAGAGATCATAGGTATGTTTGATGCCCAACGCACACGGGATAATAAAGAACACACATCACCCATGCACGTGATTTCCCACAGGTGTCCGCGGTGAGGATATCTCAACAACATCATGAATACTTTGTTAAATTGCGGAAGCGTGTAGCAAATCAAGCATGTAATTCATTTCCATGATAATAAGACTGATTGCATTTAAATAACAAGTATCAGAATGAGAAATGTTCTATAGCGTAACCCAAAAGTACTATTAAAGTTGAACATATATCATTTAATTACAATTCCCAAAAATAGAGGCCAACAAAGGCCAATATAGACAAAACAATATCAACCAAAATAACTATCCATAACCACCCCCCAAAATGTTTCGCATCTCGACAACCGGATGTTTACATAACATCGTCGGTACGCCACTCAACTAGCTGTTGCAGTTCTCCGACTGGCTCCTCTGGCTCCTCCTCGGGATAACCGACAACGGGACTTGAGTACCATAGCAAAGGGTCAGACACGACGGTCTGGCAGGTGGGTGACAAGATATAAACATTTGATAATAAAAACCTTTACCTTGGAAAACATATAAACCTGTTTAAACAATGACTTTCAAGAAATAAATGAATCATTTAATTAAAACGCATATGTAGTCACAAAACATGTAAGGTAATCAAGGAGATAGGGAAACAATCAAGATGACATCCACAAGAAGCTAAACCCTCTATCACCGAAGTGACAAGAGTATCGGGTGTTGACCTCAGTCACCGAAGTGAGGAGGTGCAACCAATTTACATATACATATACAATAATACGGGACGGGACCGCTGTAGCAAACCAGGTGTTGGGAATCACGGTAGCGAACCGGACATCGGGAACCACGGGAGTGAGCCGGGTATCGGGACGGGACCCTAGTTAATAAACCGGGTATCGGGATCCATGCTGCAGCTGGCGGGATGGGAAGGGATCTCCAAGTCGGCAGATCAGACCGACAAGGTCATCCAAGCTTAGTGGTGCCGACTCATAGGTTAAATCACATAAATCGAGACATGTATAAAACAAATCCAGTGTAAGACTATAAGCGGGCAAGATGGGGTGCTCAAGGGTACATCTATCATATCATGTCGGGAATGCATTTCGGGACTAATAAAAAGGGTGCAAGTACAAATACAATGCTTTCGGAATTGATAAATCATAATTCATAAATTTCTAGAATAAAAAGTTGAAATAGACTTTCGAAATATCGGGGTTTATAACTAATTCAAGGTGAATGGGGATTTCAAAGTGAATAGGGATCCCGAATGCATATTTAATAAGAAACTTGGTACTCCTTGAATTTGAAGACATTCCGGTTCCTTATGCACTTTGAGATTCCCCAAAACTTCAATGAATTCCTTGTGATTATGGTTTCTTCCTCAGATGGATTTCAAACAATGGTTATAAGTACTCTCTTCACAATAAGATGCCAACTAACCTCTCTCAATACTTAAGACCTTTCATTCTTTGCTTCCAAACAACCCCAGGAAAACAGTACACATCGCTCGAGCTGACTTGGCCTTCTGGGAGGCTTCGCTCGAGCGGACCAAGGGTCGCTCCAGCAGACCTACCCAGTTCAGGATGGCATCAGCGAATGATTCGTGCGCTCGAGCCCACCATTCTCTGGAATGAGCTCTGAGAGGGTTTGCTCGAGCGATATATGGTCCGCTCGAGCGAACTGTCCACTGGAATGGTTCGAACCCCTTTCTGGACACTTCGCTCGAGCGACCTGCAAGTTCGCTCGAGCGAACTGTCCAGAAACTGGTTCCGGGACAGCTCTGCTCCTCCTCCTTTCCACTTCTTACCACTCTTTGAGCTCCATTTCTTCTATCAAATTTGGGCATCCAAAACCTCTTTCAATCCCTATCAAAACTCCTCACAACATTCACCAAGATTCCATCCATTCATCTCCATTCTTTCCCACATTCAATCACAATGTGAAAGAGAAGAAAACCACATTCACAAGAACTCATTTAAAACAAAACAAGACATAAGGATGGGGAGATACAATTTACCTTTCCATAAACAATAAATGAGTCAACCAACTTCTTTCCAATAACATTTAAAATCACATTGAATGCAAGTAAAACAAGGCATTAATGAAGCAATAATCAAACATATTTATCTTGGGAATCATTGAAAACTAAACCATCCATTCAATCCACTTGCCTCAAGGTCTCTAGACAAGAAATCAAGCTATAACTCTCCTCTTCCAAGCCAAACTCCAAGCTACACAAAAACCCCCAAATACAAACCCTAAAATGGGTCAAACCAAGAAACAAGGACGGAGAACTCTCAATAATAAAGATGGAGCTTCACTAATGCTAGGAGAACACATATAAAAGAGATTGGGAGGGAAACTTACTTGGAAGATCTTCAAATGGGCAAGACTAGCTCAAAGAAGGCCTTAGAATGGAGGTTCCTCTTGAAGGATTATATCAATGGAGAGCTCTAGTGGAGGAGAAGAAGATGATGACCACTATCTCTCAATTTGAGCAAGGTGGTTGGTGCTTTGATGGTGGAGAAGCAAGAAGAAAGGAGAAAAGGGAAAAGAGAAACCCTAGCTTTGTGTTGTGCTGGAAAAAGAAGAATGAAGAAGATAGGCTCTCTATATATACAAGTGGGTGTGGGCTCCACCACTAGAAAATCTCTTTGGGCTAAAATCACTACTATCGGGACCTCAAACGGGATCGACGAAGAAGAGAAAAGTGATCGTTGAAATATCTAGTTTTCAAAAAGTATATGTTACGCGGGTTTCGGGGATATCAAGTTTTGGGTACAGATTTTATGTAAAGTGACTGTTTTGCCCTCAATGCTAGGAAAATCGGGTTTCGGAGTTCCGGACAGGTACGGGTTCAACACGAAAGTTGTAGCGATCAACGGGACAAGTGAAACGGGGCAGACATACAAATCACCGGAATACGAACAATCCCCAAATACTCGTAAAACTATCCAAAAGGGGAGCCCCCAAAGGGTCCTACCATACACAAAGTACTAAAAACTCTCCCAAAACTATAAAAGAATTATTCTAGTCCAAACTTGACCAAAATGCACTAATCACGCTTAGCTCTAATACGAGACTTAATTAGTACTAATCGGGATTACTCGGGTCGGGGTCTTACAAAACCTTCGAAATATCGGGACGAGTATCGATGTTCAAAACTAATTCAATGTGAATAGGGATCCCGTATGTTAATTCACGTAAAAACTTGGTACTCCTTGAGATTGGGACATTTCGGGCTCCTTACATACCTTAGAGATTTTCGAAACTTTCGATGAGTCTTTGTGATGAGGATTTCTTCTTAAATGGCTTAATACATTGTCTCATGAATTTTTCCGACACAAAGGATTCCCTTAAAAGCAAAGAGACACCTTTCCCGAGCTCTGAAAACAGTTTAGGTTCAAGTGGGGTTGTGCTCGAGCGGGCCAAAACGCGCTCGAGTGGGCTTCAGTTGTATAAGTGGGCGGGCAGACAGTAAGTCTTCCCGCTCGAGCAGACACATGTCCGCTCGAGCCGACAACATGCGCGCTCGAGCAGACAGCATGCGCGCTCGAGCAGACATATGTCCGCTCGAGTGGGCAGTCATGCTACCGCTCGAGTTAGCAGTCAGATTGACTGCGCGCTCAGCGACCTATAGCGAGCTCGAGCGGGCAGTCAACCCTGCTGCCCGAGACTGGCCTCCATGGCCTTTCTTCCCCTATTCTCCCATACATTTCACTTGTAATAAAATGGCCACCTTGCCTCCAATATTCATTCATCAAACCTCTTCAAACACCTCATAAAACTCCCATCAAAACTTCCTTTAACATTTCACCCAAAACTCCTCTTTCAAAAATCAATCATTCAAGGACAAGGAGAAGAAGTCCATAATTGTAAGACCCCGACCCGAGTGTTCACGATTAGTGCTAATTAAGTCGCGTGATAGTGCTAAGCTTGATTAGTAGATTTGATTAAGTCTGTATTAGAACAACTTTGCGTGGATTTAGGAATTATCCAAGATTCCAGTGATTTGTATTTCTACCCCGTTTCGCTTGTCCCGTTAATCCCTACAACTTTCATGTTGATCCCGTATCCGTTCGGAACCCCAAAACCCGATTTTCCTAGTATTGAGGGCAAAACAGTCATTGTACACTAAATCTGTACCCAAAATTTGATGTCCCCAAAACCCGTGAAAAATATATTTTTTGGAAACTAGATATTTCGTTGATCACTTTTCCCTTCTTCGTCGATTTCGTCCGAGGTCTCAAGCGTGGTGATTTCAGCTTCCAAAGATTTTCTAGTGGTGGAACCCACACCCACTTGTATAAATAGACCCTTCTCTTCCATTCACCCTTTTTCCAGTACAAGAGCCACAAACCTAGGGTTTTTCCATTTTCTTCTTATTTTCCTTGCTTCTCCACTACCAAATCTCCACCAAGCTTGCACCTAGAGCACTAATAAAAGTCACCATCTTCTGCTCCATCACTAAAGCTCTCCTTGGAAACAATTAGTGAAAAGAACCTCTATTCCAAGACCCTCCTTGAGTCACTCTTGTTCATTTAGAGACCTTGCAAGTAAGTTTTCCATTCCAATCTCTTTGATATGTATTCTCCTAGCTATAGAGATGCTCCATCTTCATTATTGAGAGTTTCTTCTTCTTCATTCTTGGTTTGACCCATTTTAGGGTTTGTTTTTTGGGGGCTTTGTGTAGATTGTGTTCTTGGCTTGGAGGAGTTGTCTAGGAGCTTGTTTTCTTGATTTGAGACCTTGAGGCAAGTGGATGAATGGATGTTTTTAGCAATGAATAGTTTTTATGACAAATATGATTGGTTTTGTATTTCATTAATGTTTTGCTTACTTGCATTCAATATGCTACAAATGCTTTTGAAAAGGGGGTTGGTTAGCCCATTTATTGCTTTGACATGTGATTTATAGCTTTTATTTTATTTCTTGTCTAAGGCTTGAATGAAACTATGTGGTTGTGGTTATTATCCTTCTCTTTGTGATTGAATGTGAAAATGAATGAAGATGAATGGATGGATTCTTAGTGAATGTTGTGAGAAGATCTAGTGGAGGTATGGACCTTCCATTTGTGTGAAGAAATGGGGCTCAAGAGACTTGTAAGAGAGGAAAGAAGGAAGGAGCAGAACTGTTCCTGAACCCAGTTCTAGATAGTTCGCTCGAGCGAACTTGACACTTCGCTCGAGCGAACTACCTAGAAAGGGGCTCGTTCCATTCCAGAGAACAGTTCGCTCGAGCGAACCTGGGTCCGCTCGACCGAACGTTCCCAACATCTCATCCAGAGAGTTGCTAGTTCGAGCGAACTGATGTGTCGCTCGAGCCAGCCTGAATTGGGGAGGTCCGCTCGAGCGAACCCTCCTAGAAGCCATTCCAGAGACTCCTTCGCTCGAGCGAACCGTAATGTCCGCTCGAGCGATGGGTGTTGTTTCACTGGGAACATTTTGGAGCTGGAGAAAAATATTTATATGATTGTGGGAGGTTCATTGGGGAGCCCCATTGTGTCGGAAGATTTATTAAGTGATGTATGAAGCCCGGATGAGAAAGAAACCATAATCACAAAGTATCCATTGAAGTTTTTGTGAACTTCCAAGTATATAAGGAACCCAGAATGTCTTCAAATTCAAAGAGTACCAAGTTAGTTTAAAATAGATATACGGGATCCCTATTCACCTTGAACGAGCTTTAAACCCCGATACTTGTCCCGATATTTTGAAAGCTTATTTCACCCCTTTATTCCCGACATTTATGATCTGTGATCTACCAATCCCGAAAACATTGAAAGTGTACTTGTACTGTTTTACTAGTCTTGACACGCATGCCCGACATGATATGACAGTTGTGCCTTTGAGCACCCCCGTCTTGCCCGGTTATATTCTTGCTCTTGATTTGTTTTATACGTGACTTGATTTCTATGATTTGACCTATGAGTCGGCACCACTAAGCTTGATAACCTAGTTAGTCTGATCCACTTACTCGGAGATCCCCTTCTTGTCCCGCCAACTGCAGTTTGGATCCTGCTACCCGGTTTATTAACCGTGGTCTTGTCCCGATACCGCAGATTGCTACTGTGGTTCCTGATGCCCGGCTCGCTACCGTGGTCATGTCCCGTATATTATATATGTATATGTAATTTCGTTGAACCTCCTCACTTCGGTGACTGAGGCCAACACCTTGATATGCTTGCTCTTATCACATAGGTGATAGAGGATTTAGCTTCGTGTGGTTGCCATCTTGCTTGTTTCCTGAATTCCTTGATTACCTTTATATGTTTTATTACTGCATATATATGTTTTCAATTAAATGATTCATTTACTTCATTAAAGTTATTGTTTAAACAGGATCAACTATTTTCTAAGGTAAATGCTTTTGTTATCGTTTGTTTAATATCTTTTCCTCCACCTACCAGACTGTCGTGTCTGATCCATTTCTTTGGTACTCAGGTCCAGTTATCGGTTTCGCCAAGGAAGAGCACGAGGAGGCGGTCAGAGAACCGCAACAATTAGTCGAGTGGCATGCCGATTATTGTTTGACAGGCTTGATATTCTTTTGCAAATTGAGTTTGTGGACTGCTATTTTGGGGTCTAAGCTAGGTATTTTCGCATAAGACAATGCAAAACAATCAACACACTCATGAAGAAAAGAGATATACTCGGGTAACTCGTCATCCTTTATATTCTTACTTATGAATACTGGACGTGGGTGATCAGGTGTCCCCAAATCTATATTTTGAACAAGATCTTCTGTTGGCAGGTTTGAAGGTGGTTCATCCACAATATATTCGGAGGATTCCAACTCATCATGGCCTTCTGAAGTTCCAAAAGTATTTTTAGACCAAGGCTCTGCTTTTGTCCATGGTCTTCTTGATCAGTACTTTTCTCAAGACTTGTTATGAGATAGTCCCAATCATCTATTGAAATTGGGTCGAATTAGGGCACTTCTATTGGAGACGATGGTTCTTCTGGATCAGAAAACCGTGTTTCTTGATTGTCGGACAATTCCTCTTCATCATCAGAGAAATCGTACCGATTGGATGAGCTTCCTGGATTCTTGACAGGTGACTCTTCAAAGAGATATCTAGGGAGATCAATGTCTTCATGATCGTGAGATTTGAGGAGTGGTCAACAAAATGACTTTGCAGCCTTTGTGTCGACTGTCTTAAGGGAGTGTCGGGATCAAGCCCCAACCCATATGAAGACTTGTCCATATGACGGTGGAGTTTCCAATCTTCCAATTGTCTTTTGGTGAGGGTAGGTTCCAATGACGTGAGAATACCATGGCCTCCTCCCAAAACGATTGGATTCTGAGCATCATAGCCCATTTTCTTCATGATAGCTTGCACCATTGGACTATACAGGGATAGCTGAGGGGTACCTTTGTTTTGGAAAGGCTCAAGCAAAGAATTTGATGAAGAAGCTTCCAATCTATGGAAGAAGATTAGCTTTTCTTCCTCCATAGTTGCCAGAACGATGAGGAAGGTAGATGCAGGGTCTTCTACGTTGGCAGGTGTCTCCAATGGAGTGATAGAAGGCTGGACTTGCTGAGTATGAGCTTGGCTTGACGGTGTATCGTCTTCTGGCTCTAAATCAGAATTTGTGTCTCGCATGATAGACACGAAGGAAGCAGCAAACTTGCCTCCAGTCTTTTGTTTCATCTTCTTTGCTTTGGTGGTGTCGCGACCCCGGACCGGGTTCGGGGAACCAAATCTGGGATCGGGACTGTTTGATGAAGCCAATGATGATGTGGTCATATGGAATGATAACAATAATTTAAGGTGTGTTTATAATCAAGCGTACACGGGTTAACAAAAGAACACTCCTTACCCGTGCACGTGATTTCCCACAGGTGTCCGCGGTGAGGATATTCCAACACACATAACCATTTAGTATTATTGCGGAAGCGTATGGTAAATCATGCATGTATTTCATTCCCAAAATATCAAGGCTGATTACATTTGAATACGAGTATCAGAATGAGCAATGTCCTAAAGCATAACCCAAGAGTACATATTCAAGTTTAATCAGAAGATCAGTTAATTACAATTCCCAAAAATAGAGGCCAATAAAGGCCAATATAAACAAAACAATAACCAACAGAATACTATCCAAACAACCCCCCAAAATATTTCGCAACTCTGCAGCCTGATGTTTACATAACATCGTCAGCACGCCACTCAACTAGCGGCTGCGGTTCTCCGACCGCCTCCTCTGGCTCCTCCTCGGGGAAACCAACAACGGGACCTGAGTACCAAAGCAAAGGGTCAGACACGACGGTCTGGCAGGTGGATAAAAGTAAAAACATTTAATGCTAAAACATTTACCTTGGAAACAGTTAAACCTGTCTAAACAATATTTTCATGAGTAAATGGATCATTTAGTTAAAAACATATATGCAAGATAGAACAAGTTAAGGTAACCAAGGAAATCAGGAAACTAGCAAGATGGCAACCACACAAAGCTAAATCCTCTATCACCGAAGTGATAGAGCAAGCAAGTCAAGGCGTTGACCTCAGTCACCGAAGTGAGGAGGTACAACGAAATAGATATATACTATATACTAGACATGACCACGGTAGCGAGCCGGGCATCAGGAACCACAGTAGCAATCTGCAGTATCAGGACAAGACCACGGTTAAATAACCGGGTAGCAAGATCCAAACTGCAGTTGGCGGGACAAGAGGGGGATCACCTCGTCAGTAGATCAGACTAACAAGGTATCCAAGCTTAGTGGTGCCGACTCATAGGTCAAAACATGGAAATCAAGACATGTGTAAAATAAATCAAGTACAAGACTATATTCAGGCAGGTCATGGGTGCTCAGGGCACAGCTATCATATCAGGTCTGGCATGTATATCAAAGCTAGCAAAACAGTACAAGTATACTTCCAAAGTTTTCGGGATGATAGATCCCAAATCATCAATTTCAAGAATGACAAGGTAAGGTACCCTTTTGAAAAGCCAAGACAATGTCGGGCTAGAACTAATCCAAGTGAATAGGGATCCCGTATGTCTGTATAAAAGGAAGCTTGGTACTCTTTGAATTTGGGAGACATTCCGGGTTCCTTATACACTATAGTAGCCTCAATACTTAAATGAATCTCGATGATGTAGTTTCTCTCTCTAACGTACTACCAACAAACACTTCACCTATGCTTCGAACACAATCCCAGGTGAGTGGTGCCCATTGCTCTCAGAAAGGTTCACAAGCAATGGGGTGACAACTCCCTTCAATCCTTCTTTTATTCACAGAATTCAGGGAATTTCGGTTACCTTGCGGTCAGGTGGCGGTTAGCCGTCGATGGACACGGCGGTTAGCCGCTAGATGACCGTGAGTCTGACCGTGGAATTGCAGCTCTCTGGAAATTCGACCGTTACAATCCGGTTGGCTAGCGGTTAGCCGCTGATGGGTTAGGCGGTTAGCAGCTAGCTGACCGCGGAGCTGACCGTGAGACTTCAGCTCTCGGGAAAAGTGACCGTAACTGTGCGGTTAGATGGCGGTTAGCCGTCGATGGACACGGCGGTTAGCCGCTAACTGACCGCGGAGCTGACCGCCAGTCACGGGAATTTCTTCCCTGGGTTCAGATTCAAGCTTTTCCTTTCCCCAAACCCATTACTTTCATTCTCCATTGGCATTCATACAATTACTAAGGGAAGGAGGACAACCAACATCACAAGGATTCACTTAGGCATTGTACAAAAGATGAACTCAAAACTACAATCCATGATTTAAAGACAATGGATGAAACAAAAGCTAGAAATCATGTTTCAAGACAATAAAGATGCTTTCCAACTCTTTTCAAAAGCATTTAATAGCATCATGAATGCAAGTGAAAGCTCATCATAATGATACAATAAATGCAAACATTTAATCATGGAAATCACTTTTAAAACTAAACATCCACTTGCCTCAAGGTCTCTAAACCAAGAAATCCAAGCTCTAATCCACACTTCCAAGCCAAGGACCAAGCTACACCAAAAACCCCCAAAAACAAACCCTAAAATGGGTCAAATCAAGGAACAAGAAGAAGAACTCACAATAATAGAAATAGAGCTCCTCTATGGCTAAGAGATTATAAATCTAAAAGAATAGGAGGGAAAACTCACTTGGAAGATCTTCAAATGGACAAGGTGAGCTCAATGAAGGTCTTGAGTTGAGTAGATCCTTTCACAAATGGTATCAATGAATAGCTCTAGCAATGGGGAAGAAGAGGGTGAAGTTCATCTCTTGATTGGTGTGAGATTTGGTAGGGTTTTGGTGGTGAGGAAGCAAGGAGAAAAAGAGAAGAGATGGAAACCCTAGGCTCTCATATGCTTGTGCTGGAAAAAGGGAAATGGAAGAAGAGGGTTCTCCTTATAAGGCAATGGGTGTGGGCTCCACTACTAGGAAAGCTCTTTGGGCTGAAATCGCTAATTTCGGGATCTCGAATGAAATCGACGAAGAAGAGAAAAGTGATCACCGAAATATCTAGTTTCGGAAAAGTACATGTTTCGCGGGTTTCGAGGATATCGAGTGCTGGGCATAGATTTCATGTAAAAAGACTGTTTTGCCCTCAAAACAAGGAGATCGGGTTTCGGGGTTCCAGACGGGTTCGAGATCAACATGAAAGTTGTAGGGATTAACAAGACGAGTAAAACGGGATAGGAGTGCAAATCACCGGAATACGAATAATCCCCCCACTCAATAGTAAAGCCAACTAAAAAGGGAACCCCCAAAGGGTCCCACTAACACAAAGCACTAAAACTCTCCCAAAACCAAATAAGAGCTATTCTAGTCCAAGCTTAGTCAAAAATCACTAATCGAGCTTAGCACTAATACGCAACATAATTAGCACTAATCGAGTCACTCGGGTCGGGGTCTTACATCCTCCACCCCTAGGGCATTTGGTCCTCCAAATGAAATATAAAACTCACCTCGGGTAGGAGATGCGGATACTTCTTCTGCACTTGATCTCGCAATTCCCACGTTGCCTCTTCCGGCCCATGATTCTCCCAAAGTACTTTCACCCACTAAATAGTCCGTGACCTCAACTCTTGCTCCTTCGTGTCTATGATCCAAATGGGCTTCTCAACATAAGTGGCATCTTCCCTGATCTCTAACGGTTCATGCCGGAGTACATGTGAGGGGTCAGGAACGTACTTCTTCAACATCGACACATGGAAGACATTGTGTACACCGGATAACTCGGGTGGTAAGGCTAATCTGTAAGCCACATCACCAATCTTGCTCACAATGTCGTACGGTCCGATGTATCTCCGTGACAACTTGCCCTTCTGTCCAAATCTCAAAGTTCCTCTGGTAGGTGACACCTTCAGGAAAACCTTATCTCCTTCCTTGAATTGTAGATCCCTGCGGTGAGAGTCTGCATAGCTCTTTTGTCTACTCCGGGCTACTTTCAAACATTCTTGGATCTGTCTCACTTTGTCAGTAGTCTCACTCACTATGGACGGTCCATGGAAACTACGGGTGCCAACTTCTTCCCAACAAACAGGTGTCCTACACCTTCTGCCATACAAAGCCTCAAAAGGCGCCATCCCAATGCTCGAGTGGTAGCTGTTGTTGTAAGCAAACTCACACAACGGTAGGGTTTCATCCCATTGAGTCTTGAAATCTAATACACAAGCTCGGAGCATATCCTCAAGAGTCTGAATCGTCCTCTCCGACTGGCCATCTGTCTGAGGGTGATAAGCTGTACTGAACTGTAGTCTCGAACCCATAGACTCATGTAGGGTCTTCCAAAATCTCGAGACGAATCTGCTGTCTCTATCGGACGTGATGGAAACTGGCTGTCCATGCCTACTGACGATCTCATTGACAAACAATTCTGCCAGGGGTAACATGTGCATCTTCTTCCCTGTCCTCATGGGAATAAAATGAGCTGACTTGGTGAGTCGGTCTACAATCACCCATATCGCATCATTGCCTCTGCTAGTCCTCGGTAGTCCCGAAATAAAATCCATGGTAATGTGCTCCCATTTCCACTCCGGGATCTCTAATGGCTGCAACAATCTTGGAGGCTTCTGATGTTCCGCCTTTATCAACTGACACGTCATACATCGAGATACAAACGCTGCAATCTCTCTCTTCATATTGTTCCACCAAAATCTACCCTTCAAATTCTGATACATCTTTGTGCTGCCTGGATGCATGGAGTACTTTGCACTGTGAGCTTCTGTCATAATGTCATTCCTCAAATCTTCTATGTTAGGCACACACAAACGATCACGGTAGTAAAGAACTCCGTCAACAATACGAAAATCAGGACGTTCTGCTATATGATCTGCAATCTTGGCTAACTCTGGATCTTGCAACTGACCGTCCTTAATCTTCTGGATGAACGAAGGTTCTGACACTGACATATTGGCAATTATGGTACCGTTCCTTAGTGGCTGGAGGTCTATCTTCAACTCCTCAAACTGATCAAAAATACAAGTACCACTCAAATTTGCTATGCCCACTGACTTCCTACTCAAAGCATCAGCAACTACATTCGCTTTACCCGGGTGATACTTGATCGGAAAATCATAGTCTTTGATATTCTCCATCCACCTCCTCTGCCTCATGTTCAGTTCCTTCTGAGAAAATAGGTACTGTAGGCTACGGTGATCCGAATGAACCTCAAACTTCTCTCCGTAGAGGTAATGTCTCCACATCTTCAATGCAAAGACAACCGCTGCCAACTCAAGGTCATGGGTCGCATAATTCTTCTCGTGATCTTTCAACTGCCGGGACCCATATGCTACAACTCTTCCTTTTTGCATCAACACACAACCAAGTCCAATGTTCGAAGCATCGGTAAAGATGGTAAAACCGCCGTTCCGGATGGCAAGGTAAGGACCGGTGCGGTAGTTAATCTCTTCTTCAGCTCTTGGAAACTAGCTTCACACTGATCTGTCCACACATAGGGTGCATTCTTCCTTGTTAACTTTGTCAATGGTGCTGCAATCGACGAAAACCCTTGCACAAACCTCCTGTAATATCCTGCCAACCCAAGAAAACTCCTAATTTCTGACACATTCTTTGGTCTTTCCCACTTCACTACTGCCTCAATTTTGGACGGGTCTACTGACAAACCTTCCTTGGAGATTATGTGTCCCAAAAATGCGACTTGCTCTAGCCAAAATTCACACTTGTTGAGCTTCGCATACAACTGATTCTCCCTCAAAAGCTGTAATGCAATCCTCAGATGCTCTTCATGCTCTTCTCTGGTCTTGGAGTACACCAGAATATCATCTATGAACACCACTATAAACTGATCTAGATACTGCGCAAAGATCTTGTTCATCAAAGCCATGAACACTGCCGTTGCATTAGTCAACCCAAATGGCATCACCAGGAACTCATAGTGGCCATATCTTGTCTGGAAAGCTGTTTTCAACACATCTGATTCCCTAACTCTCAGTTGATGGTAACCGGATCTCAAATCAATCTTCAAAAAGTATGAAGCACCTTGTAACTGATCAAACAATTCGTCTATCCTTGGCAATGGATATTTGTTCTTGATGGTCACTTGGTTCAATCTCCGGTAATCGATACACATTCTCATCGAACCATCCTTCTTCTTAACAAACAAAACCGGAGCTCCCCACGGTGAAATACTAGGTCTCACAAAACCTTTGTCCAACAACTCTTGTAACTGTATCTTCAACTCTCCTAATTCTGCCGGAGCCATTCTATATGGTGCAATAGATATCGGAGCGGTCCCTGGTAACAACTCAATGGTAAAATCAATCTCTCCCATGGGTGGTAATCCCGGAATCTCCTCCGGAAATACATCCGGGAACTCCCAAACAATAGGGATCTCCTCCACCCCTTGGGACCGTTTATCCTCCGTGATAAACGCCAAATAGGCTTCACATCCACTTCTCAAAAGTCTATCAGCCTTCAACGCTGAGACAAACCCTGCACGAGGATTTCTCTTCTCTCCCTGGAACAACACCCCTGCTAGTGTCGCATCCAACTTGAATGTGAGGGTTTTATGGAAACAATCCATTGTGGCATGGTACCCTGCCAGCCAATCCATCCCTAGGATGACATCAAAATCCTTCATCTCCAACAGAATAAGATCTGCGGGTAACCCAACTTCTCCTATCCGGACTGTACAACTAGGGTAATAGCTAGTACACACAACTTGTTTTCCTACCGGTGTAGCTACAGTCAAGGTGTACTCAAGATCTCTACCATGCACATCAATCAATTTAGAAAATGCATGGGATATGAATGAATGCGTAGACCCAGGGTCAAATAATATTCTAGCTTCAATCCCACTGACAAGAAGTGTACCTTCCACAACATTGCCTGCTGCCTCTGCATCAGCTCTGTTGATTGCATAAACTTGTCCTCGCTGCTGTGGCCTGATAGGTGCCTGTTGTGGCCTGCCTTGAGGGGCATTTCTGTTCTGTTGTGGGGGACGCTGATTCTGTTGTTGTCCCTGTTGACGGGCCTGCTGCTGCTGCTGGGGCCTATACTGCTGCGGTGGTGCCTGCTGCTGGAGTGGCCTTGCCTGATTCTGCACCACTAGTGCGTTTTGTGGCGGTGCCTGACGCGGTGCTCCTTGCTGCTGATTCTGCCTATTCTGCCTCGGACAATCCCTCATTTGATGGGTCATGGAACCACATCTGTAGCATGCTCCGGAGACCGTACGACACTGGGCACTATCGTGGTTCTTCCCACAATGAATGCAAACTAGTTGCACATTCTGATCTTGTCTCTGTCTCTTGTGTTGCTGGTTTCTCTGGTGGTGGTACTGCTGTGGAGGCTGTCATTGTCCCTTGCCTTGGACCTTAAGAATCTTGTGGTGGAAGTTCTCAAACTTGTAAGCTCTCTTGACTGCTTCCTCGAAGGTAAGAGGTGGTACTACACCGGTGGCATCCCTCTCAATGATAGGATGAAGTCCTTCTAGGAACTTGGCAATCTTCTTTTCCACGGTGTCTACCAATTCCGGAGCGTATCTTGACAACCTCTCGAATTTGGTGAGGTACTCTAAGACGGTCATACTCCCTTGGACAAGCTGCTGGAACTCTACTGCCTTCTGTCTCTTGACATGGGCAGGCACATATTTGTCTCTGAATTGCCTCTTGAAGTTTGCCCAAGCTACTGCATTTGCCATAGTCCTGTATTCTTCCCTCACTGTCTTCCACCAATTGTCTGCCAAGCTGGTGAAGAGTGATGCTGCAAGCTGTACTTTCTCACCCCCATTACATCTGAAAACCTCAAATATATTCTCTATATGCTCTAGCCAGTCATCTGCAGTCAAGGGGTCCTCTGTCCCCACAAACTCTTTCGGACCTCTCTTCCTGAACTTCTCAAACAGTACATTGGGGTCATGTTCCCTCTGATTAATGACAATAGCAGGTTGAGGTTGAACTGGTTCGGGTCTTCTCTGTAATACCTCCAACAACTGTCTCTGCATTTCTGCCAACTCCCTAGCATGGTCCTCATCTTTCTTGAGCATCTGTTCTTGCAATCTGGTTTGGTTCTCATTAGCCTGACGCTGCTGGTCAAGCATGGCTTGCATCATCTGCTGAAACTGATTTGGAATTGTGTTTTCAGTTCTATCTTCTCCCACTGGTCCTGTACCCTCTACTGGCCCAGTATAATCACTGTTGCTCGCTGTGGGGTTACCGTTCACTGGGCACTTACGAGGTGGCATAATGCTGCAAAACAAATTGTTAGCACATGATAATCAAGAATAGGGTCACACATTGCTCACGCGATTCTAACTAACTGAAGATCTAACGAATCCTCGCCACGTCCTTAGGATTTCTAGTTTCTTTTAATTGCTTGAAACACGTCTCGCTCTGATACCAGTTCTGTCGCGACCCCGGACCGGGTTCGGGGAACCAAATCTGGGATCGGGACTGTTTGATGAAGCCAATGATGATGTGGTCATATGGAATGATAACAATAATTTAAGTTGTGTTTATAATCAAGCGTACACGGGTTAACAAAAGAACACTCCTTACCCGTGCACGTGATTTCCCACAGGTGTCCGCGGTGAGGATATTCCAACACACATAACCATTTAGTATTATTGCGGAAGCGTATGGTAAATCATGCATGTATTTCATTCCCAAAATATCAAGGCTGATTACATTTGAATACGAGTATCAGAATGAGCAATGTCCTAAAGCATAACCCAAGAGTACATATTCAAGTTTAATCAGAAGATCAGTTAATTACAATTCCCAAAAATAGAGGCCAATAAAGGCCAATATAAACAAAACAATAACCAACAGAATACTATCCAAACAACCCCCCAAAATATTTCGCAACTCTGCAGCCCGATGTTTACATAACATCGTCAGCACGCCACTCAACTAGCGGCTGCGGTTCTCCGACCGCCTCCTCTGGCTCCTCCTCGGGGAAACCAACAACGGGACCTGAGTACCAAAGCAAAGGGTCAGACACGACGGTCTGGCAGGTGGATAAAAGTAAAAACATTTAATGCTAAAACATTTACCTTGGAAACAGTTAAACCTGTCTAAACAATATTTTCATGAGTAAATGGATCATTTAGTTAAAAACATATATGCAAGATAGAACAAGTTAAGGTAACCAAGGAAATCAGGAAACTAGCAAGATGGCAACCACACAAAGCTAAATCCTCTATCACCGAAGTGATAGAGCAAGCAAGTCAAGGCGTTGACCTCAGTCACCGAAGTGAGGAGGTACAACGAAATAGATATATACTATATACTAGACATGACCACGGTAGCGAGCCGGGCATCAGGAACCACAGTAGCAATCTGCAGTATCAGGACAAGACCACGGTTAAATAACCGGGTAGCAAGATCCAAACTGCAGTTGGCGGGACAAGAGGGGGATCACCTCGTCAGTAGATCAGACTAACAAGGTATCCAAGCTTAGTGGTGCCGACTCATAGGTCAAAACATGGAAATCAAGACATGTGTAAAATAAATCAAGTACAAGACTATATTCAGGCAAGTCATGGGTGCTCAGGGCACAGCTATCATATCAGGTCTGGCATGTATATCAAAGCTAGCAAAACAGTACAAGTATACTTCCAAAGTTTTCGGGATGATAGATCCCAAATCATCAATTTCAAGAATGACAAGGTAAGGTACCCTTTTGAAAAGCCAAGACAATGTCGGGCTAGAACTAATCTAAGTGAATAGGGATCCCGTATGTCTGTATAAAAGGAAGCTTGGTACTCTTTGAATTTGGGAGACATTCCGTGTTCCTTATACACTGTAGTAGCCTCAATACTTAAATGAATCTCGATGATGTAGTTTCTCTCTCTAACGTACTACCAACAAACACTTCACCTATGCTTCGAACACAATCCCACGTGAGTGGTGCCCATTGCTCTCAGAAAGGTTCACAAGCAATGGGGTGACAACTCCCTTCAATCCTTCTTTTATTCACAGAATTCAGGGAATTTCGGTTACCTTGCGGTCAGGTGGCGGTTAGCCGTCGATGGACACGGCGGTTAGCCGCTAGATGACCGTGAGGCTGACTGTGGAATTGCAGCTCTCTGGAAATTCGACCGTTACAATCCGGTTGGCTAGCGGTTAGCCGCTGATGGGTTAGGCGGTTAGCCGCTAGCTGACCGCGGAGCTGACCGTGAGACTTCAGCTCTCGGGAAAAGTGACCGTAACTGTGCGGTTAGATGGCGGTTAGCCGTCGATGGACACGGCGGTTAGCCGCTAACTGACCGCGGAGCTGACCGCCAGTCACGGGAATTTCTTCCCTGGGTTCAGATTCAAGCTTTTCCTTTCCCCAAACCCATTACTTTCATTCTCCATTGGCATTCATACAATTACTAAGGGAAGGAGGACAACCAACATCACAAGGATTCACTTAGGCATTGTACAAAAGATGAACTCAAAACTACAATCCATGATTTAAAGACAATGGATGAAACAAAAGCTAGAAATCATGTTTCAAGACAATAAAGATGCTTTCCAACTCTTTTCAAAAGCATTTAATAGCATCATGAATGCAAGTGAAAGCTCATCATAATGATACAATAAATGCAAACATTTAATCATGGAAATCACTTTTAAAACTAAACATCCACTTGCCTCAAGGTCTCTAAACCAAGAAATCCAAGCTCTAATCCACACTTCCAAGCCAAGCACCAAGCTACACCAAAAACCCCCAAAAACAAACCCTAAAATGGGTCAAATCAAGGAACAAGAAGAAGAACTCACAATAATAGAAATAGAGCTCCTCTATGGCTAAGAGATTATAAATCTAAAAGAATAGGAGGGAAAACTCACTTGGAAGCTCTTCAAATGGACAAGGTGAGCTCAATGAGGGTCTTGAGTTGAGTAGATCCTTTCACAAATGGTATCAATGAATAGCTCTAGCAATGGGGAAGAAGAGGGTGAAGTTCATCTCTTGATTGGTGTGAGATTTGGTAGGGTTTTGGTGGTGAGGAAGCAAGGAGAAAAAGAGAAGAGATGGAAACCCTAGGCTCTCATATGCTTGTGCTGGAAAAAGGGAAATGGAAGAAGAGGGTTCTCCTTATAAGGCAATGGGTGTGGGCTCCACTACTAGGAAAGCTCTTTGGGCTGAAATCGCTAATTTCGGGATCTCGAATGAAATCGACGAAGAAGAGAAAAGTGATCACCGAAATATCTAGTTTCGGAAAAGTACATGTTTCGCGGGTTTCGAGGATATCGAGTGTTGGGCACAGATTTCATGTAAAAAGACTGTTTTGCCCTCAAAACAAGGAGATCGGGTTTCGGGGTTCCAGACGGGTTCGAGATCAACATGAAAGTTGTAGGGATTAACAAGACGAGTAAAACGGGATAGGAGTGCAAATCACCGGAATACGAATAATCCCCCCACTCAATAGTAAAGCCAACTAAAAAGGGAACCCCCAAAGGGTCCCACTAACACAAAGCACTAAAACTCTCCCAAAACCAAATAAGAGCTATTCTAGTCCAAGCTTAGTCAAAAATCACTAATCGAGCTTAGCACTAATACGCAACATAATTAGCACTAATCGAGTCACTCGGGTCGGGGTCTTACAGGTGGTGATTACCAAAGACTTGGAAGATTTGAGGGAGACAACAAAGGAAGATGGATTGCTCTCTTTGGATTTGCCGGAAGGTTTGTTTTCTTCCGACGATTACTGAGGAGCCTTGCCCTTCTCCTTCTGGAGATTTTCGGGAAAGGGTGTTGTTTCTTCCTCCTTTTCTTTTTTTTTTTTTCATCCTTGTACATCTGAGCATCTACAAAATGAACGTCTTTGCCTTTGGAGGGCTTTTTGTCCGCAAACACCCGATCTATCAAGAGGTCGTTGCCAATGAACTTGATGCATTGATGTAAGGCTGAAGGGACGACACGATTCTCGTGTATCTAGGGGCATCCAAGAAGGATGTTGTAGCATAGAGGGGTTTTTATTGCATACACAGTGACTTCAGAGATAAGATCACCGATTTGCAACTTGAATCTGATTTTGCCGATGGGCCTTTGAGTGCTGCCATCATACCCAAAGATGGATATAAATGTGTGACTCAGCTTGCTAGGTGGAATGCCCAGTTCTTTGAGTGTCGAAGTAGAGATGAGGTTGAGTGCAGAACCTGGGTCGATCTAGACTCTGTGAATTGGCATCTCTTTGAAGTACCCTGTGAAGTACAAGGGATGGTTGTGCTTTGTCTCGCCTAGCAGGAGGTCATCCTTATCTGTTGACACCAAAAAAGTCACTATGTCTCCTCCACATCAAGAAGCCTCGTGAAGCTGCATTGTTGACACCAAAAAAGTCAATATGTCTCCTCAACATCGAAAAGCCTCCTGAAGCTCCATCCTACTAAAAATAGGCAAGGCTACTTCAAGCATTAGATCTTTTCAGAATCAGACAGAACCTGAAAGATCCTTAAAGACAGCTAAAAGAGGGGTACACCTGAGGTTTCGGGCCATTCCGACCGCGTTTGGCCTAACTTTACTGCTCCGACAGCTAAACAAGCGCTCCCGGCGGCGACATCATCAAAGACACCAAAACTTTGATCAGAGCCTACGGATGACTCCAGAATGTCTCCAAAGGGCTCCATACCAAATTTCAAGTCAAACCGACAACGTTTGACCCTCCATCAATGCTCGAGCAGCAAAATCAAGCCTCCCGGTGGCGGGAACCACCGAAGCCATCACTCATCAAACAAAATACATGAGTAGCTTCAACATGCTTCCAAAAGGCTGCACGTCGAATTTCAGGTCATTCCGACAATGTTTGACCAGGTTTCGATGCTCCGAGGAAAATCAAGCCTACCGGCGGCAGAGCAACCCGGGACCATGACATCGAAAATGGAGCCCATGGAACGTCTCAAAATGACTCCAATAGGCTCCCCGTCAAATTTCTGGTCAATCGGACATCGTTTGACCACATATCAAAGCTCGGCATTTTCCCCGCAGCAAAATCAAGTGAAGCATCGATGGGACCCCAAACGGCTTCAAAACTCAAATAAAAGCCCATGGTTGGTCCTATCCACTGCTCTAGAAGCTTCACCTCAATTTTCAAGTCATTCTGACATCGTTTGACCTAGTTTCGACGCTTGACGGAAAATCGGCTACAAAGTCCTCGGCTTTCCCAAAAAATAGGAAACTTTGTGCTCCGATTTCGTGCAGGTTCTCGTCAAGTTTTCTCCAAGAAAATAAAGTCAATAATTGAGGAAAAATGTCAAGAAAAATACAGAAGAAAAAAGGGACGAAAAAGACGAAAAAACGGCCG
Source organism: Umbellularia californica (assembly GCA_028538565.1). Taxonomy (NCBI): domain Eukaryota; kingdom Viridiplantae; phylum Streptophyta; class Magnoliopsida; order Laurales; family Lauraceae; genus Umbellularia; species Umbellularia californica. The sequence goes on from JAPQWN010000008.1 coordinate 42,794,727, forward strand.
AAAACGACGCTCGACGACCAAACGGGCCAAAGCCCTATGGTCGCCGGCGACCCTGGCCCAGGGTCGCCGGCTACCCTGGGTGCATGGTCGCCCGGCGACCCTGGAAATCCGAGTCGCCAGATTTTGCACCAAAGTGTCCGTTTTTTATCTTTTTCGCGTTTCGGGTGTTCCGGCCTCTCTGATTTTCGGAAAATCCAATGTTTGATGCTTGAAAATGACTGATCTTCGTCGACATCTCGGATCCGCCGTCAAAAGCATGAAATCATCACCGATCGCTCCAAGATCGCCAACCGGCTGACCAAGAAAGTGCACTTTCTGTCCGACCGATCGTGAAATCGACAAGACAGACGTCACCGGCCCACCAACATCAATCAATGTCTGAAATTGCATCGCAATCCGACATCAAATAATGTGTGGATCCACCTGTGATGATCGCAAGAAGAATCTCAAAAGGCGCAACGCGGCCTGCGACTCTTCACATGCCCTGGCGACCATTTAATGACGTTAATTGACCCGTTTATGACAACTTAATGCGGTCATTAACTCATTATTTTGGACGGCCCAATCAGAACCAAGCATTTGGGAGTTACAAATCCAAGCAATCATGTCATTAAACCCATGAAACTCCCATCATCATGAAGCATAAAGGTGATTAAATGCCCACTACCTTCATCGGCCAATCACAAGCCTTGAAAAAGGAGTTACAAAATCGATTTGTAACTCCTCATCAATTCTTTCATCATGGCCATCAATGCCAATAAACACCTCATGGCTACCAAAAGCCTGTAAAAGGAGGTCCATTTCAAGAAGAAAGCATGATGAAAATAGATCCCAAGTGCAAGCTCTGAAAATTCAGAAAATCCAAGAGAGAGACGAAGTTCTGCTACTTTGCTCCCGGAAGCACCACAAGGTGATCAACGTCCCTTGGGGGGCCACCCCCCCAAGGTCACCTCCTTCTCCAACATGGCCTAAACGCGGCTTTTCAGCCCGTTTACTCGGTTTTTCATTGGATACAGGACCTTCTCTTGGTCCTTGTCCTTCTAAAAACTGAGGTTAGGAGCCAAGCCAAAGAATCAAAGCATCACAGGTTCTCATTTGAAGGACGATGGCGAAGCCCATACATGACTTGCGACCGTCGATCTCAACGTGTCCCCACAATCTCCTGAGAAGTTAGATCCCTTTTCTTACTTTTCTATTGTAGTTTGTATTTCTTAAAGAGACAAAAAGAAATCACAATTCTTGTCTTTCATATTTGATGAGTTTTGTAAAAACGCCTTTCACGGCAAAATCGCCTTTCACGGCAAACAAACAAAAACGCCTCTTACGGCATTCTAAAAACTTGTCTCTTTTCTTAATATTTATGCAATTTGAAAAGTTAGAAAAAAGGATTGATTTCCTTTCCACTTGTGAAGGTGAATCTCCGGATTATTACTATTCCAAATTCCAAGTGGAAAGTAAATCTGGCATACCAGTACAAAAATGTTGATGCCCGAGATCTTCCCTCCTCCGCCGAGACCCAGGTCAGCCCCCGGGGTGCGGAGGGAGAGGACGGAAGACCCCCCCTTTTTTTCGGGTCCATCATTATCGAAGGCGATAGTTGCAATTGCTGCTTTTTCAACCGAAAGGCATTCAATGCCTGATCCCTCGGTTTTCTTCTTTTCTTCCTTTGAGGAAGTATTTGATTTTTTGATCCTATAGTCCATTTCAATTTGTAGGACTTGTGGGGCATGTTTGTCGACATCCGCATTCAGTCTTTGCAGTTCTGAAATGAGATTATCACGAGTGTGTGGAGACATTCGTAATAAGTCAAGGATGTGCAGTAGTGCAGGTATGTGTTTGAAGTGCTCAATCAAGTCGTACTTGAAAGCCTCCTTGGGGCCTGCATTTTCATTATTGTTGCCACTCTGGGCGTTTACAACTTGCTTTCCTAAAGGATTTACATAAGAAAATGAAGGTTGGTTGTAATTTTTATGGTAATCCTGGCCAAAGCGGGTACCTCTACTAACTTCAAGAGCTTCTGGAGGAGTTTCTTCATTTGGAAGATCGCCCTTGGAATCAGGGGGTTGATCCTTCTCATTTGCTGAAGATGTCTCTATAGCAGCATTGCCGTTCTCAGTGATTGTGTTGCATGGAGCATTTTCTGGGAACAAGTCCTGAACAACATCCATCAACTCTTCTTCCTTGTAGAGTAATTTATTGGTCCAGACATCACCTATGAGGTCGAGTATCTGGGACCAGTTTGGTTTTCATTGAAGAGGACTTCATTGGCTAAAGTTTCTTCAGGATGATCGGTAGGAAGAGGTGTGAGTTATGATGTCACAGTTTCAGGAGACAAAGGCTGAGAAGGTGATATCTCAGTAGAAGTCACCTGAGAAGATGTAGCTCCGAAAGATATACTACCAGATGTAGTCTGAGAGTGAGTGTCTTCAGCAAATGAAGCTTCAAAGGCACTATCATCCTGAGCTATCGCATTGCAGGTTGCCCCGATAGGAGATGCCCCCAGAATAGACTGTTGGGAATCAGACTCATCCTCGGATGGAAAAGGATCATCGATCCAGCAGTTTTCTCCATTTTCAAGAGTTAAGGGAGGAGGTACCTGTTGATTTTTAATGACTTCCGGCGCTGAATTTTGATCGCGACGAAGAGTGTTGATGCGATCTTGCTCTTGTTCTATGGCTAGACGCTGCAAGATCTTTGCATATTCTTCAGGGTCAGGCATAGGAGCCAAATCTTCTTCTTCATTTGCTCCTTGTGGTTCATCAGTGTTGGGTTCCACAAGAGCTTTGGCAGGTGCTGAATTGACAACATTTTCTTGAATAGCCTTTTGGTCTTCTTCATCATCGGACCAGGATCCTTGTGGCTGTAAGGGATTATACCAGTTTACTGGTATAAGTTGAGATTCAGGAATCCATTCTTCGTCGGAGAGGTATTCTCTTGTTTCAAGGGTTCCTCCCACTCGTCGGTGTGACTGGACTCGTATCCATTCATGGAGAATCCAATTACCGAATTGTAAGAATATGATGCCGCCTGCGTAGCTTCATTTCTTAGCTGTGGTGGCATGAAATCACCAAGGGTGAATTTTCTTGTCACCCTCGAAGTCTTGGGGAGGGACTTTTCTGTTGCCCCTAGTGGAGCAATAGAGGAGGTCTCTGTCTCTTCATTAACTTCTTGTTTTGGTTGAGCTTTCTCCTGCTGTTTGAGCTTGCAAAGATTTCTTTTAGCTTGCCTTCATTGTTGAGTAGTCGACTTCGTTTTGACGATCTCCCAATTTTCATCTTCAAGGAGATCGGGATGCACCCATATAGGTTGTCCGTCCGATGTTGGATAAGGAACCAACTCTTGGGACGTTTGAGTCATTTTTATCACCTTGAAGGAAGTAGTGATTTTCTCCTTTGGTGACTTTGAATTTGTCCACATGACACCATGTTGACGGAGGTAGACCCATAGTTTTTGTCAAAGTTGATGACTCTGTTTTTCCACATCTCGTTGATCTTCACTCTCACAATGAAGCATTGACTGAAAGGATACGAGACCATTTGGTGGTATAGACAATACCAAGGATCGTTGGTTTTGCCAACATCTCCCGGTCTTTTGGGGCCCAGCAAGGTGAGTTTGCCATTTGTTAAAAGAGCCTCGAAGATTTCTTCGACATCTTCATGGAACGGGTATTTTTTCTCTACTCGTTCTTTGAAGGCCTCAGAGAGTTCAAGTTTCTTACCAATAGCTTTATTTTCAGCTTTCTTTGGCTACTGAGGAGCTGACTTGGTTTACACATTAAGAACCTCATTTTTCTTCGGCTTTGAGGTCGTAATGGTAGTCGGCTCTTTTTTCGATGATTTCTGACTGTTGAGGTCTTTGATCACCGTTTCAGCTTCCATGGAAGCTTCTAGGAGTTCTCCTATGTTTTTTGATTTATTGCCGATGATCATGGAGCGGATCCTTGCTCTCATGTTGTTACAGCAGATGTCGACCAGCGATGCTTGTGGCAGTACATCAGAGCAATTGTATGCCATCGCCTTCCACTTGTGAATAAAGTCGTATGTTAACTCATTCTCTCCCTGTTTTAGGCTACAGAGTTGTGCCATAGTAACAAGATGATCCTCACCTTTGAAGTGGTTCAGGAAGCATGTCTCCAACATGTTCCAGTTTTGAATGGAGTTCTCTGGCAGAGTGGAGTACCAATCAAAGGCAGTAGCTTTTAAGGTACTTGCAAAGAGACGGATCTTAAGGGCATTTTGATCCGCAATAGCTCCTATTTTGATCTTGAAGTGGATGACATGTTGTTAGGCTGAACCTTTTGTCGCGACCCCAGACCGGGTTCGGGGACCAAATCCGGGATCGAGACTAATTGTGATGAAGCCAATGATGTGATCATATGGAGTAATGACAATAATTAAAGGTATGTTTATGATCAAGCGTACACGGGTTGACAAAAGAACACTCATTACCCGTGCACGTGATTTCCCACAGGTGTCCGCGGTGAGGATATTCCAACACACATAACCATTTAGTATAATTGCGGAAGCGTGTAGTAAATCATGCATGTATTTCATTTCCAAAATAATAAGGCTGATTACATTTGAATATGAGTATCAGAATGATCAATTTCCTAAAGTATAACCCAGAAGTACATATTCAAGTTTTATCAGAAGATCAGTTAATTATAGTTCCCAAAATTAGAGGCCAACAAAGGCCAATATAAACAAAACAATAACAACCAGAAAACTATCCAAACGACCCCCAAAATGTTTCGTATCTCGGCAGCCCGATGTTTACATAACATCGTCGGCACGCCACTCGACTAGCAGTTGCGGTTCTCCGACCGCCTCCTCTGGCTCCTCCTCGGGGAAACCAACAACGGGACCTGAGTACCAAAGCAAAGGGGTCAGACACGACGGTCTGGCAGGTGGATAAAAAGTATAAACATTGAATGATAAAACATTTACCTTGGAAACAGTTAAACCTGTCTAAATAATACTTTCGTGAGTAAATGCATCATTTAATTTAAAACATCTATGCAGGTAAAACATATAGAGGTAACCAAGGAATACAGGAAACGAGCAAAATGGCAACCACACAGAGCTAAATCCTCTATCACCGAAGTGATAGAGCAAGCAAGTCAAGGCGTTGACCTCAGTCACCGAAGTGAGGAGGTACAACGAAATACATATACATATATACTATATACAAGACATGACCACGGTAGCGAGCCGGGCATCAGGAACCACAGTAGCAATCTGTGGTATCAGGACAAGACCACGGTTAAATAACCGGGTAGCAAGATCCAAACTGCAGCTGGCGGGGCAAGAGGGGGATCACCTAGTCAGTAGATCAGACTAACGAGGTATCCAAGCTTAGTGGTACCGACTCATAGGTCAAAACGTGGAAATCAGGACATGTGTAAAATAAATCAAGTACAAGACTATATTCGGGCAAGACGTGGGTGCTCAAGGCACAGCTATCATATCAGGTCTGGCATGTATATCGAAGTTAGCAAAACAGTACAAGTATACTTTCGAAGTTTTAGGGATGATAGATTCCAAATCATCAATTTCGAGAATAACAAGGTAAAGTACCCTTTTAAAAAGCCCAGACAGTGTCGGGTTAAAACTAATCCAAGTGAATAGGGATCCCGTACGCTTATCTTACAATTGCTTGATACTCTTTGAATTTGAAGGCATTCCGGGCTCCTTAGGCACTTGGAGATTTCCAAAACTTCAATGAATCCTTGTGATTATGGTTTCTTTCTCGTTCGAGCTTCAAACAACAGTTATGAGTCTTCTCATCACAATAGGGACGTTAACCAACCTCCCTCCATATCTAGGATATTTCATTGTCTCCTCCAAAGTGACCCCAGATGAACAGTACACTTCGCTCGAGCGGACATGGAGTTCGCTCGAGCGATGTGCTCTCTGGAAAGGTTTTCTGGGAGGGTTCGCTCGAGCGGACATGGAGTTCGCACGAGCGGACCTGCTCAGTTCAGGACGGCATGAGCGAATGATTTGTGCGCTCGAGCCGACCATTCTCTGGATGGCTGTTGGAGGAGTTCGCTCGAGCGGACATGTGGTTCGCACGAGCGAGCAACTCTCTGGAATGGCACGAACCCTTCCTGGGCAGTTCGCTCGAGCGATGTGTCAAGTTCGCTCGAGCGAACTGTCCAGAACTGGTTTCGTGAACAGCTCTTTTCTCCATTCTCCCTCTCTTACAAATCCACATTTCTTGAGGTTCTATCATACACCAAAGAGGGCATGTAAGCACCTCAACATCCTCTTCAAAACTTCATCAAAACTCCTCACCACTTCCACAAATGATCCATTCATTCATACATTTTCTCATTCAATCAAAAGAGAAAGACATAACCACCATTACATAGATTCATTCAAGTTTTCAAGCACAAGATAAATCAAAGGCTATCAATCATTTTTCAAGACAATGAATGGGTTCAACAACCCCTTTTTAAAACATTAAAACCACATTAAATGCAAGTAAAAGCTCATCATAAATGATACAATAAATCCAAACATTTGATCATGGAAATCATTTTAAAACTAAACATCCACTTGCCTCAAGGTCTCTAATCAAGAAATCCAAGCTCTAATCCACTCTTCCAAGCCAAATACCAAGCTACACCAAAAACCCCCAAAAACAAACCCTAAAATGGGTCAAACCAAGAAACAAGAGGAAGAAACTCACAATAATGAAGATAGGGCTCTCCCAAGACTAGAAGAACATGGATCTAAGATATTAGGGAGGAAGCTTACTTGTAGGTTCTCCAAATGGACAAGGTGAGCTCAATGAGGGTCTTGAGTTGAGTAGATCCTTCCACAAATGGTATCAATGAATAGCTCTAGTAGTGAGGAAGAAGAGGCTGAAGTTCATTTCTTGATTGGTGTAAGGTTTGGTAGGGACTTAGGATGGGGAAGCAAGAAGAAGAAGAAGAAGAAGAAGAAGAGAAAGGGAAAACCCTAGGTTGTTCTTGTGTTTGTGCTGGAAAAAGAGAAATGAAGGGGAATGAGTTCCCTATATAAAGCAATGGGTGTGGGCTCCACCACTAGAAAGTCTTCGGAGGCTGAAATCACTAATCTCGGGACCTCGGACGAAATCGACGAAGAAGAGAAAAGTGATCGTCGAAATATTTAGTTTCTAAAAAGTACATGTTTCGCGGGTTTCGGGGATATCGAGTGTTGGGTACAGATTTCATGTAAAAAGACTGTTTTGCCCTCAAAGCAAGAAGATTGGGTTTTAGGGTTCCGGACGGTCACGGGCTCAACATGAAAGTTGTAAGGATCAACAAAATAAGTAAAACGGGATCAAGACAAGAATTAGGGGAAAAACAAGTAACTTCCAAAAGCTAGCAAGACTATCAAAAGGAAACCCCCAAAGGGTCCCGCTAAACACAAGACACTAAAAATTCCCCAAAGCTATCAAGAACTATACTAATCCAAGCTTAGTCAAAACCACTAATCAAGCTTAGCACTAACACACAACTTAATTAGTACTAATCGAGTCACTCGGGTCGGGGCCTTACACCTTTCCCCGTGTATGTTTGGAGAGTGGGTTGTTTTAATTTTGTAGGAAGCGGGACCGAGTCCATCCATAAGGGATAAGGTGGCTTGATCCCATGTTCCTTTGGTGTGTCATCTTCTTTTGCTTTAGCGAGGATATTGTCCACGTCCTTTTTGGTGAGGACTCTTGACTCATTATCTTCTCCATTGTCATCTTGATGATTTGGAGGAGGTTGATTATTTTCTTGATGCTGAAAAGCGAGAAGAAAGTTCTCCATCAGTGTCTCAATCCTCTGTTGACCTTGCTCCAATTGTTGGATGCTTGTGGTCTTTTCATCAGGATGTGGATTGAGAGATGGCTCAGAATTTGTAGCCAGGACATTCAATACTCAGGATTCGAATGAAGAAATCGTCCTAGTGACTTAGCTAAGGCTCATTCTTGAAGAGCTTAGGGAAGGATTACTCTGTTGTCCTTGGCTTGAAGGAGTAGAAGATTCTTCCGGATGTCTTCGTGTCCAGGAAACGCTGTGAGTCACCGGACGTCGGACATGAAGTTTAGTTGCTGACTTCTGGCGTCTTCTGGTTTTTCCAACCATATGGACGTAGCAACTTGGTTCGGTCTTTCCTTTTCAACCCATTTGTGGGAGACTTGGAGGATAGGATGCTGGGTCCTTTGCTTCTCTAGTGTCTTTTGTCGATACGACATGCGGCGACATATACAACGGACAATTTGAGCTTCGGTTGGCTCTGGCTGGGCTTTGCCAATGAAGGATGTGCTCCCTCGAGCGCAGCAGCCGAGCCTGTCTTCTTTAAAGCTTGGCATGGACAGCATGCGGACCCGGTCCTTTAACTGTTGTAGCGAAGTTTTGAATTTTGCTAGTTTGACCCCTGTTGAGATGAAGGGTCGAATTGTAGAGTGCACGCCTTGGCAGGTTCTCACAAAGGCCTTGTGATGCTTGATTTGATTTTTCGCTTGTAGGAGCAAGCTGGCTCATGGTGGGTTAATTTGTTTGTTTGGTGGAAGGTAGGCCTCTCCTCTTTCATGTATGTAAGACCCCGACCCGAGTGTACACGGTTACTGCTAATTAAGTCAGGTGTTAGTACTAAGCGTGATGATTAGAATTTGACTAAGTTGGGACTAGAATGGTTCTTTTATAGCTTTGGGGAATTTTAAGTGTCTTGTGTTTAGTGGGACCCTTTGCGGGTTCCTTTTTGATATTCTTACGTTTGCTTGGGGGATTACTCGAGATTCCTATAATTCTTATCTTGATCCCGTTTTACTCATCTTGTCGATCCCTGCAACTTTCATGTTGATCTCATGCCGTCCGGAACCCCAAAACCCCAATTTCCTACCATTGAGGGCAAAACAGTCTTTGTACACTAAATATGTACCCAAAATTTGATATCCCCAAAACCCGCAAAAAATATACTTTTTGGAAACTAGATATTTCGGTAATCGTTTTTCCTTTCTTCGTCGATTTCGTTCGAGGTCCCGAAAGTAGTGATTTTAGCCTCCAAAGTTTCTAGTGGTGGAGCCCACTCCCATTTGCTTTATATAGAGAACCCATCTCCTACCTTTCTCTTTTTCCAGCTCAACCTAACAACAAGCTAGGGTTTCCCTTTTCTTCTTCTTCTTCTTGCTTACCCATCTTCAATCACCAACAAATCTTGCACCAATAGGCTAGTGGAGGTTGTCTTCTTCTTCCTCTCATTGGAAGCTAGCTTGGGATACCATTTTAGAAGGAAGCCACCATCTTAGAGTCTTCTTGAAGGTCATCTTGTCTTTTGAAGAACCCTCTTGTAAGTAATCCTCCCAACTCTTTTGTTATTGTGTTTCCCTAGCATTTGAGGAGCTTCATTTTCATTATTGAAGCTTTCATCTTCTTATTCCTTGTTTGACCCAAATTTAGGGTTTGTTATTGGGGATTTTTGTGTAGATTGTATTCTTGGCTTGGAAGAAGTGATTAGAGGCTTGATTTCCTTGAGTAGAGACCCTAAGGCAACTGGAATGATTAGATGTTTTGAGTTTTAATGGTTTTCATGACAAGTATGGTTGACTTTGTATTTCCATTAATGTTTTGTTCTACTTACATTCAATGTGATTTAAATGCTCTTTAAAAGGGTTGGTTAGCCCATTTATTGTCTTGAAAAAGTGATTTATAGCTTTTGTTCTATCTCTTGTCTAAGACCTGAATAAATCTATGTGGTTGTGGGGGTTCTCCTTTCTCTTGGAAATGTTTGAATGTAGATAAGGTAATCCTTGGGGGTTAAATGTTCAATGAAGTTTTGATGTGAGTTAAGTGGTGTTGATGAGGTTTGATGAGTGGATGTTGGAGGCTTGGAGGCCCTTTGTTGCAGGTGAACTGTGTAAGAGAAAAGCGGAAGAAAAGCCATGGAACTTAATCCTGGGCAGCAGATTTGACTGGTCGCTCGAGCGCGTGCAAAGCCGCTCGAGCGCTCAATCAATCTGATTGCCAACTTGGGCGCACCAGTGGGCAGCCTTACTGCCTGCCTGGGTTCCTGTACAGTCCAGGTCTGCTCGAGCGCCCTTTGGTCAGCTCGAGTGCACATCCCCTTGGGTCTATAGCACTTTTAAAGCTCGAAAAATGTTTTTAAAGGAACCCCTTGGTATCGGGGAGATCCATAAGGCAATGTTTGAAGTCCATTTGAGAAGAAAAACCACACCACAAAGATCCATTGAAGTTCTTTAGAAATTTCCAAGGTGCATAAGTATTCCGGAATGTCTCCAAATTCAAGAGTACCAAGTCATTATTGAGATCGACATACGGGATCCCTATTCGCCTTAAATAAATTTGAAACCCGATATTTCATCCGAAACTTCAATAGTTCGTTTGTATTTCCTTGTACCCGAGATTTACACTATGTGACTGCTATTTCCGAAAGCAATGAAAAAGATACTTGTGATAATTGCTAGTCCCGAAATGCATGCCCGACATGATATAATAGTTGTGCCCTTGCGCACCCCCGCCTTGCCCGATTATATTCTTATACTGGATTTATTTCACACATGTCTTGATTTATATGTTTTGACCTATGAGTCGGCACCACTAAGCTTGGATAACCTTGACAGTCGATCCACTGACTTGGAGATCCCCCTCTTGTCCCGCCAGCTGCAGTTTGGATCCCGCTACCCGGTTTATTAACCGTGGTCTTGTCGCGATACTACTGATTGCTACCGTGGTTCCTGATGTCCGACTTGTTACAATGGTCATGTCTCGTATATTATATATGTATATGTAAATTTTGCTGTACCTCCTCACTTTGGTGACTGAGGTCAACGCCTTGATATGCTTGCTCTTATTACTTCGTTGATAGAGGATTTAGCTTCGTGTGGTTGCCACCTTACTCGTTTTCCTGATTCATTGGATACCAGTACATGTTTTATTACTGCATATATGTTTTCAATTAAATGATTCCCTTACTTCATGAAAGCTATTGTTTAAACAGGTTTAAATGTTTTCCAAGGTAAATGCTTTTATTATCGAATGTTTATATCTTTTCACCAGCCTGCCAGACCGTCATGTCTGATCCATTTCTTTGGTACTCAAGTCCAGTTGTCGGTTATACAGAGGAGGAGCTCGAGGAGGAGGTCGGAGAACCGCATCGGTTAGTTTAGTGGCGTGCCGATGATTTTGTCTAAACATCCAGTTGCCGAGATGCGTAACATTTTTGGGGGTGTTATTAACTATTCTTTTGGTGGCTATAGTTTTGTTTATATTGGCCTTTGTTGGCCTCTATTTTTTGGGGATTGTAATTAAATGATCTTTTGTTTAAACTCTAACAATATTTTGGGAAACGCTAATGATCGTTGCTCATTCTGATACTGTTATTCAAATGTAATCTGTTTTAGTATTATGGAAATGAATTACATGCTTGGTTTGCTACACGCTTCCGCATTTAAACAAACTATGTATGTGGTTGGGCTGCGGGAAATCACGTGCAAGGGTAATATGCGTTCTTTATTAACCCATGTACGCTTTGGCATCAAACATACCATTATCTTCATCATTCATCCATCATCACTCACTTAATCCCGATCCCGGATTTGGCTATAAACCCGGTCCGGGGTCGCAACAGACTGGTATCAGAGCGAGACGTGTTTCAAGCAAATAAAAGAAACTAGAAATCCTAAGGATGTGGCGAGGATTCATTAGATCTTTTGTTAGCTAGAATCGCGCGAGCAATGTGTGACCCTGTTCTTGATTATTATGTGCTAACAACTTGTTTTGCAGCATCATGCAACTTGTAAGCGACCAGTAAACGGCAATCCCACTGCAAGTAACAGTGATCACACGGGGCCAATTGATGAATATATAGTTGATAACAATATGGCAAATCAGTTTCAACAATTGATGCAGGCCATGCTTGACCAACAACGTCAAGCCAATGAGAACCAAGCTAGATTGCAAGAGCAGATGCTCAAGAAGGATGAAGATCACGCCAGGGAATTAGCAGAGATGCAGAGGCAGTTATTAGAGGTGTTACAGAGAAGGTCAGAACCGGTTCAACCTCAACCTGCAATTGTCATCAATCAAAGGGAACATGATCCTAATGCATTTTTTGAGAGGTTTAAAAAGAGGGCACCAAAAGAGTTTGTTGGGATAGAAGACCCATTGGTTGTAGATGATTGGTTGGAACACACAGAAAACATCTTCGAAGTCTTCCAATGCACGGGAGGAGAATGAGTTAAACTTGTAACATCTCTGTTTACTGGTTTGGCAGACATTTGGTGGAGGACAGTGAGGGAAGAATATAGAACTATGGCAGATGCAACGGCTTGTGTTAGTTTTAGGAGACAATTTGGGGAAAAGTATGTACCGACACATGTTAAGAGACAAAATGCAGTAGAGTTCCAGCAGCTTGTCCAAGGGAGTGTGACAGTTCTAGAGTACCTCACCAAGTTTGAGAGGTTGTCATGGTATGCCCTGCAGTTGGTGGACACAGTGGAGAAGGAGATTGCTAAGTTCTTAGAAGGACTTCACCCTATCATTGAGAGGGATGCCACATGAGTAGTACCACCTGTCACATTTGAGGAGGCTGTCAAGAGAGCCTATAAATTTGAGAATTTTCACCACAAGATTCTTAGAATTCAAGGCAAAGGAAAAGGGCAACCTCAACAGCAGAACAACCAGCAGAGGAACCAACAGCACAAGAGGCAGAAGCAAGACCAAAATGTACACCTAGTTTGTATTCATTGTGGGAAGAACCATAAGAGTGCCCAGTGTCGTACAATATTGGGAGCATGCTTTAGATGTGGTTCAATGAACCATTAGATGAGATATTGTCCAAGACAGAACAGGAAGAATCAACAGCAGTAGGGAGCACCACGTCCAGCACCACCACAGATTGCAATAGTTGTGCAGAATCAGGCAAGGCCACTTCAGGAACAGGCCCCACAGCGACAGTATAGACCTCAGCAATAGCAGCAACAGGCCCGTCAGTTGGGACAACATCAGAATCATCGTCCCCCACAATAGAATAGAAATGTCCCTCAAGGCAGGCAACAACAAGCTCCTATCAAGCCACAACAGCGAGGACAAGTATATGCGGTTAATAGAGCTGATGTAGAGGCAACAGGCAATATTATGGAAGGTACACTTCTTGTTAGTGGGATAAAGGCTAGGATATTGTTTGACCCTGGCTCTACGCATTCATTTATATCCCATGCATTCTCTAGATTAATTGATGTGCATGGTAGAGAACTTGAGTATATTTTGACTGTGGCTACTCCAGTAGGAAAACGAGTTATGTGTACTATCTATTACCCTAGTTGTACAGTCCAAATAGGAGAAGTTGTGTTACCCGCAGATCTTATTCTATTGGAGATGAATGATTTTGATGCCATGATGGATTGTTTCCATAAGACCCCCACATTTAAGTTGGATGTGACACCAGCAGGGGTGTTGTTTCAGGGAGAGGGAGGAATCCTCGTGCAGGGTTTGTCCCAACATTGAAAGCTGATAGACTTTTAAGAAATGGATGTGAAGCCTATTTGGCATTTATCACGGAGGATAAACAGTCCCACGGGGTGGAGGAGATCCCTATTGTTTGGGAATTCCCGGATGTGTTTCCGGAGGAGATTCCAGGATTATCACCCTTAAGAGAAATCGATTTCACTATCGAGTTATTACCAGGGATAGCTCCGATATCTATTGCTCCTTATCGTATTGCTCCAGCGGAATTGGGAGAACTTAGGATACAGTTGCAAGAGTTATTGGATAAAGGTTTTGTGAGACCTAGTATTTCGCCGTGGGGAGCTCCGGTTTTGTTCTTAAAAAGGAAAGATGGTTCGATGAGAATGTGTATCAACTACCGAAGGTTGAATCAGGTGACCATCAAGAACAAATATCCATTGTCATGGATAGATGAGTTGTTCGATCAATTACAAGGTGCTTCGTATTTCTCGAAGATTGATTTGAGATCCGGTTACCATCAGCTGAGAGTCAGAGAATCAGATGTATTGAAAACAGCTTTCCGGACAAGATATGACCACTATTAGTTCCTAGTGATGCCATTTGGATTGACCAATGCACCGGCAGTGTTCATGGCATTGATGAGCAAGATATTTGCTCAACACCTAGACCAATTTGTAGTAGTGTTTATTGATTATATTTTGGTGTACTCCAAGACCAAAGAAGAGCATGAAAAGTATATGAGGATAGCATTGCAACTTTTGAGAGAAAACCAGCTATATGCAAAGCTCAACAAGTGTGAATTCTGGCTAGAGCAAGTTGCATTTTTGGGGCACATTATCTCCAAAGAGGGATTGTCAGTAGACCCGTCCAAGATTGAGGCAGTAGTGAAGTGGGAAAGACCGAAGAATGTGTCAGAAATCAGGAGTTTTCTTGGATTGGCAGGGTATTACCGGAGATTTGTACAAGGATTTTCATCGATTACAGCACCGTTGACAAAGTTGACAAGGAAGAATGTACCTTATGTGTCGACGGATCAGTGTGAGGCCAGTTTCCAAGAGCTAAATAAGAGATCGACCACCGCACCAGTCCTTACTTTGCCATCCGGAAGCGGCAGTTTTACCATTTTTACCGATGCTTCGAATGTTGGACTCGGTTGTGTGTTGATGCAGGAAGGAAAAGTTGTTGCATATGGGTCTCGGTAGTTGAAAGATCACGAGAAGAATTACGCAACCCAGGATCTTGAGTTGGCAGCGGTTGTCTTCGCGTTGAAAATGTGGAGACATTATCTCTATGGAGAGAAGTTTGAGGTCCATTCTGATCACTGCAACCTACAGTACTTGTTTTCTTAGAAGGAATTGAACATGAGGCAGAGAAGATGGATGGAATATATCAAAGATTATGATTTTCCAATCAAGTATCACCCGAGGAAAGTGAATGTAGTTGCCAATACCTTGAGCAGAAAATTAGTAGGCTTGACGAATTTAAGTGACACTTGTATTTTTAAGCAATTTGAGGAGTTGAGGATAGATCTACAACCACTGAGGAAGGGTGTTATAATTGCCAATATGTCAGTGTCAGAGCCTTTGTTTATTCAGAAGATCAAGGATAGTCAGTTGTAAGATCCAGAGTTGGCCAAGATTTCAAAACATATAGCAGACCGTCCTGATTTCCGCATCTTTGATGGAGTTCTTTATTATCGAGACCGTCTGTGTGTGCCTAACATCGAAGAGTTAAGGAATGACATCATGACAGAAGCTCACAGTACGAAGTATTCCATGCACCCAGGCATCACAAAGATGTATCAGAACTTGAAAGGCAGATTTTGGTGCAACAACATGAAGAGGGAGATTGCAGCATTTGTCTCTCGCTGCATGACCTGTCAATTGATAAAGGCAGAGCATCAGAAGCCTCTAGGGTTGCTACAGCCATTAGAGATCCCGGAATGGAAATGGTAGCACATTCCCATGGACTTTATTTAAGGACTACCGAGAACTAGCAGAGGCAATGATGCAATATGGGTTATTGTGGACAGACTCACCAAGTCAGCTCATTTCATTCCCATGAAGACAGGGAAGAAGATGCACATGTTACCCCTAGCAGAGTTGTTCATTAATGAGATCGTCAGTAGACATGGACAGCCAGTTTCTACCACATCCGACAGAGATAGCAGATTCGTCTCGAGATTTTGGAAGACCCTACATGAGTCTATGGGTACGAAGCTACAGTTTAGTACGGCTTATCACCCTCAAACAGATGACCAGTCAGAGAGGACAATTCAGACCCTTGAGGGCATGCTCCATGCTTGCGTGTTAGACTTCAAGACTTAATGGGATGAGGCCCTACCGTAGTGTGAGTTCGCTTACAACAACAGCTACCACTCGAGCATTGGGATGGCGCCTTTTGAAGCTTTGTATGGCAGAAGGTGTAGAACACCTGTATGTTGGGAAGAAGTTGGCACCCGCAGTTTTCATGGACCAACCATAGTGAGTGAGACCAGTAACAAAGTGAGACAGATTCAAGAACGTCTGAAAGTAGCCCGGAGTAGACAGAAGAGCTACGCAGACTCTCACCAAAGGAATCTACAGTTCAAAGAAGGAGATAAGGTCTTCTTGAAGGTGTCACCTATTAGAGGAACATTGAGATTTGGGCAGAAGGGCAAGTTGTCACGGAGGTACATTGGACCATATGATATTGTGAGTAAGATTGGTGATGTGGCTTATAGACTAGCCTTACCACCCTAGCTATCTGGTGTAAAACGTCCCTGATCCTTCACATATACTCCGGTATGAACCGTTGAAAATTCGAGAAGATGCTACATATGTGGAGAAGCCGATTCAGATCAATGACACAAAGGAACAAGAGTTGAGGACACGGACTATTCAGTGGGTCAAAGTACTTTGGGAGAATCATGGACCGGAAGAAGCCACGTGTGAATTACGAGACCAAGTACAGAAGAAGTATCCACATCCCCTACCCGAGGTGAGTTTTGTATTTCATTTGGATGATCAAATGCCCTAAGGGGTGGAGGATGTAAGACCCCGACCCGAGTGTACAAGGTTAGTGCTAATTAAATCGCGTGTTAGTGCTAAGCGTGATGATTAGAATTTGACTAAGTTGGGACTAAAATAGTTCTTTTATAGCTTTGGGGAATTTTAAGTGTCCTGTGTTTAGTGGGACCCTTTGGGGGTTCCTTTTTTATAGTCTTGCGTTTACTTGGGGGATTACTCGAGATTCCTATAATTCTTATCTTGATCCCGTATTACTCATCTTGTCAATCCCTACAACTTTCATGCTGATCTCGTGCCCGTCCGGAACCCCGAAACCCGATTTTCCTAGCATTGAGGGCAAAACAGTCTTTGTACACTAAATCTTACCCAAAATTTGATATCCCCAAAACCCGCGAAAAATATACTTTTTAGAAACTAGATATTTCGGTAATCGTTTTTCCCTTCTTCGTCGATTTTGTTCGAGGTCCAGAAAGTAGTGATTTCAGCCTCCAAAGTTTCTAGTGGTGGAGCCCACTCCCATTTGCTTTATATAGAAAACCCATCTTCTACCTTTCTCTTTTTCCAGCTCAACCTAACAACAAGCTAGGGTTTCCCTTTTCTTCTTCTTCTCCTTGCTTACCCATCTTCAATCACCACCAAATCTTGCACCAATAGGCTAGTGGAGGTTGTCTTCTTCTTCCTCTCACTGGGAGCTTACTTCGGATACCATTTTAGAAGGAAACCACCATCTTAGAGTCTTCTTGAAGCTCATCTTTTCTTTTGAAGAACCCTCTTGTAAGTAATCCTTCCAACTCTTTTGTTATTGTGTTTCCCTAGCATTTGAGGAGCTTCATTTTCATTATCGAAGCTTTCCTCTTCTTATTCCCTGTTTGACCCATTTTAGGGTTTGTTATGGGGGGTTTTTATGTAGATTGTACTCTTGGCTTGGAAGAAGTGATTAGAGGCTTGATTTCCTTGAGTAGAGACCCTAAGGCAAGTGGAATGATTAGATGTTTTGAGTTTTGAATGGTTTTCATGACAAGTATGGTTGACTTTGTATTTCCATTAATATTTTGTTCTACTTACATTCAATGTGATTTAAATGCTCTTTAAAAGGGTTGGTTAGCCCATTTATTGTCTTGAAAATGTGATTTATAGCTTTTTTTTTATCTCTTGTCTAAGATGTGAATGAATCTATGTGGTTGTGGGGGTTCTCCTTTCTCTTGGAAATGTTTGAATGTGGATAAGGTAATGCTTGGGGGTTAAATGTTCAATGAAGTTTTAATGTGAGTTAAGTGGTGTTGAAGAGGTTTGATGAGTGGTTGTTGGAGGCTTGGAGGCCTTTTGTTGCAGGTGAAATGTGTAGGAGAAAAAGGGAAGAAAAGCCATGGAAGTTCAGCCCGGGCAGCAGATTTGACTGGCCGCTTGAGCGCGTGCCAGGCTGCTCGAGCGCGCAATCAGTCTGACTGCCAACTCGGGCGGCAGTATGACTGCCCGCTCGAGTGGGCAGCCTTGCTGCCTGCCTGGGTTCCTTCGCAGTCCAGGTCCGCTCAAGCGCCCTTTGGTTCGCTCGAGCGCACCCCCCCTTGGGTCTAGAGCACTTTGAAAGCTCGAAAAATGTTTTTAGAGGAATCCCTTGGTATCAGGGCGATCCATAAGGCAATGTTTGAAGTCCATTTGAGAAGAAAAACCACACCACAAAGTTCCATTGAAGTTCTTTAGAAATTTCCAAGGTACATAAGTATTCCGGAATGTCTACAAATTCAAGAGTACCAAGTCCTTATTGAGATCGACATACGGGATCCCTATTCACCTTAAATAAATTTTAAACCCGACATTTCATCCGAAACTCCAATAGTTTAGTTGTATTTCCTTGTACCCAAGATTTACACTATGTGACTGTTATTTCTGAGAGCATTGAAAAAGATACTTGTGATAATTGCTAGTCTCGAAATGCATGCCCGACATGATATGATAGTTGTGCCCTTGAGTACCCCCGTCTTGCCCGATTATATTCTTACACTGGATTTATTTTACACATGTCTTGATTTATATGTTTTGACCTATGAGTCGGCACCACTAAGCTTGGATAACCTTGACAGTCAATCCACTGACTTGGAGATCCCCCTCTTGTCCCGCCAGCTGCAGTTTGGATCCCGCTACCCGGTTTATTAACTGTGGTCTTGTCGCGATACCGCCGATTGCTACCGTGGTTCCTAATGCCCGGCTTGTTACAGTGGTCATGTCCTGTATATTATATATGTATATGTAAATTTTGTTGTACCTCCTCACTTTGGTGACTGTGGTCAACGCCTTGATATGCTTGCTTTTATCACTTCGGTGATAGAGGATTTAGCTTCGTGTGGTCGCCACCTTGCTTGTTTTCCTGATTCCTTGGATACCAGTACATATTTTATTACTGCATATATGTTTTCAATTAAATGATTTCTTTACTTCATGAAAGCTATTGTTTAAAAAGGTTTAAATGTTTTCCAAGGTAAATGCTTTTATTATCGAATGTTTATATCTTTTCACTGCCTGCCAGACCGTCATGTCTAATCCATTTCTCTGGTACTCAGGTCCAATTGTCGGTTCTCCCGAGGAGGATCTCGAGGAGGCGGTCGGAGAACCGCAGCAGTTAGTTGAGTGGCGTGCCGATGTTGTCGTCTAAACATCCGGTTGCCGAGATGCGTAACATTTTGGGGGGTGTTATTAACTATTCTTTTGGTGGCTATGGTTTTATTTATATTGGCCTTTGTTGGCCTCTATTTTTTGGGGATTGTAATTAAATGATCTTTTGTTTAAACTTTAACAATATTTTGGGAAACGCTAATGATCATTACTCATTCTGATACTGTTATTCAAATGTAATATGTTTTAGTATTATGGAAATGAATTACATGCTTGATTTGCTACACGCTTCCGCACTTAAACAAAATATGTATGTGGTTGGGAAATCCTCACCGCGGACACTTGTGGGAAATCACGTGCACAGGTAATATACGTTCTTTATTAACCCGTGTACACTTTGGCGTCAAACATACCATTATCTTCGTCATTCATCCATCATCACTCACTTAGTCCCGATCCCGAATTTGGCCGCAAACCAGGTCCGGGGTCGCGACAATGTAAGAGAAAGAGTAGAACCGGTTCTCCTTGAGAGGGGCCAAGTATACTGGCTTTGCTGATGTTTGGGAGGTCCTTTGTTTTGGTGAAGGTCTTGGGGACCAAGTCTTAGGGCATACCTGGTTCTTTATAGGTTGAGGCTTCATGGGGTTGCCACGGGCTTCAGGCTTCTTTGTGTTCGCCCTTGGTGTCATGGCAATGACACATTACAGGGCAATCTTTTGCTTCTTGGCCGGTGCGGTTTCCTCTATGGGAAGTGGGAATGGTTCCAGCGATTCGAAGACAATGGTCCGGGGAGTAAATCGCATCCTTGGAATGGACACGAGATGGGATCTTTCTAAAGGTCAAAATTGGATTCATAAAAGAGGGCAAATGGTGTTCCAATCCGAACATAAGCTACAAACGATTTCTACGAGCCATTGTCCGAAAGGGAAAGAACCAAGATTTCTCAAATTTGAACCCAAAGATGACAGAAGTTTTTTTTTTTTTTTTGAAAGGTTTTTTTGTTTTTTTTTTTTTAAGAGCACTCATAGGTTTCCAATTCGGTCTTATGAAACCTTAGTAGATGATCAACCCCCAGGTAAGGAAAGGATTACTTAATGAACCCGTTTGGAGGACCCTTGCCTTGAACATTCTAGTTGTCTCAACACTCTGGACAAGGCTTTTCTTAGTTCCACTTTGGTCAAATAACACAATCGGTGCAACCTTAGTGGCTTTTGAAAGTTTTTCTTGGAGGATCTCTAATGGATCCATCAAAGAGAGTGAATGGCCTCTCCAAATCAAACGTTGGCTACAACGATTTTCGCGAGCCATTATCCGAAAGGGAAAGAACCAAAGTTTCTTTAATTTGAATCCAAAAGAGAGAAAACTGATTTTTTTTGTTTTTGAAGAGTTTAAAATTTGACTTTTTTTTTGTTTTTTGAAAATCTCTATCGGACTCATCAAAGAGAAAAAGAATGACCCATTCCCAGATATGAACAATAGCTACAAACATTTCTATGAGCTATCAAGTTTGGAGAGGAAAGGATCAAAGTTTCTCAAAAATGAATCCAAGTGAGAGAAATTAGTTTTTTTTTTTTTTTGTGAAATGAGAAAGAGTGGAAATAAACTCAAAGATAGAAATTTCCAAAAAACATCCCATCTCATTTTTTTTTCTAGATGCAAGATCCAACATAGGCCACCAACTAGAAAGGAGCCAAAGAATCCAAGCATTACATTCTCAAATGAACGGTGTCCCACCAGGTATGCCAACTTGATGGACCCGGCTTTTTGTGTTTTCCACCCTCACCTCCGTCCTAGGGCTACCGAGAGGCCCGCGGGGTGTAAAGGAAAGCGCGAGCATCAACATTTCTGTACGGGTATGCCAGATTTTCTATTCTACTTGGAATTTAGAAATGGTGATCTAGAGATCCACCTTCACAAGTAGAAAGGAAATCAATCTTTTTTCTAACTTTCCATTGCACATATATTTAAGAAAAGAGACAAGATTTTTTGAATGCCGTAGGAGGCGATTTTTCTTTGTTTTGCCGTGAAAGGCGGTTTTTTGCCGTGAAAGGCGATTTTTTTTTGCCGAGAAAGGCGATTTACAAATCTTATCAATAATGAAAGACAAGAATTGTGGCTTTTTTTTTGTCTCTTTTAGAGAAATACAAAATGTTGGAAGTAGCTGGGCCTCGTGCATAGATTTTCAAAACTTTTACCCACTTGACTCAGGGATCAAGTACCAATAAGGCCAAACACTATATCCAGGATGCATAACTGTAAGACCCCGACCCGAGTGACCCCAATTAGTGCTAATTGAGTCGCGTGTTAGTGCTAAGCGTGGTGATTAGAATTTGACTAAGCTTGGATTAGAATAGCTCTTGTTATACCTTTGGGGAATTTTAAGTGTCTTGTGTTTAGTGGGACCCTTTGGGGGTCCTTTTTTATAGTATTGCGTTTACTTGGGGAATTCTTGAGATTCCTATAATTCGTGTCTTGATCCCGTTTTACTCATCTTGTCGATCCCTAAAATTTTCATGTTGATCACGTAACAGTCCGGAACCCCAAAACCCAATTTTCCTTGCAATGAGGGCAAAACGGTCTTTTTACGCTAAATCTGTACCCAGAACTTGATATCCCCTAAACCAGCGAAAAACATACTTTTTGGAAACTAGATATTTCGGTGATCACTTTTTTCTTCTTCGTTGATTTCGTCCGAGGTCCCGATAGTCATGATTTCTGCCCAAAGAGGTTTCCCATGGTGGAGCCCACACTCAACTAGTATATATAGAACCCATCTTCTCCTTTCCCTTTTTCCAGCACAACACCTTAAAAGCTAGGATTTTCCCTTCTCTTCCTTTTCTCCTTGCTTCTCCACCACCAAATCTCCACCAAGCTTGCTGTAAGACCTCGACTTGAGTGACCTCGATTAGTGCTAATTACGTTGCGTGTTAGTGCTAAGCTCGATTAGTGATTTTGACTAAGCTTCGACTAGAATAGCTCTTTTATTGTTTTGGGAGAGTTTTAGTGCTTTGTGTTGGTGGGACCCTTTGAGGGTTCCCCTTTTTGATAGTTTTACTTGTGTTGGGGGATTATTCGTACTCCGATGATTTGCATTTCTATCCCGTTTTACTCGTCTTGTTAATCCCTACAACTTTCATGTTGATCCCGAACCCGTCCGGAAACCCGAAACCCGATTTTCTTGCATTGAGGGCAAAACAGTCTTCTTACATGAAATCTGTACCCAAAACTCGATATCCCCAAAACCCGCGAAACATATACTTTTTAGAAACTAGATATTTCGACGATCACTTTTCCCTTCTTCGTCGATTTCGTCCGAGGTCTCGAGATTAGTGATTTCAGCCCAAAGGGTTTCTTTAGTGGTGGAGCCCACTCCAAAATGATTTATATAGAGACCCATCTTCTTCTTTCACTCTTTTTCCAGCACAAGAGTCTCAACCTAGGGTTCTTTGCTTCCTTCTATTCTTCTTCTTGCTTCTCCATCCTCAAGCTCTACCAAACCTTGCTCCAATCAAGAAATGGAAGTCATCATCTTCTTCCTCTCTTCTAAAGCTCTCCATTGAGACAACTTTTGTAGAGAAGCCTCCACTCCAAGTTCTTCTTCGAGCTAGTCTCACCATTTTGAGGAGTCTTCTTGTAAGTAATCCTTCCAACTCTATTGTTATTGTGTTCTCCTAGCATTGGAGGAGCTTCATTTCCATTATTGAAGCTTTCTTCTCCCTATTCCTTGTTTGATCCATTTTAGGGTTTGTATTTTGGGGGTTTTGTGTAGATTGCACCCTTGGCTTGGAGGAAGAGAGTAATAGCTTGATTTCTTTGTTTAGAGACTCTAAGGCAAGTGGATTGAATGGATGTTTTGGTTTTATTGATTTCCATGACATGTAGACTTGATTTATATCTCATTAATGACTTGTTTCCTTGGCATTCAATGATGTTAAATGCTTTTGAAAAGAGTTGGTAAGCCTCTTTATTGTCTTAAATATGATTTCTAGCTTTGTTTCATTTGTTGTCTTTAAATCTTGAATTGTAACTTTTGGTTCATCTTTTGTACAATGCCTAAGTGAATCCTTGTGATGATGGTTGTCTTCCTTCTCTTGGTGATTGTATGAATGTCAAATGGAGAATGAAAGGAATTGGTTTGGGGGAAGGAAAGACCTGTATCTGAACCCAGTGAAGAAATTCCCGTGACTGGCGGTCAGCTGGCGGTCGCCCAGCGGCTAGCCGCCTGGTGACTAGCGGCTAACCGAAGCAAGTTCGGTTACATTTCCAGAGAGCTGTAACCTCACGGTCAGCTCCGCAGTCAGCTAGCGGCTAACCGCCGTGTCCATCGTCGGCTAACCGCCATCCAACCGTATAGTTACATTCACTTTTCCAGAGAGCTGAAATCTCGCGGTCAGCTTCGCGGTCAGCTAGCAGCTAACCGCCAACCAACCGAATTGTAGCGGTTACAATTCCAGAGAGCTACAATTCTACGGTCAGCCTCACGGTCAGCCAGCGGTTAACCGCCGGATTCACTGGCGGCTAACCGCCATCTGACCGCAAGGTAACCGAAATTCCCTGAATTCTATGAATAAAAGAGGATTGAAGGGAGCCTCCACCCCATTGCTTGTGAACCTTTCTGAGAGCAATGGGCACCGCTCACCTGGGATTGTGTTCGAAGCATAGGTGAAGTGTTTGTTGGTGGTTCGTTAGAGAGAGAAACCACAGCATCGAGATTCATTTAAGCATTGAGGCTACTATAGTATATAAGGAACCCGGAATGTCTCCCAAATTCAAAGAGTACCGAGTTTCTTTTATTATACAGACATACGGGATCCCTATTCACCTTGGATTAGTTTTAAACCCCGATATTTTGAAAGTCTATTGCAATTGTTTATTCCAGAAATTTATGAGTTATAATTTATCGATTCCGAAAGCATTGTATTTGTACTTGCACTCTTTTATAGTCCCGAAATGCATGCCCGACATGATGTGACCCGATATTGAAATCATGTTTGAGCGTTGAGCACCCCGTTTTGCTCGTCTATACGATTTCATCGTAAGTGTTTTATACATGCACGATCTCTTGCATATGACCTATGAGTCGGCACCACTGAGCTTGGATAACCTTGTCAGTCTGATCCACTGACTTGGAGATCCCTTCCCGTCCCGCCAGCTGCAGCATGGATCCCGATACCCGGTTTATTAACCATGGTCCCGTCCTGATTCCCGGCTCGCTCCCGTGGTTCCCGATATCCGGTTCGCTACCGTGATTCCCGACACCCGGTTTGCTACCGCGGTCCCGTCCCGTATTATTGTATATGTGTATGTAAATTGGTTGTACCTCCTCACTTCGGTGACTGAGGACAAGGCCCGATACTCTCGTCACTTCGGTGATAGAGGATTTAGCTTCTTGTGGACGTCATCTTGATTGTTTCCCGATTTCCTTGATTACCTTACATGTTTTGTGACTGCATACGCATTTTAATTAAATGATTCATTTACTCCTTGAAAGACATTGTTTTTAACAGGTTTGCATGTTTTTCCAATGTAAAGGTTTTTATTATCAAATGTTTATTTCTTTTCACCCACCTGCCAGACCGTCGTGTCTGACCCCTTTGCTTTGGTACTCAGGTCCCGTTGTTGGTTATCCCGAGGAGGAGCCAGAGGAGGCGGTCGGAGAACCGCAACCGCTAGTTGAGTGGCGTACTGACGATGTTATGTAAACATCGGGTTGTCGAGATGCGAAACATTTTGGGGGTGATTGGATTTATTTATTTTGGTGGACATTGTTTTGTCTATATTGGCCTTTGTTGGCCTCTATTTTTTGGAGTTGTAATTAAATTATTGTTGATTAAACTTTAACATGTACTTTGGGTTACGCTTTAGGACATTGCTCATTCTGATACTTGTTATTCAAATGTAATCAGTCTTATCATTTTGGAAATGCAATACATACTTGATTTGCCATACGCTTCCGCAATTATACTATATGGTTATGTGTGTTGGAAAATCCTCACCGCGGACACCTGTGGGAAATCATGTGCACGGGTAATATGTGTTCTTTTATTAACCCGTGTACACCTGGGCATCAAACATACCTCTTCGTAATTACCCTTTTACAGTCCCGATCCCGGATTTGGTCCCCGAACCCGGTCCGGGGTCGCGACACTTGCACCTAGAGCACTAATTGTAGTTACCATCTTCTTCTCCATCACTAGAGCTCTCCTTGGATACAATTTGTGAAGAGAAACCTCTATTCCAAGACCCTCTTTGAGTCACTTTTGTTCATTTAGAGACCTTACAAGTAACTCTTCCCTTCCAATCTCTTTGATGTGTATTCTCCTAGCTATAGAGAAGCTCCATCTTCATTATTGAGAGTTTTTTCTTCTTCATTCCTTGTTTGACCCATTTTAGGGTTTGTATTTTGGGGTTTTTTGTTGTGCTTGTAGGATCCTTAAGAGAGAGCTTGTCTAGAGCTTGGATTGATTGTTAGAGACTCTAAGGCAAGTGGAAAGAATAGATGCTTGAGTTTTGAATGATTTTCATGAAGAACATGATTGGTTTGTCATTCCATTAATGTTTTTCTTACTTGCATTCAATATGCTATAAATGCTTTTAAAAAGGGGTTGGTTAGCCCATTTATTTCTTTGAAATGTGGTTTATAGCTTTTGTTTTATTTTTTGTCTAAGGCTTGAATGAAACTATGTGGTTGTGGTTATTATCCTTCTCTTTATGATTGAATGTGAAAATGAATGGAGATTAATAGATGGATTCTTGGTGTATATTGTTAGAAGTCTGGATGAAGATCATGAGAAGTTTAATGGAGATTTGGACCTTACATTTGTGTGAAGAAATGGGGTTCAAAGGAGTTGTAAGAAGAGGAAAGAAGAAGGAGCAGAACTATTCCCGAACCCAGTTCTGGACAGTTCGGTCGAGCGAACTTGACAATTCGCTTGAGCGAACTGCCCAGAAAGGGGCTCGTCCCATTCTAGAGAACAGTTCGCTCGAGCAACCCCTGGTCTGCTCGAGCGAACGTTCCCAGCATCCCATCCAGAGAGTGGCTAGTTCGAGCGAACTGATGTTTCGCTGGAGCCAGCCTGAACTGGGCAGGTCCGCTCGAGCGACCCCTGGTCCGCTCGAGCGAACCCTCCCAGAAATCCATTCCAGAGACTTCTCCGCTCGAGCGAACTGTAATGTCCGCTCGAGCGATGAGTGCTATTTCACTGGGGACATGTTTCGAGCTGAAGTAAAATATTCTTATGATTGTGAGAGGCTCATTGGGAGCCCCGTTGTGTCGGGTGATTTAATAAGTGATCTATGAAGCTCGGATGAGAAAAAAACCATAATCACAAGGTATTCAATGAAGTTTTGGAAACTTCCAAGTGTATAAGGAACCCGGAATGCCTTTAAATTTAAAGAGTACCAAGTATTTCAAGATGGACATACGGGATCCTTATTCATCTTGAAGTAGTTTTTAAACCCCGATACTTGTCCCAATATTTTGAAAGTTTATTTCACCTTTTATTCCGGAAATTATGATTTATGCTATATCAATCCCGAAAACATTGATAGTGTACTTGTACTGTTTTAGTAGTCTTGACATGCATGCCCGACATGATATGATAGTTGTGCCTTTGAGCACCCCCATCTTGTCCAGTTATATTCTTGCTCTTGATTGGTTTTACACGTGACTTGATTTATACGATTTGACCTATGAGTCGCCACCACTAAGCTTGGATAACCTTGCCAGTCTGATCCACTGACTTAGAGATCCCCCACTTGTCCCGCCAGCTGCAGTTTGGATCCCGCTACCCGGTTTATTAACCGTGGTCTTATCCCGATACCGCAGATTGCTGCTGTGGTTCCTGATGCCCGGCTCGCTACCGTGGTCATGTCCCGTATATTATATATGTATATGTAAATTTCGTTCTTCCTCCTCACTTCGGTGACTGAGGTCAACGCCTTGATATGCTTGCTCTTATCGCTTCGGTGATAGAGGATCTAGCTTCGTGTGGTTGCCATCTTGCTTGTTTCCCGAATTCCTTGGTTACCTTTACCTGTTTGACACTGCATATATGTTTTTAATTAAATGGTTTATTTACTTCATGAAAGTTATTGATTAAACAGGTTTAAATGTTTTCTAAGGTAAATGCTTTTAATACCGAATGTTTATGTCTTTTCACCTGCCTGCCAGACCGTCATGTCTGACCCATTTCTTTGGTACTCAGGTCCAGTTTTCGGTTTCCCTGAGGAGGAGCACGAGGAAGCGGTCGGAGAACCGCAACAGTTAGTTGAGTGGCATGCCGATGATGTTGTTTAAACATCCGGTTGTCTCGAGAGATGCGTTACATTTTGGGGGTGTTATTGACCATTCTTTTGGTGGATACTGCTTTGTTTATATTGGCCTTTGTTGGCCTCTAATTTTGGGGATCGTAATTAAATGTTATATGTTCAACTTTAACAGTACTTTTGGGTTATGCTTTAGAACATTGCTCATTCTGATACTTGTTATTAAAATGTAAAGTCTTATGTTTTATGGAAATGATTTACATGCTTGATTTGCTACACGCTTCCGCAATTATACAAAATGTTTATGTGTGTTGGAAAATCCTCACCGCGAACACCTGTGGGAAATCACGTGCACGGGTAATGCGTGTTCTTTTATTGACCTGTGTACGTATTGGCATCAAACATACCTATGATCTTTATATGTCACTTGCTTCACATTATTCCCGATCCCGAATTGATTCCAAACCCGGTCCGGGGTCGCGACAATAACCCTCAATCTCATGATCATGTACAGTAAAAGTACTATCTAAAAGATAGAAACAAGCAGCACTAAACATCCATAACGATCCACAACATGGAAGGAGCAGATCATACCTTTGGAGCCCGGAAGTGCTCTAATGGAGAACTTGATGACTTTCTTTGATGTAGACCTCTTCTACAAAATAAAATCAGAATCTCCAACACCTCTTAGCCTTCCACGCTATAACCCGAATCAGATCTCTTTTCTCAAGAAGATTGGTGGAATCTCTAAGAGAAAACCCGACTAGAAACTCCAAGGAACTAGAAGAGGAAGAGTGGAGAGAGAAGTGCAACAATTGCACAAAAGGGGCTGGACGTTTTCTACTCCAATTGATGGACGTCCAAGAGGGGTTTATTCCCTTTTATAACCATTCAAGCCTCCTCCTTTCCTAATTGGAATAGAAGTCTCACTTCCATAACAATTAGTAAGTATACTAGTACCACTATTAGAAGTCCTACTCCAAATAGAAATAGTAACTTTCTAATTCCTTCCTTTTAGAGTTCAAGTAGGATCATTATCTTTCAAATAACTTGGGCTAGCGTAGAGACCACTAGGGATTCCATAGAAAGCTGGCTCCAACTGGGACACAGCGACCCCACATCTCATATGCAATCGGGGCCCACAGTTAATTGCAAATAACACCACTATATAAATTCAATTGCACTCCAGTCTTAGGAATAAATTACAATAAAGAGCCTAAACTTCCCGATTACCACAAGTAGGCTCCTTTATCAATATCCATGGATCAATTAGAATAAATCTGTCTCTTCCAATCTTAGTTCCACATCTTATTATCTTTGAGCCCCAATTAATCACTGTGATCATCAGTACCATCCAATTAACTCTTAATCGAGATGGATGCGCACTTACTAATGACAAATCCATTAATTGGCACAAGGGAATAATAGAGATAGATTCCATCCTGGTCATTCAGTGTTCCCACAGTCATACTACCACATACTCAAGACACCGAGGTGTTGACCAACAGTTGGCCTCACTCATTGGTGACTCAAAGAAAATGAATAGATAGAAACTTGAGTTCATCGATGTCTCAGGATTGAGAGCTTATTGCTAGGGAATTATGAGAGCATACCTTATTATTGAGATGGAATTCCATAAGATGCTTCTCATGGTCTTTCAATACATCCAATATACCAGCACCATGATCTAGAATCTTACATTTTGATGATCGAGACAAATTACATTATCTCATAGTGATCAAAGTACTGCAACTCTATCAGATGAGATACCCAGTCTCATTACTGGTTGTGAAGATATTTAAGTATAAGATTTGTGACATATGTCTCCCATTGGTGGATCTCATCCATACACATATATTACATCTAACATACTAATGGGACTCGGTTCAACTCATGAACCATTATGTCATATGTATTGGTCATGTGCATGAAGTAATAAAATAACATTCATCTCATGAAAGTAAAGCATGATTTTATTGATAAATAAAGAAATTAATCAATTTATCACATCAACTGATGGAATGAATCCATACAATCTAACAATCTCCCACTTGGGCTCAATGCCAGTCAGGGTTGCTTCTCATGCCCATCCCGTCTACATGCTGCTCAAAGACTTTGGTAGTCAAAGGCTTAGTAAAGGGATCTGCCAGATTGTCCGCAGAGGCTATCTTGGTAATAGCAGTATCACCTCTCTACACAATCTCTTTGACTAAGTATACTTCCTCTGTACATGCTTTTGCCTTTTATGGCTTCTACGCTCCTTTGACTGAGCGACTGCCTCGTTGTTGTCACAGTAAACTGTGAGCGGCTGTCGTGCCAAAGGTACCACCTCAAGTTCCAAAAGGAATCTTTTGGGCCATACTACTTCCTTATCTGTTTCACAAGCTGCTACATATTCAGCCTCCGAGGTTGAATCAGCGGTACATTCCTATTTTATACTCCTCCAACTGATAGCTCTACCTCCAAGCATAAACAAATAACCAGAGGTGGATTTCCTGGAATCCTTATCTGACATGAAGTCAGAATCTGTGTATCCAACTGGAATCAGCTTTTCACTGCAATAAATCAACATGTAATCTCTAGTCCTTTTCAAGTATTTGAGAATACATTTTATATCAGTCCAATGTTCAGGTCCTGGATTAGACTGATATCTGCTGACTAGGCCCACTGCATGACAGATATCTGGTCTAGTACATAAAATAGTATACATTATGCTACCAACAGTTGAAGCGTATGGTTTCGACCTCATCTACTCCTTTTCTCAGGTGTCTTGGGACACTGATCCTTGGAAAGGTGCACTCCATGCTTGAAAGGTGTAATACCCTTCTTGGAGTCTTGCATAGCAAACCGTATTAGCACCTTATCTATGAATGCAGCTTGGGATAAGCCAATCATCCTATTTTTCCGATCTCGATAGAGTTTGATCCCAAGGATGTAGCTAGCTTCTCCCAAGTCCTTCACATCAAAAGTCTTGGCCAACCAAACTTTCACTGTTGACAACATTCCTATGTCTTCCCCGAGGAGAAGGATGTCATCGACATATAAAACTAGAAAAACTACCCTGTCACCTTCACTTTTCATGTGTACACATGACTCATCCGGATTTTGACAAAAACCAAATGACTTGATTGCCTCGTCAAAACGGATGTTCCAGCTTCGGGATGCTTGCTTCAGTCCATAAATGGACTTCTATAGCTTGTAAACTTTTTGCTCTTGGTTTTTTGCTACAAAACCGTTTGGCTGCACCATATAGATGTCTTCCTTAAGATGGCCGTTGAGAAATGCCATCTTGACATCCATTTGCCAAATCTCGTAATCGAGATGAGCCGCAATGGATAAGAGTATCCGAATGGATTTGAGCATGGCTACCGGCGAGAAGGTTTCCTCATAATCGATACCCTCTTTCTGAGTATATCCTTTCACAACAAGCCTGGCCTTATAGGTCTCCACTCTTCCATCTGGTCCTCTTTTTCTCTTGTAGACCCACTTGCACCCAATAAGTTTAATATTGGCAGGCAAGTCCACAAGTGTCTAGACCTGATTGGAGTACATAGACTCCATCTCAGCTTTCATAGCATCTTGCCAGCGTCTCGAATCTAAGTCATTGATTGCTTCATCATAGTTATAGGGATCTTGTTTCGGCTCTTCCGGGACAGCCTCGTAAGACTCTCCCAGGAACGAGAACCTGTCAGAGACAATCTTCCCACTATGACGAGGCACTGGTGTAACTACTGGGCCTGGTAAGGGCGGTCCTTTCTCAAGTTCGGTCATACTTGGCTTTGGAATTGATTGCTCTTGAATCTCTTTCAAGATCACCTTTTCTAAAGATTTTCGGTCCATCATATAATCTTCCTCCAGAAAAACCGCATTGGTGCTGACCAGCACTTTCTCCTCTCTGGGATTATAGAATAACCAACCTTTAGTTCCTTTAGGAAATCCTACAAACGTACATACCTTCGACTTCGTTTCCAACTTATCCGTCTTAACCTTCAGCACGTGTGCCGGACAACCCCAAATGTGTAAATGTTGTAGACTAGGCTTTCGTTTGGACCAAAACTCCCAGGGAGTCTTAGGTACAGACTTAGATGGTACGAGGTTTGGTATGTACATCGCAGTATCCAAAGCGTATCCCCAAAAGGATATGGGTAATCATGAGAAACTCAGCATAGACCTAATCATATCTAAAAGAGTCCGGTTCTCTCTTTTTGGAACTCCGTTATGTTGAGGCATACCAGGAGCAGACAACTGGGATATAACCCAATTTTCTGATAAGTATCCCATAAAATCAGCAGAGAAATATTCCTCTCCTCGATCTGATCGAAGAGTCTTGATACTCTTACCTAATTGCTTTTCCGTTTCCGCTCGAAACTCTTTGAACTTTTCAAAAGCTTCGAACTTGCGGTGCATAAGGTATATGTATTCATATCTTGAGTAATCATCTGTGAAAGTGATGAAGTACTCATATCCTCCTCTAGCCCTGACATTAATGGGTCCACACACAACAGTATGCACTAATTCCAATAAATCTTTGGCCCTATTACCCTTAGATGAAAAGGGTCTTTTGGTCATTTTACCTTCCAGACAGGACTTGCAAACATGCATTGGTTCTACCACCAATGAAGGTAAGATACCATCTTTCACTAGCCTTTCAATCCTGTTTAGGTTTATATGACTTAGCCTCAAGTGCCAAAGTTTTGTTGGATTAGATGAATGTGACTTTCTCTTTAATGATGGTCTATTAATTATTTCAGTATCGTGTATCTCATACATCGTGGAAGTTAACAAATAAAGCCCATTGGTTACCTTGCCAGAACATATAAAAGTACCATTCCTCTTTATGACAACTTCAGTACCAAAAGTAATAAAATAACTTTTATTCACCAAAGTAGAAACTGAAATTAAATTCCGCCATAAAGACGGTATATATAATGTATCTGACAAAACTAATTTATTATTTGAGAAACATAAAGTAATAACTCCCACTGAAACAGCCTCCGCATTAGTGTTAGATCATAGGTTGACAATGATTTCTCCATCACTTAGTCTCCTTGTTTCCCTGAACCCCTGCAACGTATTACATATGTGATTAGTTGCCCCGGAGTCCACACACCAAGATTCTGAAGTACCAGTTGCAAAACTAACTTTAGAAATAAGTGACTCAATTATACATGAGGTCTTCTTCTTACACAGATATTCTGGACAATTCCTTTTTCAACGTCCTGTCTTACCACAATGGAAACACTTTCCTCTTGTCCCTGAACCCTTAGCCTTGGCCACACCACCAATAGGACTATTCTCCACCTTAGGACCCTTCGGAACTTTTTGCCTTTCTACCCTTTGCCTTTCGGCTTAGACTTGGCATCTGACTTTTCTGTCATCAGGGCAGTTGGCTTCTTCTTCAAAATCCCTTCAGTCACTACCAGTTGACTAGACAGCTCAACCAGAGTCAGATTCATTTTATTTATATTATAATTAACCTTTAAAATTTTGAATGACTCTGGCAGTGACTCAAGGATTATGTTGATCTGCGATTCTGCATCAATCGCAGCTCCCAGTACATCTAACTCATTCAATGAGTCCATCATTTTCAACATGTGTTCCTGTACTAATGTACCTTCAGCCATCTTGGTACTAATGAGCACCCTCATGGCTGCCTGCCTAGAAGGCCTACCCTGTTCCTCAAACATCACCTTCAAGTTTGAGATAATATCGTATGCAGTCTTATAGGATTGATGTTCGTGTTGCAAAACACTAGACATGAATGCCTGAATGTAACATCGGGCCATCTTATCGTCTTTGGCCCATTTGGTGTAAAGTTCTTTTTTTGCTTCTAATGCATCTGGGCCAGGCTTGGCAAGGGGGGTTTTGGTAAGGACATATTTATATCCTGAAGCTATCAGGACAATATCCAGATTCCGTTTCCAGTCTACATAGTTGGATCCCACCAACTTATTCTACTTAAGGATGGTTGCAAGTGGATTGAAAGTAGTCAAATTCATGCTTGAAATACTGTAGCACATAACCATACATTCAATTAATGAACTTAAATGACATTGGGTTTAGTATTCTACCAAATTTATATGGGAATCCTCATACCCACAAAATTCAGAATACATCGGAAGCTCAATCCTCCAGGGTATGTCTCCTTGGGGAGTGCGAATACCACCTAGACTGGTGCGGATCAAAGTTGGTCAAAATTGGGATTAAGACTAACTATCAATGAACCCCATCATTCATTATTATCTAGGTATCTCATACCAAATAATGTATGACTCTCGATTGGCTTTACTTTCTAAAATACATGGGGAAAATCCTTGAGGATATTACATCATTATTTTAGTTAAGTGTGACCCACCAACTAGCATTGCATGACAACCGTTGCAGGTAGCTCCTCCTTGGGGAGTGGGCCCCTGCCCCGTCTCATCAACACTGTCCATAGGAGATCCATATCTAGTAACCAGACAAATACAAGCCCTCCGTGGGGAACGACCATTCTCAAGATGGCGCAAGGCTAATACTTTCCTTACAATGGACCTATGGTGGAAAACCATGGGGATTTCTAAATATAAATGCCCTGCTCCCACTTAATATTTTAGAATTGAGGATTTCCTTATAGGTATACGGGCTCATCAAATATAGATATCAAATCATCTCATGATATGACCAAAAATTGGTTCCAAGTTATTTTAAGGAAAGTCCAGTTTCTAAAATTAGTGTTACCAATGGATCCATCTCATGGGCCCACCAACTCTAATTAGAACTCTTTCCAAAAATTAATTTGATTTGACCAATTTTGGAATTTGCTATGTTTGGATCAGATTTGGAAACTTTCTAAAACAAGCATTCATCCATAAATAGAAAGTGTTATAATTAGAAACTAGTCCTCTCCTACACATGGCCCATGCGGAATAGAGTTCTTGGACTTTTAAACTTTCCAAAGCTTTGGGATTCCTCAAACTCTTTGGGCATCTCCAAAACACCTTTTGGTAATCTTCAAACTCTTTTGATTAGGAGTCCAGCTTGACTTTCCTTCTTTGTCTCGGACATCTCCAGAATTTACAAATTTGAAAAATTACATAAATTCCTATGTTTCTACAATGAGACTTACATGGTAATCCAAACATGGAAATAAAAAGGCTATAGGGAAATTCACCATGCCTTGTCCTTTCGCGGGAAACCAAGGAAACCATGATGCCCTTTACACTTAGCCTCAAATAAACCAATAACCATAAAAGAAACTAAAAGTCATGTGGGCCATATGGAGAGGACATTATCACCTGCAAGTTAGTATCTCATACAACAAAGCATCTCACAAAACCAGGTTACCAAACCACAATGGAAAAACAAGATGCCAAAAGTTTGCCACTTCTTTAAAACATGCCCTTCGCAGAGGGGGTCCAGAGGTGTCCCCCGGCGGGGATCGAGCTAGCCAAGGTGGTCCTTACGGCTAGCCGACCAGACCTCTACGGCTAGCCGTAGTGATCCGTGCTACTAGTCGACCTGACAAACCCAGAAATTTGGATTTTTTCAGATTCGACTCTTGTTGTTCCCTAATCATTTCTAATGATCTCAGTAGGCTTCTAGTGGCTTCTTACCATTCTTCCATCATGAATAAAACCTTTTGTGATATTCCAAACATGGATCTACTATAAAAGTGAGCAAACCCAATAAACACTGATCCTTACATAGCCCTCTTTCTATCTTCTTCGCATCTCATGCAAAGATTAGAGCAAGATTACTGATCTAACATGATTAGAGATGAGGTATGTCTCTGATACCAATTGTTGGAAGTAGCTGGGCCTCGTGGATAGATTTTTAAAACTTTTGACCCACTTGACTCAGGGATCAAGTACCCATAAAGCCAAACACTATATCCAGGATGCATAACCCTCAATCTCATGATCATGTACAGTAAAAGTACTATCTAAAAGATAGAAACAAGCAACACTAAACAACCATAACGATCCATAACATGCCAGGAGCAGATCATACATTTGGAGCCCGGTAGTGCTCTAATGGAGAACTTGATGACTTTCTTTGATGTAGAACTCTTCTACAAAATAAAATCAGAATCTCCAACACCTCTTAGCATTCCACGCTATAACTCGAATTAGATCCCTTTTCTCAAGAAGATTGGTCAATCTCGAAGAGAAAACCCAACTCGAAACGCCAAGGAACTAGAAGAGGAAGAGAGGAGAGAGCAGTGCAACAATTGCACAAAAGGGGCTGGACATTTTCTACTCCAATTGATGGACGTCTAAGAGGGGTCTATTCCCTTTTATAACCTTTCAACCTAATTGAAATAGAAGTCTCACTTCCACAATAATTAGTAAGTATACTATTACCACTGTTAGAAGTCCTACTCCAAATAGAAATAGTAACTTTCTAATTCCTTCCTTTTAGATTTCAAGTAGGATCAGTATCTTTCTAATAACTTGGGCTAGTGTGGAGACTACTTGGGATTCCACAGAAAGCTGGCTCCAACTGGGACACCGCGACCCCACATCTCATGTGCAATCGGGGCCCACAGTTAATTGCAAATAACACCACTATATAAATGCAATTGCACTCCAGTCTTAAGAATAAATTACAATGAAGACCCTAAACTTCCCAATCACCACAAGTAGGCCCCTTTATCAATATCCATGGATCAATTGGAATAAATCTGTCTCTTCCAATCTTAGTTCCACATCTTATTATCCTTGAGCCCTAATTAATCACTGTGATCATCAGTACAATCTAATTAACTCTTAATCGAGATGGGTGCGCACTTACTAATGACAAATCCATTAATTGGCATAAGGTGATAATAGAGATAGATTCCATCTTGATCATTCAATGTTCCCACAGTCCTACTACCACATACCCAAGACACCGATGTGTTGACCTACAGTTGCCCTCACTCATTGGTGACTCAAAGCAAATGAATAGATAGAAACTTGAGTTCATCAATGTTTCTGGATTGAAAGCCTATTGCTAGGGAATTATGAGAGCATACCTTATTATTGAGACAGAATTCCATAAGGTACTTCTCATGGTCCTTCAATGCATCCAATGTACCAGCACCATGATCCAGAATCTTACATTCTAATGATCGAGACAAATCACACTATCTCATAGTAGTCAAAGTGCTACAACATTATCAGATGAGATGCCCAGTCTCATCACTGGTTGTGAAGATATTTAAGTATAAGATTTGTGACATGTCTCCCATGTGTGGATCTCATCCATACACATATATTACATCTAACATACTAATGGGACCCATTTCAACTCATAAACCATTATGTCATATGTATTGGTCATGTGCATGAAGTAATAAAATAACATTCATGTCATGAAAGTAAATCATGATTTTATTGATAAATAAAGAAATTAATCAATTTATCACATCAACTGATGGATTGAGTCCATACAATCTAACACAAAATACAATAGAAAAGTGAAAAGGAATTTGACTTCTTAGGAGATTGCGGGGACTCATTTAGATCGACGGTCACAAGTCATGTATGGACTTCGCCATAGTCCTTCAAATGAGAACATATGATGCTTTGATTTCTTTTGGCTTGGCTTGGACTTCAATTTTTTAGGGGATAAAGACCAAGGGGAGGTCCTATATCTAATAAAAAACCAAGTAGACGGGCTAAAAAGCCATGTCTAGAGCATGTTGGATAGAAGAAGAGAGAGCCTTACCTTAAGGGGGGGGGGGGGGGGGAGTGCCCCCCTAAGGGACTTCGATCACCTTGTAGTGTTTGCTGTAGCAGAGTTTCTTCGGGATTTCTCTCTCTCTATGTGTGTAGCTCTTGGATTCTGCCTCCATTCTTCTTGGAATTACCCTTTTTTATAGGCTTTTGGTAGCCATGGGGTGGGTTTATGAGCATTGATGGCATTGATGGAATTGATGCTCCATGATGGGAGGAGTTACGGGTTTTAATTCTTTTATTTTGTAACTCTTTTTTTCTTTGTTTTTGATTGGCCGATGGAGAATGATGGGCATTTAATCGCCTTTAATCTCCATGATGAGAGGAGTTTCATGGGTTTAATGCCATGATTGATTTGATTTGTAATTCCTCTTTCCTTACTTCTAATTGGGTCGTCCAAAATAATGGGTTAATGACCGCATTAAGTTGTCATAAAACGGGTCAATTAACAGCATTAAGTGGTCCCTGGGACATTTGAAGAGTCGCGGGCCGTAGCGCCTCTTTTGGAATTCTTTTTGCGATGATCGCCGATGGATTCACATGTTGTTTGATGTCGGATGGCGATGCAACTTAAGACATTGATCGATACTAGTGGGCTGGTAACATCTGTCATATCGATTTCTCAATCGGTTGGATAGAAAGTGTGTTTTCTTGGTTGGCCGTTTGGCGATCTTCGAGTGATCAATGACGATTTCATGCTTTTGACGGTGGATTCGTGATGTTGGTGAAGATCAGCTGATTTCGAGCACCGAAAATCAGATTTTCTGAAAACCACAGGGGCCGGAGTTCTCGAAAAGTAGAAATGGACTAGAAAATGGTCACTCTACGAAAATCTGGCATCCCAGATTTTCAAGGTCGCTGGAGACCATAGGCTATGGTCGCCGGCGACTAAGGGGGATTTTCCCCTTTTGGTCACCGTCTTTTAGTCGTTTCTTCGATTTTTCGATTCTGTTTTTCTTCAATATTTTTCTGACATTTTTGTACATATTTTGGCCTAATTCCTTTTAAGAAAACTTGACGAGAAGCCTTGCATATCGGAGAGCAAAGTTACCGATTTTCCGGGAAAGCTGCAAACTTTGTCGTGTAAAGTTATTGATTTGCCATCAGAAGCAAAACCAGGTCAAACGATGTCGGAATTACTTGAAATTTGAGGTGAAGCTTCCTGAGCAGTAGATAAACCAATCATAAGCTTTTTTTAGTTTTGGAGTCGTGTCGGGTTCCGTTGCCAGTAGACTTGGATTTGTCGCGAGGAAGATGTCGCGCTTTGATGTGTGGCCAATCGATGTCCAATTGACTTGAAATTTGACAGGGAGCCTATTGGAGTCATTTTGAGATGATCCATTAGCTCTGATTTGGATGTCATAATCCCGGGAAGCTCCACCGCAGGGAGGCTTGATTTTGTTTCCGAGCGTCAAAGTTGGGTCAAACGTCGTCGGAATGACCTGAAATTTGACGTGTAGCCCTTTGTAAGAATGTTGAAGCAACCCATGTGTTCTGTTTAATGAGTGATGGCCTCGGTGGTTCTCGCCACCGAGAGGCTTGATTTTACAGTTCGAGGGTTGATGTAGGGTCAAACGTTGTCGGTTTGACTTGAGATTTGATATGGAGTCTTTTGGAGGTATTTTGGGACCATCCATAGGCTCTGATCAAAGTTTTGATGTCTTCGACACTGTCATCGCCGGGAGAGCTGACTTTGCTACGGCTCTTTCCTTTTTGGGCCAAATGATGTTGGAATGGCCTGAAACTCGATGTAGAGCCTCCTAGTGGCCTTTTGAGGTCAGTTGTGTGCTATGTTTTATGTGTTAGGGTCTCTGGGTTCACCGCCGCGGGAGCTCCTGCTTAGCTGTTGGAGGAGTGAAGTTAGGCAAAATGATATTGAGATGGCCTGAGACTTCATGTATACCCCTATTTTGGCTGTTTTGAAGGATATTGTCATTTTTGTTTGATTTTGACAAGATTTGATGCTTGAAGTAGTATTGCCTGTTTGTAGTAGGATGCGGCTTCATGTAGCTTTTTGATGTTGAGGAGGCAAAGTGACTTTTTTGGTGTCAACAAGGGTACGAGAGAAAAGGAAAGTGTTTCTACTATAGTATGACAGGACATTGGAAGAGGAATTGTCCTGATTTTCTGTCTAAGAAAAAGACCTCAGGTATGATTGAGTCACTTGTTTCTGAAGTTAGTTACACAACTAGTACTTCAGAATCCTGGTATGTTGACTCCGGTGCAACTAATCACATTTGTAATTCTTTGTAGGGGTTCCAGGAAACCAAGAGGCTTAGTGGCGGAGAAATCATTGTTAACTTGGAATCGGATGCTAAGGCAGAGGTGTTAGATTGTATGGTCTCAATCCATTAGATGATGTAATAAATT
Source organism: Umbellularia californica (assembly GCA_028538565.1). NCBI lineage: Eukaryota > Viridiplantae > Streptophyta > Magnoliopsida > Laurales > Lauraceae > Umbellularia > Umbellularia californica. The sequence goes on from JAPQWN010000008.1 coordinate 42,834,125, forward strand.
AATTAATTTCTTTATTTATCAATAAAATCATGTTTTCCTTTCATGAGATGAATGGTGTTTTATTACTTTATACACATAACCAATACATATGACATGATGGTTCATGATTTGAATTGGGTCCTATTAGTATATTAGATGTGATATATGTGTATGGTTGATATCCACATATAGGAGACATGTATCACAAATCTTATACTTAAATATCTTCACAACCAACGATGAGACTTGGCATCTTATCTAATAAGGTTGCAGCACTTTGATCATTATGAGATAGTGTGATTTGTCTTGATCATCAGAATGAAATATTTTGAATCACGATGCTGGTACATTGGATGTATTGAAGGACCATGAGAATCACCTTATGAAACACTGTCTTCACCATAAGGTCTTGTTAGACCCCAACCCAAACCAACTCGATTAGTCTAATTAAGTGAGCGTTTAGTCTTAAGTAAGTCTTAGTACTAGTTGGGTTAGAATGTGATTAGACTTAGTCTAGATTATAGTTTTGGGGATTTTGAGGATGTTTAGTATGAGTCAGACACGCTCAGGGACGCCCTGAGTACACGAGTAAGAATGGGTTCTTGTTCTAGATCTTTGTTATGGTTGTGGTTTTTATTTCTCTTGAATGGTTCTATTACTTGTGACAATTTCTGTTTTTAGTCCGCATGCATTTGAAGCCCAGAAACCCAAGTTTTGGCCCAAAAACGGTAAATCTGTCTTTTCATGCTAAATCTGGGCACACCTTTCGAAGTCGTGAAACTATGTCAAAAGTATACTTTTCCGAAACTAGATTTTTCGATGATCGTTTTGTCCTTCTTCGTCGATTCCATCCGGGGTCCACAAGATCATGTTTTAAGCATTTCAAGTTACACTGCTTAGGGGACCCACTTCCAGACACTATTTATACTCTTCTCTCTCTCCCCTCCATTCTTTTCTCATTTCCTGCAACGGTGCTTGCCTTAGAGTGTAGAAGAGAAGAAAGCTTCTCGGTTTTCTCCCTTGGACATCATCTAGCAAGAGAGCTTCAATCCACGATCCAAGACCACCATTCTCTTCCTCTCTTCTCAAGCTCCAGCTGGGCACGTTTTTGGAGCAATCCCTTCACTATTCATCATCTTCAACCTCCTTTCTCCTTGCTTAGCTAGCTCAAGGTTGGTGTTTTCCTCCATTCTTTCCATTTGATGTTCTTTAGCTCACCTAGAGCTTGGTTATCATGATTTCAAACCCATTTTTGAAATGGGAGTTTGCAATGGCCAAAATGGTGATTTTTGTGTGCTTTCTTTTGGGGGTTTTGTGTAGATTTCGTGGAGCACCTCTTCTTGTTAATTTTTGTGAAGCTTTCTTTGGCTTTGGTTAGAGGCAAGTAAACCTTTTAGTTATTCCTAGTGCATTTCAAGTTTTAAGGCATTTTACATTGGAAATGTTATTCATCATGAAGCTTGTCTTTTCTTGCATGTTATTAATCTCGTTTAGCTTGTTTTAATCTTGATAAGCATGGTTGCTAATTACTCCTTTTAATTTAGAAATTTTGTCTTGAATGGAGGCGTGTTTTCAATGGAATGCTTTACAACTTATTAGATATAAGCTTTGAATGTAGGTGGGTTGTGTTTTTGAAGTTTTGATTGAAATGGGAGTGGATTTTTATGTGGAAATCATCCATTGGAAAGCATGTAGGCTTGGGGAGTGCAGGTGGTAAAAATGTGGAAGTGAAGAAGGGAGAGAAGTGTGAAAAAAAAAAAATTGAACTGCCTAAGTTCTACCGGAAGTTCTACCGGTAGAGGTGGCAAAACCGGAAGTTCTACCGGTAGAAGTGGCTCGAATTTTAACAGAGAGTTGAGGAAATGCAAACCCCTATTTTTACCGGAAGTTCTACCGGTAGAGGTGGTAAAACCGGAAGTTCTACCGGTAGAAATGGCTCAAATTTGGCAGAGAGTTAAGGAAACTGAAAAACCTCAGTTCTACCGGAAGTTCTACCGGTAGAAGTGCTTCAACCGGAAGTTCTACCGGTAGAAGCGCTTAAACCGGAAGTTCTACCAGTAGAGATGCTGAACCCAGACCCACATTTACAAAAAGTACTGTTTTTGAAGGATTTTTGTGGGAATGAAAACTAGACTAGGTTTAGACCTTTTTATTGACCTTGTGCACTTGGAATTCCAAAATGTAATATACCTTCGGGGGCACCATGCTTTATTGAATTCCGACATTTGGTTTTCAATTCCACAAGGGTCAAAGATTGGTCTTAGCGTATGCTTGATAGAATTATGTTTGAACTCTTGTTTTGATGCTTCATGCATCATCGTGTTCTCGTTTGATTTCCGAGTACAAGTTCGTTTTCAAGATGTGTTTCAAGAATCAAAAAGGGAATCATTTCTTAAGTTTGTTAAGCATTTATAAGATGCTATTTTGCTAGTCCTGCCGTGTTATGTTTGGTAAATGATTTCCCACTTGTTTTGTCGTGTTCTCGAACGTGTATCGCCGTGTTTTTGTGCATTCATGATACAAGTGAATACCACTGAGCTTGGACTGCCCTTCTAGCTTGATCCACTACCTGGGGGTCCTTAAACATGTGGACTGTCTGCAGACTAGTCGTGTATTATATTACACATCGTGCGTGTTCGTGGTCCGGTTCCGCGGCCGGATACCCCGTCTACCTTGTGTGGCGTGGGAACGTGTTTTCGTGTCGTGCTTGTCATGCGTGCTTGCTCTTGTCATCATGTATGACGGAGAAAGGATGAGCTCAATGTGGATTTATCTTTTCATGATATTATAAGTATTCATGCTAGTTTTGTAAACTTGAAACGTGTATTTAAATATTGAACTGTTTTAGCATTATTCTCTCATATTCTTGCCTAAAATGTTTAATTACCAAACCGTCGTGTTTGATGCTTGTATTTTGGTGTCCAGGTACCGGCGGTTTCACGCGTGACGAGGAGTGCCCGGAGGAGGCTGTTGAGCCACCCCCAGCACATGAGTGGCAGCCCAACGACGTCATCTAGACGCCGATCGGGATATTGATTCTCGTTTCGCCTAGCTGGGTTATTTTTGTCGGATTGTAATTGTTGTATTGGCCTTTGTTGGCCTCTCAGGGATTTGTAACTTGAACTAATATACTTTTGTTAAACATTGAAACGTTAATCATGTTAGGAATGCTGTGATGACATTCTCTTTCGATACCTTGTCTCGATATTATATATGTCTCTTGTATCTTCTTGTTTAAGATTGTGTGACATGTTTTGCTACATGTTTCCGCATATCCATTCGTGTGAGCTCGACCCGTGTCTTGGGATCCTCACCGCGGAAACCTGTGGGAAAAATATAAAAAGACAACAGCGGCGGTGTGTTTTGTGTTGGTTAATCACATCACCGCGCAGTCGCGGGTCCGGATCCCGGTCCGGGGTCGCGACAGGTCTTTTCTAATAATTCCCTAGCAATAGGCTCTCAATCCTGAGACATTGATGAACTTAAGTTTTTGTCTATTCATTTGCTTTGAGTCACCAATGAGTGAGGCCAACTGTAGGTCAACACCTCGATATCTTGGATACGTGGTAGTAAGATTGTGGGAACATTCAATGGTAAAGATAGAGTATATCTATATTATCCCCTTGTGCCAATTAACGGATTTATCATTAGTAAGTGCGCACTTATCTCGATTAAGAGTTAATTGGATGGTACTGATGATCACTGTGATTAATTGGGTTTCAAGGATAATAAGATGTGGATCTAAGATTGGAATGGACAGGTTTAATCCAATTGATCCATGAATAAGGATAGAGGGGCCTACTTGTGGTCATAAGGAAGTTTAGGGTCTTCTTTATAATTTATTCCTAAGACTAGAGTGTAATTGCATTTATATAGTGGAGTTATTTGCAATTAACTGTGGGCCAGGATTGCACTTGAGATGTGGGGTCGCGGTGTCCAAGTTGGAGCCAGCTTTCTATGGAATCCCTAGTGGTCCCCACGCTAGCCCAAGTTATTAGAAAGTTACTGATCCTACTTGAACTCTATCGCGACCCCGGATTGGGAGCCCCGGCCCACGACGATGTCCATCTGACAATTTCCAACAGTTTCCCGCGGTGAGGATCCCAACACTACAAGAAAATGCGGATTCGGTGACAACTATTCAGTGAGGGAGGTATATATTGTCACTGAAAGTAACTGATCAGTGACAAGAAATTTTGTCTGTCACATATAAATTGTCGTCACGTCTCACTACTCACAAGAAAGTATATTGTCATAAAATTGGACTTTTCAGTGACGAGTCGTTTTTAGGTCGTCACTGAATGTTGTCACTACATAGGTCTAAATAATTCGCTAAAAATATATATAGGACGACTTGGCACGTTAAACTTCCCACGTTTTTTTCCCCTCTCGCGTTGCCCTACCCTTTTCTTTCTTTCCCTCACTCATTTATTTCTTTCCCTCCTCTCCTCTCATCTCCATCGGTCGTCGTCCTCTCATCTGCGGAACCAGAACCCACCTCTCCTCTCATCTCCATCGATTGTCGTCCTCTCATCTCCAGAACCAGAACCCATCTCCTCTCATCCCTTTCTATCTCTCCCTCCCTCTCCTAGGCGCACGACCCTCTCATCGCCAGCACTGCCAAGAGCGCGAAAAGGAGCCCCCGGATGCCAGCGAGCCTTCATCTTCCTCCTCGCGCCGCCGGACGCCTCCCCTGCACCAGGTACACCCCTCCCTCTTCCTGCACTCCGTACACACCGCGCACCATTCCCCCTCTCCTCTCTCTTTCTTCTCTGTTCTCTCTCTCCCTCGTTCCCCATCTCTCTGTTTCCTCTCTGTCTGCTCTCCTCCCTCCCTTCCTCTCTTCTTCTTCCTCCCCTGTCTCCCCTCGCCTACACACTCGCACACCACTCCCTCTCTCCCTCGGTTCTCTCTCTCTCCCCCCCCCCCCCTCTCTTCTCTTCTTCCTCCCCTTTTCCTCTCCCTCTCCCCTGCTTCCTCTATTCCGCCCTGCGCCCACCTGCACACCACTCCCTCTCTCCCTTGGTTCTCTCTCTCTCTTCCTCTCTTCTCTTCCTCCTCCCCGGTTCCTCTCCTCTCCTCTCTGCCCTGCGCAGCCGCCTTTTCCTCCTCCTCCTTTTCTTTCTTTCTTCCTTATCCTTCTCCCTTATCTCCCTTTCCCCTTTCTCATTCCACGCTCTCAGCAGCCCCCTCTCTCATTTCTCTCTCCCTTCTCCACTCATTCATCTCATCTCCCATCTGATTTTCGTTTCTCTCTTTCTTCTGATTTCATTCCTCCCCCTCTTTGCCCAGTGGACCACCGAGCACCATCACCACCACTATTCCAGTGGGCCATCGATCAAGTGGGCCCCACGATCTTCATCATCCCTTTTCTCATTCCACGCTCTCAGCAGCCCCCTCTCCCTTCTCCACTCATTCATCTCATCTCCCATCTGATTATTGATAACCCCGCCGATCAGTTAAAAACCACCACCAGTTCCATGGAAGTATGGAGTAGTTACACAACTGCATAAGGAATGACTTTTAAAAATGAACGCCTAAGCAAGATCATCACCACATAGTTGATCACTGATAACAAACAGCACAATACTTGAATGTATGCACACTTGGGAAGCCAAATCATTTGTACTTATTTCTCCTATGTGGTTTTTTCCTGATCCTCTGTTTTAAGCCATTAGATTGGTTTAATCTACCTTTTAGAAAACCCCATGGAAATGTCATTTTATAGTGTGAGAGCAGAGGAGTTTGTAAGAGGGTTTTTCTTGGGTTCATGCTCTAGCATCAAAGAGCCAAAGAAAGGGAGAAGAGAGACTCATTTAGGGAGAGAAACTTTATTACAAACTTGTAATCAGGCTAGATGGGTCTTTAGAAAGAGAAGGGGATTCACTTTTGAAGGATCCTAATCTCTGTATTAATAGTAAGGAAAGTCCTGGTGGCTGAGCCACGTAAATCTTCTGTTTCAATGGTTTGTGATGCTTTTGCTGTTTGATTTCATGGAGGTTTGGTCCTATCCTAATTATATTGTCTATCCATAAGCACTTTGTTCACAATATATGTCAAAAGTCATATTGGCCACCAATTGTTTGTTCCCAATAACAGTAGCAACACCTGATTACTAATATCCAGCCAAACAACCAGATTAAACATGGGAAATCAAGGTAGAAAAAAGACCTTGCTAGGTTTTTCAAAAGGGGAAGGACTTCAACTAGATTTCTTCACATCTTGCATCAGAGGCATTCTTGTTTCTATCAATTTTAAGAAGAAGACTCTTCATATATGGTTTATGATATAGTTGAGTAGATCTTCATTGTCTTTCCCACTTCCCATCAAGGTGATTGAATCAAGCTGGACCTGTTTTGGCCATTGGGGTATCAGGTCTGAACTGAATCATTAAATCGAGCCTGACCTGTTTTTTGGTATCAGGCCTGAGCTGACTCATGTTACCAAAGAAATTAAATCTTGTCCTTTGCTCGAATTTAACCCAATGATCACAGTGAGATTCATGCCAGTCACCAATCATAGGAGGAAGCTTTTGATCCAATGGTTTACACCAATCACAAGTTACAAATTGACTTCCTTGTTGATAGGCACAGCAACAAATTCAATTACATGGTATCAAATACTAAAGTAATTCCTATGATACCTGCACACTTTAAAATAGTTGAAGTGTCTTATGTATAAAAGTTAAGTGTCTGTGATATTGATCATATGTCCCTGATATATTACAGTTTCACCATTTCATCTTTCAAAACTCATTTATATCGAAATGAAACTTTCGAAATAAAATACTCTGTAAATTAGAATTCATACAGTATTGTACCATGAACACTTAATTACACATGGCAAATTAAATGATGCAAGAGTATGAAATAACATGAAGGATTTAACCTCCAAAAGGACCAACTTCAAGCAATGTTTTGCTGTTCCCAATGATTGTTACTCTGAACTTTAGAGATTACATTTCATAAGTAGCTTGTATTATTTTAATCAAAAGGGATTTGCTATTAGTAGAGTATAAGGAATAGGATAAATAAGGAAACAAGATCAAATAAAATGAAAATACTAATCTAAAACTAACATCCTAATCGGATCTTAATAGAATTTAAGACATTTCATCATAAATCCCAATTGAACTAGTATCTTTAATACTGTATAAACAGCCATAACCGTTGTCATAAGTAAGAATATCCTACCACAACTATAGTGTATTTTTAGTCCAATACATTCTCTAAGAAAGGGAAATTTTCAACCTAATCAGAATTTAGTCAGAGAAGTTTTTCTACAAAAATCTATTTGTCATGGAGCAACTATATGAAGCAAGCTTGCCCTTATCACGCGTTGTTTCTATATAACACCAAAGATGAGGAAAAAAAAAAGAAAGAAAAATTGCCCTTATTGAAACTTTCTAATCATCAATGCAAAAATACAGCATGATGTATCATGAAATTTTAGTTCTTTTCGTTCTTGTTTTTGCCACCGTGATCTATTGACCCACAAAATAGTCATCAAAGAAGTAGGATTTTAGCGCTTTATATCAAATTTTGTAACTAAAGGATCTTAAGGCCAAATTGGATGATGAGAAAAAGTACATATGTGAAGCTCTCCACATAAGCTTGAACTGTGGACAATCTTCTCCACCTTTTCACCTCATTCAAACAGCCTTAGACATACAATCAAACCCTAGAGAACATGGAAAAGGAAATTTCACACAACTTGAATAAAAATATGTTTAGGCTCCACATCATTTTGTAGAACAAGATACACCAAAGAAACACAACTGGCACTTTAGCTCCCTAGCTCTCTTTCTGTTACTTGCTTTAGTTCATTCAATTCAAGGTTTGTATTATTTTCACCATTTTTCCATCAAACTCATCATCTTCTTCTTACTTACTATCTCCATGTTTCTTTTGATTCCTTCTTGTTTTAGAAGCTTTTAGCTCTGGGATTTGGTTGGGAACTTGGAGACAACAACTAGAGCCCCAAATTTGTTAGACCCCGACCCAGACCAACTCGATTAGTACTAATTAAGTAAACGTTTAGTCTTAAGTGAGTCTTAGTACTAGTTGGGTTAGAATGTGATTAGACTTAGTCTGGATTATAGCTTTGGGGATTTTGAGGACGTTTAGTATGAGTCAGACACGCTCAGGGACGCCCTGAGTGCACGTGTAAGAATGGGTTTTTGTGCTAGATCTTTGTTGTGGATGTGATTTTTAATTCTCTTGAATGGTTTTATTATTTGTGACAACTTTTGTTTTCAAGCTGCATGCATGTGAGGCCCAGAAGCCCAAGTTTTGGCCCAATAGGGTAAATCTGTCTTTGCATGTAAATCTGGGCACACTTTTCGAAGTCGCGAAACTATGTCAAAATAATACTTTTCCGAAACTAGATTTTTCGACGATCGTTTTGTTCTTCTTCGTCGATTCCATCCGGGGTCCACAAGACCATGTTCCAAGCGTTCCAAGTTTCACTGCTAAAGGGACCCACCTCCAGACACTATATAAGCTCTCTTCTCCTTCATTTGCCCTTTTTCCATTTCCTGCAACGATTCTGCCCTAGGGTGAAGTTGAGGAGGAAGCTCTCTTCTTGATCCTTTTCCCTTGAAATCATCTAGCTAGAAGGCTCCATTTTTCGATCCAAGACCACCATCCTCTTCCTCTCGTCTCAAGCTACAGCTGGAGTGTTTTTGGAGTCAAGCCACTGCACTATTCATCATCTTCTACTTTTATTCTTCTTGTTTGGCTAACTCAAGGTTGGTGTCCTTCTTCATTCTTTCCATTTGATGTTCTTTAGCTCACCTAGAGCTTGTTTTCATGGTTTTCAAACCCATTTTCGAAATGGGGATTTGTGATGGCCAAAAATGTTGATTTTTGTATGCTCCATTTTGGGGGTTTTGTGTAGATCTCGTGGAGCACCCCTTTCTTGTTGAGTTGTGAAGCTTTGGCTTGGCTTGGGTTAGAGGCAAGTAAACCTTTTAGTTTTCCCTAGTGCATGTTGAGTTTTTGGGCATTTTTACTTTTGGAAATGTTGTTTATTATCAAGCTATCTTTCTTGCATGTCATTAATCTCTTTTAGCTTGTTTTAATCTTGTTAAGCAAGAGCCCTAATTTCTCTATCTAATGTAGAGGTTTCATCTTCAATGGAAGTATGTTTTCAATGGAATGGTTTGCAAGTTATTAGATTTATGTTTTGAATGTAAATGGGTTTATGATTTTGATGTTTTGAATGAAATGTGAATGGATTTGGTGTGAAAATCATCCCTTGGAAGCATGTAGGCTTGGGGAGTGCAGGTGGTGAAAATGTAGAAGTGAAGAAGTGAATGAAGTGTGGAAAAAAATTGAAATTCCGAAGTTCTACCGGTAGGGGTATTTCAACCGGAAGTTCTACCGGTAGAAAGGGCTCAAATTTTGACAGAGAGTTGAGGAAATTAAAAACCCCAAGTTCTACCGGAAGTTCTACCGGTAGAAATGGCCCAGATTTCGGCAGAGAGTGAGAAAAAAACTGTGAACCGCAGTTCTACCGGAAGTTCTACGGTAGAAACGGCCCAAATTGTGGCAGAGAGTTGAGAAAAACTGTGAACCGCAGTTCTACCGGAAGTTCTACTGGTAGAAGTGCTTCAACCGGAAGTTCTACCGGTAGAAGTACTTCAACCGGAAGTTCTACCGGTAGAACATCTTCTACCGGAATTTCTACCGGTAGAGAGGCATGAACCACACCAAAAAGTACTGTTTTGAAGGATTTTGCAGGAATGAAAACTAGACTTGGTCTTAGACCCTTTTTATTGACCTTGTGCACTTGAAATTTCCAAAATGTAATATACCTTCGGGGACACCAAGTTTTATTGAATTTCGACATTTGGTTTTCAATTCCACAAGGGTCAAAGATGTGGTCTTAGCCTATGCTTGACAGAGTTATGTTTGAATCTTTGTTTATGATGCTTCGTGCATCCTCGTGTTCTCGCTTGATTTCCAAGTGCAAGTTGTTTTCAAGATGGGTTTCAAGAATCGAAAAGGGAATCATTTCTTAAGTTTGTAAGCATTAACACCATGCTATTTTGCTAGTCTTGCCACGTCGTGCTCGTTAAATGATTTCCCTCTTGTTTTGTCGTGTTTTCGATCGCGTATTGCCGTGTTTTGTGCATTCATGATATAAGTGAATTTCACTGAGCTTGGACCGCCCTTTTAGCTTGATCCACTACCTGGGGGTCCTTAAACTCGTGGACTGTCTGCAGACTAGTCGTGTCTTGAATGGCACATCGTGCGTGTTCGTGGTCCGGTTCCGCGGCCGGATACCCCGTCTACCTTGTGTGGCGTGGGATCGTGTTTCTTGTCGTGCTTGTCGTGCGTGCTTGCTCTTGTCATCATGTATGACGGAGAAAGGATGAGCTCATGTGGATTTATCTTTTCATGATATTATATGTATTCGTGCTAGTTTCGTAAGCATTGAAACGTGTATTTAAACTTTGAACTGTTTTAGCATTATTCCAATTATTCATGTCTAAATTGTTTATTTGCCAAACCGTCGTGTTTGATGCTTGTATTTTGGTGTCCAGGTGCCGGTGGTTTCGCGCGTGACGAGGAGTGCCCGGAGGAGGCTGTTGAGCCACCCCCAGCACTCGAGTGGCAGCCCAACGACGTCATCTAGACGCCGGTCGGGATCGTGATTCTCGTTTCACCTAGCTCGGGTTTTGTCGGGTTGTTCTTTTTGGGATTCCATATGTTGTATTGGCCTTTGTTGGCCTCTTGGGGGTTGTGTAACTTGCAAGTAAAACACTTTGTCTAAATGTTAAACTTTATTCATGCTAGGAATGCTTGGATGACATTCTCTTTTGATACCTTGTCTCGATGTTAAATATTTGTCTTGTATCTTATCATTTAAGATTTGTATGAATTGTTTGGCTACACGCTTCCGCATATCTATTCGTGTGAGCTCGACCCGTGTCATGGGATCCTCACCGCGGAAACCTGTGGGAAAAAGATCACAACAGCGGCGGTATTTGTTATGTTCGATTAATTATGCCGCCGCGGCGCAGTCGCGGGCCCGGGTCCCGGTCCGGGGTCGCGACAGGACTGGTATCAGAGCGGGACATGTTTCAGGCAGTTAAAAGAAACTAGAAAGTCTTAGGAACGTGGCGAGGATTCGTGAGTTCGATAGAATGTTTGTCTAGACAACATGACCAACCCAAATCTGTCGATATATGTGCTAACAAATTGTCTTGCAGCATCATGCCTCCACGTAAAGCTCCGAATCATAATGCTTCGGGCAGTAATCAGAATGAGACAGAACCGACTGAGAATCCTACTGCTACTCAGTTCCAACAACTCATGCAGGCCATGTTAGAGCAACAGAGGCAAGCAAACGAAACTCAAGCCAAATTCCAAGAGCAAATGGCTAAGAAAGATGAAGAGATGGCTCAAGTACAGCGGCAACTTCTAGAAGTCCTCCAAAATAGACCTCAACATCAAGCCCCACCAAATGTGGTGTACCAGAATAGGGCTAATGATGTCAATGTCCTCTTTGAAAGATTTCGGAAGAGGGGACCCAAGGAGTTCTCGGGCCAAGAGGACCCTTTGACGGCTGATGATTGGCTCGCGAACACGGCTAAGATTTTTGACGTTTTCGTTTGCACTGGCAGGGAGAGGGTGAACCTCACAGCTTCTCTATTTTATGGGCTTGCAGACGATTGGTGGCAGACGGTCAAAGAGCCATACCAAGTCATGGCGGATGAGGTTGCTTGGACAACCTTCAAGACACATTTCACAGACAAGTACATCCCCTCCCATGTTAAGAGACAGAAGGCAATTGAATTCCAACAGTTGAAGCAAGGAAGTATGTCCGTTTTGGAGTATGTCACGAAGTTTGAGAGGCTTGCCAGATATGCTACCGAGCTTATTGACACTGAACAGAAAAAGATAACTAAGTTTTTGGAAGGACTGAATCCCATTCTCAAGAGGGATGTTTCGGGAATAATCCCACCAGTCACCTTTGATGAAGCAGTTAGTCGGGCATACAAATTTGAAGAGTTTAACAATGAGATTATCCAGGATAGAAAGCAGCACTACCAGCAGCAAAACCAAAGACAGCAAAGTGGCAAGAAGCCAAGGCAAGAACAGACTCAAGTTAGACAGTCTGGTTGTAATCATTGTGGAAAGAATCACCCTACCCACGAATGCCGCAAGGCAACGGGTGCTTGCTTCAGGTGTGGAGGAATGGACCATGCAATCAAGGATTGCCCACACCTCCAGAGTCAAGCCAACCGATATCAGCAGCCAAGGCAGATAGCACCACAGAATCAAGCCATACCAGTTCAGATGAGACCACCACAGCAACAACAGCAACAAGGCAGGCAAGTACAAAACCAGAATGCTCGTCCACCGCAGAATAGGAACAACCAGGGCAGACAGATTCAGCAGCAGAACAGGCCACACCAGCAGGGACGTGTATACAATATCAACCGTGCTGACGCTGAAGCAGCAGGTGACGTAATAGAAGGTAAACTTCTTGTTTGTGGAGTAGAAGCACAGATCTTATTTGATCCAGGATCGACACACTCCTTTCTATCACCTTTGTTTGCAAAGAAGATTGATGCACAGCATGCAGAATTGGACTATCATTTGACTGTCACTACACCCGTAGGTAGACATGTTGTTTGTACCACCTTTTACCCTAGTTGTCAGATTTTGTTAGGAGACATCAGTTTACCGGCCAACCTCATAATTTTAGACATGCATGATTTTGATATTATCTTAGGCATGGATTGGTTAGAGACCTACCATGCTACCATGGATTGTTTTGGTAAGACCATTACCTTCAGATTGCAAGGGCCACAGACAGAGTTGATGTTTCAGGGCAATAAGAAGAAGTCTTCCAGTGGTTTCATTTCGGCTTTAAAAGCTAACAGATTGGTGAGCAGTGGTTGTGAGGCATTTTTAGCGTTTATCACGGAGGATAAACAGTCCCAAGGGGTGGAGGATATCCCCGTAGTGTGTGAATTTCCGGATGTTTTTCCAGAAGAAATCCCGGGTTTACCACCAGTTAGAGAAGTTGAGTTTACTATTGAACTCCTTCCAGGGACTGGACCGATCTCAATTGCACCTTACAGGATGGCTCCTGCAGAGTTGGGTGAATTGAAACTTCAGTTGCAAGAATTGTTGAGCAAAGGCTTCATTAGGCCAAGTGTTTCACCGTGGGGAGCGCCAGTTCTTTTTGTGAAGAAGAAGGATGGAAGTCTTAGAATGTGCATCGACTATAGAAGATTGAACCATGTGACTGTCAAGAACAAATACCCCTTGCCAAGGATAGATGAATTGTTTGACCAATTACAAGGAGCATCGCACTTTTCCAAGATAGACTTGAGGTCAGGGTATCATCAGTTGCGGGTTAGAGAGTCCGATGTGGCGAAGACAGCTTTCCGAACGAGATATGGGCATTACGAGTTCTTAGTGATGCCCTTTGGCTTGACAAATGCGCCCGCAGTCTTCATGGCTCTCATGAACAAGGTCTTTGCAGAGTACCTAGATCACTCTACCGTGGTGTTCATTGATGATGTCCTCGTGTATTCTAAGAGTAAGGAGGAGCATGAAGAGCACTTGAGGACGTCATTGCAGCTTTTGAGAGACCACCAGCTCTATGCTAAGTTGAACAAGTGTGAATTCTGGCTAGAGCAAGTTTCCTTTTTGGGTTACATCATTTCGAGAGAAGGATTAGCAGTAGATCCAGCCAAGATAGAAGCAGTTATTGAATGGAAGAGGCCTAGCAGTGTGACAGAAATTAGAAGCTTTTTGGGGTTAGCAGGATACTATCGGAGATTTGTTCAAGGTTTTTCGTCCATTGCAGCACCATTGACGAAGTTGACCCGGAAAAATGTCCCTTTTGTTTGGACTGATCAGTGTGAAGGAAGTTTTCAGGAGTTGAAGAAGAGGTTAACCACAGCCCCAATCCTCACATTACCATCGGGCAGCGGTGGATTTGTTGTGTTTACGGATGCATCCAACGTGGGATTAGGCTGTGTATTGATGCAAGATGGCAAGGTGATTGCCTATGGTTCGAGACAATTGAAGAATCATGAGGTTAATTATGCAACGCATGACTTGGAGTTAGCAGCAGTGGTTTTTGCTTTGAAGATGTGGAGGCACTACCTCTATGGAGCGAAATTTGAAGTTCATTCAGACCACCGAAGCTTACAATATTTGTTTTCACAGAAGGAGTTGAATATGAGGCAGAGAAGGTGGATGGAGTATATTAAAGATTATGACTTCCCAATCAAGTATCATCCGGGCAAAGTGAATGTGGTAGCAGATGCATTGAGTAGAAAGTCAGCAGTGATGGCGAGTTTGAGAGGAGTTAGTGTTCTCCAACAGCTTGAAGAATTTGGAGTGGAGGTACAACACTTGAGGAGAGGAGTTTTGTTAGCAAATATGACCGTGACTGAACCTACCTTCATCCAGAGAATCAAAGATAGTCAGTTGCAAGACCCGGAATTGGCCAAGATTGTAGATCAGATTGCAGAACGTCCAGATTTCAGGATTTCGGATGGAGTGTTGTATTTTCGTGACCGGTTGTGTGTACCGAATGTTGATGATTTGAAGAATGAAATTATGATTGAATCTCACCATACTAGATACTCTATACATCCGGGTAGCACGAAGATGTACCATAACTTGAAGAATAGATTTTGGTGGAATAATATGAAGAGAGAGATAGCAGCATTTGTGTCTCGTTGCTTAACTTGTCAGATGATCAAGGCAGAACATCAGAAGCCTCCTGGTTTGTTACAGCCTTTGGAAATTCCGGAGTGGAAATGGGAGCACATCACTATGGATTTTGTCTCCGGTTTGCCTAATACCAAGAGAGGGAACAATGCAATTTGGGTTATAGTTGATCGTCTTACGAAGTCTGCGCACTTCCTTCCGATGAAGACTGGGAATATGATGCATATGGCACCACTCGCTAGACTATTCATCGATGAGATCGTTAGTAAGCATGGCCAGCCCATCTCCATCACTTCCGACAGAGATAGCAGATTTGTTTCGAGGTTTTGGAAATCTCTTCTTGAATCCATGGGTTCCAAACTTCAGTTCAGCACAGCGTATCATCCTCAGACAGATGGTCAGTCAGAGCGGACGATACAAACTCTTGAAGATATGTTGCGTGCTTGTGTGTTGGATTTCAAGGTCCAGTGGGACGAGAACCTACCTCTTTGTGAGTTCGCGTACAACAATAGCTACCATTCTAGCATTGGAATGGCACCTTTCGAGGCACTCTATGGTAGGAGATGCAGAACTCCAGTTTGTTGGGAAGAAGTCGGTGTGCGTAGTTTTCATGGACCGACGATAGTTGGAGAGACAAGCGACAAGGTTAAGCAGATTCAGGACAGATTGAAGATCGCTCGAAGCAGACAGAAAAGTTATGCTGACACTCGCCGGAGAGAATTGCAATTTGAAGTGGGTGACAAAGTGTTCTTGAAAGTCTCACCGGTCAGAGGTACTCTAAGATTTGGAAAGAAAGGAAAATTGTCTAGCAGATACATTGGCCCATATGAGATTCTGAGCAAGATCGGAAATGTTGCATACAGACTTGCGTTACCGCCGGAACTCTCCGGGGTACATAATGTTTTTCATGTCTCCATGCTCAAGAAATATGTTCACAGTCCTTCTCACATTATTCCACACGAGCCTTTAGAGACTCGAGAAGACGCGTCGTATGTGGAGAAACCGGTTAGAATCATCGACACCAAAGAGCATGAATTGAGGAATCGGACTGTCCTTTGGGTCAAGGTACTTTGGGAGAACCACGAGCCAGAAGAAGCCACATGGGAATTGAGAGATCAAGTCCAAAAGAAGTATCCACACCTGTTACCAGAGGTAAAATTATTTATATTTGGCGGACCAAATATCCTAAGGGGTGGAGGATTGTTAGACCCCGACCCAGACCAACTCGATTAGTACTAATTAAGTAAACGTTTAGTCTTAAGTGAGTCTTAGTACTAGTTGGGTTAGAATGTGATTAGACTTAGTCTGGATTATAGCTTTGGGGATTTTGAGGACGTTTAGTATGAGTCAGACACGCTCAGGGACGCCCTGAGTGCACGTGTAAGAATGGGTTTTTGTGCTAGATCTTTGTTGTGGATGTGATTTTTAATTCTCTTGAATGGTTTTATTATTTGTGACAACTTTTGTTTTCAAGCTGCATGCATGTGAGGCCCAGAAGCCCAAGTTTTGGCCCAATAGGGTAAATCTGTCTTTGCATGTAAATCTGGGCACACTTTTCGAAGTCGCGAAACTATGTCAAAATAATACTTTTCCGAAACTAGATTTTTCGACGATCGTTTTGTTCTTCTTCGTCGATTCCATCCGGGGTCCACAAGACCATGTTCCAAGCGTTCCAAGTTTCACTGCTAAAGGGACCCACCTCCAGACACTATATAAGCTCTCTTCTCCTTCATTTGCCCTTTTTCCATTTCCTGCAACAATTCTGCCCTAGGGTGAAGTTGAGGAGGAAGCTCTCTTCTTGATCCTTTTCCCTTGAAATCATCTAGCTAGAAGGCTCCATTTTTCGATCCAAGACCACCATCCTCTTCCTCTCGTCTCAAGCTACAGCTGGAGTGTTTTTGGAGTCAAGCCACTGCACTATTCATCATCTTCTACTTTTATTCTTCTTGTTTGGCTAACTCAAGGTTGGTGTCCTTCTTCATTCTTTCCATTTGATGTTCTTTAGCTCACCTAGAGCTTGTTTTCATGGTTTTCAAACCCATTTTCGAAATGGGGATTTGTGATGGCCAAAAATGTTGATTTTTGTATGCTCCATTTTGGGGGTTTTGTGTAGATCTCGTGGAGCACCCCTTTCTTGTTGAGTTGTGAAGCTTTGGCTTGGCTTGGGTTAGAGGCAAGTAAACCTTTTAGTTTTCCCTAGTGCATGTTGAGTTTTTGGGCATTTTTACTTTTGGAAATGTTGTTTATTATCAAGCTATCTTTCTTGCATGTCATTAATCTCTTTTAGCTTGTTTTAATCTTGTTAAGCAAGAGCCCTAATTTCTCTATCTAATGTAGAGGTTTCATCTTCAATGGAAGTATGTTTTCAATGGAATGGTTTGCAAGTTATTAGATTTATGTTTTGAATGTAAATGGGTTTATGATTTTGATGTTTTGAATGAAATGTGAATGGATTTGGTGTGAAAATCATCCCTTGGAAGCATGTAGGCTTGGGGAGTGCAGGTGGTGAAAATGTGGAAGTGAAGAAGTGAATGAAGCGTGGAAAAAAATTGAAATTCCGAAGTTCTACCGGTAGGGGTATTTCAACCGGAAGTTCTACCGGTAGAAAGGGCTCAAATTTTGACAGAGAGTTGAGGAAATTAAAAACCCCAAGTTCTACCGTAAGTTCTACCGGTAGAAATGGCCCAGATTTCGGCAGAGAGTGAGAAAAAAACTGTGAACCGCAGTTCTACCGGAAGTTCTACCGGTAGAAACGGCCCAAATTGTGGCAGAGAGTTGAGAAAAACTGTGAACCGCAGTTCTACCGGAAGTTCTACCGGTAGAAGTGCTTCAACCGGAAGTTCTACCGGTAGAAGTACTTCAACCGGAAGTTCTACCGGTAGAACATCTTCTACCGGAATTTCTACCGGTAGAGAGGCATGAACCACACCAAAAAGTACTGTTTTGAAGGATTTTGCAGGAATGAAAACTAGACTTGGTCTTAGACCCTTTTTATTGACCTTGTGCACTTGAAATTTCCAAAATGTAATATACCTTCGGGGACACCAAGTTTTATTGAATTTCGACATTTGGTTTTCAATTCCACAAGGGTCAAAGATGTGGTCTTAGCCTATGCTTGACAGAGTTATGTTTGAATCTTTGTTTATGATGCTTCGTGCATCCTCGTGTTCTCGCTTGATTTCCAAGTGCAAGTTGTTTTCAAGATGGGTTTCAAGAATCGAAAAGGGAATCATTTCTTAAGTTTGTAAGCATTAACACCATGCTATTTTGCTAGTCTTGCCACGTCGTGCTCGTTAAATGATTTCCCTCTTGTTTTGTCGTGTTTTCGATCGCGTATTGCCGTGTTTTGTGCATTCATGATATAAGTGAATTTCATTGAGCTTGGACCGCCCTTTTAGCTTGATCCACTACCTGGGGTCCTTAAACTCGTGGACTGTCTGCAGACTAGTCGTGTCTTGAATGGCACATCGTGCGTGTTCGTGGTCCGGTTCCGCGGCCGGATACCCCGTCTACCTTGTGTGGCGTGGGATCGTGTTTCTTGTCGTGCTTGTCGTGCGTGCTTGCTCTTGTCATCATGTATGACGGAGAAAGGATGAGCTCATGTGGATTTATCTTTTCATGATATTATATGTATTCGTGCTAGTTTCGTAAGCATTGAAACGTGTATTTAAACTTTGAACTGTTTTAGCATTATTCCAATTATTCATGTCTAAATTGTTTATTTGCCAAACCGTCGTGTTTGATGCTTGTATTTTGGTGTCCAGGTGCCGGTGGTTTCGCGCGTGACGAGGAGTGCCCGGAGGAGGCTGTTGAGCCACCCCCAGCACTCGAGTGGCAGCCCAACGACGTCATCTAGACGCCGGTCGGGATCGTGATTCTCGTTTCACCTAGCTCGGGTTTTGTCGGGTTGTTCTTTTTGGGATTCCATATGTTGTATTGGCCTTTGTTGGCCTCTTGGGGGTTGTGTAACTTGCAAGTAAAACACTTTGTCTAAATGTTAAACTTTATTCATGCTAGGAATGCTTGGATGACATTCTCTTTTGATACCTTGTCTCGATGTTAAATATTTGTCTTGTATCTTATCATTTAAGATTTGTATGAATTGTTTTGCTACACGCTTCCGCATATCTATTCGTGTGAGCTCGACCCGTGTCATGGGATCCTCACCGCGGAAACCTGTGGGAAAAAGATCACAACAGCGGCGGTATTTGTTATGTTCGATTAATTATGCCGCCGCGGCGCAGTCGCGGGCCCGGGTCCCGGTCCGGGGTCGCGACAAAATTGAGGCAAGTAAATAAGTATATTTGCATTACAACATTAATATGATCGATTTAAGAAACTATGCATATTAGATACCCATTCAAGCTCCAAGTGATGTGCTTAAATTTCAATTTTTGTCATAAGTTTATGTTGAGCTGATTTAATGAATTATAGGATACCTATATGATGTGTATTTGATCAATTTGATATCCAAAATGGTAGTATATCATGTATATTTCAATGTGAATCTGTAACTGGACAAAAGAAGAATGAGTTTGCATAGTGGGTTGTTTCAGCTTGTGAGTGTTGGCACCATGCATGCCCAAGAATAGTAACCAGTAGCCCAACATAGGGAAAAACTAATTGTTAGTTCTCCTATGTCAACTTTGTAAATGTTGTTGAAGCTGCTTTCATATTTGTTACTACAGAGATAGCTGAATGGGTACTGTGTTTTCTATTTTCTTTGTCTCATAAGTGGTTTGTTTTTTTGGGGGTATTTTCAGGTTCTATGCGAATGGGTGTCTCTCTATTATCTTTTGTTTTCTTTTCATTTTTTTTTCTTTTTACTTGTTATGTTCTCCTTGTTCTGCTCGAGGTGTTTCGATAACTGAAATTCTACTATTATAATTCTATCTCCGAAAGTTGAAGTCGTATGATGAACTTAATGAAAATGATGTAAGTAGGTTTCCCATCTTAGGGGTTAATTCTATAAAGGGAAAGTGAAATTGCCATCTCACAAGGGGCGAAAGTAGTATATAAATTAAGTATTTTGAGTGAAATTGAAATCCCACAGGTGGTGCAGGGTGAGTGCAGGCTTTATAGTTGTGTTTGGATTTACTACTAGAACTGGAATTGATTTGGGTCTTTTGGGGTTGTAATGGATAAATGATTATATCTCTATCTCTATTACTAACGTGTTCTTTTAGGATTTTATTATTTAAACAGAATGAATGTGCTTATGTTGCTAATGCTCATATTCCACCCATTCCACCCAAACCCATCATCAGAACATCATCAGATTCATTATGTTGGGTGCAGTTGGTTTTTTTTATATTTGGGCAAAATGGATGACTACCCATTCCACCCTGCATCAGTAAGGACTTGAAATCAAATATCACATTAGGTGGGATGCTGTTTTGAATTTTTATTTATTTTTTCCAACCCAAACCGGTACCAATGATCATTGCTAGAAATGATGGCCACTCTGTCAATGTAGTTAGATTTCTCTTCATATGAGTAATTATGAGAAGCTGCAGACGAATTTTCTTGCTACTGTAATCCAAAGGGGGATGCTGTACACATTATATCCAATTTTTTTTTATAAAAGTTGCTTATATGTTAGGCAAGGAATGCTTGTGGTGTCTTTAAATAACCATCTGCCTATTCATTTTCTTTCAATACAATATATGGTCATCTCTATTATATGATTGCTCTCATGGAAAGGAACTTTGAACCCTATAATTATTACAATCACATACTTGAGAAACAAGTATGAGGTCTTATCCTAGTTCTCTAAATCCTGTTATCCCATCAGATCTATTAGTGAAAATCTTTACTTTATAAGCAAACAGCTTAAAAGAAATCACCATAACCCTTCATTATATCATGGAACCACCAAGGTTCCTCTTGATGCTCATGTCTTCTAAATCACGTTTCATGAACCACACTACTCTGAAATGTAGTTCCAAATTTTTTTGTCAAATACATGACAATCTTGATTTATTTTATACATGTGAGAAAAATTGTCATATGAGGAAGAGACCACTTCGAAATCTGTTTCTTCTTTGTAAACATGTGAGAAAATTTTATTTTATACTATGTATCTTTGTTGTGAATATCAATTGAACTAAAAGAGATATTAGAATATGAGCAAGAGAACCTACCTTTGGTGCACCTCTATGCAGATTAAATCTAACAAAAGCCTTAACTTTTCCACTCTTCCAACCCAAAGTGAACATGCATGAAGAATTCATTTTTTTTTTTTCATATTAAATTATATCTCTTTATGATTTTTGCATATCTATTTTCTTTTTTTTTTTTTATACTTAACGCCAATTAGAATTATAGTGAAAAACTAGTAAAAAACAAGGAAAACAAAATGACAATTATACAGAGGAATATATCACCATGGTGGCACAATTTCAGTCAAACTTTTTTTAAGAAATTATGTTAATGTTTTTGTTAACTGTTATATATGGTGGCGAAAATAATAACTACACATTTGTCAGTTCAACAAAGTAAATGATTATACAGAGGAAAGGGCACATCATAGTTTGAAAAAAAAAAAAATAGAAACTAGGTCTAATAAATGACTTCAGGGTCCAGTAAATGACTTGTAAGACCCCGACCCTCAATTTTCGGGTTTAGCATTGTTTTAATCATGATTTAGCTTTTTAAACAAGCTTAGAGATGATTTGACTTTGTTTTTAAGTTTGAATAGATTTTTCATAACTTTGGAGAGTTTTAAAAGACGTTGACTTTGTTTTGACCCAACCCTTGTAAATTGTATTTTTGTGAGAATTCATTCTTGGTTTCTAAAAATTCCAAATTTTATTCCTTTTAACCCATTTTATTGTTACAAACAACTTTCATGTTTTGACCATCTTGAATTAATACTCAGAAATTGCGTTTTTCGAGAAAAAGGGCAAAAATGACAAATTTCACTAAATCTGTCCATAAATTTCGAAAATTCCAGAAATTGGGGAAAATATACTTTTTGTAAACTAGATTTTTCGACGATCGTTTTGTTCTTCTTCGTCGATTCCATCCGGGGTCCACAAGACCATGTTTTAATCATTTCAAGTTCAACTGCATTTGGGACCCACTTCCAGACACTATAAATACACTCTTATTCTCTCTCTCCTCCATTCTTCTTCTTCCCATTTTCCTGCAACCGGTCTTGACCTAGAGTGGAGAGGAGAGAAAGCTTTTTTCTCTTGGTCTTTTCCCTTGGATCTTCCATCAAGAGAGCTCCAATCTCAAATCCGACTCCGCCATTCTCTTCCTCTCTTCTCTAGCTTCAGCTGGACCCATTTTTGAGCCAAATCCCCGACACTATTCATCATCTTCAAGCTCTCTTCTTCTTGTTCAGCTAGCTAAAGGTTAGGGCTCTTGTTCCTCTTTTCATTTGATGTTCTTTAGCTCACTTAGAGCTTGTTTTCTATGTTTTCAAATCCATTTTCAAAATGGGGGTTTGTGATGACCAAAAATGTGATTTTTATGTGTTCTATTTTGGGGCTTTTGTGTAGATTTCGTGGACCTTCTCTTTGGTTGAGTTTTTGTGGAGTTTTCCTTGGCATTGGATTGAGGCAAGTGATCTTTATAGGATTTCTCATGTTTATTGTCTTATGTTTTCATTATGGTTTCAATCTTTCATTAAGATATGTTTTCTATGCTTAGTCTCAAAATGCTAGTCATGTTCATGCTCTTTCAAGTCATGGGTTTTAGCTTCTTCACTTGTCTTGTTATCAATGATTCTTCAAGCTTTTAGAACCATGTTTAGTTTTGTAAGTTTTATGATTTTGTACATGGAAATGCTTTGATGTCTTTTCTATAGAATGCATGGTCTATTGTGGATGGAATGCTTTAAAAATGTGAGAAATGTATCCCTTGGAAAGCATGTAGGCTTGGGGAGTGCAGGTGGTGAAAGTGTGGAAGTGAAGATGGGAAAGAAGTGTAGAAATTCTGAACTGAAATGCACTGCCCGAGTTCTGTCGGTCATGTGTCGGTCATCTGTCGTTTGACCGACAGGTCGACCGACACCAACCGAGGACTTGTCGGTTCAAATTCCAGAGAGCAACATTTTGTCAGGAAAACTGTCGGTCAGCTGTCGGTTGACCGACAGGTCGACCGATAGCCAACCGAGGACTTGTCGGTCCCTTTTCCCGAGAGCTTGTCGGTCAGCCGTCGGTCGGCTGTCGGTCAACCGACACATCAACCTCGGTTGACCGACAGGTAACCGAGGACTAACCGAAATTTTACCAAAAGTCCTGTTTTGTAGGATTTTTGCGAGAAGGAAAACTAGACTAGGTTTTAGACCTTTTTGTTGACTTTGTGCACTTAGAATTCCAAAATGTACTATAACTTCTGGGGCACCAAACCTTGTCAAAACTCCGACATTTGGGTTTCAACTCCACAAGGGTCAATGAATGGTCTTAGCCTAAACTTGATAGATTTCGTGTTTGAACTTCTGTTTTGATGTTACGTACATCCTCGTGTACTCGCCTTGAATTTCAAGTATAAGTTTGTTTGGAGATTTGTTTCATGGATCAAAGTGCTTGTTTTGATGCTTCGTGCATCATCGTGTTTTCGTTTGAATTTCAAGTATAAGCTTGTATTTAAGACGTGTTTCAAGAATCGTGTTTCAAGAATCAAAAGGGAATCGTTTCTTAAGTTTGATAAGCATTTATATTATGTTATTTTGCTAGTCTCGTCGTGTCGTGCTTGTTAAATGATTTCCCTCTTGTTTTGTCGTGTTCTCGAACGTGTATTGCCATGTTTTATGCATTCATGATATAAGTGAGTACCACTGAGCTTGGACTGCCCTTTTAGCTTGATCCACTACCTGGGGGTCCTTAAACATGTGGACTATCTGCAGACTAGTCGTGTCTTGAATGACACATCGTGCGTGTTCGTGTTCCGGTTCCGCGGCCGGAAATTCCCCATATATGTGGGATCGTGTCGTGCTTGTCGTGCTTGTCGTGCGTGCTTACTCTTGTCATCATGTATGATGGAGAAAGGATGGGCTCTTTGTGGATTTACTAATCATGATATTATATGTATTCATGTCTTGTTTCGTATATCATGCATGTACTCGTGATTTCTTGATAAGCATCTTGTCCATGCATCGTTTTTAAATCTTGTAAACTTGTTTCAAGTTCAATAAAGTGTTTTTAGTTATTGTTTCCTTTAAACTTTATTTTGTTTATGCTCTTGCCTATTTTGATCACCTGCCAGACCGTCGTGTCTGATATACTTCTACTTTGGTGCTCTAGATAGCAGGTCCTTGTTCTGAGCTAGTTCGTGTGCAGTGGGCTGTTGAGCCACGAGTTTTGCAGGCGGGTTGCGTCAGCGATGTCATGTAGACGTCATGCTTGACTCCGGAGTTACGTTACGCCATTGGGTAGTATTTGTTCTAGCTTGCTATTTTGTACGGCTTTTGTTAGCCTGTTTCTTGGGAACTGTAATTAATGCACTCGTTAATTTGTAACTTGAATATGTTGGGTAACGATAAGCCTGTTACTGTCAGCTCTGTATATTTTGACATTATGAATTGTTCCAGTCTGAGTTTAAATATGTTTATGGTAATCTTATGCTGGCAGATCGAGTACGACACGGAACCCGATGGATACGGATTCCGGGTCGTAACGTCTTGTAGAGCTTCCGCGAAATATTTTGTTGTGTTGTGAATTTGGTCATCCTCACACACACGGATCCTGGGAGGGGAAATACAAATTCCCCATACTCGCGTCCCCGAGATCGGATCCCGGTTTTGGGGGCGTGACATGACTTATTTGGAATTTTGAAATATTACCAAAAATGATATAATGCGAACTATAAAAGCACAAACAATCCCTTTGAAATTCCCATTTACTGTGTAAAGTCAGTAAAGTGAACTTGCACTGTGAAAATATAGCATTATTTGCATCCATATTCCAGACTCTGTAAAATGCTTCATTATAACTCTGAGCTGCATATCGATGCCATATCTGCATTTGTATCTGACATCATAATTTTAATGACAGAAAGAGTTGCCTTAGATGTGGAAATTTAACACATCTAAGGCAAATCCAGTTGTACTGAAGGGAGAGATAGAGAGTGATGGAAAGTTGCAATAACTTATGCCTAGCTATGAAAAGGAACAGTTTATCTTTATGACTATCTTTTCTCTAATTAATTATAAATACTTGTTCTCTGTTTTAATAGAATACTTTTTCAGTGAGTGAGTCTTGGTTTCTCTAATTTGATTTTATTCATAGTAGTATTTTTTTTTTATTATCATGTAGGATTGAAAAAATGTTGGACAAGAAATGGATGGAGATTAATGATAGAACAAGTCTTGAGTATGTAAAAGGAGTTGATTTGTTTCTTGAATTTGCATTCGGTCAGCCTGGAGTTAGCGATATGATTCGTTGTCCTTGTAATAGATGTAGGAACACTACATACAAGAAAAGGCGTGAAGTAAGAGTTCACTTGTTCAAGAAAGGAATTGTGAGAAATTACAAAATATGGGTGTTCCATAGAGAACAGTTTGTAGAAACTGTAGAACCACTCAATGTTGACTTGAATGAGGATCGACATGTGGAAGATTATTTTGATTATGATGACATGATTGGAGTAGTTCATGATACATGTGGTTTCACAAACATGAGAGTTCAAGAGGAAGAAGGAATTAATCCTGATGTACCAAATGAAGAAGCACAAAAGTTTTATCGGTTGCTCAAAGATGCTGAGGTTAAGCTATATCCTGGTTGCGAGAAGATGTCTAAACTATCTTTTATAGTGAAGTTGTTACATATGAAGTGCCTTAACAACTTGAGTGACACAGTATTGGATGACATTTTGAGATTTTGTCAAGAATTTCTTCCAAATGATGCCTTGATTCCGAAATCTTATTATGAAGCAAGAAAAGTTATTCGGGATTTAGGCCTTGATTACATAAAAATTGATGCCTGTCAAAATGATTGCATCTTGTATTGGAGAGAGAATGCAGATGCACTACAGTGTCCTGTGTGTGGTCTTTCTCGATGGAAAGATATCGGTAATCAAAAAAGGATTCCTCGTAAAATCTTGCGACATTTTCCATTAAAGCCAAGATTGCAAAGGTTGTATATGTCAAAAAAAAAAATAACTAAAGAGATGAGGTGGCATAAAGAGAAACGCATTGATGATGGCATAATGAGACATCCAGCTGATTCAATGGCTTGGAAAGCATTTGACGAAAAACACCAATTGTTTGCTGCTGACTCCAGGAATATTAGGCTAGGTTTAGCCAGTGATGGGTTCCAACCTTATGGGAATATGAGCTCTTCACACAGTATTTGGCCTGTTGTGCTTGTTCCATACAACTTGCCACCTTGGTTGTGTATGAAACACCGTTACTTCATGCTAACACTTCTTATACCAGGCCCTAAATGTCCTGAAAATGACATAGACGTGTATTTACAGCCACTTATCGAAGAGTTAAAGGAGATATGGGAAGAAGGATTGGACACATACGATGCCTACATACAACAGAATTTCAAATTGCATGCAGCTGTTATGTGGACGATCAATGACTTTCCTGCATATGGCAACTTATCAGGTTGGAGTACAAAAGGAAAATTAGCTTGCCCATGCTGCCATAAAGATACTTGCTCTTTTTCTCTAAGGAACAAGTTATGCTATATGGACCATCGTCGTTTCTTGCCATCCAATCATCCTTGGCGGAAGAATAAAATGTCTTTCAATGGGAAGACAGAGGTTAGAAATGCACCGGATATGCTCACAGGAGAAGATGTTATTGATCAGTTGCATTCTTTTGATAATGTTGTATTTGGAAAAGGCCATAAACGGAAGCGAGGCTAGTCTAATATTGTACATAATTGGAAGAAGAGGAGTATTTTCTTCCAATTGCCTTATTGGAAGACTCTCATGTTACGCCATAATCTAGATGTGATGCACATTGAAAGAAATGTTTCAGATAATGTGTTAGGAACAGTGCTAAATATGAAAGGTATAAGGACACCTTGAAGAGATGGTATGATCTTGTGGATATGGGAATTAGGCATAATCTCCATTCATATGTTGATGGTAGTAGAGTGTGGCTTCCGGCAGCTACCTACGCATTATCCACAAATGAGAACACTATCTTCTATAAATTTTTAGCAAACTTCCAAGTTCCAGATGGTTTCTCATCAAATATATCAAGATGTGTGAATCTGAGTGGGAAAACCATATCTGGTTTGAAGTGTCATGATCATCATATTCTTCTGCAAATTATACTTCCACTTGCAATACGTGGATTACTACCTAAGGATGTATGTGAGTCAATAATTGAATTGGGTAGCTTCTTCAAGAAATCATGTTCAAAGTCATTACCCAATGATGATTTAGATAGACTTCAAGAACAGATTGTGATAACATTGTGCAAGCTTGAGACAATCTTTCCTCCAGCCTTCTTTGATGTTATGATTCATTTACCTGTACACTTGGCAAAAGAGGCTAAGATTGGTGGACCAGTACAATATAGATGGACGTACCCAATTGAAAGGTACTTCATAATTTTGAAAATTACCTTCGTGTTCTCTATACATGAATGTACATAAAATATATATTCTAATGTGGCCTTTTCACTAGGTACTTACGCACGCTCAAGTCATATGTTCGAAACAAAGCTCGTCCAGAAGGATCAATTGCAGAAGGTTATATTGCAGATGAATGCTTAGCATTCTGTGTAAATTACTTGCACGGTGTTCGAACTAAATTCAATCGAGCTCCACGAAATGATGATGGATATGTAGGGATTGGTGGGCTATCAATTTTCACAAAAAATGGTTGTGCTAAAGGAGGTTTTAAGCCATATCACCTTGGCAATGAAGAGTTCAATCAAGCTTGTGCATATGTGCTGCAAAACTGTGAAGATGTTTGGCCATTCATAGAGTAAGATACAAATTGTTATGTTCAGTCAGATAGTTATAACTATATTTTTACTCATTCCTCACTACATTATTAACTACACTACTCACAGAGAACACAAAAGCGAGCTTACGAGGAAGAGTGTCAGAAATGTGTCGGAGAGACACAATAAAGAGTTTCCTAATTGGTTCTACCAACGTGTACGTGTATGAAATAATATTTTTACTCTTACTTATTACTTTCAATGTATAAGTAATATAGTCCTCTATTTTCATGTTGAAATAGGTGAACAAGCTATTTTCAGAAGGGCAAGCAAGTGATGACCTTCTAAGCTTAGCCATTGGCCCATTGAAATTGGCTCACCGACATTCAGCGTATGTCATGAATGGATTTAGGTTTCATACAAAAGATCGAGCAGTCGGAAGAAGAACTCAAAATAGTAGTGTTCTTGTTAGAGGAGATGATGAGTCTCCAGATAAAGAATACTACGGTGTGTTAAAAGATATTTTAGAATTGTCATATGTGGGAGAGAGAAAAGTTACTCTTTTCAACTGTCATTGGTGGGATGTGGCTCGCTTAGGAAGAGGATACAAAGTTGACAGTTATGGGTATACTAGCGTGAACATTTACAGTTCTTTGACCAGCAATGAGCCTTTCATTTTGGCGTCTCAAGCTGAACAAGTATTTTATGTACAACATCTTGTCAATAGTGATTGGCTTGTTGTGGTTAAAACAAGTCCTCGTGATCTTTACAAGATGCCACTAACCAATGATGAAAACTTAGATGATGATGATGACGACGATTCCAATGATGATGAAGAAGATGCTTACCAAGAAGAGGACATTGGTGGTGGATTTGATATGACTTCCTCAATAGAGATCAATGATAACCTCACAGTCATGCTACGTAGGGATGATGTAGAGCCTAGTTGTGCTGATCTTAATGTGGAAAATGTTGCTGGTAAAAGCTTAGAAGATAATTTTATTAATGATGATGACATAGTTGATGATGTGGACAGTGAATCAAATGATGTAGATGAACCAGACATTGATGAGTATTCATCAACTGATTATAATTCTGATCATTGATTTATAAAAAAATACTCATTTGCTGATTAACCTTATTTTTTAGAAGAGCTATTTATATTTGATGATGTTGGATCTCTTTGCAAGAGCTTTTTATTTTTGATGAATATACTCTCTGAAGAGGACATTGGTGGTGGATTTTATGTTGGCTCTCTTTGCAAGAGCTTTTTATTTTTGATGAATATACTCTCTGCCATTACAGTGGTTGTCGTTTACAGCACTTATCTTTATCTTGTATCTGTATGATCTTCTTTGATGTTATCTTGAATCTCGTGTCTTAAGAATAGAGATCATATCATGCATGATGCACTTTATATATATGACGAGTATATATAGAACTTCTATATGTATAGCACTTTAAATTCATGTTCTAATCTTTACATTTTTCACAAAAGATGACAATCAGAGGAAGGGGTCGTGGATCAATTGGTTCTGGTGGTGGGCGAGTACTAAAAGGAAATGCTACGCCTAAACACACTGATATGAGTGATGAGGCTACATCGCCATTAAAACCACAACAAGAGGAGGCACACACAACACTAAAAATCAAGAAGTCAGAACCATTGATGATGTTAAGGCCCCCAAAATTGTAGCCACAAAAACCACTGCTGCCCCAAGGGAAGTCAGGACAAATCTAAATACCCAACACCAGCAGCCACCAAAAGAAGTCAGGGCAACTTTAAGTTCCCAACAACAACAACATCCACAAAAAAAGTCAGGACAACTGTAAGTTCCCAACAACAACAGCATCCACCGAAAGAAGTCAGGGCTACTTTAAGTTCCCAACAGCAACAGCAGCCTGAGACTACATTAGGGACCCATACCATGCCACAACAGTCAAGGACCGAGCTGCAAAACCTTATAGGAACAAGACAAAGTTTGGTGCCTCAAGCCCCACAGTATAAAGATGGCCAACGGCAGGCACATCAACAAAGACTTTTGGAAAAAGTTCAAGAACAAAACAGAGACCAGGGGCAAGCACAACAACAGAGAGAAGTCTAAGCTCAAGAACAAAATAGAGGCTCTATCTCTGGTCCTAGTAGTGAAGGTAACATATGCTCTCTTTCTATATATGCACTTAATATATGGACGAGTACATACTAATCAATGGCTGTCATTGCTATGTACAGCCTCATGTATTGCTAAAGAGAGACGTGTAAGAGGAAAATATAAATGCTACCAGGTTGATATAAAGACGAAGGGTGGTAAACTGAAAATCACCATCCCAGATGATATACTTAGACCTGTGAAGGATAATGCCAGAGATATCATCAATTTTTGTGGGTTTATTGTTAGGTCCCTAGCTCCCCTTGACGTGGATACTTGGCAAGAGGTGGTTGCTGCTGTGGGAACCCAAATGATGAGACAAGTGAAGGTAATGTGGTAGTAATTAAGAAGTCTATGTTGTATTGTAGTTTCTGATTTTATACCTGTCGCGACCCCGGATCGGGCCTAGGGACCAAATCCGGGATCGGGACTCATGTGGTGATGTGATTATGATGGACATGCGATTATGTGGAGTGATGACAATAATTAAAGATATGTTTATGATCAAACGTACACGGGTTAATAAAAGGACACACATTACCCGTGCACATGATTTCCCACAGGTGTCCGCGGTGAGGATTTTCCAACACACATAAACATTTAGTAAGATTGCGGAAGCGTATGGCAAATCAAGCATGTAAATCATTTCCATAATAACAAGACTGATTGTATTTAAATAACAAGTATCAGAATGAGCAATATTCTATAGCGTAACCCAAAAATACTGTTAAAGTTAGAACATATGTCATTTAATTACAATTCCCAAAAATAGAGGCCAACAAAGGCCAATATAGACTAAACAATAACTACCAAAATGTATAGTTTCTAACACCCCCCAAAATGTCACACAACTCTCGAGGCAACCGGATGTTTAGACAACATCATCGGCGCGCCTCTCTACTAGATGCTGCGGTACTCCGACCGCCTCCTCTAGCTCCTACTCGGGGAAACCAACAACGGGACCTGAGTCCCAAAGCAAAGGGTCAGACACGACGGTCTGGCAGGTGGATAAAAAGGTATACACATTTAATAATAAAAAATTTACCTTGGAAAACATTTAAACCTATCTAAACAATACTTTCATGAATAAATGCATCATTTAGTTAAAAACATATATGCAAGGTAAAACAATAAAGGTAACCAAGGAATTCAGGAAACGAGCAAGATGGCAACCACACGAAGCTAAATCCTCTATCACCGAAGTGATAGAGTAAGCAAGTCAAGGCGTTGACCTCAGTCACCGAAGTGAGGAGGTACAACGAAATACATATACATATATACTATATACAAGACATGACCACGGTAGCGAGCCGGGCATCAGGAACTACAGTAGCAATCTGCGGTATCAGGACAAGACCACGGTTAAATAACCGGGTAGCAAGATCGAAACTGCAGTTGGCGGGACAAGAGGGGGATTTCCTAGTTACTGGATCATACTAACAAGGTATCCAAGCTTAGTGGTGCTGACTCACAGGTCAAAACATGGAAATCAAGACATGTATAAAATAATTCAAGTGCAAGACTATAATCGGGCAAGACGGGGTGCTCGAGGCACAACTATCATGTCAGGTCGGGCATGTATGTCAAGACTAGTAAAACAGTACAAGTATGCTTTCAATGTTTTCGGGAATAAAAGGTGAAATACCCTTTCGAAATGTCAAGACAGTGTCGGGGTTAAAACTAAATCAAGTGAATAGGGATCCCGTATGTCTACTTTGAATTTACTTGGTACTCTTTGAATTTGGAAGACATGCCGGGTTCCTTATACACTATAGTAGTCCCAATGCTTAAATGATTCTCGGTGATGTGGTTTCTCTCTCGAACGGGCTCCCAACAAATCTGTCTTCTCTGCTTCGAACACATTCCCAGGTGAGCGGTGCCCATTGCTCTCAGAAAGGTTCACAAGCAATGGAATGGAAGCTCCCTTCAATCCCCTTTTATTCATAGAATTCAGGGAATTTTGGTTACCTAGCGGTCAGTTGGCGGTTAGCTGCTAGAGGATCCGACGGTTAACCGCTGGCTGACCGTGAGGCTGACCGCGGGATTGCAGCTCTCTGGAATTGTGACCGTAACTATGCGGTTGCATGGCGGTTAGCTGCTAGAGGATCCGACCGTTAACCGCTGGCTGACCGTGAGGCTGACCGCGGGATTGCAGCTCTCTGGAATTGTGACCGTAACTATACGGTTGCATGGCGGTTAGCCGCCGATGGACTCGGTGGTTAGCCGCTAGCTAACCGCGGAGCTGACCGCGAGGGTACAGCTCTCTGGAAAAGTGACCGAAACTACTTCGGCTAGCCGCCAGTCACCAGGCGGCTAGCCGCTGGCTAACCGCCAGTCACGGGAAATCTTCACTGGGTTCAGATTCAGGTCTCCTTTTCCTCAAATCAACTTCTCCCATTCTCCAATCACTCTCCTGCAATAGCATGAGCTAAAAAGCTCCTCCCATTCCACCTTTAACACTTCTCCCATATCAACGCTTCTACCAAGAATCCATCCAAATAACTCCATACATTTTCCACATTCAATCACCAAGGAAAGAGAACCCACAATTACATAGATTCATTCAAGTTTTAGGAACAAGATAAAATAAGGCTATTAATCATATTTCAAGACAATAAATGGGCTCAACAACCCTTTTCAAAAGCATTAAAATCATATTGAATGTAAGAAAAACCAATCATTAATGAGACAATAAATCCAAACATGTTAATCATAGAAATCCTTGAAAACTAAGACATCCATTAAATCCACTTGCCTCAAGGTCTCTAATAAGAAAATCCAAGCTTCTAATCACTTCTCCAAGTCAAGAACACAATCTACACAAAACCCCCAAAAACAAACCCTAAAATGGGTCAAACCAAGAAACAAGAAGAAGAAACTCACAATAATAAAAATGGAGCTCCTTTATGACTAGGAGAATGCAAATCTAAGAGATTAGGAGGGAAAACTTACTTGGAAGCTCTTCAAATGGATAAGACTAGCTCAAAGAGGGTCTTACAATGGAGGTCTTCTCTCAAAAGTTGTATCAATGGAAAGCTCTAGAAGAGAGGAAGAAGATGATGACTTTTATTTCTTGATTGGAGCAAGGTGGGTGGTGCTTTGATGGTGGAGAAGCAAGAAGAAGAAGAAAAAAGAGATGGAAACCCTAGGTTGCTTTTGTGCTGGAATAGGGTAAATGGAGAGGATGGGTCTCCTTATATACAAGTGGGGTGTGGGTCCCCCCACTAAGAAATCTCTTTGGGCTAAAATCACTAATATCGGGACCTCGGACGAAATCGACGAAGAAGAGAAAAGTGATCGTCGAAATATCTAATTTCCAAAAAGTATATGTTTAGCGGGTTTTGGGGATATCAACTTTTGGGTACAGATTTCATGTAAAAAGACTGTTTTGCCCTCAATGCAAGAAAATCGGGTTTCGGGGTTCCGGACGGGTACGGGCTCAACGTGAAAGTTGTAAGGATCGACAAAAATAAGTAAAACGGGATCAAAACAAGAATTAGGGGAAAATCAAGTAATCTCCAAAAGTAAGCAAGACTATAAAAAAGGAACCCCCCAAAGGGTCCCACTAAACACACGACACTAAAAGTTCCCCAAAGCTATAAAAGAACTATACTAATCCAAGTTTAGCGAAAACCACTAATCAAGCTTAGCACTAACACACAACTTAATTAGTACTAATCGGGGTCACTCGGGTCGGGGTCTTACATCCTCCACCCCTTAGGGCATTTGGTCCTCCAAATGAAATATTAAACTCACCTCGGGTAGGAGATGCGGATACTTCTTCTGCACTTGATCTTGCAATTCCCATGTTGTCTCTTCCAGCCCATGATTCTCCCTAAGTACCTGCACCCATTGAATAGTCCATGTCCTCAACTCTTGCTCTTTCGTGTCTATGATCTGAATGGGCTTCTCTACATAGGTAGCATCTTCTCTGATTTCCAACGATTCATGCCGGAGTACATGTGAGGGATCGGGGACGTACTTCTTCAACATCGACACATGGAAGACGTTGTTATGTACACCGGATAACTCGGGTGGTAAGGCTAATCTATAAGCCACGTCACCAATCTTACTTATGATATCGTACGGTCCGATGTACCTCTGTGACAACTTGCCTTTCTGCCTAAACCTCAATGTTCCTCTAGTAGGTGACACTTTCAGGAAAACTTTATCTCCTTCCTTAAACTGTAGATCCCTTCGGTGAGCGTCTGCATAACTTTTCTGTCTACTTTGGGCTACTTTCAAACATTCCTGTATCTGTCTCACTTTGTCACCGGTCTCACTCACTATAGTCGGCCCATGGAAACTGCGGGTACCAACTTCTTCCCAACAAACAGGTGTCCTACACCTTTTGCCATACAAAGCTTCAAAGGGCGCCATTCCAATGCTAGAATGGTAGCTGTTGTTGTAAGTAAACTCACACAACAGTAGAGTCTCATCCCATTGAGTCTTGAAGTCTAACACACAAGCACGGAGCATGTCCTCGAGGGTCTGAATTGTCCTCTCGGACTGGCCATCTGTCTGAGGGTGATAGGCCGTGCTAAACTGTAACTTCGTACCCATAGACTCATGTAGGGGTCTTCCAAAATCTAGAGACAAATCTGCTGTCTCTGTCGGATGTGATAGAAACTAGTTATCCATGTCTACTGACGATCTTATTGACGAACAACTTTGCCAGGGGTAACATGTGCATCTTCTTTCCTGTCCTCATGGGAATAAAATGAGCTAACTTGGTGAGTCTATCCACTATAACCCATATCGCATCATTGCCTCTGCTAGTTCTCGGTAGTCCCGAAATAAAGTCCATGGTAATGTGTTCCCATTTCCATTTCGGGATCTCTAATGGCTGCAACAATCCTGGAGCCTTCTGATGTTCTGCCTTTATCAACTGACACGTCATACACCGGGAGACAAATGCTGCAATCTCCCTTTTCATATTGTTCCACCAAAATCTTCCCTTCAAATTCTGATACATCTTCGTGCTGCTTGGGTGCATGGAATACTTAGTGCTGTGAGCTTCTGCCATGATGTCATTCCTCAAATCCTCGATGTTAGGTACACACAAAGAACTCCGTCAACGATACGAAAATCAGGACGTTCTGCTATATGTTATGCAATCTTGGCCAACTCTGGATCCTGCAACTGACTACTCTTGATCTTCGATGAACGAAGGTTCTGACACTGACATATTGGCCATTATAACACCCTTCCTCAGTGGCTGGAGGTCTATCCTCAACTCCTCGAATTGATCAAAAATACACGTGCCACTTAGATTCGCCATGCCCACTGATTTCTACTCAAGGCATCGGCAACTACATTCGCTTTCCCCGGGTGATACTTGATTGGGAAAATCATAGTCCTTGATGTATTCCATCCATCTCCTCTGTCTCATGTTCAATTCCTTCTGAGAAAATAGGTACTGTAGGCTGCGGTGATCAGAATGAACCTCAAACTTCTCTCCGTAGAGGTAATGTCTCCACATCTTCACTGCAAAGAAACCGCTGCCAACTCAAGATCATGGGTCGCATAATTCTTCTCATGGTCCTTCAACTGCTGGGACCCATATGCAACCACCTTTCCTTCTTGCATCAACACACAACCAAGTCCAATGTTCGAAGCATCGGTAAAAATGGTAAAACCGCCGCTTCCGGATGGCAAAGTAAGGACTGGTGCGGTGGTTAATCTCTTCTTCAGCTCTTGGAAACTAGCTTCACACTGATCTGTCCACACATAGGGTACATTCTTCCTTGTAAACTTCGTCAACGGTGCTGCAATCGACGAAAATCCTTGAATGCGACCTGCTCTAGCTAAAATTCACACTTGTTGAGCTTCGCATACAGTTGGTTCTCTCTCAAAAGCTACAATGCTATCCTCAGATTGTCACGCCCCCAAAACCGGGATCCGATCTCGGGGACGCGAATTTGGGGAATTTGAATATCCCCTTCCCAGGATCCGCGTGTGTGAGGATGGCAAAATTCACAACACATCAGAATGTTTCGCGGAAGCTCTACAAGACGTTACGACCCGGAATCCGAATCCATCTGGTTCCGTGTCGTACTCAATTTGTCAGCATAAGATCGTCATAGAAATATTCAAACTCAGACTGGAACAACTCATAATATCAAAACATACAGAGCCGACAGTAATAGACTTATCATTACCCAAACATATTCAAGTTACAAATTAACGAGTGCATTAATTACAATTCCCACGAAAAAGGCTAACAAAAGCTGTACACAAAAGCAAGTTAGAACAAATACTACCCAAGGGTGTAACGTAACTCCGGAGTCAAGCATGACGTCTACATGACATCGCTGACACAACAAGCCTGCAAAACCCGTGGCTCAACAGCCCTCTGCATACGAACTAGCTTAAAACAAGGACCTGTTATCTAGAGCACCAAAGCAGAAGAATATCAGACACGACGGTCTGGCAGGTGATCAATATAGGCAAGAGCATAAACAAATTTGAAGTTTAAAGGAAACAATAACTAAAAACAATTTATTGAACTTGAAACAGATTTACAAGGTTTAAAAACGATGCATGGACAAGATACTTATCAAGAAATCACGAGTACATGCACGATATACGAGACAAGACATGAATACATATAATATTATGATTAGTAAACCACAAAGAGCCCATCCTTTCTCCATCATACATGGTGACAAGAGTAAGCACGCACGACAAGCACGACACGATAAACACGATCCCACGCCACACAAGGTAGACGGGGTGTTCGGCCTCGGAACCGGACCACGAACACGCACGATGTGTAATATAATACACGACTAGTCTGCAGACAGTCCACATGTTTAAGGACCCCCAGGTAGTGGATCAAGCTAAAAGGGCTGTCCAAGCTCAGCGATAATCACTTATATCATGAATGCACAAAACACGGCAATACTTATTCGAGAACACGTCAAAACAAGAGGGAAATCATTTAACAAGCATGACACGACGAGACTAGCAAAATAGCATAATATAAATGCTTATCAAACTTAAGAAATGATTCCCTTTTTCTTATTCTTGAAACACGTCTTAAAACGAGCTTATTCTTGAAATTCAAACGAATGCACAATGATGCACGAAGCATCAAAACAAGAGTTTTGGTTCTTGAAACAAATCTTCAAACGAACTTGTACTTGAAAATCAAGCGAGTACTCGATGATGTACGTAACATCAAAACAGAAGTTCAAACATGAAATCTATCAAGTTTAGGCTAAGACCATTCATTGACCCTTGTGGAATTGAAACCCAAATGTCGGGAATTAGACGAGATTTGGTGCCCCAGAAGTTATAGTACATTTTGGAATTCCAAGTGCACAAAGTCAATAAAAAGGTCTAAAACCTAGTCTAGTTTTCCTTCTCTCAAAAATCCTTCAAAACAGTACTTTTGGTAAAATTTCGGTCAGTCCTCGGTTACCTGTCGGTCAACCGAGGTTGATGTGTCGGTTGACCGACAGCCGACCGACGGCTGGCCGACAAGTCTCAGTCCAGAAATGTAGCTATCGGGAAAAGGGACCGACAAGTCCTTGGTTGGCTGTCGGTCGACCTGTCGGTCAACCGACAGCTGACTAACAGTCTGTTAGACCCCGACCCAGACCAACTCGATTAGTACTAATTAAGTAAACGTTTAGTCTTAAGTGAGTCTTAGTACTAGTTGGGTTAGAATGTGATTAGACTTAGTCTGGATTATAGCTTTGGGGATTTTGAGGACGTTTAGTATGAGTCAGACACGCTCAGGGACGCCCTGAGTGCACGTGTAAGAATGGGTTTTTGTGCTAGATCTTTGTTGTGGATGTGATTTTTAGTTCTCTTGAATGGTTTTATTATTTATGGCAACTTTCGTTTTTAAGCTGCTTGCATTTGAGGCCCAGAAACCCAAGTTTTGGCCCAATAAGGGTAAATCTGTCTTTGCATGTAAATCTGGGCACACTTTTCGAAGTCGTGAAACTATGTCAAAATAATACTTTTCCGAAACTAGATTTTTCGGCGATCGTTTTGTTCTTCTTCGTCGATTCCATCCGGGGTCCACAAGACCATGTTCCAAGCGTTCCAAGTTTCACTGCTAAAGGGACCCACCTCCAGACACTATATAAGCCCTTTCCTTCTTCATTTTCCCTTTTTCCAATCTCTGCAACGGTTTTGCCCTAGAGCAAGTGAGTGGAGAGCTTTCCTCTTTGGTCTTCTCCCTTGGAAATGATCTAGCTATAGTGTTCCAAATCAAGATCCAAGACCACCATTCTCTTCCTCTCTTCTCAAGCTACAGCTGGACGTTTTTGGGAGCCAAACCTTTCCACTATTCATCATCTTCAAGCCCTATTCTTCTTGTTTGGCTAGCTCAAGGTTGGTGTCTTTCTTCATCCTTGTCATTTGACGTTCTTAGGCTCACCAAGAGCTTGTTTCTCATGATTTCAAACCCATTTTCGAAATGGGGTTTTGTAATGGCCAAAAATGTTGATTTTGTATGCTCCATTTTGGGGGTTTTGTGTAGATCTCGTGGAGCACCCCTTTCTTGTTGATTTTGAGAAGCTTTGGCTTGGCTTTGGTTAGAGGCAAGTAAACCTTTTAGTTCTCTCTAGTGCATTTCAAGTTTTTGGGCATTTTTACTTTTGGAAATGTTGTATATCATCAAGCTTATTTTTCTTGCATGTCATTAATCTCTTTTAGCTTGTTTTAATCTTGATAAGCAAGAGTACTAATTTCTCTATCTAATGTAGAGGTTTCATCTTCAATGGAAGCATGTTTTCAATGGAATGGTTTGCAAGTTATTAGATTTATGTTTTGAATGTAAATGGGTTTATGATTTTGATGTTTTGAATGAAATGTGAATGGATTTGGTGTGAAAATCATCCCTTGGAAGCATGTAGGCTTGGGGAGTGCAGGTGGTGAAAATGTGGAAGTGAAGAAGTGAATGAAGTGTGGAAAAAAAATTGAAATTCCGAAGTTCTACCGGTAGGGGTATTTCAACCGGAAGTTCTACCGGTAGAAAGGGCTCAAATTTTGACAGAGAGTTGAGGAAATTAAAAACCCCAAGTTCTACCGGAAGTTCTACCGGTAGAAATGGCCCAGATTTCGGCAGAGAGTGAGAAAAAAACTGTGAACCGCAGTTCTACCGGAAGTTCTACCGGTAGAAACGACCCAAATTGTGGCAGAGAGTTGAGAAAAACTGTGAACCGCAGTTCTACCGGAAGTTCTACCGGTAGAAGTGCTTCAACCGGAAGTTCTACCGGTAGAAGCACTTCAACCGGAAGTTCTACCGGTAGAACATCTTCTACCGGAATTTCTACCGGTAGAGAGGCATGAACCACACCAAAAAGTACTGTTTTGAAGGATTTTGCAGGAATGAAAACTAGACTTGGTCTTAGACCCTTTTTATTGACCTTGTGCACTTGAAATTTCCAAAATGTAATATACCTTCGGGGACACCAAGTTTTATTGAATTTCGACATTTTGTTTTCAATTCCACAAGGGTCAAAGATGTGGTCTTAGTCTATGCTTGATAAAGTTATGTTTGAACCTTTGTTTATGATGCTTTATGCATCCTCGTGTTCTCTTTTTATTTCCAAGTGCAAGTCTGTTTCAAGATGTGTTTCAAGAATAAAAAAGGGAATCATTTCTTAAGTTTGTAAGCATTAATACTATGCTATTTTGCTAGTCTTGTCACTTCGTGCTCGTTAAGTGATTTCCCTCTTGTTTTGACGTGTTTTCGAACGTGTATTGCCATGTTTTGTGCATTCATGATATAAGTAAATTTCACTGAGCTTGGACCGCCCTTTTAGCTTGATCCACTACCTGGGGGTCCTTAAACTCGTGGACTGTCTGCAGACTAGTCGTGTATTTTATTACACATCGTGCGTGTTCGTGGTCCGGTTCCGCGGCCGGATACCCCGTCTACCTTGTGTGGCGTGGGATCGTGTTTCGTGTCGTGCTTGTCGTGCGTGCTTGCTCTTGTCATCATGTATGACGGAGAAAGGATGAGCTCATGTGGATTTATCTTTTCATGATATTATATGTATTCGTGCTAGTTTCGTAAGCATTGAAACGTGTATTTAAACTTTGAACTGTTTTAGCATTATTTCTTATATTCAAGCTAAATTGTTTATTTGCCAAACCGTCGTGTTTGATGCTTGTTATTTTGGTGTCCAGGTGCAGGAGTCTTCGCGCGTGACGAGGAGTGCCCGGAGGAGGCTGTTGAGCCACCCCCAGCACTCGAGTGGCAGCCCAACGACGTCATCTAGACGCCGTTCGGGATTTTGATTCTCGTTCACCTAGCTGGTTATGTTGGGTTATTCTTTTGGGTTCCAAATTGTGGTATTGGCCTTTGTTGGCCTCTCAGGGTTTTGTAATTGGAAGTAAAATACTTTGTCTAAATGTTGAAACTTAATCATGATAGGAATGCTATTTTGACATTCCCTTTTGATACCTTGTCTTGATGTTAAATATTTCTCTTGTATCTTACAAGTTAAGAGTGTATGAATTGTTTTGCTACACGCTTCCGCATATCCATTCGTGTGAGCTCGACCCGTGTCGTGGGATCCTCACCGCGGAAACCTGTGGGAAAAAGATCAAAACAGCGGCGGTGTGTCTTGTGTTGGTTAATCATGCCGCCGCCGCGCAGTCGCGGGCCCGGGTCCCGGTCCGGGGTCGCGACAAGGACTGGTATCAGAGCGGGACATGTTTCAGGCACTTAAAAGAAACTAGAAAGTCTTAGGAACGTGGCGAGGATTCGTGAGTTCGATAGAATGTTTGTCTAGACAACATGACCAACCCAAATCTGTCGATATATGTGCTAACAAATTGTCTTGCAGCATCATGCCTCCACGTAAAGCTCCGAATCACCATGCTTCGGGCAGTAATCAGAATGAGATAGAACCGACTGAAAATCCTACTGCTACTCAGTTCCAACAACTCATGCAGGCCATGTTAGAGCAACAGAGACAAGCCAATGAAACGCAAGCAAAATTTCAAGAGCAAATGGCTAAGAAAGATGAAGAGATGGCTCAAGTACAGAGGCAACTTCTAGAAGTCCTCCAAAATAGACCTCAACATCAAGCCCCACCAAATGTGGTGTACCAGAATAGGGTTGATGATGTCAATGTCCTCTTTGAAAGATTTCGGAAGAGGGGACCCAAGGAGTTCTCGGGTCAAGAGGACCCTTTGACGGCTGATGATTGGCTCGCGAACACGGCAAAGATTTTTGACGTTTTTGTTTGCACTGGCAGGGAGAGGGTGAACCTCACGGCTTCTCTATTTTATGGCCTTGCAGACGATTGGTGGCAAACAGTCAAAGAGCCATACCAGGTCATGGCGGATGAGGTTGCTTGGACAACCTTCAAAACACACTTCACGGACAAGTACGTCCCATCCCATGTTAAGAGGCAGAAGGCAATTGAATTCCAACAGTTGAAGCAAGGAAATATGTCCGTTTTGGAGTATGTCACGAAGTTTGAGAGGCTTGCCAGATATGCTACCGAGCTTATTGACACTGAACCGAAAAAGATCGTCAAGTTTTTGGAAGGACTGAATCCCATTCTTAAGAGGGATGTCTCGGGAGTAATCCCTCCAGCCACCTTTGATGAAGCAGTCAGTCGGGCATACAAATTTGAGGAGTTTAATAATGAGATCATCCAGGATAGAAAGCAGCACTACCAGCAGCAAAACCAAAGACAGCAAAGTGGCAAGAAGCCAAGGCAAGAACAGACTCAAGTTAGACAGTCTGGTTGTAATCATTGTGGCAAGAATCACCCTACCCATGAATGCCGCAAGGCAACGGGTGCTTGCTTCAAGTGTGGAGGGATGGACCATGCAATCAAGGATTGCCCACACCTTCAGAGTCAAGCTAACAGATATCAACAGCCAAGGCAGACAGCACCACCAAATCAAGCAGTACCGGTTCAGATGAGACCACCACAGCAACAACAGCAACAAGGCAGGCAAGTACAAAACCAGAATGCTCGTCCACCGCAGAATAGGAACAACCAGGGCAGACAGATTCAGCAGCAGAACAGGCTACACCAGCAGGGACGTGCATACAATATCAACCGTGCTGACGCTGAAGCAGCCGGTGACGTCATAGAAGGTAAACTTCTTGTTTGTGGAGTAGAAGCACAAATCTTATTTGATCCAGGATCCACACACTCCTTTCTATCACCTTTGTTTGCAAAGAAGATTGATGCACAGCATGCAGAATTGGATTATAATTTGACTGTCACTACACCCGTAGGTAGACATGTTGTTTGCACGACCTTTTACCCTAGTTGTCAGGTTTTGTTAGGAGATATCAAATTACCGGCCAACCTCATAATTTTAGACATGCATGATTTTGACATTATCTTAGGCATGGATTGGTTAGAGACCTACCATGCTACCATGGATTGTTTTGGTAAGACCATTACCTTCAGATTGCAAGGGCTACAGACAGAGTTGATGTTTCAGGGAAATAGGAAGAAGTCTTCTAGTGGTTTCATTTCAGCTTTGAAAACCAATAGATTGGTGAGCAGTGGGTGTGAGGCATTTATAGCGTTTATCACGGAGGATAAACAGTCCCAAGGGGTGGAGGATATCCCCGTAGTGTGTGAATTTCCGGATGTTTTTCCAGATGAAATCCCGGGTTTACCACCAGTTAGAGAAGTTGAGTTTACTATTGAACTCCTTCCAGGGACTGCACCGATCTCAATTGCACCTTATAGGATGGCTCCTGCAGAGTTAGGAGAATTGAAACTTCAGTTGCAAGAAATGTTGAGCAAGGGCTTTATTAGGCCAAGTGTTTCACCGTGGGGAGCGCCAGTTCTTTTTGTGAAGAAGAAGGATGGAAGCCTTAGAATGTGCATCGACTATAGAAGATTGAACCATGTGACCGTCAAGAACAAATACCCTTTGCCAAGGATAGATGAGTTGTTTGACCAATTACAAGGAGCAACACACTTTTCCAAGATAGACTTGAGGTCAGGGTATCATCAGTTGCTGGTTAGAGAGTCTGATGTGGCGAAGACAGCTT
The DNA here is from genome assembly GCA_028538565.1 of Umbellularia californica. Classification (NCBI taxonomy): domain Eukaryota; kingdom Viridiplantae; phylum Streptophyta; class Magnoliopsida; order Laurales; family Lauraceae; genus Umbellularia; species Umbellularia californica. Next base: position 42,876,824 of record JAPQWN010000008.1, read on the forward strand.
TCCGAACGAGATATGGGCATTACGAGTTCTTAGTGATGCCCTTTGGCTTGACAAATGCACCCGCAGTCTTCATGGCTCTCATGAACAAGGTCTTTGCAGAGTACCTAGATCACTCTACCGTGGTGTTTATTGATGATGTCCTCGTGTATTCTAAGAGTAAGGAGGAGCATGAAGAGCACTTGAGGACGTCATTGCAGCTTTTGAGAGACCACCAGCTCTATGCTAAGTTGAACAAGTGTGAATTCTGGCTAGAGCAAGTTTCCTTTTTGGGTTACATCATTTCGAGAGAAGGATTAGCAGTAGATCCAGCCAAGATAGAAGCAGTTATTGAATGGAAGAGGCCTAGCAGTGTGACAGAAATTAGAAGCTTTTTGGGGTTAGCAGGATACTATCGGAGATTTGTTCAAGGTTTTTCGTTCATTGCAGCTCCATTGACGAAGTTGACCCGAAAAAATGTCCCTTTTGTTTGGACTGATCAGTGTGAAGGAAGTTTTCAGGAGTTGAAGAAGAGGTTAACCACAGCCCCAATCCTCACATTACCATCGGGCAGCGGTGGATTTGTTGTGTTTACGGATGCATCCAACGTGGGATTAGGCTGTGTATTGATGCAAGATGGCAAGGTGATTGCCTATGGTTCGAGACAGTTGAAGAATCATGAGGTTAATTATGCAACGCATGACTTGGAGTTAGCAGCAGTGGTTTTTGCTTTGAAGATGTGGAGGCACTACCTCTATGGAGCGAAATTTGAAGTTCATTCAGACCACCGAAGCTTACAATATTTGTTTTCACAGAAGGAGTTGAATATGAGGCAGAGAAGGTGGATGGAGTATATTAAAGATTATGACTTCCCAATCAAGTATCATCCGGGCAAAGTGAATGTGGTAGCAGATGCATTGAGCAGAAAGTCAGCAGTGATGGCTAGTTTGAGAGGAGTTAGCGTTCTCCAACAGTTGGAAGAACTTGGAGTGGAGGTACAACACTTGAGGAGAGGTGTCTTAGTGGCAAATATGACCGTGTCGGAGCCTACCTTCATCCAAAGAATCAAAGATAGTCAGTTGCAAGACCCGGAATTGGCCAAGATTGTAGATCAGATTGCAGAACGTCCAGATTTCAGAATTTCTGATGGAGTGTTGTATTTTCGTGACCGGTTGTGCGTGCCGAATGTTGACGATTTGAAGAATGAAATTATGATTGAAGCTCACCATACTAGATACTCTATACATCCGGGTAGCACGAAGATGTACCATAACTTGAAGAATAGATTTTGGTGGAATAATATGAAGAGAGAGATAGCAGCATTTGTGTCTCGTTGCTTAACTTGTCAGATGATCAAGGCAGAACATCAGAAGCCTCCTGGTTTGTTACAGCCTTTGGAAATTCCGGAGTGGAAATGGGAGCACATCACTATGGATTTTGTCTCCGGTTTGCCTAATACCAAGAGAGGGAACAATGCAATTTGGGTTATAGTTGATCGTCTTACGAAGTCTGCGCACTTCCTTCCGATGAAGACTGGGAATATGATGCATATGGCACCACTCGCTAGACTATTCATCGATGAGATCGTTAGTAAGCATGGCCGCCCGTCTCCATCACTTCTGACAGAGATAGCAGATTTGTTTCGAGGTTTTGGAAATCTCTTCTTGAATCCATGGGTTCCAAACTTCAGTTCAGCACAGCGTATCATCCTCAGACCGATGGTCAGTCAGAGCGGACGATACAGACTCTTGAAGATATGCTACGTGCTTGTGTGTTGGATTTCAAGGTCCAGTGGGATGAGAACCTACCTCTTTGTGAGTTCGCGTACAACAATAGCTACCATTCTAGCATTGGAATGGCACCTTTCGAGGCACTCTATGGTAGGAGATGCAGAACTCCAGTTTGTTGGGAAGAAGTCGGTGTGCGTAGTTTTCATGGACCGACGATAGTTGGAGAGACAAGCGACAAGGTTAAGCAGATTCAGGACAGATTGAAGATCGCTCGAAGCAGACAGAAAAGTTATGTTGACACTCGCCGGAGAGAATTGCAATTTGAAGTGGGTGACAAAGTGTTCTTGAAAGTCTCACCGGTCAGAGGTACTCTAAGATTTGGAAAGAAAGGAAAATTGTCCAGCAGATACATTGGCCCATATGAGATTTTGAGCAAGATTGGAAATGTCGCTTACAGACTTGCGTTACCGCCGGAACTCTCCGGGGTACATAATGTTTTTCATGTTTCCATGCTCAAGAAATATGTTCACAGTCCTTCTCACATTATTCCACACGAGCCTTTAGAGATTCGAGAAGACGCGTCGTATGTGGAGAAACCGGTTAGAATCATCGACACCAAAGAGCATGAATTGAGGAATCGGACTGTCCATTGGGTCAAGGTACTTTGGGAGAACCACGAGCCAGAAGAAGCCACATGGGAATTGAGAGATCAAGTCCAAAAGAAGTATCCACACCTGTTACCAGAGGTAAAATTATTTATATTTGGTGGACCAAATATCCTAAGGGGTGGAGGATGTTAGACCCCGACCCAGACCAACTCGATTAGTACTAATTAAGTAAACGTTTAGTCTTAAGTGAGTCTTAGTACTAGTTGGGTTAGAATGTGATTAGACTTAGTCTGGATTATAGCTTTGGGGATTTTGAGGACGTTTAGTATGAGTCAGACACGCTCAGGGACGCCCTGAGTGCACGTGTAAGAATGGGTTTTTGTGCTAGATCTTTGTTGTGGATGTGATTTTTAGTTCTCTTGAATGGTTTTATTATTTATGGCAACTTTCGTTTTTAAGCTGCTTGCATTTGAGGCCCAGAAACCCAAGTTTTGGCCCAATAAGGGTAAATCTGTCTTTGCATGTAAATCTGGGCACACTTTTCGAAGTCGTGAAACTATGTCAAAATAATACTTTTCCGAAACTAGATTTTTCGGCGATCGTTTTGTTCTTCTTCGTCGATTCCATCCGGGGTCCACAAGACCATGTTCCAAGCGTTCCAAGTTTCACTGCTAAAGGGACCCACCTCCAGACACTATATAAGCCCTTTCCTTCTTCATTTTCCCTTTTTCCAATCTCTGCAACGGTTTTGCCCTAGAGCAAGTGAGTGGAGAGCTTTCCTCTTTGGTCTTCTCCCTTGGAAATGATCTAGCTATAGTGTTCCAAATCAAGATCCAAGACCACCATTCTCTTCCTCTCTTCTCAAGCTACAGCTGGACGTTTTTGGGAGCCAAACCTTTCCACTATTCATCATCTTCAAGCCCTATTCTTCTTGTTTGGCTAGCTCAAGGTTGGTGTCTTTCTTCATCCTTGTCATTTGACGTTCTTAGGCTCACCAAGAGCTTGTTTCTCATGATTTCAAACCCATTTTCGAAATGGGGTTTTGTAATGGCCAAAAATGTTGATTTTGTATGCTCCATTTTGGGGGTTTTGTGTAGATCTCGTGGAGCACCCCTTTCTTGTTGATTTTGAGAAGCTTTGGCTTGGCTTTGGTTAGAGGCAAGTAAACCTTTTAGTTCTCTCTAGTGCATTTCAAGTTTTTGGGCATTTTTACTTTTGGAAATGTTGTATATCATCAAGCTTATTTTTCTTGCATGTCATTAATCTCTTTTAGCTTGTTTTAATCTTGATAAGCAAGAGTACTAATTTCTCTATCTAATGTAGAGGTTTCATCTTCAATGGAAGCATGTTTTCAATGGAATGGTTTGCAAGTTATTAGATTTATGTTTTGAATGTAAATGGGTTTATGATTTTGATGTTTTGAATGAAATGTGAATGGATTTGGTGTGAAAATCATCCCTTGGAAGCATGTAGGCTTGGGGAGTGCAGGTGGTGAAAATGTGGAAGTGAAGAAGTGAATGAAGTGTGGAAAAAAAATTGAAATTCCGAAGTTCTACCGGTAGGGGTATTTCAACCGGAAGTTCTACCGGTAGAAAGGGCTCAAATTTTGACAGAGAGTTGAGGAAATTAAAAACCCCAAGTTCTACCGGAAGTTCTACCGGTAGAAATGGCCCAGATTTCGGCAGAGAGTGAGAAAAAAACTGTGAACCGCAGTTCTACCGGAAGTTCTACCGGTAGAAACGGCCCAAATTGTGGCAGAGAGTTGAGAAAAACTGTGAACCGCAGTTCTACCGGAAGTTCTACCGGTAGAAGTGCTTCAACCGGAAGTTCTACCGGTAGAAGCACTTCAACCGGAAGTTCTACCGGTAGAACATCTTCTACCGGAATTTCTACCGGTAGAGAGGCATGAACCACACCAAAAAGTACTGTTTTGAAGGATTTTGCAGGAATGAAAACTAGACTTGGTCTTAGACCCTTTTTATTGACCTTGTGCACTTGAAATTTCCAAAATGTAATATACCTTCGGGGACACCAAGTTTTATTGAATTTCGACATTTGGTTTTCAATTCCACAAGGGTCAAAGATGTGGTCTTAGTCTATGCTTGATAAAGTTATGTTTGAACCTTTGTTTATGATGCTTTATGCATCCTCGTGTTCTCTTTTTATTTCCAAGTGCAAGTCTGTTTCAAGATGTGTTTCAAGAATAAAAAAGGGAATCATTTCTTAAGTTTGTAAGCATTAATACTATGCTATTTTGCTAGTCTTGTCACTTCGTGCTCGTTAAGTGATTTCCCTCTTGTTTTGACGTGTTTTCGAACGTGTATTGCCATGTTTTGTGCATTCATGATATAAGTAAATTTCACTGAGCTTGGACCGCCCTTTTAGCTTGATCCACTACCTGGGGGTCCTTAAACTCGTGGACTGTCTGCAGACTAGTCGTGTATTTTATTACACATCGTGCGTGTTCGTGGTCCGGTTCCGCGGCCGGATACCCCGTCTACCTTGTGTGGCGTGGGATCGTGTTTCGTGTCGTGCTTGTCGTGCGTGCTTGCTCTTGTCATCATGTATGACGGAGAAAGGATGAGCTCATGTGGATTTATCTTTTCATGATATTATATGTATTCGTGCTAGTTTCGTAAGCATTGAAACGTGTATTTAAACTTTGAACTGTTTTAGCATTATTTCTTATATTCAAGCTAAATTGTTTATTTGCCAAACCGTCGTGTTTGATGCTTGTTATTTTGGTGTCCAGGTGCAGGAGTCTTCGCGCGTGACGAGGAGTGCCCGGAGGAGGCTGTTGAGCCACCCCCAGCACTCGAGTGGCAGCCCAACGACGTCATCTAGACGCCGTTCGGGATTTTGATTCTCGTTCACCTAGCTGGTTATGTTGGGTTATTCTTTTGGGTTCCAAATTGTGGTATTGGCCTTTGTTGGCCTCTCAGGGTTTTGTAATTGGAAGTAAAATACTTTGTCTAAATGTTGAAACTTAATCATGATAGGAATGCTATTTTGACATTCCCTTTTGATACCTTGTCTTGATGTTAAATATTTCTCTTGTATCTTACAAGTTAAGAGTGTATGAATTGTTTTGCTACACGCTTCCGCATATCCATTCGTGTGAGCTCGACCCGTGTCGTGGGATCCTCACCGCGGAAACCTGTGGGAAAAAGATCAAAACAGCGGCGGTGTGTCTTGTGTTGGTTAATCATGCCGCCGCCGCGCAGTCGCGGGCCCGGGTCCCGGTCCGGGGTCGCGACACAGTCCTCCTAACAAAATGTTGCTCTCTGGAATTTGAACCGACAGGTCTCGGTTGGCTGTCGGCTGACCAACACCTGACCGACAGTACACGGACAGTGCATTTCGAGTCAGATTTCTCACAACTTCTTTCCTTCTTCATTCACACATTCTAACCAGCTGCACTCCCCAAGCCTTCATGCTTTCCAAGGGATACATTTCACACATTTTTAAAGCATTCCATTCACAAATAAACCATTCACTCTATAGAAAAGACATCAAAGCATTTCCATGTACAAAATCATAAAACTTACAAGACTAAACATGGTCCTAAGAGCTTGAAGAATCATTGATAACAAGACAAGTGGAGAAACTAAAACCCATGACTTGAAAAAGCATAAACATGACTTGCATTATGAAGTTAAACATAGAAAACATGTCTCAATGCAAATATTGAAACCAAAATGAAAACATAAAGCAATATACATGAGAAATCCTATAAAGATCACTTGCCTTTGGTCAAAGTGAGGAGAAAATCACTCACGGGTGGTCTCTACTAGATCTCTAGCTCCAATCCTACAAAAGACCCAAAAACCCAAAGAGAAAACCCTAGCAAAAATCAATCCTTTGCATAACTCCAAGAAAACTCTTTGCATAAAAGAGGAAAATACTCAAAATGGTTTGGAAAACAAGAATCTCAAACAATAAATGCCATTGCTAACCTTTAAAACCTTGAACCAAGAAGAAGAGCTTGAAAGAGGGCTTTATCCTAGCTCAAAACCTTTGAAAAATGCATCCTAGGAAAGCTTGAGAGAAGAGGAAGAAGATGGGGAGATCATTCCTCCATTTGGCACACAAGATGTAAGCATGTAGGAGGAGAGAGAGAGAGAAAATGTGTGGCTGGAAAAGGGTTCCAGCCACAGCTAGAATCGTTGCAGGCAAATGGAGAAGAAGGAGAAAGGTTTAGCCCTTTTATAAAGTGGGCAAGTGGGTCCCATGGGCCCCAATCTTCAAGGGATTAAAACAAGTGTTTGCGGGCCCCAAACGAAGACGACAAAGAAGACAAAATTGCTCTTTGAAATATCTACTTTTCAAAAAGTATATTTTTCCCAATTTTTGGAATTTTCGAAATTTATGGACAGATTTAGTGAAAATTGTCATTTTTGCCCATTTTTCTTGAAAAACGTGATTTCTGAGCCTCAAATCCAAATGGATAAAACATGAAAGTTGTTTATAACAATAAAATGAGTCAAAAGGAATAAAATTTGAAATTTTTAGAAACCAAGAATGAATTCTCACAAAAATACAATTTACAAGGGTCGGGTCAAAACAAAGTGAACGGTCTTTTAAAACTCTCCAAAGTTATGAAAAATCTATTCAAACTAAAAAACAAAGTCAAATCAACTCTAATCTTATTTAAAAAGCTAAATCATGATTAAAACAATGCTAAACCTGAAAATTGAAGGTCGAGGTCTTACACAGATGCTCTTCATGCTCTTCTTTGGTCTTGGAGTACACCAAAATATCATCGATGAACACCACTACAAGCTGATCTAGGTACTACGTATAAATCTTGTTCATTAAAGCCATGAACATTGCCGGTGCATTTGTCAATCTAAATGGCATCACTAGAAACTCATAGTGGCCATATCTTGTCCGGAAAGCTGTTTTCAACAAATCTGATTTTCTGACTCTCAGTTGATGATAACCGGATCTCAAATCAATCTTTGAAAAGTACGAGGCACCTTGTAATTGATCAAACAGTCCATCTTCCTTGGCAATGGATACTTGTTCTTGATGGTCACTTGATTCAATCTCTGGTAGTCAATACACATTCTCATCGAACCATCCTTCTTCTTAACGAACAAAACTAGAGCTCCCCATGGCGAAATACTTGGTCTAACAAAACCTTTATCCAACAATTCTTGCAATTGTATCTTCAACTCTCCCAATTCCGCCGGAGCCATTCTATATGGTGCAATAGATATCGGAGCGGTCCCTGGTAACAACTCAATGGTGAAATCAATTTCTCTCATGGGTGGTAAACCTGGAATCTCCTCCGGAAATACATCCGGGAACTCCCAAACAATAGGGATCTCCTCCACCCCTTGGGACCATTTATCCTCCGTGATAAATGCCAAATAGGCTTCACATCCACTCCTCAATAATCTATCAGCCTTCAACGCTGAGACAAACCCTGCACGAGGATTTCTCCTCTCTCCCTGGAAAAACACCCCTGCTAGTGTCTCATCCAATTTGAAGGTAAGGGTCTTATGGAAACAATCCATCGTGGCATGGTACCCTGCCAGCCAATCCATCCCTAGGATGACATCAAAATCCTTCATCTCCAACAGAATAAGATCTGCGGGTAACACAACTTCTCCTAACCGAAAGGAACAACTAGGGTAATAACTAGTACACACAACTTGTTTTCCTACTGGGGTTGCCACAGTCAAAATATATTCAAGTTCCCTACCATGCACATCAATCAAACTAGAAAATGCATGGGATATAAAAGAATGCGTAGACCCAGGGTCAAACAATATCTTAGCTTCTATCCCACTAACAAGAAGTGTACCTTCCACAACATCACCCGCTACTTCTACATCCGCTTTGTTAACCGCATACACTTGCCCTCGCTGCTGTGGCCTGATAGGTGCTTGTTGCTACCTTCCTTGAGGAGCAGTTCTATTCTGCTGCGGGGGATGCTGATTCTATTGCTGCCCTTGCTGACGGGCATGTTGATGCTGCTGCTGGGGTCTATATTGTTGCTGTGGTGCCTGTTGCTGAAGTGGCCTTGCCTGGTTCTGCACCACTAGTGCATTCTGTGGCGGTGCCTGACGCGGTGCTCCTTGCTATTTCTGATTCTGCCTGTTCTGTCTTGGACAGTTTCTCATCTGTTGATCCATGGAGCCACATCTAAAGCATGCTCCCGAGGCTGTACGACACTTGGCACTATCATGGTTCTTCCCGCAATGAATCCAAACAAGCTGCACATTTCGGTCTTGCCTCTGTCTCTTGTTCTGCTGGTTCCTGTGATGGTTGTGCTGTTGTTGTGGTTGCCCTTGTCCTTTGCCTTGGACCTTTAGGATCTTATGGTGAAAATTCTCAAACTTATATGCTCTCTTGACAGCTTCCGCAAAGGTGAGAGGTGGTACTACACCGGTGGCATCTCTCTCGATGATAGGGTGAAGTCCTTCTAAGAACTTGGCAATTTTCTACTCCACCGTGTCCACCAACTCCGGGGCGTACCGTGATAACCTCTCGAACTTGGTGAGGTGCTCTAACACTGTCATACTGCCTTGGACAAGCTGCTGAAACTCCACCGCTTTCTGCCTCTTGACATGGGCGGGCATATATTTGTCTCTGAATTGCCTCTTGAAGTTTGCCCAAGCCACTGCGTCTGGCATAGTCCTGTACTCTTCCCTCACCGTCTTCCACCAATTATCTGCCAAACTGGTGAAGAGTGATGCTGCTAATTGTACTCTTTCACCTCCGGTACATCTGAAAATCTCAAAGATATTCTCTGTATGCTCTAGCCAGTCATCTGCAGCCAATGGATCTTCGGTCCCCGCAAAATCCTTTGGAGCTCTCTTTCTAAACTTCTCAAACAATGCATTAGGGTCATGTTCCCTTTGGTTGATGACTATTGCAGGTTGAGGTTGAACTGGTTCAGGTCTCCTCTGTAGCACTTCCAACAACTGTCTTTGCATATCTGCCAACTCTCTGGCATGATCCTCATCTTTCTTAAGCATTTGTTCTTGCAAATTGGTTTAGTTCTCATTGGCTAGACGTTGTTGATCAAGCATAGCTTGCATCATCTGTTGGAATTGATTTGGCATTGCATTTTCAGCTCTTGTATGCTCAACTCTATCTTCTTCAATTGGTTCGGTAAAATCACTGTTACTCGCTGTGGGATTACCATTTACCGGTCACTTACGAGGTGGCATGATGCTGCAAAAAAAGTTGTTAGCACACAAAAATAAAAAACAGGGTCACACATTGCTCACACGATTCAAGCTAACGGAAGATCTAACGAATCCTCGCCACGTCCTTAGGATTTCTAGTTTCTTTTAATTGCTTGAAACATGTCTCGCTCTGATACCAGTCTGTCGCTGCCACAGCCCCGCCCAACTCAGCATGAAATTATCCGCTTTGGCCCACGTGCACGCGTGGGGACTTCCCAGGAGGTCACCCATCCTAGTACTACTCCCGCCCGAGCACGCTTAACTACGGAGTTCTTACGGTTTCCGGGGCCGCACGGTTTTAAAAGGCCTCATGCTAAGTTAATACGGGGTTTGACTTATAAGCCATGGGTTAGGACTTGGATATTTCTAATGCGGGCTAACGGAGACTCACCGTTTGAAGCCCGTGGTTGACACGCTCCGCCTCGTGGTTAAGGGTGCCGCCTGGACCAAGTTCTCATATTCACCCCCACCGGAAATAGAGCAGTCCTCGGCTCTGATACCAATTGCCACAGCCCCGCCCAACTCAGCATGAAATTGTCCGCTTTGGCACACGTGCAGGCGCGGGGACTTCCCAGGAGGTCACCCATCCTAGTATTGCTCCCGCCCGAGCACGCTTAACTACGGAGTTCTTACGGTTTCCGGGGCTGCACGGTTTTAAAAGGCCTCATGCTAAGTTAATACGGGGGTTCACTTATAAGCCCAGGGTTAGGACTTGGATATTTCTAATGCGGGCTAACAGAGACTCACCATTTGAAGCCCGTGGTTGACATGCTCCGTCCCGTGGTTAAGGGTGCCGCCGGGACCAAGTTCTCACAGTCGCGACCCCGGACCGGGCCTAGGGACCAAATCCGGGATCGGGACCAATGTGGTGAGGTGATTATGATGGACATGAAATCATGTGGAGTGATGACAATAATTAAAGATATGTTTATGATCAAGCGTACACGGGTTAATAAAAGGACACACATTACCCGTGCACGTGATTTCCCACAGGTGTCCGCGGTGAGGATTTTCCAACACACATAAACATTTAGTAAGATTGCGGAAGCGTATGGCAAATCAAGCATGTAAATCATTTCCATAATAACAAGACTGATTGCATTTAAATAACAAGTATCAGAATGAGTAATATTCTATAGCGTAACCCAAAAATACTGTTAAAGTTAGAACATATGTCATCTAATTACAATTCCCAAAAATAGAGGCCAACAAAGGCCAATATGGACAAAACAATAACCACCAAAATGTATAGTTTCTAACACCCCCCAAAATGTCACGCAACTCTCGAGGCAACCGGATGTTTAGACAACATCATCGGCGCGCCACTCTACTAGCTGCTGCGGTACTCCGACCGCCTCTTCTGGCAGGTGGATAAAAAGGTATACACATTTAATAATAAAACATTTACCTTGGAAAACATTTAAACTTGTCTAAACAATACTTTCATTTGTAAATGCATCATTTAGTTAAAAACATATATGTAAGGTAAAACAAGTAAAGGTAACCAAGGAATTCAGGAAACGAGCAAGATGGCAACCACACGAAGCTAAATCCTCTATCACCGAAGTGATAGAGCAAGCAAGTCAAGGCGCTGACCTAAGTCACCAAAGTGAGGAGGTACAACGAAATACATATACATTTATACTATATACAAGACATGACCACGGTAGCGAGCCGGGCATCAGGAACTACAGTAGCAATTTGCGGTATCAGGACAAGACTACGGTTAAATAACCGGATAGCAAGATCGAAACTGCAGTTGGCTAGATAAGAGGGGGATCTCCTAGTCAGTGGATTAGACTAACAAGGTATCCAAGCTTAGTGGTGCCGACTCATAGGTCAAAACATGGAAATCAAGACATGTATAAAATAATTCAAGTGCAAGACTATAATCGGGCAAGACGGGGTGCTCGAGGCACAACTATCATGTCAGGTCGGGCATGTATGTCAAGACTAGTAAAACAGTACAAGTATGCTTTCAATGTTTTCGGGAATAAAAGGTGAAATACCCTTTCGAAATGTCAAGACAGTGTCGGGGTTAAAACTAATTCAAGTGAATAGGGATCCCGTATGTCTACTTTGAATTTACTTGGTACTCTTTGAATTTGGAAGACATGCCGGGTTCCTTATACACTATAGTAGTCCCAGCGCTTAAATGATTCTCGGTGATGTGGTTTCTCTCTCGAACGGGCTCCCAACAAATCTGTCTTCTCTGCTTCGAACACATTCCCAGGTGAGCGGTGCCCATTGCTCTCAGAAAGGTTCACAAGCAATGGAATGGAAGCTCCCTTCAATCCCCTTTTATTTATAGAATTCAGGGAATTTCGGTTACCTAGCGGTCAATTGGCGGTTAGCCGCTAGAGGATCCAACGGTTAACCGCTGGCTGACCGTGAGGCTGACCGCGGGATTGCAGCTCTCTGGAATTGTGACCGTAACTATGCGGTTGGATGGCGGTTAGCCGCCGATGGATTCGGCGGTTAGCCGCTAGCTGACCGCGAGGGTACAGCTCTCTGGAAAAGTGACTGAAACTGCTTCGGCTAGCCTCCAGTCACCAGGCGGCTAGCCGCTGGCTGACCGCTGGCTAACCGCCAGTCACGAGAAATCTTCACTGGGTTCAGATTCAGGTCTCCTTTTCCTCAAATCAACTTCTCCCATTCTCCAATCACTGTCCTGCAATAGCACGAGCTAAAAAGCTCCTCCCATTCCACCTTTAACACTTCTCCCATATCAACGCTTCTACCAAGAATCCATCCAAATAACTCCATACATTTTCCACATTCAATCACCAAGAAAAGAGAACCCACAATTACATAGATTCATTCAAGTTTTAAGTACAAGATAAAACAAAGGCTATCAATCATATTTTAAGACAATAAATGGGCTCAACAACCCTTTTCAAAAGCATTAAAATCATATTGAATGCAAGAAAAACCAATCATTAATGAGACAATAAATCCAAACATGTTAATCATAGAAATCCTTGAAAACTAAGACATCCATTAAATCCACTTGCCTCAAGGTCTCTAATAAGAAAATCCAAGCTTCTAATCACTTCTCTAAGTCAAGAACACAATCTACACAAAACCCCCAAAAACAAACCCTAAAATGGGTCAAACCAAGAAACAAGAAGAAGAAACTCACAATAATAAAAATAGAGCTCCTTTATGACTAGGAGAATGTAAATCTAAGAGATTAGGAGGGAAAACTTACTTGGAAGCTCTTCAAATGGACAAGACTAGCTCAAAGAGGGTCTTAGAATGGAGGTCTTCTCTCAAAAGTTGTATCAATGGAAAGCTCTAGAAGAGAGGAAGAAGATGATGACTTTTATTTCTTGATTGGAGCAAGGTGGGTGGTGCTTTGATGGTGGAGAAACAAGAAGAAGAAGAAGAAAGAGATGGAAACCCTACGTTGCTTTTGTGCTGGAAAAGGGTAAATGGAGAGGATGGGTCTCCTTATATACAAGTGGGGTGTGGGTCCCCCACTAAGAAATCTCTTTGGGCTGAAATCACTAATATCGGGACCTCGGACGAAATCGACGAAGAAGAGAAAAGTGATCGTCGAAATATCTAATTTCCAAAAAGTATATGTTTCGCGGGTTTTGGGGATATCAACTTTTGGGTACAGATTTCATGTAAAAAGACCTTTTTGCCCTCAATGCAAGAAAAATCGGGTTTTAGGGTTCCGGATGGGTTCGGGCTCAACATGAAAGTTGTAGAGATTAACGGAACGAGTGAAACGGGGTAGGCATACAAGTCATCGGGTCTCGGGAAAATTCCCAAATTAACGCAAAGTTATCAAAAGGGAACCCCCAAAGGGCTCCACTAACATAAGCACTAAAAATTCCCAAAGCTATAGCAAGAACTATACTAATCCAACTTAGTAAATTCTATCAAACACGCTTAGCACTAACACGCGACGTAATTAGCACTAATTGAGGTCACTCGAGTCAGGGTCTTACACAATGTACCAGCACCATGATCCAGAATCTTATATTCTGATGAATGAGACAAATTACACTATCTCATAGTGATCAAAGTGCTGCAACCTTATCAGATGAGATGCCCAGTCTCATCACTGGTTGTGAAGATATTTAAGTATAAGATTTGTGACATATATCTCCCGTGTGTGGATCTCATCCATACACATATATCACATCTAATATACTAATGGGACCCGGTTCAACTCATGAACCATTATGTCATATGTATTGGTCATGTGCATAAAGTAATAAAATAACAATCATCTCATGAAAGTAAAGCATGATTTTATTGATAAATAAAGAAATTAATCAATTTATCACATCAACTGATGGATTGAGTCCATACAATCTTACACCTCTGTCCCAACGAAGTCCTTCGGAGCTCTCTTTCTAAACCGTTCAAATAAGGCATTTGGGTCATGCTCTCTTTGATTGATGACAATTGCGGGTTGTGCTTAAACCAGTTCTGGCCTTCTTTGTAAGACTTCTAACAATTGTCTCTGCATCTCTGCCAACTCTCGGGCATGGTCTTCATCTTTCTTTAGCATATGCTCTTGCAGTCTAGCTTGGTTTTCATTTGCCCGACGCTGATGATCAAGCATAGTTTGCATCATTTGTTGAAACTGATTTTGCATTGTGTTTTCCACAATATCTTCCTCAATCGGCCTTGTATGTTCACTTTTACTCGCAGTGGGATTGTCGTTTATCGGTCTCTTACAAGGTGGCATAGTGCTGTAAAATAAGTTGTTAACACATAATAATCAAATAAAGGGTCACACATTGCTCACACGATTCTAGCTAACGAAAAGTCTAACGAACCCTCGCCATGTCCTTAGGATTTCTAGTTTCTTTTAATTGCCCGAAACACGTCTCGTTCTGATACCAGTCTGTCGCGACCCCGGACCGGGCCAGCAGGTCTAATCTGGGATCGGGATCCATAATGATAGATAGATGGATAAATGTAAAAATGAATAAATGGTTGATGCCATAGGACATACAATGCATACACAGGTCAATAAGATACTACCCATGCACGTGATTTCCCACAGGTTCCGCGGTGAGGATATCACAACAATGTAAAACTTTTGTTTAAGTGCAGAAGCGTGTAGCAAATCAAGTATGTAATTCATTTCCATTAATAAGACTGATAACAAGTAAACCACCTGATGTCAGAGTGAGCAATGATCAAAATAGCATATTCCCAAAAGGTACATGTTAATGTTTATACGAAATATCAGTTAATTAACATTTCCCAAAATAGAGGTCAACAAGGGCCAATACAAAATATAAATCCCAAAAGATATGATATTCACAATCCCCATGGTGTTTTGCAACTCGGACAACGGAATGTCTAGGCAACATCATCGGCAAGCCACTCAACTAATCGTGGCGGTTCTCTGACCGCCTCCTTGTGCTCCTCCTTGGGAAAATCAACGACTGGACCTGAGTACCAAAAAGTGGGTCAAACACGACGGTTTGGCAGGTGGGTGAAAAGATATAACAATAAAACAATAAAGGAATTTACCTTGGAAAACATTTAAACCTTTTTAAATAATAAATTTCATAAAAGAAATGAATCATTTACTGAAAAACATATATATACAGTATAAAACTTGTAAAGGTAACCAAGCAATCAGGAACACGCAAGATGGCAATCACACAAAGCTAAGTCCTCTAACACCGAAGTGACAAGAGCATATCAGGGCGTTGATCTCAGTCACCGAAGTGAGGAGACTCAACGAAAATATACATATACATATAATATACGGGACATGACCACGGTAGCGAGCCGGGTATCAGGAACCATGGTAGAAATCCGGGGTATCAGGATAAGACCATGGTAATAACGGGATAGCGGGATCCAAACTGCAGCCGACAGGACAAGAGGGTGATCTCCAAGTCAGTGGATCAAACCAGCAAGGTTATCCAAGCTTACTGGTGCCGACTCAAAGGTCAAATAACAGAAATCAAGACATGAATAAAATACATTAAATGCAAGTATGTAACTAGGCAGGACGAGGGTGCTCAATGCACAAGTATCCTTTCAATATCAAGTAATGCACATCGGGACTAGTAAAACGCTACAAATGTGATTCCAGTGTCTTCGGGAATGATAAATCATGTATTTCAGGAGTATATAACAAAATTCGGGAACAATGAAATACTAATGGACTTTCGAAATCTCAGGACAAGTATCGGGGTTGAAGACTAGTTCAAAGTGAATAGGGGTCCCGTATATCGATTTGGTATGAGCTTGCTACTCTTTGAGTTTGGGGACATTCCGGGCTCCTTATATACCTTGGTGAATTTTTCCAAACCTTCAATGAATGTTCGTGATGTGGTTCCTTTCTCAACCGGGCCTCATATATCGCTTGGTAAATCTTCCGAGCAGAAGGGGATTCCCAATAAACCTTTCCCAATCACTTAAACATTTCATTATGGCTCTCAACCTGACCCTAGGTGAATAGTACCCATCGCTCTAGCGGATGATACAGTTCGTTCGAGCGAAGTGGTCTCTGGAATGGTTTCTGGAAGGGTTCGCTTGAGCTAGTCAAGATTTGCTCGAGCGGACCTGTCCAGTTTGGGTTGGATCGAGCGAACAATTACTACGCTCGAGCAGACCACTCTCTGGATGGGATTCTGGGATGGTTCGCTCGAGCGAGATAAGGTTCGCTCGAGCGAACTGTCCTCTGGATGGCACGAATCCTTCTCTGGACGGTTCACTCGAGCGACCTGTCAACTCCGCTTGAGCGAACTATCCAGAAATTGATCTCAGGGACAATTTTGCTCCTTCCATTTTCCCACTTACAAATCACCTTTGAACCCCATTCCTTCACCGAAATGAGAGGCTTGAAACCTCATTCAAACATCCTTCAAATCACCATCAAAACTTCTATAACATCCACCAATCACCCCCTTCTCAACCCCAAACAACCATAATAAGATAAAGATGAATTCTACCAATCACCAAGATTCATTAATGCTACAACAAGTGTTAAATAAGAGACTATAAATGCCAACATTTACAAGGGTCAAACAAGCTAACAAGATTCATTTATGAGCATTTATTTCAAAAATGCAAGTCAAGAATGAATAGTAAAATCATCCACATTTCATAAAAATCATTCAAATCTCAAAATATCCATTCATCCACTGGCCTTAGGTCCAAGCTTAGCCAAAAACAAGCTCTAATCACTTCTAAGCTAAGATTCCAAGCTACACACAAAAATCCCCAAAACAAACCCTAAAAGGGTCAAAACAATGAATGGGGAAGAAAAAGTTTCCAATAATGAAAATGAAACTTCCCTAAGACTAGAAGAGCACATATCTAGAAGTTTAGAGAGGAAGCTTACTTGTAGAGTCTTCAAATGGACAAGTGTAGCTCAATTAGGATCTTGAGATGAGTAGTTTCCTCCACAAATGATATCAAAAAGAAGCTTTCAAGGAGAGGAAGGGAATGATGATCTCCATTTCTCAATTTGTGCAACGTTGGTAGTGATTTGGAGGTGGGAAACCTAGAGGAAGAAGAGAGGGGAGAAAAACCCGAGACAAGTACATGCTATGTCACAAAGAGGAACCCCCAAGGTCCCACTAAACACAAAAGCACTCAAAATTCCCAAAGCTATATCAAAAGCTATTATTTTCCCAACTTAGCCAAAAATCACTAATCATGCTTAGAACTAACGCACAACTAAATTAACACTAATCGAGATCACTCGGGTCGGGGTCTTACAAGGACAAGGCATGGTGAATTTCCATATAACCTTTTTATTTCCATATTTAAATTACCATGTAAGTCTCATCATCAAGGCATAGGAATTTATGTAATTTTCTAAATTTGTAAATTCTGGTGATGTTTGAGATGAAGAAGAAAAGTGATGTTGGACTCCTAATCAAAGAGTTTAAAGATTACCAAAAGCATTTTGGAGATGCCCAAAGAGTTTGAGGAATCCCAAAGTTTTGGAAAGTCTAGAAGTCCAAGAAGTCTATTCCGCTCGGGCCATGTGGAGGAGAGGACTAGTTTCTAATTTTGTACTCTCTATTTGTGGATGGTTGCTTGTTTTAAAATGTTTCCAAATCTGATCCAAACATAGTAGTTTCCAAAATTGGTCAAATCAAATTAATTTTCAAAAGGAGTTTTAATTATTGTTGGTTGACCCATGAGATGGACCCATTGGTAACATTAATCTTAGAAACTGGACTTTTCTTAAAATAACTTGACTTAAAAGCAATCATTGGTCATATCATGAGATGACTTGATGTCTATATATGTGGGCCATATACCTACAAGGAAATCTTCAATTCTAAAATATTAAGTGGGAGTGGGGCATTTAAATTGACAAATCCCCATGGTTTTCCACCATCGGTCCATTCTAAGGAAAGTATCAGCCTCGTGCCATCTTGAGAATTGCCATTCCTGACGGAGGGCTTTTATTTATCTGGTTACTAGATATGGATCTCATATGGATAGTGTTGGTGAGATGGGGTGGGGGTTCACTCACCAAGGAAGAGCTACCCACAACGGCTGTAACGCAATGCTAGTTGGTGGGTCACACTTATCTAAAACAGTGATATAGAATCCCCAAGGATTTGTGTCATGTATTTTAAAACCTAAAGCTAATTGGGAGTCATACATTATTTGGTATGAGATACCTAGATAATAATGAATGATGGGGATCATGGATAGTTAGTTGTAATCTTAATTTTGACCAACTTTGATCCGCACCAATCTAAGTGGTATGAGCACTCCTTAAGGAGGCATAACCAAAGGGATTGGGATTCTGATGTATTCTGAATTTAGTGGCTATGAGGATTCCCACATAAATTTGGTAGAATACTAAACCCTAATGTCATTTATATTCCTTGATTGAATGTATGGTTCTGTGCTACAGTATTTCAAGCATGAATTTGAATACTTTCAATAACTTACAACCATTCTCAACCAGAATAAGTTGGTGGGATCCCACTATGTAGACTGGAAACAGAAACTGGATATTATCGTAACTGCTTCAGGATATAAGTATGTCCTTACCAAACCCCCCCCCCCCCCCCCCCCCCTTGATGAGCCCAGGCCGAATGCATATCAGGAAGAAAAGAAACTTTACACTAAATGGGCCAAAGACAATGAGATGGCCAGATGTTACGTACAGGCATCCATGTCTAGTGTTTTGCAACACCAACATCAATCCTTTAAGACAGCATATAATATTATATCAAACTTAAAGGAGATGTTTGCGGAACAGGGCAGGCCCGTTAGGTAGGCTACTATGAGGGTGCTTATAAGTACCAAGATGGCCGAAGTCACACCAGAGTAGGACCACTGCTCAAAATGATGGACTCATTGAGTGAGTTAGATGTACTGGGGGCTGAGATTGATGTAGAATCACAGATTGACATAATTCTTGAGTCGCTGCCAAATTCATTCAATAATTTCAAGGTCAATTATAACATAAATAAGATGAATCTGGCTTTATCTGAGCTGTCTAGCTAGTTGATGGTGACTAAAGGAATTATGAAAAAGAAGCCAACAACCTTGATAACAGAAAAGTCAGTTGCCAAGTCCAAACCGAAAGGCAAAGGGCGGAAAGGAAGAAGAAATCAGTTCCGAAGGGTCCTAAGGTGGAGAATGGTCCTAATGGTGGTGTGGGCAAGGCTAAGGGTTCGGGGACAAAAGGAAAGTGTTTCCATTGTGGTATGATAGGACATTGGAAAAGGAATTGTCCAGATTATTTGCCTAAGAAAAGGACCTCAGGTATGATTGAGTCACTTATTTCTGAAGTTAGTTTTGCAAATGGTACTTCAGAATCCTGGTTTGTTGACTCCGGTGCAATTAATCACATATGTAATACGTTGCAGGGGTTCAGAAAAATCAGGAACCTTAGTGACAGAGAAATTGTTAGACCCCGACCCAGACCAACTTGATTAGTACTAATTAAGTGAGTCTTAGTATTAGTTGGGTTAGAAGTTGATTAGACTTAGTCTGGATCATAGCTTTGGGAATTTTGAGGACGTTTAGTATGAGTCAGACACGCTCAAGGACGCCCTGAGTACAGGTGTAAGAATGGGTTCTTGTTCTAGATCTTTGCTATGGTTGTGGTTTTTATTTATCTTGAATGGTTTTATTAATTGTGACAGCTTTCGTTTTTAACCTGCATGCATTTGAGGCCCAGAAACCCAAGTTTTGGCCCAATAAGGGTAAATTTGTCTTTTCATGCAAAATCTGGGCACACTTTTTGAAGTCATGAAACTATGTCAAAATTATACTTTTTCGAAACTAGATTTTTCGACGATCGTTTTGTTCTTCTTCGTCGATTCCATCCGGGATCCACAAGACCATGTTTTAAGCGTTTCAAGTTTCACTGGTTAGGGGACCCACTTTCAGACACTATATCAGCCCTTCTTCTCCTTCTTTGCCCTTTTTCCAAATCTCTGCAAGTTTTTGACCTAGAGCAAGTTAGTGAAGGAAGTTTCTTCTTTGGTCTTCTCCCTTGAAAATCATCTAGAAAGAAGGCTCTAGTCTCCGATCCGACTCCGCCAATCTCTTCCTCTCTTCTCAAGCTTCAGCTGGAGTGTTTTTGGAGCCAAACCATTGCACTATTCTTCATCTTCAAGCTCTATCTTCCTTGTTCAGCTAGCTCTTGGTTGGTGCTCCTTTTCATTCTTTCATTGATGTTCATTTAGCTCGCCTAGAGCTTGTTTTACATGTTTTCAAACCCATTTTCGAAATGGGGGTTTGTAGTGGCCAAAATGGATTTTTGTGTGCTTTCTTTTGGGGGTTTTGTGTAGATTTCGTGGAGCACCCCTTCTTGTTGGTTTTTGTGAAGTTTTGATTGACATTGGACCAAGGCAAGTAAACCTTTTAGGTCTTCCTAATACATTGCCAGTTTTAGGGCATTTTACATTGGAAATGTTGTTCATCATAAAGCTTGTCCTTTCTTTCATGTTATTAATCTCTTTTAGCTTGTTTTAATCTTGATAAGCATGGTTGTTAATTACTCCATTTAATTTAGAAGTTTTGTCTTGAATGGAAGCATGTTTTTCAATGGAATACCTTACAAGTTAGTAATGCATGATTTGAATGTAAATGGGTTTGTGATTTTTGAAGTTTTGATTGAAATGGGAGTGGATTTTTGTGTGGAAATCATCCCTTGAAAAGCATGTAGGCTTGGGGAGTGCAGGTGGTGAAAATGTGGAGAGAAGTGTGAAAAAAATTGAACTTCATAAGTTCTACCGGAAGTTCTACCGGTAGAAGTGGCTCGAATTTTGGCAGAGAGTTGAGGAAAATTGAGAACCCTAAGGGTTCTACCGGTAGAAGTGCTTCAACCGGAAGTTCTACCGGTAGAGGTGCTTCAACCGGAAGTTCTACAGGTAGATACGCTTAAACCGGTAGTTCTACCGGTAGAGATGCTTGAACCAGACCGACAGTTACAAAAAGTACTATTTTTGAAGGATTTTTGTGGGAATGAAAACTAGACTAGGTTTAGACCTTTTTATTGACCTTGTACACTTGGAATTCCAAAATGTAATATACCTTCGGGGACACCAAGTTTTATTGAATTCTGACATTTGGTTTTCAATTCCACAAGGGTCAGGGATTGGTTTCAGCCTATGCTTGATAGATTTGTGTGTGAACTCTTGTTTTGATACTTCATGCATCATCGTGTTCTCGTTTGATTTCCAAGTGCAAGTTCGTTTTCAAGATGTGTTTCAAGAATAAAAAAGGGAATCATTTCTTAAGTTTGTTAAGCATTAATATTATGCTATTTTGCTAGTCTTGTCATGTCGTGTTTGATAAATGATTTTCCTCTTGTTTTATCGTGTTCTCGAATGTGTATTGCCGTGTTTTGTGCATTCATGATATAAATGAATACCATTGAGCTTGGACTGCCCTTTTAGCTTGATCCACTACCTGGGGGTCCTTAAACATGTGGACTGTCTGCAGACTAGTCGTGTATTATATTACACATCGTGCGTGTTCGTGGTCCGGTTCCGCGGCCGGAAACCCCGTCTACCTTGTGTGGCGTGGGATCGTGTTTTCGTGTCCTGCTTGTCGTGCGTGCTTGCTCTTGTCATCATGTATGACGGAGAAAGGATGAGCTCAATGTGGATTTATCTTTTCATGATATTATAAGTATTCATGCTAGTTTCGTAAACATTGAAACGTGTATTTAAATCTTGAATTGTTTTAGCACTATTTCGCACATTCATGCCTAAATTGTTTATTTGCCAAACCGTCGTATTTGATGCTTGATATTTTGGTGTCCAGGTGCAGGAGAGTTCACGCGTGACGAGAAGTGCCCGGAGGAGGTTGTTGAGCCACCCCCAGTACACGAGTGGCAGCCCAACGATGTCATCTAGACGCTGGTCGGGATATTGATTCTCGTTTCGCCTAGTTTGGGTTATCTTTTGGAATTGTAATTGTTGTATTGGCCTTTGTTGGCCTCTCTGGGTTATGTAACTTGTATTAACATACTTTGGGTTAATTGTGAAACTTAATCATGGTAGGAATGCTTTGTTGACATTCTCTTTTGATACCAAGTCTTGATATTATAATTTCTCTTGTACCTCATTATTTAAGATTTGTGTGACATTTTTGCTACACGCTTCCGCATATCCATTCGTGTGAGCTAGACCCGTGTCTTAGGATCCTCATCGCGGAAACCTCATCGCGGAAACATGTGGGAAAAAAAAAAAAAAAACAGCGGCCGTGTGTTTTATGTGTTGGTTAATCATACCGCCGCACAGTCGTGGGCCGGGCCTCGGTCCGGGGTCGCGACAGAAATCATTGTCAAACTAGGATCTGATGCTAAGTCAGAGGCAGTTTCAATGATAGTTATTACTTTATGTTTTTCAAATAATAAATTGGTTTTTTCAGACACTTTATATGTACAGTCTTTAAGACGGAATTTAATTTTAGTTTTCTTGTTTGGTGAATAAAATTTTTTCTATTACTTTTGGTACTGAATTTATCATAAAGAGGAATGGTACTTTTAATGTTCTGGCAAGGTAACCAATGGACTTTATTTGTTAACTCCCACAATGTATGAGATACATGATACCGAAACAATTAATAGGCCATAATTAAAGAGAAAGTCACCATCATCTAATCCAACAAAACTTTGGCACCTGAGGCAAGGTTATATAAACCTAAATAGGATTGAAAGGCTAGTGAAAGATGGTATAAGATGGTATCTTGCCTTCATTGGTGGTAGAACCAATGCCTGTCTGCGAGTCTTGTCTGGAAGGTAAAATGACCAAAAGACCATTTTCATCTAAGGGCAATAAGGCCAAAGATTTATTGGAATTATTACATACTGATGTGTGTGGACCCATAAATCTCAGAGCTAGAGGAAGATATAAGTACTTCATCACTTTCACAAATGATTACTCAAGATATGGATACATATACCTTATGCACCGCAAATCCGAGGCTTTTGAAAAGTTCAAAGAGTTTTGACCGGAAGCGGAAAAGCAGTTAGGTAAGAGTATCAAGACTCTTCAATCAAATCGAGGAGGGGAATATCTCTCTGTTGAATTTATATGATACTTATCAGATAATGGGATCCTATCCTAGTTGTCTGCTCCTGGAATGCCTTAACAGAATGGAGTAGTGGAAAGAAGGAACCGGACTCTTTTAGATATGATCAGGTCTATGTTGAGTTTCTCGGGATTACCTATATCCTTTTGGGGATACGCCTTGGATACTGCAATGTACATACTAAACCTCGTACCATTTAAGTCTATACCTAAGACTCCCCAAGAGTTGTGGTCAGGGCGAAAGCCTAGTCTACAACATTTACACATTTAGAGTTGTTCGGTACACGTGCTCAAGGTTAAAACAGATAAACTAGAATCGAAGTCAGAAGTATGCAAGTTTGTAGGATATCCTAAAGGACCTAATGGTTGGTTATTCTATAATCACAGAGAGCAGAAAGTGCTGGTCAGCACCAATACGGTTTTTCTGGAGGAAGATTATATGATTGACCAGAAATCTTTAGAAAATGTGATCTTGGAAGAGATTCAAGAGCAATCAATTAAAAAACCTAGTAGTTACACCAGTGCCTCGTCGTAATGGGAGGATTGTCAGACCCCTTTACAGGTTCTCATTCTTAGGAGAGTCTTACGAGGCAGTCCCGAAAGAACTGGAACAGGATCCCTGTAACTATGATGAAGCAATCAATGACATAGATTCGGGACGTTGGCAAGATTCTATGAAAGCTGAGATGGAGTCTGTGTACTCCAATTAGGTCTGGTCACTTGTTGACTTGCCCGCCAATATTAAACCTATTGGGGGCAAGTGGGTCTACAAGAGCAAAAGAAGACCAAATGGAAGAGTGGAGACCTTTAAGGCCATGCTTGTTACAAATGGGTATACTAAAAAAGAGGATATCGATTATGAGGAAACCTTCTTGCCGGTAGCCATGCTCAAGTCCATCCAGACACTCTTATCCATTGTGACTCATCTCGATTATGAGATTTGGCAAATGGATGTTAAGACAGAGTTTCTCAACGGCCATCTTGAAGAAGACATCTATATGGTGCAGCCAGATAGTTTTGTAGCTAAAAACCAAGAGCAAAAGGTTTACAAGATGCAGAAGTCTATTTTTGGACTGAAGCAGGCATCCCGAAGTTGGAAATCCGTTTTGACCAGGCAATCAAGTCATTTGGTTTTTTTGTCAAAATCCAAGTGAGTCATGTGTGTACATGAAAAGTAAAGGTGACAGGGTAGTTTTTCTGGTACTATAAGTCGATGACATCCTTCTCCTCGGGAGAGACATAGTGTAAGACCCCGACCCTCAATTTTTGGGTTTAGCATTGTTTTGATTGTGATTTAGCTTTTTAAACAAGATTAGAGATGATTTGACTTTGTTTTTGAGTTTGAATAGATTTTTCATAACTTTGGAGAGTTTTAAAAGACCATTGACTTTGTTTTGACCCGACCCTTGTAAATTGTATTTTTCTGAGAATTTATTCTTGGTTTCTAAAAATCCCAAATTTTTATTCCTTTTGACTCATTTTATTGTTATAAACAACTTTCATGTTTTGACCATCTTGATTTAATACTCAGAAATCGCGTTTTTCGAGAAAAAGGGCAAAAATGACAATTTTCACTAAATCTGTCCATAAATTTCGAAAATTCCAGAAATTGGGGAAAATATACTTTTTGGAAACTAGATATTTTGAGGATCATTTTAGTCTTCTTCGTCGATTTCATCCGGGGCCCGCAAGACCATGATTTAGCCATTTTAAGTTTCAGCTGAATGGGTCCCATTTTCAAGTCACTTAAGTTGTCTTCCTCCTCTTCCATGCCCATTTCTCAAATTCCTGCAACTTCTTGACCTAGGGCTGGGAGAGAAAACCCTCTTTTTCCCCAAGCTTCTTTCTCTTGGATCTATGGCTAGGAAACTCCATTTGCAAATCTAAAAACGTGGTTTTCTTCCTCTCTTCTCAAGCTTCGATTGGACCCGTTTTTGAGCCAAATCCCCGACACTATTCATCATCTTCAAGCTCTCTTCTTCTTGTTCAGCTAGCTAAAGGTTAGGGCTCTTGTTCCTCTTTTCATTTGATGTTCTTTTAGTTCATTTAGAACTTGCTTTCTATGTTTTCAAACCCATTTTCGAAATGGGGCTTTGTAGTGACAAAAATGGTGATTTTTATGTGCTTTCTTTTGGGGCTTTTGTGTAGATTTCGTGGATCAACTCTTTGATTTGGATTTGTGAAAGATTTGCTTGGCATTTGGACAAAGGCAAGTGATCTTTATAGGATTCCTCATGTTTATTGTCTTATGCTTTCATTATGGTTTTAATATTTCATTAAGACATGTTTTCCATGTTTAATCTCATAATGCAAGTCATGTTCATGCTCTTTCAAGTCATGAGTTTTGGGCTTCTTCATTTGTCTTATTAGCATTGATTTTTCAAGCTCTTGAATCATGTTTAGTCTTGTAAGTTTTATGATTTTGTACATGAAAATGCTTTGATGCCTTTGTTATAGAATGAAGGATTTAATTGTGGATAGAATGTTTTAAAAATGTGAGAAATGTATCCCTTGAAAAGCATGAAGGCTTGGGGAGTGCAGGTGGTTCGAATATGTGAATGAAGAAGGGAAGAAGTGTGAAAAATCTATACAGAAATGCACTGTCCATGTACTGTCGGTCAGGTGTCGGTCAGATGTCGGTTGACCGATAGGTCAACCGACAGCCAACCGAGACCTGTCGGTTCAACTTCCAGAGAGCAATATTTTGTCAGGAGGACTGTCGGTCAGCTGACGGTTGACCGACATGTCTACCGACATCCAACCGAGGACTTGTCGGTCCCTTTTCCCGAGAGCTACATTTCTGGACTGAGACTTGTCGGCCAGCCGTCGGTCGTCTGTCGGTCAACCGACACATCAACCTCGATTGACCGACAGGTAACCGAGGACTGACTGAAATTTTACCAAAAGTACTGTTTTGAAGGATTTTTGCGAGAAGGACAACTAGACTAGGTTTTAGACCTTTTTATTGACTTTGTGCACTTGGAATTCCAAAATGTACTATAACTTCTGGGGCACCAAACCTTGTCAAAACTCCGACATTTGGGTTTCAACTCCACAAGGGTCAATGAATGGTCTTAGCCTAAACTTGATAGATTTCGTGTTTGAACTTCTGTTTTGATGTTACGTACATCCTCGTGTTCTCATTTGATTTCAAGTACAAGTTTGTTTGAAGATTTGTTTCAAGAACCAAGAATCTTGTTTTGATACTTCGTGTTTCATCGTGCATTTGCCCGAATTTCAAGTATAAGCTTGTATTTAAGACGTGTTTTAAGAATCGTGTTTCAAGAATAAAAAAAGGGAATCATTTCTTAAGTTTGATAAGCATTTATATATTATGCTATTTTGCTAGTCTCGTCGTGCCGTGCTTGTTAAATGATTTCCCTCTTGTTTTGTCGTGTTCTCGAACGTGTATCGCCATGTTTTGTGCATTCATGATATAAGTGATTACCACTGAGCTTGGACTGCCCTTTTAGCTTGATCCACTACCTGGGGGTCCTTAAACTTGTGGACTGTCTACAGACTAGTCGTGTCATGAATGACACATCGTGCGTGTTCGTGTTCGCGTTCCGGTTCCGCGGCCGGAAATTCCCCGTATATGTGGGATCGTGTCGTGCTTGTCGTGCTTGTCGTGCGTGCTTACTCTTGTCATCAAGTATGATAGAGAAAGGATGGGCTCTTTGTGGATTTACTAATCATGATATTATATGTATTCATGTCTTGTTTTGTATATCGTGCATGTACTCGTGATTTCTTGATAAGCATCTTGTCCATGCATCGTTTTTAAATCTTGTAAATCTGTTCAAGTTCAATAAAGTATTTTTAGTTCTTGTTTCCTTTAAACTTCGAATTTTGTTTATGCTCTTGCCTATTTTGATCACCTGCCAGACCGTCGTGTCTGATATTCTTCTGCTTTGGTGCTCTAGATAGCAGGTCCTTGGTTTAATCTAGTTCGCGTGCAGAGGGCTGTTGAGCCACGAGTTTTGCAGTCTTGTTGTGTCAGCGATGTCATGTTGACGTCATGCTTGACTCCGGAGTTACGTTACACCATTGGGTAGTATTTGTTCTAGCTTGTTTTTGTGTACGGCTTTTGTTAGCCTGTTTCTTGGGAATTGTAATTAATGTACTTGTTAATTTGTAATTTGAATATGTTTGGGTAATGATAAGCCTGTTACTGTCAGCTCTGTATGTTTTGATATTATGATTAGCTCCAGTCTGAATTGAATATTACTGTGAAAATCTTGTGCTGACAGATTGAGTACGATACGGAACCCAATGGATACGGATTCCGGGTCGTAACGTCTTGTATAGCTTCCGCGAAATATTTAGATGTGTTGTGAATTTTGTCATCCTCACACACGCGGATCCTGGGAAGGGGATATACAAATCCCCCAAACTCGCGTCCCCGAGATCGGATCCCGGTTTTGGGGGCGTGACACATAGGAATGTTGTCAACATTGAAAGTTTGGTTAACCAAGACTTTTGATATGAAGGACTTGGGAGAAGCTAGCTACAGCCTAGGAATCAAACTTCATCGAGACTGAAAAAATAGGATGATTGACTTATCCCAAGATGCGAACATAGATAAGGTGCTGGTACGGTTTGCTATGCAAGACTCCAAGAAGGGTATTACACCTTTCAGGCATGGAGTATACCTTTCCAAGGATCAGTGTCCAAAGACACCAGAGAAAAAGGAGCCGATGAGGTTGATACCATACACTTCGACTGTTGGTAGCCTTATGCATGCTATGCTATGTACTAGACTGGATATCTATCACACGGTGGCCTAGTCCGCAGATATCAATCTAACCCAAGACTTGACCATTGGACTGCTGTAAAGTGTATTCTCAAATACTTGAGAAGGACTAGAGATTACATGTTAATTTACTGTAGTGATGAGCTCGTTCCAATCAAATACACAAATTTTGACTCGATGTCAAATAAGGATTCCAGGAAATCCACCTCTTGTTATTGTTTATGCTTGGCGGCGGAGCTATCAACTGGAGGAGTATTAAACAGGAATGTACCGCAGATTCCACCTTGGAGGCTAAATATGTAACGACTTGTGAAGCAGCTAAGGAAGCAGTATGGTTCAAACGATTCCTTATGGAACTTGGAGTGGTACCTTTGGCACGACAGCCACTCACAGTTTACTATGACAGTAACGGGGCAGTTGCTCAGTCCAAAGAGCGCAGGAGCCATAAAAGCCAAAAGCATATACAGAGGAAGTATCACTTAGTCAAAGAAATTGTGCAGAGAGGTGATAATGCTAATGCTATCACCAAGATAGCCTCTGCGGACAATCTAGCAGATCCCTTTACTAAGCCTTTGACCACTAAGTCTTTAAGCAACATGTAGACAGGATGGGCATGAGATGCAACCCTGACTGGCATTGAGCCCAAGTGGGAGATTGTTAAATTGTATGGTCTCAATCCATCAGATGATGTCATAAATTGAACAATTTCTTTATTTATATAAAATCATGTTTTCCTTTCATGAGATAAATGGTGTTTTATTACTTTATGCACATAACCAATACATATGACATGATGGTTCATGAGATGAACCAGGTCCTATTAGTATATTAGATATGATATATGAGTATGGATGAGATTTACATACAGGAGACATTTGTCACAAATCTTATTCTTAAATATCTTCACAACTAGTGATGAGACTTCGCATCTCATTTGATAAGGTTGCAGCACTTTGATCACTATGGGATAGTTTGATTTGACTCGATCATCAAAATGTAAGGTTCTGAATCATAAAGCTGGTACATTCGATGTATTGAAAGACCATGAAAAGCACCTTATGAAACACTGTCTTCACCTTAAGGTCTTTTCTCATAATTCCCTAACAATAGGCTCTCAATACTGAGACATTGATGAACTCAAGTTTCTACCTATTCATTTGTTCTGAGTCACCAATGAGTGAGGCCAACTGTATGTCAACACCTTGGTGTCTTGGGTACGTGGTAGTAGGACTGTGGGAACATTCAATGGTCAAGATTGAATCTATCTATATTATCCCCTTGTGCCAATTACTGGATTTATCATTAGTAAGTGCGCACCTATCTCGATTAAGAGTTAATTGGATGGTATTGATGATCACTGTGATTAATTGGGTCTCAAGGATAATAAGATGTGGATCTAAGATTGGAAGGGACAGGTTTAATCCAATTGATCCGTGGATAAGGATGGAGGGGCCTACTTGTTGTCATAGGGAAGTTTAGGGTCTTCTTTGTAATTTATTCCCAAGACTGGAGGGCAATTGCATTTATATAGTTGAGTTATTTGCAATTAACTGTGGGCCCAGATTGCACATGAGATGTAGGGTCGGGTATCCCAGTTGGAGCCGGTATTCTATGGAATCCCTAATGGCCCCCATGTTAGTCCAAGTTATTAGAAAGTTATTAATCCTACTTGAACTCTAAAAGGAAGGAATTAGAAAGTTACTATTTTTATTTGAAGTAAGTGTTGGAATGTTGTTGGGCCCTTAGGATAGGTTTCAAAAACTTTTGACCCTCTTGACTCAGTGATCATCTATCCCAAAGGGCATAAACCCCATCCAAGATGCAAACCCTCAATCTCACATATCAAGATTAGTAAAAAATATCTATCTAGAAGATAGAACCACCAACATGAAAGCTTCAAATAAATCTACAACATGCAAGGAAGTAGATTATACCTTCGGAGCTCGGTTGTGCTCTAATGGAGAAGTAGCATTCTTTTCTCAAGGAGATGGGTGGGATCTCCTAAAGAAAACTACTAGAGAACAACTAGAAAAGGAACTAGAAAAGATGTGCAACAACTTGCACAAGAGAGGAGAAGAGAGAGAGGGCTAGCCTTGCACAACTCTTGCACACTAATGCTTGGGACGTCCAAAGGGGGTTTGCTTCCCTTTAATAGCCTCTTGCAACTCCTCTATTACTAACTCCCATAGAAGTCTCACTTCCATTAATTAGTAACCTTTTTCTTTCTAATTAAAATAGAAGTCCTACTTCCATTAATAATTAGTAGCTTACTATTACCACTATTAGAAGTCTCACTTCAAATAGAAATAGTAATTCTCTAATTCCTTTCCATCTAGAGTTCTACTAGAATTAGTATCTATCCAATACTTTGGATAGTGCGGGGACCACTAGGGATTCCTTAGAAAGCTGGCTCCAACTGGGACACGCGACCCCACATCTCATGTGCAATCCGGGCCCACAGTTAATTGCAAATAACTCCACTATATAAATGCAATTGAACTCCAATCTTAGGAATAAATTACATAGAAGACCCTAAACTTCCCTATGACCACAAGTAGGCCCCTCCATCTATATCCATGGATCAATTGGACCTATCCACCAAGTTAGATTCATATCTTATTATCCTTGAGCCCCAATTAATTATAATGATCGATTGGTACCTATCCAATTAACTCTTAATCGGAATGGGTGCGCACTTACCAATGATAAATCCATTAATTGGCACAAGGGGATAATCATGATAGATTCCATCTTGACCATTGAATGTTCTCACAGCTCTACTACCACTCACCCAAATCACCGAGGTGTTGACCTACAATTGGCCTCACTCATTAGTGACTCAAAGCAAATGAATAGATAGAAACTTTGAGTTCATTAATATCTCAGGATTGAGAGCCTATTGCTAGGGAATTATGAGAGCAGACCTTAAAGTAAAGACAATATTCTTAAGGTGCTTCTCATGGTCCTTCAATACATCCAATGTACCAGCATTATGATCCAGAATCTTTCATTCTGATGATCGAGACAAATCACACTATCTCATAGTGATCAAAGTGCTGCAACCTTGACAGTATGAGATGTCCAATCTCATCACTGGTTATGAAGATATTTAAGTATAAGATTTGCTACACATGTCTTCTGTATGTGGATCTCATCCACACACATGTGTTACATCTAATATACTTGTGGACACCGGTTCATCTCATGAACCATTATGTCATTCGTATTAGTTATGTGCAAACAAGTAATAAATCACCATTCATCTCATGAAAGAAAAGCAAGAATATATTGATAAATAAAGAAATTAATCAATATATTCATCATCTAATGGATTGAGACCATAAAACTAATAGTAAGACTTCTAATTGTGGTAATAGTAAGTTATTAATTATTGTTGAAGTGAGACTTCTATAATAATTAGAAAGGAGAAAGTTACTAATTCTTAATAGAAGTAAGACTTCTATTAATTATTAGTAAAAGGAGGTGTCTTAGTGCTATATATATGGGAGAAAACCCTTTGGACATCCATCCTTAGAGATTCACGCCGAAGACCTCTAAATTGCAAGAGTTGCATATTGCCTTTTCTCCTCTTCTTCAACAAGTTCTCTTCTAGTTCTTTTAGAGCTTCTAGTTGGTTTTCTTTTGAAGATCCCACCATTATTCTTGAGAAAAGAAATCTGAAAGCGGGTCATAGCGTGGAAGACATCATGGTCTTAGAGATCCTAATTCGCTATAAGAACAGTTCTTGTTTAAGCTAATTGTCTTCTTCTCTATTAAAGCACTACCAGGCTCCAAATGTGTAATCTATTTCATTGTATGTTATAGATTTTCGGTCGCTTATTTGTTGTTGGTTTCTATCTTCTAAATAGAGTTTATTGCTGTACATGGTTGATGAGTTTAAGGAATTGGATCTTGGATGTGGTTTATGGCCTTGTGGATACTTGATCCCTGAGTCAAGTGGGACAAAAGTTTTGAAAATCTATCCACGAGGCCCACCTACTTCCAACAAGAGGCAGTTTCTGTGGGAGTATTAACTTTGTTATTTTCATATATTAAATTGGTTTTGATAGATACATTATCTGTACCATCTTTACGGCGGAATTTAATTTCAGTTTCTAGTTTGGTGAATAAAAGTTATTCTATTACTTTTGGTTCTGATGTTGTCATAAAGAGGAATGGTACTTTTATATGTTCTAGCAAGATAACCAATGGACTTTATTTGATAACTCCCACCATGTATGAGATACATGATACCGAAATAATTATTAGACCATTATTGTAAGACCCCGACCCGAGTGACCTCGATTAGTGCTAATTATGTTGCATACTAGTGCTAAGCTCGGTTGGTGATTTTTGTCTAAGCTTGGACTAGAATAGCTCTTTTATGGTTTTGGGAGAGTTTTAGTGCTTTGTGTTGGTGGGACCCTTTGGGGGTTCCCTTTTTGGATGGCTTTACTATTGTGTGGGGGATTGTTCGTATTCCAGTGAATTGCATTTATATTCCGTTTTACTCGTCTTGTTAATCCCTATAGCTTTCATGTTGATCCCATACTAGTTCGGAACCCCGAAAACCCGATTTTCTTGCATTGAGGGCAAAACAGTCATTATACATGAAATCTGTACCCAAAACTTGATATCCCCAAAACCCACGAAACATATACTTTTTGGAAACTAGATAATTCGGTGATCACTTTTCTCTTCTTCGTCGATTTCGTCCGAGGTCCCGAGATTAGTGCTTTCAGCCTCCAAAGATTTCCTAGAGATGGGACCCACACCCACTTGTATATAAGAAGAACCCTCCTCTTCCATTTCCTTTTTCCAGCACTAGAGCACAAGAGACCTAGGGTTTCATTTTCTCTTCTTCTTCTCCTTGCTTCTTCACCACCAAATCTCCACCAAGTTTGCACCTAGGGCACTAATGGAGATCATAACCCTCTTCCCATCCTTGCAAGCTTCTCTTTAATACCATTTGTGGAAGGATCTACTCAACTCAAGACCCTCATTGAGCTCACCTTATCCATTGAAGGACCTACTAGTAAGCTTCCTCCCTAATCTCTTAGATTCTTGTTCTCCTAGTCTTAGGAGAGCTCTATCTTCTTTGTTGAGAGTTATCTCTTCTTGTTTCATGATTTGACCCATTTTAGGGTTTGGATTTGGGGGTTTTGTGTAGATAGCATTCTTGGCTTGGAGGAAGAGATTAATAGCTTGATTTCTTGCATAGAGAACCTTGAGGCAAGTGGATTGAATGGATAGTTTAGCTTTCAATGATTTTTATGACAAATGTGTTTGAATCATTACTTCATTAATGCTTTGTTTTAATTGCATTCAATGATGTTAAATGCTTTGAATGAGGTTGGTAAGCCTCTTTATTGTCTTGAAACATGATTTCTAGCTTTTGGTTTCATCTATTGTCTTTAAATCATGGATTGTAGTTTTGAGTTCATCTTGTGTACAATGCCTAAGTGAAATTTTGTGATAATGGATGTTTCCTTCTCTTAGTGATTATATGAATGTAAAATGGAGGGATTGGATGATGGTTGAGTAGTGATTGAAGGGAGTTGAAGGCCTCCCATTATGTTGTGGAAAAGAGGTTCAAAATGGGCTTTGAGAGAAGGGAAGAATGGAAGAGCAGAACCGTCCCGAACTCAGTTCTGGACAGTTCGCTTGAGCGAACTTGACACTTCACTCGAGCGAACTGCCCAGGAAAGGGTTCATGCCATTCTAGAGAGCTGTTCGCTCGTGCGAACCCAGTGTCCGCTCGAGCGAACTTCCCCAGCAGCCATCCAGTGAGTGGTCGGGTCGAGCGTACAAATCGTTCGCTCGTGCCATCCTGAACTGGGCAGGTCTGCTCGAGCGAACATATGTCCGCTCGAGCGAACCCTCCCAGAAACCATTCCAGAGGCTCATCCGCTCGAGCGAACTGTATTGTCCGCTCGAGCGATGGTTGCTGTTGCACAAGGGATGTGTTTGGAGCTATAGTGAAACATTTTCATGGTTTGTGAAAGGTCCTTTGGGAGCCTTGTTGTATCAACAGAACCTTAGGGTGATGTATGGAGCCCGGATGAGAACGAAACCATTATCACAAGCATTTCATGGAAGTTTGGAAACCTTCAAGTGCATAAGGAGCCGGAATGCCCTCAAACCCAAAGAGTACCAAGTTTTATCAAATAGACATTCGGGATCCCTATGCACTTGAGTCGACTTCGAAGCTTGATACTCATCCCGATATTTCGAAAGCTTATTTCACTCTTTTATAGCCGAAATTTACGAGTTATGATTTATGAACCCCGAAAGCACGGAATTGTAATTGTAGCCTTGTGCTAGCCCCGATGCGCATGACCCGATACTGAAATGATGATTGTGCCTTGAGCACCCCATCTTGCCCGCTTATAGCCTTGCACTGGATTTGCTTTATACTCGTCTCGATTTATGTGATTTGTCCTATGAGTCGGCACCACTAAGCTTGGATGACCTTGTCGGTCTGATCTACCGACTTGGAGATCCCTTCCCGTCCCGCCAGCTGCAGCTTGGATCCCGATACCCGGTTTATTAACCGTGGTCCCGTCCCGATACCCGGCTCGCTCCCGTGGTACTCGATATCCGGTTCGCTACCGTGATTCCCGATACCCGGTTTGCTACCGCGGTCCCGTCCCTTATTATTGTATATGTATATGTAACTTGGTTGCACCTCCTCACTTTGGTGACCGAGGTCAACACCCGATACTCACGTCACTTCGGTGATAGAGGATTTAGCTTCTTGTGGATGCCATCTTGATTGTTTCCCGACTTCCTTGGTTACCTTACATGTTTTATCACTGCATGTGTGTTTTCAATGAAATGATTCATTTACTTTTGAAAGCCATTGTTTAAACAGGTTTACATGTTTTCCAAGGTAAAGGTCTTTATTATTAAATGTTCATATCTTTTCATCTACCTGCCAGACCGTCGCGTCTGACCCTTTGCTTTGGTACTCAGGTCCCGTTGTCGGTTATCCCGAGGAGGAGCCAGAGGAGGCGGTCGGAGAACCGCAGCCGCTAGTTGAGTGGCGTGCTGACGATGTTATGTAAACATCGGGCTGTCGAGTTGCGAAACATTTTGGGGGATTGTTGGATAGTTTTCTGGTGGTTATTGTTTTGTTTATATTGGCCTTTATTGGCCTCTATTTTTTGGAATTGTAATTAACTGATCTTCTTATTAAACTTGAATATGTACTTTTGGGTTATGCTTTAGGACATTGCTCATTCTGATACTCATATTCAAATGTAATCAGCCTTGATATT
The DNA here is from genome assembly GCA_028538565.1 of Umbellularia californica. Classification (NCBI taxonomy): domain Eukaryota; kingdom Viridiplantae; phylum Streptophyta; class Magnoliopsida; order Laurales; family Lauraceae; genus Umbellularia; species Umbellularia californica. The sequence goes on from JAPQWN010000008.1 coordinate 42,911,890, forward strand.
TTGGGAAATGAAATACATGCATGATTTACCATACGCTTCCGCAATTATACTATATGACTATGTGTGTTGGAATATCCTCACCGCGGACACCTATGGGAAATCACGTGCACGGGTAGTGTGTGTTCTTTTGTTAACCCGTGTACGCTTGATTATAAACATATTTTAATTATTGGCTTCACTCAATCAGTCCCGATCCCGGACCTGGTCCCCGAGCCCGGTCCGGGGTCGCGACAATTATTAAAGAGGAAGTCACTTTTATCTAATCCAAGAACACTTTGGCACCTGAGGCTAGGTCATCTAAACCTAAATAGGATTGATAGGCTAGTGAAAGATGGTATCTGTAAGACCCCGACCCGAGTGTTTCCGATTAGTACTAATTAAATTGTGTGTTAGTGCTAAGCCTGATTAGGGGGTTTTGACTAAGTTGGATTAGGATAGTTCTTGTTATAGCTTTGGGAGAATTTTAAGTGTCCTGTGTTAGTGGGACCCTTTGGGGGTTCCTTTTTGCTAGTTTTACGTTACTTGGGGGAATTCTTGAGATTCCCCAAATTCTTGTCTTGATCCTGTTTTACTTATTTTGTCGATCCTTACAACTTTCATGTTGAGCCCGTACCCGTCCGGAACCCCGAAACCCGATTTTGTTGCATTGAGGGCAAAACAGTCTTTTTACACTAAATCTGTACCCAAAAGTCGATATCCCCGAAACCCACGAAACATATACTTTTTGGAAACTAGATATTTCGACGATCACTTTCCTCTTCTTTGTCGATTTCGTCCGAGGTCTCGATAATAGTGATTTCAGCCCAAAGAGTTTTCCTAGTCGTAGAGCCCACTCCCTTGACTTTAAATAGAGAACTCATCCTCTTCATTTCCCTTTTTCCAGCACAAGAGCAACCTAGGTTTTCCTTGCTTCTTTATCTTCTTCTTCTTGCTTTTCCACCATCAAGCACCACCCACCTTACTCAAATCAAGAAATAGGAGTCATCATCCTCTTCCTCTCTTCTAGAGCTCTCCATTGATACAACATTTGAAGGAAGACCTCCATTCTAAGGTCTTCTTTGATCTAGTCTTGCTCATTTGAGGAGTTTTCTAGTAAGTTTTCCCTCTCAATCTTGTACCATTGTGTTTTCCTAGCTCTAGAGAAGCTCTATCCTCATTATTGAAGGTTTCTTCTTCCTATTCCTTGTTTGACCCATTTTAGGGTTTATTTTTTTTGGGGGGTTTTTGTGTAGCTTGGAGTTTGGCTTGGAAGAGTTGATTAGAAGCTTGGGTTTCTTGTTAGAGACCATGAGGCAAGTGGATTTAAAGGATGTTTTGAGTTTATATTGGTTTTCATGACAAACATGATTTGATTGGCTATTTCCATTAATGAATTACTTACTTGCATTCAATATGATTTTAATGCTTTTGAAAAGGGGTTGTTGAGCCATTTATTGTCTTGTAATATGATTGATAGCCTTTGTTTTATCTTGTGCCTAAAACTTGAATGAATCTATGTAATTGTGGTTATATCTTTCTCCTTGTGATTGAATGTGAAAATGGATGAATGGATGGATGATTTGTGGATGTTGTGAGGAGTTTTGATGGAGTTTTGGAGATGATGTTGAGGTGCTTACATGCCCTCCATTGGTGTATAATGGAACCTTAAGAAAAGTGGGTTTGTAAGAGAAGGAGAATGGAGAAAAGAGCTGTTCACGAAACTAGTTCTGGTCAGGTTCGCTCGAGCGAACTGCCCATGAAAGGGTTCGTGTCATTCCAGAGAGTTGTTCACTCGTTTGAACCCAGTGTCCGCTCAAGCGAACTCTTCTAGCAGCCATCCAGAGAATGGTTGGCTCAAGCGCACGAATCGTTCGCTCATGCCATCCTTAACTGGGCAGGTCCGCTCGAGCGAACCCTCCCAGAAGGCCATTCCAGAGAGCACTTCGCTCGAGCGAACCTCATGTCCGCTCGAGCGACGTGTACTATTCATCTGGGGCCACTTTGGAAGCAAAAATGAAATATCCTAGCTATAGAGGGAGGGTTGTTAACATCCCTATTGTGATGAGAAGACTTATAACCGTTGTTTGAAGCTCGATTGAGAAAGAGACTACAATGACAATAATTCATTGAAGTTTTGGAAACTTCCAAGTGCCTAAGGAGCCTGGAATGTCTTCAAATTCAAAGAGTACCAAGTGATTTTAAAATAGGCATACGGGATCCCTATTCACTTGAATTAATTTTGAACCCCGACACTATCTTGACATTTCGAAAGGGTACTTTACCTTTTTATTCCCGAAATTTATGATTTGTTATCTATCAATGTTGAAAACATTGAAAGTATATTTGTACTGTTTTACTAGTCCTGACATGCATGCCTGACATGATATGACAGTTGTGCCTTTGAGCACCCCCGTCTTGCCCGGTTATATTCTTGCTTTTGACTTGCATTACCCGTGATTTGATTTCTATGATTTGACCTATGAGTCAGCACCACTAAGGTTGGATAACCTTGTCAGTCTGATCCACTGACTAGGAGATCCCCCTCTTGTCCCGCCAGCTGCAGTTTTGATCCCGCTACCCGGTTATTTAACCGTGGTCTTGTCCCGATACCGCAGATTGCTACTGTGGTTCCTGATGCCCGGCTCGCTACCGTGGTCATGTCTTGTATATAGTATATATGTATATGTAATTCGTTGTACCTCCTCACTCTAGTGACTGAGGTCAACGCCTTGATATGCTTGCTCTATCACTTCGGTGATAGAGGATTTAGCTTTGTGTGGTTGCCATCTTGCTTGTTCCCTGAATTCCTTGGTTACCTTTACTTGTTTTACCTTGCATATATGTTTTAATTAAATGATGCATTTACTTCATGACAGTATTGTGTAGACAGGTTTAAATGTTTTCCAAGGTAAATGTTTTAGTATTAAATGTTTATATCTTTTCTTCCACCTGCCAGACCGTCGTGTCTGATCCTTTACTTTGGTACTCAGGTCCCGTCGTTGGTTTCCCCGAGGAGGAACCAGAGGAGGCGGTCAGAGAACCGCAGCAGCTTGTTGAGTGGTGTACCGACGATGTTATGTAAACATCCGGTTGTCACGATGCGAAACATTTTGGGAGTAGTTATTGATAGTTTTGGGTGGATATTGTTTTATCGATATTGGCCTTTGTTGGCCTTTAATTTTGGGGAATTGTAATTAAATGTTATATGTTCTAACTTCAACAGTGTCTTTGGATTACGCTATAGAACATTGCTCATTCTGATACTTGTTATTTAAATGTATGTTGGAAATGAAATACATGCTTGATTTGCCATGCGCTTCCGCAATCATACTAAATGTTTATGTGTGTTAGAAAATCCTCACCGCGGACACCTATGGGAAATCACGCGCACGGGTGATGTGTGTTCTTTATCTACCCGTGTACGCTTGGGCATTAAACATATTTTTATTTTTTGTCGTCACTCCATATGATCACATTATCTCACCACATTAGTCCCGATCCCAGATTTGGCCCCTAAGCCCGGTCCGGGGTCGCGACAGTATCTTACCTTCATTGGTGGTAAAACCAATGCTTGTCAGCGAGTCCTATCTAGAAAGCAAAATGACCAAAAGACCCTTTTCATCCGAGGGCAATAGGGCCAAAAATTTATTGGAATTATTGCATACCGATGTGGTGGACCCATAAAATGTCAAAGTACCTTATGCACCGCAAGTCTGAGGCTTTTGAAAAGTTCAAAGAGTTTTGAGCGGAAGCGGAAAAACAATTAGGTAAGAGTATCAAGACTCTTTGATCAGATCAAGGAGAGGAATATCTCTCTGCTGACTTTATGGGATACTTATTAGAGAATGAGATTCTATCCTAGTTGTCTACCCTAGAATGCCTCAACAGAATGGAGTAGCAGAAAGAAGGAATCGGACTTTTTAGATATGATCAGGCCTATACTGAGTTTCTTAGGATTACCTATATCCTTTTGGGGATATGCGCTAGATACTGCAATGTACATACTAAACCTCATACCATCTAAGTCTGTACCTAAGACTCCCTAAGAGTTGTGGTCCGGGCGAAAGCCTAGTCTACAACATTTACATATTTGGGGTTGTCCGGCACACGTGCTAAAGGTTAAGAAGGATAAGTTGGAATCGATGTCGGAAGTATGCACTTTTGTAGGATATCCTAAAGGAACTAAAGGTTGGTTATTCTATAATCGCAGAGAGCAGAAAGTGCTTGTCAGCACCAATGCGGTTTTTCTGGAGGAAGATTTTATGATTGACCGGAAATCTTTATAGAAGGTTATCTTGGAAGAAATTCAAGAGCGATCAATTCCAAGTCCAAGTACAACCGAACTTATAGAGAATCCACCCATACCCGACCCAGTAGTTACACCAGTGCCTCGTCATAGTGGGAGAATTGCCAGGCATCCTGATAAGTTCTCGTTCTTGGGAGAGTCTTACAAGGCAATCTCGGAAGAACAGTGTGAGAACCTGACCCCTAATTTCCTGGTTTAGTGTTGTTTTAATCGTGATTTGGTTTTCTCGTGGGGTTTAGTGGTTGTTTGGTTGAGTTTTGAGTTAGAATGACTTTTCATTAGCTTTGGGAAGTTTTGAGAGTCAGTGAACCTAGACAGTGACCAGAGGGTCCCATTTCTTTTGCGTGGTCAGCATGGGGAGATTCTTAGTGATTCCCAAAAATTCCCATTTTAGCTTCGTTTGACTAATCTCGCCATTCCCTACAACTTTTGTGTTAACTCCGTGACCATTCGAAACTCCTAAAATCAGTTTTCCGGAAATCCCAAATTTTCCATTCTTTAACCCCTTTGACCAAACAGTTGACTTTTTATGTGGACCCCAGAAGCATGTCAATATTAACCTTATTGGAAAGATAATTTTATTCCGGACACTTTTCATGTTTTAAGTTTCTTGATCCGAGGTCTAGAAAACCCTCTAATCCCCATTACAAATTCTACTTAATGTGGACCCCACACCCACCCTTTTATAAAATGGCAACTTCCACTCTTTCTCCCTCATTTCCCATTTCCATCGGCTGCAACTCCCTGCTACAGTACCAGCAGCCTCCCTTCTTCTTTTTCTTCCATTTCTCTTACTCAAATGGAGCCTCCAAGCCACCAATCCGAAGAGGAAACTCAGGCAACTTCTTCCCCTTCATCTCCTCTCTCTTTTGACATCATTTTCGTGGGAAACCAAGGTGGGCAGCCCCTCCTCCAAGCTCCTTCTTGTTGATTAATGGCCCTAGAGGTAAGGATCTCTTTCCATCTTCTATTGTTGAGCAATGGCTTTCCCCTAGGTCCTATTTCTTAGCTTGTTTGGACCCATTCATTCTCTTTGTTGAGTTACTATTTTTAGGGTTCTTATGGGTTGCTTTTTGGGGGTTTTTGTGTAGCTTGGAGCCTTGGCTTGGAAGAGTGTTTAGAGCTTGATTAGAGACCCAAGGCAAGTGGATTGAATGGGTGTTTTAGTTTTCAATGATTTCCATGATCAAATGTTTGGATTTATTGTCTCATTAATGGCTTGTTACACTTGCATTCATTATGCTATAAATGCTTTTGGAAAGGGGTTGGTTAGCAATTTAATGTCTTGAACATGATTTTAAAGTTTTATTTCATCCCTTGTCTAAGACTTAAATGGACCTATGTGGTTGTGATTTCTCTTTTCTTGGTGATTGAATGTGGAAAATGGATGGAGTTATTTGGATGGATCCTTGGTAGAAGCTTTGATATGGGAGAAGTGTTGAAGGTGGAATTGGAGGAGCTTTTTAGCTCATGCTACTGCAGGAAAGTGAATGGAGAATGGGAGAAGTTGATTTGAGGAAGAGAAGACCTGAAACTGAACCCAATGAGGAATTCTCGTGACTGGCGGTCAGCCAGTGGTTACCCAGCGGCTAGCCGTCTGGTGACTGGCGGCTAACCGCCAGCTAACCGAAGTAGTTTCGGTCACTTTTCCACAGAGCTGTAACCTCGCGGTCAGCTAGCGGCTAACCGCCGAATCCATCGGCGGCTAACCGCCAGCCAACCACGTTGAAGCGGTCACAATTCCAGAGAGTTACAATCCCGCAGTCAGCCTCACGGTTAGCCAGTGGTTAACCGCCGGATCCTCTAGCGGCTAACTGCCAACTGACCACTAGGTAACCGAAATCCCTGAATTCTATGAATAAAGGGGGGATTGAAGGGAGCTCCCATACCATTGCTTGTGAACCTTTCTGAGAGCAATAGGCACCGCTCACCTGGGAATGTGTTTGAAGCAGAGATGAGAGGTTTGTTGGGGGCCCGTTCGAGAGAGAAACCACATCACAGAGAATCATTTAAGCATTGGGACTACTTGATGGACCCGAAAGAAATCTTCCGTCCTCTCCTTCCGCACCCCGGGGGCTGACCTTGTGACCCAACAAGCTGTATGTGGCAGGTTGGGGGGTCAGATTTGGTTTGTTGGTTTTGGATTTTGATTTTGGTTTTGGTCTTTTGACCTAACAAGCTGTATGTGGCGAGCTAGGGGACCGGATTTTGGTTTTGTGAAATGTCAATTTCAAGATTTTGGCTCAATTTGGTTCATGAGGTTGGATGGCTTGGTTTTTGGAAACTCATGAGACTTTCTTTTTTTCTTTTCTTTTTTTTTTTTTTTGAATGGTCCCATCAACTCAAAAGAGGCATGGGACTTTTTTTTGCTCTTGGTAAGAGGAATATTTTGACTAAAAGCCACTTTTAATGCCTAGGTGGTCAAACCTGACTCATATGGGCTAACCCATGGGACCTTAGGCTTTGGAGATGGCCTAGATCTCATATGGTGTCATATTTGTAAAGAATATCTAAAAATATCTCTTTTGTGTAGAGAATATCTAAAAACATCTTTACTTGGAGAGAATTTCTCAAGTTTTCTTTTTGTGGAAAGATTCTCTCAAAATATCTTTCTCTTTGGGAAAGTAGCTAAATTTTAGCACTTACCTCCTTTCTTTCTCCTTGTTACCTTGTTGGCGCTAAAAATGTCACTTTGCCTCTTCAAGCCACATGAAGCCGCAGCCTACCAAAATAGGCAATGCTGCTTCCAAAAAAACCAAATCTTGTCAGAATCAAACAAAAACTGCAAGATCCTTCAAGATAGCCAAGAGAAGAGTACACATGAACTGTCGGGCCATTTCGACAACATTTGGCCTAACTTCACTTCTCCGACAGCTAAACAGGAGCTCTCGGCGGCGACAGCATCGGAGACATCAAATTCCCGATCAGAGCCTGTGGATGATCTCAAAATGCATCCAAAAGGCTCCACGTCAAGTTCCAAGTCAAACCGACAACGTTTGACCCTACATCAACCCTCAAGCAGCTAGATCAAGCCTCTCGGCGGCGAAAACCACCGAAATCATTACTCATCAAACAGAGCACATGGGCAGCTTCAAAATGCTTACAAAGGGCTACACGTCAAGTTTCAGGTCATTTCGACAACATTTGACCAGACTTTGACTCTCGGAAGCCAAATCAGGCCTCTCGGCGGCGGAGGCGGCGGAGATCCCCGGGACCATGGTTTCCAAGACAGAGCCTGTGGATCATCTCAAAATGACTCCAATAGGTTCCCTGTCAAATTTCAAGTCAATCGGACATCGGTTGACCGCACATCAAAGCGCGACATCTACCTCGCGGCAGAATCAAGCCTACTGGCGACGGGACCCCATACGGCTTCAAAACTCAAACAAAAGCCTATGGTTGGTCTTATTTATTGCTCAGGAGGCTCCACCTCAAATTTCAGGTCATTCGAACATCGTTTGACCCAGTTTCAGCTTCTGACGGAAAATCGGCAACCCTGCGCGACAAAGTCTTCGGCTTTCCTGGAAAATTGGAAACTTTGCAACCCAAATTGCAAGGATTCTCATCAATTTTTCTACAAGGGAATAAGGCCAACAAATGAGAAAAAATGTCAAAGAAAAATACAGAAGAAAAAACGAAGGAAAAAGACCTCAAAACGACCGCAAAACGGGCTCCGAAGGGGAAAATTCCCCCAGGGTCGCAGGCCCCCGCGACCCTAGCCAGGGTCACAGGCCCCTGCGACCCTGGCCCAGGGTCGCCAGCCCCTGCGACCCTGGCCCAGGGTCGCCCGCGACCCTGGAAGCCCGGAATCTCCGGTTTTGCCCCGGGAGCTCCGTTTTCTGTCGTTTTTCGCGATTCGAAGCTTCCAACCCCTGGGACTTTCCAAAATTCATACTTTTGAGGCGCCAAATCCTCCGACATCCATCAAAATCACGGGTCAACCTCCAAAAGTATCAAAATCAACATTGATCGCCAACCGGTCGACCAAAAAAGTGTGCTTTCCGCCCGATCGATCGAAAAATTGACAGGACAGATGTCACCGGCCCGCTCTTAGCTATCAATGTCTGAAGTTACATGTTCATCCGATGTCGATCAGCATGAAGATCCATCGATGATCATCGCCAGAAGAATTCCAGAAGACACGACACGGCCCGCGACTCTTCGACTGCTCGGCGACCAATTAATGTGGTTAATTGACTAGCTTTATTGCAGTCATTAATTCATTTCTTTGGACGGCCCAATCAGAAGCAAGCATCCAGGAGTTACAAATCAATTAAGTCATGGCATTCAAGCCATGAAACTCCTCCCATTATGGTAATTAAGGTGATTACAAGCCCTTAATCTCCATCGGCCAATCAGATTCAAGGAAAAAGGAGTTACAAAATCAAGGAAAAAAATCTTGTAACTCCTCCCATTAAAGCCATTAAAGCCCATAAACTCTCCTAAGGGCTACCAAGAGCCTATAAATAGGAGAGCTTTCCAAGAAGAAAGGGATCGGAAAAGGACGAACGGAAAACCGAAGATCGAAAATCAAAAGGTGCAGAGAATCCCGAATTCCAGACAGACAGAGTCTAGAGAAAGAGAGAAAATTCTGCAGAAATTCTACATCAAGCACCACTACAAGGTGACAAAAAGTCTCTTGGGGGGTACTCCCCCCCAAGGTCCTTGCCTTCTCCCGCTGCCTCCAATGGCTTAGACGTGGCTTTTCAGCCCGTCTACTTAGCTTTTTATTGGACATAGGACTTTCTCTTGGTCTTTGTCCTCTAAAAACCTGAGGTTATAGCCAAGCCAAGCGAATCAAGAGCATCCTCTGTTCTCATCTGCATGGATGATGGCGAAGCCCATACATGGCTTGCAACCGTCAATCTGAACGAGTCCCCCACAATCTCCTGAGAAGTTAGATCCTCCTTTTCTTGCTTTTCATTGTAGTTTGTATTTTTCTAAAGAGACAAAAAAATCACAACTCTTGTCTTTCATTATTGATAAGAATTGTAAATCGGCTATAAACGCCAAAATCGGCTATAAACGCCACAAAATCGGCTATAAATGCCAAACAAAATCGCCTTTCACGGCAAATCAAGAAAATGTCTCTTTTCTTAAATATATGTGCAATGGAAAACTTGAAAGAAGTTGATTTCCTTTTTACTTGCGAAGGTCGATCTCCGGATTACCACTTGCAATTCCAAGTAAAATAGAAAATCTGGCACACCCACACAAAGAAATGTTGATGCACGCTTCAGCCCCCCGGGCGCGAAAGGGTCGGACCCGACGGACTCCCACGTCCGCCGACCCCGGTAGCACCCTCAGCAGGAGCGCGTTCCATCAAGCTGGCACACCCGGTGGGACTCGTTCATTTGAGAACACGATGCTTTGGAAATGAAATATTTGCATACCATATTTTTGCTCTATGCTTATACTTCTTCTCCAGATTCCTTGGCTACTTTCTAGTTGGTGGCCTATGTTGGATTTCCATCTAAAAAAAAACGAGATGGGATTTTTTGGAAATTTCTAATTCTTCGAATTTATTTCCACTCTTTCTCTTTAAAAAAAAATAAAAAAAAAAAAATCAAATTTCTCGTTTTGGATTCAAAATTGAGAAACTTTGATCCTCTCCTATGGTTCGTGTGCTCGCGGAAATCGTTGAGCCTGTTCGAAATGGGATTTGGGCCATCGTTTCTCTTCGATGAATCTGTCAGGGATAAATAAAAAATAAAAAAAAATCAAATTTCTCGTTTTGGATTCAAAATTGAGAAACTTTGATCCTTTCTCTTCTGGGCATGTGTGCTCACGGAAATCGTTGAGCCCGTGTTCGGATCGGGGATTGGGCCATCGTTTCTCTTCGATGAGTCTGTCAGGTATCTAAAAAAAAAAATTAAATAAATAAATAAAAAGACATAGACCACTAAGGTTAAACCAATTGCGTTCTTTGATCACGATTGATTCAAGAAAAGCCTTGTCCAGAGTGTGGAGACAGCTTGACTGTTCTAGGCAAGGGTCATCCAAACGGGTTCATTAAGTAATCCTACCCTTACCTGGGGGCAATTCTATCAATTGAGGTTTCATAAGACCGGGTTAGGAGGCCTATGTGTACTCTCTCGTCTTTAAATCTTAAAAAATTAAAAAAAATCAAAAATAAAAAAAAATAAAAAAAAGATTTTCAAAAAAAAATCTTAAATAAAAAAAATCAAAATTAAAAATAAAAAAAATAAAAAAAAAAATATTTTCAAAAAAAAAATCTTAAACAAAAAAAAAATCAAAATCAAAATAAAAAAATAATAAAAAATAAAAAAAAAGATTTTTAAAAAAAATCTTAAAAAAATATATATAAATAAAATAAAAATAAAAAAAATAAAAAAAAGATTTAAAAAATAAAAAAATCTTAAAATAAAAAATCTTCAAACAAAAACTCTCGTCATTTTAGATTCAGATCCGAGAAATTGTGGTTCCTTCCCTTCTGGGTACTGGTGCTCGCGGAAATCGTTGAGCCCGTATTCGGATCGGAATACCATCTGCTCTCTTTGATGAATCCAATCTTGACATTTCAAAAAAACAAAAAAGAGAATCCCATCTCATGGATGCGATTTCCAACATTTGTGTCTAGCGGTACTAGTACGCCCTTTCAGGGTCTACTGTATCTGTGACCGGCACATTTGTAACTCCTACCTTATATTCTTCTTATCTCGAGCAAGCTCCGCTTCTCGATAAGTCGAATTTAGGTATACAATTGCTTCTAGCAGTCATTGGAACGCTCATTCCGAGCCTACCATGCTTGCAACCAGAACAATTGTACCCTCTATGGCTTTTTGCCTTCTTCATATTGCTTGGGTCATGTCCCTTGAGCGATTTGAAAAGACAAAATCATAGAATTCCCCATTTATGATCATCATATTCTTGTGATTACTAATGGATGTGGTCTTGTTTCAGAAATTTTGAAACTAACAATGGCAGCTTCACTGATCATCACCTTCGATGAAAACAAGCACCAGCTCATGCTTCAACAGAAGCAAACCGAGCGCACTTACAAGCGCCCTGCTAGCTGCCGAAGCACCAACTCCCTCAGCAACTCTCTGAACTCTGGGTCGACCTCGACTCCCCGGACCATCGTCTTCGGGACACTGGGACCATTCCCACTTCCCGAAGAAGAAACTACTCCTGCCAAAAGGCAGAAGGTCGCCTCGCAACGTGTCACTACTGTGACACCAAAGGCAACTGTCGAGAAGCAGAAGATCGCCCCTCAATGTGTCACTTCTGTGACACCAAGGGCGAACCCCAAGAATACTAAAACCCGCGGCATCCCCGCGAAACCTCAACCAACAACCAACCAGGTCTACCCTAAGACTTGGTCTCCAAGACCTTCCCCAAAACAAAGAAGGTCTCAAACCTCCACCAAGCCAGCATACCTGGCCCCACTCAAAGAGAATCAGTTCTACCCTCTTGCCTACATGAAAGAGGAGAGACCCATCTCCAACTTGACTCCCAAGTCAACCCAGCATGAACCGGCTTGCTCCCACAAGCCCAAAATCAGATCATGCATCACTAGGCCTCTACAAGCACCTGCCAAGGCCTACACTCCTTCAGTTCGACCCTTCATCTCTACAGGGGCCGAACTCGAAAGGTTCAAAGCTTCACTCCAACAGGCAAAGGACCGGGTCCGCATCCTGTCCTTGCCCAATTACAAAGAAGACAAGCTCGGCTGCTGCGCCCGAGGGAGTACATCCTTCATTGTTAAAGCCCAGCCAGAGCTGACTGAAGCTCAAATCGCTCGTCGAGCACGCCGCCGTGCGTCATATCGACAAAAGAGACTAGAGAAGCAAAGGACTCAACCTCCTACACTTTAAGTCTCTCAAAAATGGGTCGAAAAAGAAAGACCCGACCAAGTTGCTACTGTCCATATGGTTGGAAAAACCAGAAGACGCCAAAAGTCAGCATCCAGAATCCATGTCCGACGTCCGGTGACTCGTAGCGTCTCCAGGACACGAAGACATCCCGAAGAATCTCCTGCCCCTTCAAGCCAAGGACGGGAGAGTAATCCTTCATCAAGCTCTTCATCAAAAAGAATGAGCCACCACCTCAGAATCCACCTCAAGATGATGCGCTCACACGCATCCAGCAGTTGAAACAAGGCCAGCAGAGGATTGAAACTCTGATGGAAAACCTTCTCCTTGTTGTCCAAAATCAGGTGAACAATGAGCCTCCTCCGAATCATCGCAATAACGAGGAAAATTGTGAAGAAAATGAGTCACGCGCCCTTACCAAAAAGGACGTAGACAGTATCCTCGCCAAAGCTAAAGAAGAGGATATGCTCAAAGAGCATGGGATCAAGCCACCATATCCCTTATGGATGGACTCAGTCCCATTCCCAACAAAATTCAAACATCCTACTCTCCAAACATATACGGGGAAAGGATCAGCCAGACAGCACGTCATCCACTTCAAGATTTTGACGGGAGCTATCGCGGATCAAGATGCACTCAAGATTCGCCTCTTTGCAAGTACCTTAAAAGGTACGGCCTTCAATTGGTACTCCACTCTTCCGGAGGACTCCATCCAAAATTGGGCCATGCTAGAGACACGCTTCCTGACTCACTTCAAAGGTGAGGATCATCCCGCTACTATGGCTCAGCTTTGTAGCCTGAAGCAGGGGGAGAATGAGTCAACATACGACTTCATTCACAAGTGGAAAGCAATGGCGTACAAATGCTCAGATGTACTGCCACAAGCATCGCTAGTCAACATCTGCCGAAACAACATGAGAGCTAGAATCCGCTCCATGATCATCGGCAACAAATCAAAAAACCTGGGAGAACTCCTGGAAGCTTCTATGGAAGCTGAAACGGTGATTAAAGACCTCAACAGTCAGAAGTCATCAAGAAAAGAGCCAACCGCCATTGTAACCTCTAAACCAAAGAAAAAAGAGGTCCTCAATGTGCAAACCAAGTCAGCTCCTCTGCAACCAAAGAAAGCTGAAAACAGAGCTGCAGGTAAGAGACCTGAACTCTCTAATGCCTTCAAAGAGCGAGTAGAAAAGAAATACCCGTTCGATGAAGATGTTGACGAAATCTTCGGGGCTCTCGTGGCAAACGGCAAGCTCACCTTGCCTGAACCCAAAAGACCGGGCGATGTTGGCAAAACCAACGATCCTCGGTACTGTCCATACCACCAGATGGTCTCGCATCCTCTCAATCAATGCTTTGTTGTGAGAGAGAAGATAAACGAGATGTGGAAAAATGGAGTCATCACCTTTGACAAAAACTATGGGTCTGCCTCCGTCAACATGGTGTCACGTGGACAAACACCAAAATCACCAGAAGAGAAGATCACTACTTCCTTCAAGGTGATAAAAAGAATTCAAACGTCCGAAGTGTTGGTTCCTTACCCGACACCAGACGGACAACCCATATGGGTACATCCCGATCTCCTGGAAGATGAAAACTGGGAAATCGTAAAAACAAAGCCGACAGCTCAACAGCGAAGGCAGGCTAGGAAACATCTCCTCAGGCTCAAACGGCAAGAGAAGACCCAGCCAAAACAAGAAGTCAATGAAAAGGCAGAGGCCTCCTCTACCACTTCACTCGGAGCAACAGAAACGTCCCTTCCAGAGACTTCAAAGGCGGTAAGAAACTTCACTCTCAGTGATTTCATGCCACCTCGATTCAAAAAAGAAGCTATGCAGGGGGCATCATACTCTTGCAACTCGGTAGTTGGATTCTCCATTGATGGATACGAGTCCAGCGACACCGACGATGGATTCGAGCCCAACTACACCGGCGAGTGGGAGGAATCTCTTGAAACAGGAGAGTATCTCTCCGACGAAGAATGGGTTCCTGAAACTCACCTTATGCCAGTAATCTGGTATAACCCCTTACAGCCACAAGGATCCTGGTCTGATGATGAGAAAGACCAAGAGGCTGTACAAGAAAATGCTGTTGAGCCAGCACCCGTCGTTGCTCCAGTGGAAATCAACCATGTTGAGCCACAAAGAGCAGACGAAGAAGAAGATTTGGCTCCCATGCCTGATCTTGAAGAATATGCGAGGATCTTGCAGCATCTCGCTCTAGAACAAGAGCAAGACCGCGTCAACGAGATTCCTCACAATCCAGAGCCGGAAGTCCCTGAAGCCCAGCAGGTACCTCCTCCCTTAACTCCTGAAAATGGAGAAAATTGCTGGGTAGACGATCCTCTTACATCTGAGGATGAGTCTGACTCTGAGCAGACAACGTCTCCTTTAAGAGCTGCCTGTAATGTGATAATTCGGGATTATAGCTCTTCCGATGCATCATCTGATGAGATCACTTACACACCGGCGACACCTAGCACCATATCTTCTGGGGCTACCTCGTCTCGCGTGACTTTCACAGAGATGACACCCTCTCAGGCTTCGTCCCCTGAGACTGTGACTTCAGAACTCACGCTCTTCCCGACTCATCATCATGAAGAAAACCCAACTTGGGATGATGGATGGGTCAACGAAGAAGAAAAGCTGCTGGATGCTGTTCAGGACTCGCTCCAGGAAAATGCTCCATGCAACACAATCACTGAGGATGGCAATTCTGCTGCAGACGCATCCTCAGTAAATGAGAAACGACAGCCTCTTGATCCCGAGGACAATCTTCCAAGCGAAGACCCTTCTCAAGAAGCTCTCGAAGTTGGTAGAGGTACCCGCTCGGGCCGGGACTACCACAAAAATTACAACCAATCTTCCTTTACTTATGTAAATCCTTCGGGAAAAGATGTTGTGAGCGCCCCCAGTGGCAACAATGACGAACATGCAGGCCCTAAGGAGGCTTTCAAGTATGATTTGATCGAGCACTTCAAACACATACCTGCACGACTGCACATCCTGGATTTATTACGAATGTCTCCACGCACTCGTGATAATCTCATCTCAGAATTACAAAAACTGAATGAGGATGTCGACAAACATGCCCCGCAAGTCCTCCAAATTGAAATGGACTACCGGGTCAAAAACTCTAAAACTTCCTCAAAGGGAGAAAAGAAAACTGAGGGATCATGCATTGACTGCCTCTCGGTGCAAAAAGCAGCCAGTGCAACCATCGCCTTCACAAAGGACGACCTCCTACTTGGCGAAGCAAGGCACAACCAACCCCTGTACTTCACAGGGTACATCAAGGAAATGCCTATACACAGAGTTCAGGTCGACCCAGGTTCTGCACTCATCCTCATCTCCACTTCGGCTCTTGAAGAGTTGGGCATCCCACCCAGCAAGCTAAGCCACACATCTGTATCTATCTTTGGATACGATGGGAGTACTCAAAGGCCTATCGGCAAAATCAGGTTCAAATTGCAGATCGGTGATCTTATCTCTGAAGTCACTATGTATGCAATATAAACCCCTTCATGGTACAACATCCTTCTCGGACGCCCCTGGATACACGAGAATGGTGTTGTCCCTTCAACTCTACATCAATGCATCAAGTTTGTCGGCGACGACGGCATGGTACATCGAGTGTTTGCGGACAGAAGACCCTTCAAAGGTAAAGAAGTCCACTTCGCAGACTCCCAAATGTATGAAGGCGAAAAAGAAGAAAAAGAGGAAATAGCACCCTTTGCTGAAAATCTCCAGAAAGATAAAGGCAAGGCTCCTCAAAAATCACCGGAAGAAAACAAACACTCCGGTAAATCCGAAGAGAGCAGTCAACCTCCCTTCGTCATCTCCCTCAAATCTTCAAAACCTTTGGTCATCACAACCAGAGTGAAGAAGGCAAAGCAAAAGCCTGGGGGCAAATTTGTTGTCTCTTTCGTGTCTATCAAGCAAGACATGGATTCGGACTCAGAGCCAGAAGACGACACCTCGTCAAGCCAAGCTGACACTCAACAGGTTCAGCCTGCTCTCACTCCGATGAAGACACCTGCTGACGTAGAAGATCCTACGTATGCTTCCTTTGTTGTTCCGGCAATATCACCAAAGAAAAGGCCGATCTTCTTCCATAGATCGGACGCTTCTTCATCAAACTCCATGCTGGAACCTTTCCAAAATGAAGGTATGCCTCAGCTATCTCTATATAGTCCTGTGGCACAAGCAATTATGAAGAAAATGGGCTATGACGCTCAAAACCCAGTCGGTTTGGGAGAAAGACGCGGTATTCTCACGCCATTGGGGCCCGCCTTGACCAAAAGCCAGCTGGAAGATTGGAGACTCTACGGTCATGTAGAAAAGTCTTCATTTGGGTTAGGGTATGATCCCGACACTCCTCTGAGACAGTTGACACAAAAGCTTAAAAGTCGTTTTACCGACCAAGCCTCAACATCTCAAGTCCATGAAGACATCGATCTCCCTGGATATCTCTTTAAAGAGTTACCTGACAAAGATCCAGGAAGCTCATCCAATTGGTACGATTTCTCTGATGATAAAGAGGAATCGTCCGATAATACAGACTTGTGCTATTCTGACCCAGAAGAGCCCTCGTCTCCAAAAGAAGTACCTTACTTCGACCCAGTTTCAACAGGCGATTGGGACCATCTCATAGCAAGCCTTGAGAAGATCACCAATCAAGAAGAACCGTGGAAAGGAACAAACCCTTGGTCTACAAATGCCCTTGGAATCCCAGAAGGTTTTGTTGAGCTGGAAGCCTCCGAAAATATTGTGGAGGAACCACCTTCGAACCTTCTAACAGAAGATCCTGTTGAAAAGATAGACTTGGGAACACCAGATAACCCACGTCTTGTATTCATAAGCAAGAATATAAAGGATGATGAGTTACCCGAGTATATCGCTTTTCTTCGTGAGTTCGTTGATTGCTTTGCATGGTCCTACGCTGAAATGCCTGGTTTAGACCCCAAAGTAGCAGTCCACAAACTCAATCTTCAAGAAGAAATCAAGCCTGTCAAACAAGGCCAAAGAAGATTCCGTCCAGATGTGATGGATAAAATTGAACAAGAAGTTCAAAAGCTCAAAAGCGTCGGCTTCATCCGTGAGGAACAACATCCAGAATGGTTGGCCAACATTGTCCCCGTGACAAAGAAAACTGGGCAGATCAGGGTCTGTATTGACTATAGAGACCTGAATGGCGCTTGCCCTAAAGATGAATTCCCGCTCCCCATACCAGAGGTGATGATTGACAATACCTGCGGATTCGAGCGAATGACATTCATGGATGGCTTCTCTGGTTACAATCAGATAAAGATGCATCCCGAGGATGAAAAACACACATCATTTCGAACTCCATTTGGCGTATATTGCTATACTGTTATGCCATTTGGTCTGAAAAATGCTGGTGCCACATATCAGAGGGCTATGATGAAAATATTCCAAGATATGCAACACAAGACGGTCGAATGTTACGTTGATGACCTCGCCGTCAAAAGCAAAAGAAAAGAAGACCATCTCAAAGATCTTCGAGAAGTCTTCCTCCGACTTCGCAAACATAAACTGCGGATGAATCCTCTGAAATGCTTCTTCGGCGTCTCGTCGGGTAAGTTCCTTGGATTCCTAGTTCGGAATGCCGGAATAGAACTTGACCCCATCAAAGTCAAGTCTATTCTAGAAATGCCCCCTCCAAGAACCTTAAGGGAACTAAAAGGGCTTCAAGGGAGATTGGCCTACATCAGACGGTTCATCTCCAATCTTTCGGGGAAGTGTCGTCCATTCTCTCGATTGATGAAAAAGGGTGTAAACTTTGTCTGGGATGCTGACTGTGAAGCCGCATTTCAAGATATCAAGTCATACCTAACCAAACCTCCAGTGTTAGCTGCTCCTACCACTGGGAAACCATTCATCTTGTACACAAGAGCCCTTGATCATTCTCTGGGTGCTCTGCTTGCACAAGAAAATGATGAAAGAAAAGAAGCTGCTCTATACTACCTCAGCCACATGCTAGTAGGTGCAGAGCATCGCTACTCTCCAGTCGAAAAGGAATGCCTTGCAGTAATGTTCGCCGTACAAAAGCTACGTCACTATCTGCTTTCCAACACAGTCTACCTGGTCTCGAGGATCAACCTCTTGAAGGTCCTTGTCACAAAGGCCGGTTCTCTCAATGCCCGACTGGAAAAATGGTCCATCCTCTTGTCACAATTTGATATTAGGTATGTACCACAAAAAGCAATCAAAGGCCAAGCTCTAGCAGACTTTCTCGCAGAGCATCCATTGCCTAAAGATTCTCCACTCAGAGATGATCTCCCAGACGAACCTGTCTACAACGTGGAGACTTCCTCACCAAATGCCTCCTGGGACATGTACTTTGACGGTGCAACCAGGACAAATGAAAACAGAAAGCTGATCTCGGGAGTTGGCATCCTCTTTGTTAGCCCCGACAAATACATGATTCCACACGCTTTCTCGCTACTGGAACCATGCACAAACAATGCAGCTGAATACCAAGCTCTGATCCTAGGATTGGAACTCGCCATCGAATCCGGTATCACTATGGTGGAAGTCTTTGGAGACTCTTAACTGATCGTCAACCAGATGAATCAGATATATGAAGTCACGAAGCCCGATCTGCTGCCTTATTACAACAAGGCACAATCGCTTCTGCAAAAGTTTGACATCTGTCACATCACCCACATTCGTAGAGGTGAAAACATCCGTGCAGATGCCCTGGCCGGACTTGCCGCATCAATGGCGATCTAGGAAGGGGAAAACATGCAAATCACAGTGTGCGAGAGAAGGATCCTCCCTCCTCTTAACACACACCAAGCAGTTGCTGAATGCCACCGAGTGGTTGGAAGTCGGATCTCTATCCTTCAACCTTCAATCTGCGACTGGAGGGATCCGTTCATTGATTACACTATATTCGGAATCCTACCTGAAGATCCTAAAGAACGGGTAAGCATCCAAAGGCGAGCCCCAAACTTTCATTTGGATATTCCTTCAAAAATCCTCTACATGAAATCCTTCAACGGAGTACTTCTACGCTGCTTGTCACAGCAAGAGGCCGAAGAAACACTTAAAGAAGTTCATGCTGGTCTTTGTGGAGCCCATCAGGCAGGTCCTAAGCTCTATGATCAGATAAAAAGGTTAGGTTACTATTGGCCTACCATGGTAGCTGATGCAATGCAATTTGCCAAACGTTGCCAGCTATGCCAAGTTCACGGAGATTACATTCACATGCCTCCGGAATGGCTACAGCCTACAGCAATCTCGTGGCCTTTCGAAGCCTGGGGTATGGACATCATAGGTCCTATTTCTCCCCCTTCAAGCAAAGGTCATCGCTTCATCTTCGCCGCAACGGATTATTTTTCCAAGTGGTCAGAAGCATTTGCGTTCAACGAAATGAAGACCTCATCAGTCCTTCAATTCCTACGCACCAACATCATTTGTCGTTTCGGCATACATAAAAGATTCGTCCATGATAACGGACCACAATTCCGGGATCATCGATTCTACAGGTTCTGCGATAAATACAAAATTCAAAGCTGTCCTTCGACTCCATACAATCCGGCAGCAAACGGATTAGCAGAAGCCTTCAACAAGACACTCTGCAAAATCCTCAAGAAAATGGTCTCTAGTCACAAAAGAGACTGGAGCGACAAGATGTCTGAAGCCTTGTGGGCCTATCGATCCACCGTTCGAAGACCAACCCATAGCACACCATTCTCCTTGGTCTATGGATACGAAGCTGTCAGGCCCCTAGAGGTACAAATTCCTTCTCTGAGGGTATCTCTACAAAATGACATGACTCAAGAAAGCAATGTCAAATTGCGACTCCATGAGCTGGACAATCTCGACGAGAGACGGCTCGAAGCTCGACAAAGCATTGAACTTTACCAAGCACGCATGGCAGGATCTTTTGACAAAAAGGTCAGGCAACGCGCCTACAAAAAGGGTGACTTGGTTCTTGCGGTAAAAAGACCAATGGTCTTCGCTCACAAGTCCAAAGGCAAGTTTGAGCCAAAATGGGAGGGACCCTACTTCATCAACAAGGTCTTCTCCAACGGCGCATATGCCCTCCTAAACATGGAAGGCGACAGGTGTATGCTGCCCATCAATGGCAAGTTCTTAAAGCGGTACTACCCTTGAAGACTTACCCAACTGGGTAAGAGCAATGCCTGCACGGTAAAAGCCTATTTTCAGGTACTTGCTCATCAAACCCACTCCTTTAGAATTTTCATATCAAAATGTCGAAATTTCTAAAGAAACTCAAAAAACAATGCTTACTTTCATCGTTTCATTGTTCAAAAAAAAAATCCAAGTTTAGGAGCCCCTCCCTGACTTGACCAAAATTTTCGATCCTTGAACCCAAAATTCATGGTTTGAAATGAAAATCCGGATTCAGGGATTTCCACCCTAGTCCACCCTGCCTTTTACCGCCAAATGGTTTTAGGTCAAAATTTACGACCCTCATGTCTTTAAACAAAAAAAATGGGTTTTCAAAAAAAAAACCACGGGGAAGCGACGCTTAGTCGATACTCGCACCCATCGGAAGAATACGAACCACGTTCAACACTTCCAAACTTGCAGGGAAGCGACATTTCGTCGATACTTGCAAACCCAACCAAAAAAACTGTGGAGACGCAACATATCGATTGATATCCACAGCCCAAATTTCAAAAAAGGTTCGAAAAAAACCTAAAACCGTGGAGACGCAACATATCAGTTGATATCCACAACCCAAAGGTTCGAGAAAACCGCAAATTTCAAAAATCAAGGGGAAAACGACATCAAGTCAGTACCCGCAAAACAAAATTTTTGAAAAGCAAGGATGCGACATTCCATCGATACTTGCACCCAAATCCGCGAGGAGGCGAAATTCCATCGATACTCGCAACCGAATGAGCAAGGATGCGACATTCCATCGATACTTGCAAGACCATTCAGCAGGGAGGCGACTCTTAGTCGATACTTGCATTTTTGAAAACCAAAAACCTGGCTCTTTTGCCAAAACCGGCTATCAATGCCACCAAATCGGCTATAAATGCCACAAAAGAAAAAAAAAAAAAAAAAAAAAAACCTGACTCTCATGTCAAAACCGGCTATAAATGCCACAAACCGGCTATCAATGCCACAAAAAAATTGGCTTTCACGCCGACAAACCAAAACTTGGCTTTAAAAAAACCCGGCTATCAATGCCACCAAACCGGCTATAAATGCCACAAATTGGCTATCAATGCCACCAAACTGGCTGTAAATGCCACAAAAATCCGGCTTTCATGCCAAATTCGTTTCCCCTACCAAAACAATCATTTGACAAAAGATTTTCACAAAATGACAAAGCTTTTGATCAAATCCCATTCAGCAATTACTTTCATCACAAAAAGATTTAAGTGAGCGTAGGGAAAACAAAAAAAAAGTAAGTTTTGTAGAATGAGTACTTGCAAAGAATACCAAAAATACATGTGGTACCAAAAAAAAAAGTGTTCACAAGCACTGCAAAAAAAAAGTACCAAAAATATATATATATATATATACATGTGGTACCAAAAGAAAGAGTAGTTTCTGCTACAAAAAAAAAAAAAAAAAATCAGGAGCTCAGCCAAAAATGGTCTCCAGCCAAAGCTTCAGCTCCTCAAGCAAACTTTTGGCCTCAGCCGTCAGAGTTTCCAAGGCACGCTTCTTCAGGAACTTGCCATGAGATGCTGGAGAATGCCGTAACCCTTCTTTTACACCGGGAAGCTTTTCCCCAGCAGTTTGCCATTGTTCGTTTTCTAGAGTCCTCCTCTCGAGAACTTGACCGACATCTGCAACCCTGCGAATCATAGCACTCTCCCTGTCACGAGCCTCTGTTATAGCAGCCCACTTGGCAGTGACTTGCGCCTTCAAATGCTCAAGACGTTTCCTGGCCTCCTCAACTTCCCTATCAAGGACGTTAAGGTCATGCCTCAATCCGATGATGGCTAGCTCTTCCAAGTTCTTCTCCCGAACTAGCTGCTTCTTGCTTTGTGTAGCCTCATTCAGGTCAGACTTAGCCTTATCAGCAGGGTCCAAGAACATCTCCTTGAAGAATTGGTCGTCAGGGAAATCCATGGTCTCAAACCACTTGTCACCCAGTGCAATGATCCTATCAACGATCGCCCTGGCACCTGTGACATCCAGACCAACCTCTTCGGTATCAGTAAGAATCTCCTGTACATGTGGGATCATGCCAAATCCGGCATCCAGGTGTCCAGAAAAGAGAGTCTCGATCCAAGAACTCAAAACCCGAGCCAGCACCTTCTTCGCAAATTGAAGAGACGAACTGGATGAAGATTCACCCTTCTCCGTTGATCGGCTGCTCATGTCATGTCCCATTGGAAGAGTAACAAAAGAACTCTTTCCACTTGGAGCCACTGGAGAAGGAATCTCAGCACGAGGTATCTCCTCTATCGCGTCAGAACTGGTTGTAGGAGTCTCTACCTCCGGATCGACCTCTGGCATCCCTTGCTCTGGTTCTGAAGAAAGCGATGGACTCTCTTCTGTCACTTCAAAACCTGCAAATGAAACACAAAAAGGTATGAATATGATCCTGTTAAGAAAAATCATCAGGGTCATCACTACAAAATACCTTCTTCGACGACTGGCGGAACACTCTTTTCCTCCATGAACTCATCGGAAGCATCATCAACATTTGCGTCCATTGATGGTTCAAAGTCATCGGAATCCTGTGGCAAGTCAGCTGACAAGAAAAATGTTAGCAAATCAAGTCGCAGGCAAAAAAAAAAAGAGAAAGCGAAAGAAGTTATACCAATTGGAGATTCTTGAATCATTCCAGAGTCCATTGGTTCTTCTTCAGATGCCATAACCGGCTCCATCACCGCCTCATCGGTCGGAACCTCAGGCATCGCCAAGTCTTCATCCTCTACTAAAAAAAATAAAAAAAGCAGCAGCAGGGTGAGAAAACAAATCAGAACATGGAAAGCCCCATGAAAGAAGCAGAAAAAGAAAAAGGAAGAATCATACCTTCACCGATGGTCTCTTCTTCCTGAATCCTCTTCTCCGGAGGTTCGTCAGCTTCCCCTGGCACCTCCTCATTGACAGTGAGAGGGACTTCCACATCAGGAGAGTCTTCGTCCCGCCCCGTGTGACGCTGACTCCTCTTCCTCTTACTTCTGTGGGCTCGCTTCCTAGAAGATCCTGCCCCACTGTCAGAGTCAGGTCTCCCACTTGACTCCTCACTGGATGATCTGCTTTTGCCAGTAGACTCCACGGAAGCTCGCCTTTGTGCCGCTTGTATCCAAGCGTCGAGCTCAGCTTCCTCCTGTTCTAGCTGCTCCAAAGCCTCATCAGGTACTTCCCGAACAGCTTCAGAACCAATGACGCCCTGGTCACCGAGAAAGCCTATCTTGTGCTTCTCTCCAGAAAGGAAGGCCCAAACTTCCTCTCGCCGGACGCCATCCGACTTTCCAGTACCTTTCCCCGAAGACAACTTTACATCAAGCTCCTTCTTGGAAAGCCACCGATATGCCAAAAAGCTCTCCGCGAACCACTTCGTGAAGCCGGCAGTTCGGAAAGTCGACAGCTCAGGATAAGAAATCGTGGCAGTAGTGTCTTCAGCACTATAAATTTGCAAAGATTTTCAGGTATGCTATCATGCTCTCAAATTCAATCTACAAAAAGTACATGCATGAACATCTAGATTTGCATAAAAACGCATTATCATGATGAGCAAAAAAAAAAAAAAAAAGAAACTTTCTCAAAAAAAAAAAGGGAGAAAGAAAAGAACAAAAAAAAAAGAAACTTTCTAAAAAAAAGAAGGGGGAGAAAGAAAAAAAAAAGAGAAAGTGCAAAAAAAAAAAAAAGAAAAGAAAAGGAAGCACGAAAAAAAAGAAGAAAAGAAAAAAATGTGTAAAAAAAAAAAAGAGAAAAGAGAAACACGTGAAAGAAAAACAAAGAAAGAAAAGAAAAGACCTTCTTTTTTTTTACCATCCTACTTTCTAGAAAGGAGTTTTCTTGAAAAAGAAACTTACTTGAAGCCATTGATGGAGAAGAAGAAGAAGAAAAGCTTGAAGATCTTTGAAGAAGAAGAACTCTTGGTCTTGAAGCACTCTTGAGATTGTTGCAAAAAGAAAGCAATAAGAGCAAGAGATCCTACCTTCCTTTGCTTTTATAGAAGAGAGCAAACCAAAGAAGGAAACAAGGAGAAAAGAAAGAGGTAAGTGTTACTAATTAGTAACCTTACCAAAAGAAAAGAATTAGAAAGGTTCTTTCCTAAAAGAAAGATGCCTTGAGATATTCTCTCCAAAAAAGAAAGCAATTAGAGAGATTTTCTCCAAAAAAGGAGGGGATTTGAGATATTCTCTCCCAAAGAGATATTCCTTGAGATATTCTCTCCCAAAATAAAGGGAAGATGAGAGATTCTCTCCAATTAAAGATATTCTTAGATATTCTCTATCCAAAAGAGATATTTTTAGATATTCTTTACAAAAATGACACCATATGAGATCTAAGCCATTTCAAAAGCTTAAGGTCCCATGGGTTAGCCCATATGAGCCAGGTTTGGCCACCTAGGCACCAAAAAAAAAGAAGAAGAATTGCGAGCCCCATGAGCTTCCAAAAATCAAACCATCCAGCCTCATATACCAAATTGAGCAAAAATCTTGAAATTGACATTTCACCAAAAATCAAATCCTGGTCCCCTAACCTGCCACATACAGCTTGTTAGGTCACAAGACCAAAACCAAAAACCAAATCATGATCCCCCAACTTGCCACATACAGCTTATTGGGTCACAGGGTCAAAACCAAAACCCGACCCCCTAACCTGCCACATACAGCTTGTTAGGTCACAAGGTCAAAAACAAAAACCCAAATCCACATCCCTGATGTCATCTTCAAAACTTTGCCTCGAGATGGTGTGTGATTCCTTTCACTACCATAAAATTCTCTCGGAAGCTCAAAAGGCCACTCTACAAAAAAAAAAAAAAAAAAAAATGCTCAAAGACTCTTGGTCAAGACAGAGACTCTCCTTCAAGATTCTCTTCGAGGCACATCGACTACAAAGGTTAAGCAACTTGTCGTTGTACCTCGAGGGGGCATTTGTTGGCACTAAAAATGTCACTTTGCCTCTTCAAGCCACATGAAGCCGCAGCCTACCAAAATAGGCAATGCTGCTTCCAAAAAAACCAAATCTTGTAAGAATCAAACAAAAACTGCAAGATCCTTCAAGATAGCCAAGAGAAGAGTACACATGAAGTTTCGGGCCATTTCGACAACATTTGGCCTAACTTCACTTCTCCGATAGCTAAACAGGAGCTCTCGGCGGCGACAGCATCGGAGACATCAAATTCCCGATCAGAGCCTGTGGATGATCTCAAAATGCATCCAAAAGGCTCCACGTCAAGTTCCAAGTCAAACCGACAACGTTTGACCCTACATCAACCCTCAAGCAGCTAGATCAAGCCTCTCGGCGGCGAAAACCACCGAAACCATTACTCATCAAACAGAGCACATGGGCAGCTTCAAAATGCTTACAAAGGGCTATACGTCAAGTTTCAGGTCATTTCGACAACATTTGACCAGACTTTGACTCTCGGAAGCCAAATCAGGCCTCTCGGTGGCGGAGCTTCCCGGGACCATGGTTTCCAAGACAGAGCCTGTGGATCATCTCAAAATTACTCCAATAGGTTCCCTGTCAAATTTCAAGTCAATCGGACATCGGTTGACCGCACATCAAAGCGCGACATCTACCTCGCGGCAGAATCAAGCCTACTGGCGACGGGACCCCATACGGCTTCAAAACTCAAACAAAAGCCTATGGTTGGTCTTATTTATTGCTCAGGAGGCTCCACCTCAAATTTCAGGTCATTCGGACATCGTTTGACCCAGTTTTAGCTTCTGACGGAAAATCGGCAACCCTGCGCGACAAAGTCTTCGGCTTTCCTGGAAAATAGGAAACTTTGCAACCCAAATTACAAGGATTCTCATCAATTTTTCTACAAGGGAATAAGGCCAACAAATGAGCAAAAATGTCAAAGAAAAATACAGAAGAAAAAACGAAGGAAAAAGACCTCAAAAAGACCGCAAAACGGGCTCCGAAGGGGAAAATTCCCCTAGGGTCGCAGACCCTCGCGACCCTGGCCCAGGGTCGCAGGCCCCTGCGACCCTGGAAGCCCGGAATCTCCGGTTTCGCCCCGGGAGCTCCGTTTTCCGTCATTTTTCACGATTCGAAGCTTCCAACCCCTGGGACTTTCCAAAATTCATACTTTTGAGGCGCCAAATCCTCCGACATCCGTCAAAATCACGGGTCAACCTCCAAAAGTATCAAAATCAACATTGATCGCCAACCGGTCGACCAAAAAAATGTGCTTTCCGCCCGATCGATCGAAAAATCGACAGGACAGATGTCACCGGCCCGCTCTTAGCTATCAATGTCTGAAGTTACATGTTCACCCGATGTCGATCAGCATGAAGATCCATCGATGATCATCGCCAGAAGAATTCCAGAAGACACGGCACGGCCCGCGACTCTTCGACTGCTCGGCGACCAATTAATGTCGTTAATTGACTAGCTTTATTGCAGTCATTAATTCATTTCTTTGGACGGCCCAATCAGAAGCAAGCATCCAGGAGTTACAAATCAATTACGTCATGGCATTCAAGCCATGAAACTCCTCCCATTATAGTAATTAAGGTGATTAAAAGCCCTTAATCTCCATCGACCAATCAGATTCAAGGAAAAAGGAGTTACAAAATCAAGAAAAAAATCTTGTAACTCCTCCCATTAAAGCCATTAAAGCCCATAAACTCTCCTAATGGCTACCAAGAGCCTATAAATAGGAGAGCTTTCCAAGAAGAAAGGGATCGGAAAAGGACGAACGGAAAACCGAAGATCGAAAATCTAAAGGTGCAGAGAATCCCGAATTCCAGATAGACAGAGTCTAGAGAAAGAGAGAAAATTCTGCAGAAATTCTACATCAAGCACCACTACAAGGTGACAAAAAGTCCCTTGGGGGGTACTCCCCCCCAAGGTCCTTGCCTTCTCCCGCTGCCTCCAATGGCTTAGACGTGGCTTTTCAGCCCGTCTACTTAGCTTTTTATTGGACATAGGACCTTCTCTTGGTCTTTATCCTCTAAAAACCTGAGGTTATAGCCAAGCCAAGCGAATCAAGAGCATCCTCTGTTCTCATCTGCATGGATGATGGCGAAGCCCATACATGGCTTGCGACCGTCAATCTGAAGGAGTCCCCCACAATCTCCTGAGAAGTTAGATCATCCTTTTCTTGCTTTTCATTGTAGTTTGTATTTTTCTAAAGAGACAAAAAAATCACAACTCTTGTCTTTCATTATTGATAAGAATTGTAAATCGGCTATAAACGCCAAAATCGGCTATAAACGCCACAAAATCGGCTATAAATGCCAAACAAAATCGCCTTTCACGGCAAATCAAGAAAATGTCTCTTTTCTTAAATATATGTGCAATGGAAAACTTGAAAGAAGTTGATTTCCTTTTTACTTGCGAAGGTCGATCTCCGGATTACCACTTGTAATTCCAAGTAAAATAGAAAATCTGGCACACCCACACAAAGAAATGTTGATGCACGCTTCAGCCCCCCGGGCGCGAAAGGGCCGGACCCGACGGACTCCCACGTCCGCCACCCCGGTAGCACCCTCGGCAGGAGCGCGTTCCATCATTCCTCTTTTGGCTTGCTCTCTTCTATAAAAGCAAAGAGGGTTGGTGCTTTTGCTCCATTACTTTCTTTTTGCAAGAAATCTTCAAGAGTGCTCCCCAAGGCAAGAAGTGCTTTCTCTTCTTCAAGGATCTCCAAGCTTTTCTTCTTCTTCTCCATCAATGGCTTCAAGTAAGTTTTCTTCCTCGTCAAGAATCTCCATTGTAGAAGTAGCTTCTTCATCATTTTTTTTCTTCTTCTTTCTTCTTTTCTTTTTTTTTTCTTTTCTTTTCTTTTCTTTTCTTTTCTTTTCTTTTCATGCAGGATTTTCCTTTTTTTTTCGTGCTTCTCTTTTTTTCTTTCTTTCTTTTTTTTCCTCTTTTTTTTTTCTTTTCACGGTTTTCTCTTCTTTTTTTTTCAACGTCTTTCTTTTCTCTCTGTTTTTTTTTTTGCTGTTTCTGTGGTTTTTTTTTTTTTTCCCTCTGGCTGTACGGACCTGACCGTACTGCCACGTGGCAGTGGGCCACGGCCTGTGGGCCAAATTTTTTTTTTTTTTTTTTTGCAGAGATTTTTTTCTCTCTTTTTCTTTTTCTTTTTTCTTGTTTGCTCACTATGATAATGAGGCTATGCAATTTCAATATGTATGCATTTTTTTGTTTGATGCATCAAGATAGCAGGCTAGAGTCTCTAGGTCAAGCCAACATGATTTTTGACTTGGACAAAGTTTGATTGGTTTTGACCAAATTGGGTTGGAATTGGTCAAACTTTGGTCAAGGTTTTCCTAGCATCTAATGCATGATGATATATTTTTGATGCATGAGTTTTGGTAAATAGATTTAGAAGTATGATGATGCATACCTGAAAATCTTTTGCAAGTGTTGGGATTTTGAGCTCGCAGCGATGTTGAGCTCTTTCTCGGTCTTGCTGGATTTTGAGGAAGTTTTGTAATTTTTGGATTCTGAAGCTCGCAGCAATGTTGAGCTCTTTTCCAGATTTTGCGGAAGTTTGATGAGATTGGCTTGTTCTCGCAGCGATGTTGAGTTCAGGCCTTCTTTGAGAATTCTCCACTGACTATGAGCTCGCAGCGATGTTGAGCTCATCTTCAGGCTTCTTGTCTTTTTCGGAGTATTTTCCTTTTCGTTGGAATTGCCCCGGAACCATGTCAAAATTTTGCTAGAATTTTTGTAGCGAAATTCTGTCATTTCGATGTTGATTGATCTTTTCTCTTCCATCTTTTGCAGGCAGTTCTTCTAGAACAAACAAGGGTAAAGGTCCTGTCACTGACGCGCCTCGTCGGTCTGCTAGATCTTCCAATGCTGCCGTTCAACAGGCTTGGGAGAAGGTCCAGTTTGTGGAGAAAAACTTGGAAGAATGCGATTCCCTCAATCGTGATGAGATGAGACAGCGATTGTTCGCTCTCAAGGATGAGGAGTTCTATAAGATCATGGTAAGCAGCCGTCCTGGGTTACGGACGATCAGAGCGTTGTGCTCAAGCCTACCTTCTTCTTCGGTGATGCAGTCCCCGACGACTTGACATACCAAAGAAGATGTTTTCAGTTCTCTTACATAGCAAATGGTGAGGAGTGAACTATTTCTACCCAGTCGTCTTTTGATCGGACCATCTCGATCCTGAGCCTTTCTCCCACGTGCCCTAAGAGGGAAGATCCTCCGAGTTGGGTGAAGAGGACCAGTGTGATCAAGACCGGGGTTTTTGTTGGTGGACCTTCCGGTTTTGCAGAGAAGCCACCTGTCCGTATGGACGTGTTGATGCCAGCCAGTGGCTACCAAGGTTCTGATCATCCATCGATCGATTTGAGACCGGTGGACCTTGGCGTTTTTCGGGGTGACGACAGCAATTGGGTGAAGCCTTTTCGACTTCGTGGCCGTTTCAGTGCTGACTCGAGCTGGGAGTCATGGACTGATCACACCCTGAGGATTGGTGAGGCCGTTCTTCGGGAGGCCGAGATTTTTGACGCAGTTCGCGCTTTCGGCAAACCGTCGTTTTCTCTGATGAGGCTTTTCATGGCCATGCTGGAGTCATTCCTTCCACAAACCAACACCTTCATTGTGACGAATGGTGAGATTGGTTTTTCTTTGAAGGAGCTGAGCGCCATCACCGGATTGCCTATCCTCGGCAAACTCTATGAGGAGTTTATGCCCATTGGCAGTGTCCTTGAGGAGCAGTCTGAGGAGTTTAGGCTTGTGTACTTTCAGCTCGTCGCCTTCTACAATTTTTTGAATGAGAAGGAGGGCTCGAAAGTTAGATGCAGCAGTTGGAGGAGTTGCAGCTCCAACTTTTTTGACAGCAGGGATTCTTCTGATGGCATGGCCCAGGATGTCAGAGCTAAAGCATCAAGTTTGAAGAAGATCACTGCTATGCGAGAAGATTTGAAGAAGTTCTTCGCAAGCACAGATGCCATTTGTCCTGACATTGCGTTGCGGAGAGATCTCGCTGTTTACCTCACTTACTGGCTGGGTGAGGCTATTTTTGCTGGAGGAGATGGGACGCACATCAGGCCGCACTGTATTTTTCCGGCTTGTCAGATGGCATTTGGAGAGCGGCTGGCTTTGGTACCTGCTCTTTACTCCTATTTATGTACCGAACTGCAGGTTGCTGCTTTCCTGGTTCGGCTTGGGCTCCCCATGAACAGGGTGTTTTCTGCCCACATTTTCTACTCGTGGTATGTATACACTATCCTAGCTTCCATCGTTTGGGAGTTGCACAGGACGAAGATCCCTTTATGATTCGTTTGGGTAGAGGGACAGCCGTTCACGAATCACTTTTATCTGCCCGTTTAAGGATCCGACGATTTAGGGACGTCGAGATTGGGCAGTCTTCAGTGAAGCTTTCTTCGGGCTTGCGGAAGAAGGCTTTTGACTTTGGTGTCTCCCGTGATTCGACCGGGGCAGGGTCGGGAAGACACTATGCTTT
The DNA here is from genome assembly GCA_028538565.1 of Umbellularia californica. NCBI lineage: Eukaryota > Viridiplantae > Streptophyta > Magnoliopsida > Laurales > Lauraceae > Umbellularia > Umbellularia californica. Next base: position 42,942,587 of record JAPQWN010000008.1, read on the forward strand.
GACGGACGTGGAGAAGAGGTGGCTCTTCAACATACGGGTTGGTACGATGGTGTACCACAGACATCTTTTCGTCGACATCCAATCGTATGTCCCTTCGCGTTTTGCGTTGCAGCTTGGCTTCTCTCAAGGCGTTATTGGAGCGCCTTCGAGTATGGTGAAGCGTTTTGGAGGTCTGCAAGATGGGAGAAATGCATGGGCTTTTTATAGTGCAGAGGACACTACCGCCATGATTTCGTATCCTGAGCTGCCCACCTTCCGGACTGCTGGCTTCACGAAGTGGCTCGTGGAGAGCTTTTCAATGTACTGGGGGCTTTCCAAGAAAGAGCTCGATATTAAGCAATCTCCTGGGAAGAGTCTTGGCAAATCGGATGGTGTCCGTCGGGAGGAAGTTTTGGCCTTCCTTTCTGGAGAGAAGCACAAGATAGGCTTTCTCAACGGGCAGGACATCATCAGATAAAGAGCTGTACAGGGGATTCCTGGTGAGGTCCTGAGACAGCTGGAGGAGGAGGAGGCCGAGATCGATGCTATGATACAGGCAGAGCATACGAAGGCTTCCATGGAGTCTACTGAGAAAAGTAGACCATCCAGTGAGGACTCTTGTGAGAGGCCTGATGTTGATAGTGTGGCAGGATCGTCGAGCAGATTGACCCGCCGAGGCAAGAGGAGGAGAGGACAACGCTGTAACATGAGACGGCACGATAGTCCTTCTGATCTTGAAGTTCCTCTCACCATTGCTGAGGAGGTGTTTGAGGATGCTGACGAGCCTCCGGAGAAGAGAAGCAGAGAAGAGGAGATAGCTGGTATGATCCCCTTTCTTTCCTTTTGTTTCTTCCTTCCCTTTTTTTTTTTAAAGATTTTGTTTTGATCCGCTGCTTCTTTTTTTTTAGCAGAGGATGATGACCTGGTGATGCCTGAGGTTCCGGCCGATGAGGTGATGACGGATCCAGTCGTGGCATCTGAGGAAGAGCCCAGGGACTCTGGAGTGGTTCCAGAACCTTCACCTAGTATGATTTGCTTTGGCTTTTGCTTTTTTGTCTTCTTTTGCTGTCATTTGCTAACATGTAGCTGACTTGCCAGAGGATTCCGACGATTTCGAGCCATCCATGGACGTAACTTTTGACGATGCTTCGGATGAGCTCAAAGGGGTAGAGAGTACTCCACCGGTCGTCGAAGCAGGTATATTTGCAATAATAATCTTGATATATTTTTGACAAGATTGTATTCATACCTTTTTGTCTTTTTCTTTTTTTTTTCTTTGACAGATTGTGAAGCAGCAGGAAAGATTCCTCCGTCTTCCTCAGAGACAGAACAGGGGATACCTGCGGCTGATGTAGAAGTAGGGGCTTCTTCCACTTTCAATGAGTCAGCTTCTTCCGTTGGAAAGAGTTTATTGATTACTTTTCCAATGGAGCATGACGTGGGCAGTCGGGCACCAGAGCATGGCGAATCCTCATCTGTACCGCACCTTCAGTATGCAAGGAAGGTGTTGAAGACTGTCTTGAGCTCATGGGTTGAGACTCTTTCTTCAGGTCATTTGGAAGCTGGTTTTGGCATGATCAAGCATGTGCAGGACATCCTCGCTGATAGCAAAGAAGTCGGTCTGGACATTGCAAGTGCCAAGGATTTTGTTGAGGAGATCATCACCATGGCGTGAAAGCTGAATTTTAGAATGGCATAGAAGCCGAATTTTGTTTTGTTTGTCTTGCCATTTATAGCCGAATTTTGGCATTTATAGCCAGATTTTGGCATTTATAGCCGATTTTTTTTTTATTTTGGCATTTATAGCCGAATTTTGGCGTTTATAGCCGAATTTTGAGATGGCATGAGAGCCAAAAATTTTGTTTATGGTATGAGAGCCGATTTTGAGATGGCATGAAAGCCAATTTTGGCGTTTATAGCAGAAAAATTTCGAATTTTGGCATTTATAGCCGGATTTTGGCATTTATAGCCAGATTTTGGCGTTTATAGCCGATTTTTTTTTTTTTTGGCATTTATAGCCGAATTTTGAGATGGCATGAGAGCCAAAAATTTTGTTTGTGGCATGAGAGCCGATTTTGGCATTTATAGCCGAAAATTTTTGAATTTTGGCATTTATAGCCGAATTTTGGCATTTATAGCCGGATTTTTTGAAAACCAAGTTTTGTTTTATTGGCATGAAAGCCGATTTTGGCATTTATAGTCGAAAAAAAAAATTTTGTTTTTGGCATTTATAGCCGAATTTTGGCATTTATAGCCGGATTTTGGCGTTTATAGCCGAGTTTTGGTTTTCGAAATGCAGGTATCGACTAAATGTCGCCTCCCCGCTGAATGGTCTTGCAAGTATCGATGGAATGTCGCTTCCTTGCTCATTCGGTTTTGCGAGTATTGATGGAATGTCACTTCCTCGCGGGTTAGGTTTTGCGAGTATCGATGGAATGTCGCTTCCTCGCGAATTAGGGTGCAAATATCGACTAAGCGTCGCTTCCCTGCTTTTCCCAAAACTTTTGGTTTTGCGGGTACTGACTTGATGTCGTTTCTTCGTAATTTTTGAAATTTGAGGTTTTCTCGAACCATTTGAAATTTGGGTTGTGGATAGCAACTGGTATGTTGCATCTCCACGATTTTTTGAAATTTGGGTTGTGGATATCAACTGGTTTGTTGCTTCTCCACGATTTTTGAAATTTGAGTTGTGGATATCAACTGGTTTGTTGCTTCTCCACGATTTTTGAAATTTGCAAGTATCGAATGGGGTTCGCTTCCTTATGATTTTTGGGTTTTGGAAGTATCGAATGGGGTTTGCATCCTTCCGGTTTCTGGGTTTTGCGAGTATTGACTGAATGTCGGTTCCCCGCGGTTTCTAATAACCAAAATTTTTGTTTAGAGACACGATAGTCATAAATTTTGGCTTAAAACCATTTCGGTTGTAAAAGCCAAGGTAGACTAGGGTGAAAATTCCTGAGTCCTGGTTTTTGTTTCAAACCATGAATTTTGGGTTCAAGGATCGAAATTTTGGTCAAGTCTGGGAAGAGGCTCCTAAACTTGGATTTTTGGATTTGATTTTTCTTTTGAACAATGAAATGATGAAAGTAAGCATTGTTTTGAGAGATAGTTTTTTTTTCTTTTTGGAAACTTCAACATAAAGATGAAAATTTCAAAAGGGGTGGGTTTGATGAGCAAGTACCTTGGGAATACGCTTTAGCCATGTAGATATTGCTCTGACCCGTTTGAGGAAGTCTTCAAGGGTAGTACCGCTTCAAGAACTTGCCGTTGATGGGTAGCATACATCTGTCTCCTTCCATGTTTAGAAGAGCGTATGCACCGTTGGAGAGGACTTTGTCGATGACGAAGGGTCCCTCCCATTTTGGTTCGAATTTGCCTTTGGATTTGTGGGCAAAGACTATGGGTCTTTTTACTACAAGAACCAAGTCACCTTTTTTGTAGGCGCGTTGCCTGAGCTTTTTGTCGAAAGATCCTGCCATGAGTGCTTGGTACAACTCAATGCTTTGTAGAGCTTCGAGTCGTCTTTCATCGAGATTATCCAGCTCTTGGAGTCTCAGTTTGACATTGCTTTCTTACGTCATGTCATTTTGCAAAGATACCCTTAAGGAAGGAATTTGTACTTCCAAAGGGACAATGGCTTCGCATCCATAGACCAAAGACAATGGTGTGCTATGGGTTGGTCCTCGAACGGTGGTTCGATAGGCCCACAAAGCTTCTAGTAGTTTGTCGCCCCAGTCTCTTCTGTGACTAGAGACCATTTTCTTGAGAATTTTGCAAAGTGTCTTGTTGAAGGCTTCTGCTAGTTCATTCGCTGCTGGATTATATGGAGTTGAAGGACAACTTTGGATTTTGTACTTGTCGCAGAACCTGTAGAATATGTGATCCCGGAATTGTGGTCCGTTATCATGGACTAATCTTTTAGGTATGCCGAAGCGACAAATAATGTTCGTGCGCAAGAACTGAAGGACTGATGAAGTCTTCATTTCGCTAAGCGCAAATGCTTCTGACCACTTGGAGAAATAATCCGTAGCGGCGAAGATGAAGCGATGACCTTTGCTTGATGGGGGAGAAATAGGACATATTATGTCCATACCCCAGGCTTCGGAAGGCCATGAGATTGCTGTTGGATGTAGCCATTCTGGAGGCATGTGGACATAATCTCCGTGAATCTGGCATTTTTGGCAGCGCTTGGCAAATTGTATTGCATTAGCTACCATGGTAGGCCAATAATAACCTAGCCTTTTTATCTGGTTGTAGAGCTTAGGGCCAGGCTGATGGGCTCCACAAAGACCAGCATGTACTTCTTTGAGAGTTTTCTCAGCCTCTTGTTGTGATAAGCAGCGTAGGAGTACTCCGTTGAAAGATTTTCTGTAAAGTGCTTTTGAAGGTATATCCAAATGAAAGTTTGGGGCTCGTCTTTGGATGCTTACCTGCTCTTTTGGATCTTCAAGTAGTATTCCGAACATGATATAATCAATGAACGGATCTCTCCAGTCGCCAATCGGAGGTTTGAGGATGGACATCCGACTTCCAACCACTTGGTGGCATTCAGCAACTGCTTGGTGTTTGTTGAGAGGAGGGAAGATCCTTCTTTGACACACTGTGACTTGCATGTTTTCCCCTTCTTGGATTGCCATGGATGCGGCGAGTCCGGCCAGGGCATCTGCACGGATGTTTTCACCTCTGAGGATGTGGGTGATGTGGCAAATGTTGAATTTTTGTCGAAGCGACTGCGCCTTATTATAGTAAGGCAGCAAATCAGGCTTCCTGACTTCATATTTTTTATTCATCTGGTTGACGACCAGTTGAGAGTCTCCAAAAGCTTCCAGCATGGTGATGCCGGTTTCGAGGGCGAGTTCCAATCCAACAATCAGGGCTTGGTACTCAGCTGCATTGTTTGAACATGGTTCCAGTAGCGAGAAGGCGTGTGGAATCATGTATTTGTCGGGGCTGACAAAGAGGATGCCGATTCCCGAGATTTGCTTTCATTTTTCATTTGTCCTGGTTGCACCGTCAAAGTACATGTCCCAGGAAGCGTTTGACAAGGAAGTTTCCACATTGTAGACAAATTCGTCTGGGAGATCATCCCTGAGTGGAGAATCTTTAGGCAATGGATGCTCTGCGAGGAAATCTGCTAGAGCTTGTCCTTTGATTGCTTTTTGTGGTACATACCTAATATCAAACTGTGATAGAAGGATGGACCATTTTGCCAGTCGGGCATTGAGAGAACCTGCTTTTGTGACAAGGACCTATAGGAGGTTGATCCTCGAAATCAGGTAGACTGTGTTCGACAGCAGATAGTGACGCAGCTTTTGTACAGCGAACATTACTGCAAGGCATTCTTTTTCAACTGGGGAGTAGCGATGCTCTGCACCTACCATCATGCGGCTAAGGTAATATAGAGCAGCTTCTTTTCCGTCGTCGTTTTCTTGTGCGAGCAGAGCACCCAAAGAGTGGTCGAGAGCTCTTGTGTACAAAATAAATGGTTTTCCAGTTGTGGGGGCAGCCAGCACTGGAGGTTTGATGAGGTATGCTTTGATGTCTTGAAATACACTTTCACATTCAGCATCCCAGACAAAGTCCACGCCTTTCTTCATCAGGCGAGAGAATGGACGGCATTTCCCTGATAGATTGGAGATGAACCGTCGAATGTAGGCCAGCCTTCCTTGAAGCCCTTTTAATTCTCTTAGGGTTCTGGGAGATGGCATTTCCAGGATAGCCTTGACTTTGGTGGGGTCAAGTTCTATTCCAGCTTTTCATACTATGAATCCGAGAAACTTACCCGATGAGACACCGAAGAAGCACTTTAGTGGATTCATCCGCAATTTGTGTTTGCGAAGTCAGAGGAAGACTTCTCGAAGATCATTGAGATGGTCTTCTTTTCTTCTGCTTTTTATGGCGAGGTCGTCAACATAGCATTCGACCGTCTTGTGCTGCATATCTTGGAATATTTTCATCATAGCCCTCTGATATGTCGCACCTACATTTTTCAGGCCAAACGGCATAACAGTGTAGCAATACACGCCGAATGGTGTCCGAAATGATGTATGCCTTTCATCTTCAGGATGCATCTTTATCTAGTTGTAGCCAGAGAATCCATCCATGAACGTCATTCGCTCGAACCCATAGGTGTTGTCAATCATCACCTCTAGTATGGGGAGCGGGAATTCATCTTTAGGACATGCACTATTCAGGTCTCTGTAGTCGATACAGACTCTTATCTGCCCATTTTTCTTTGTCACGGGGACGATGTTGGCCAACCATTCAGGATGCTGTTCCTCGCGGATGAAGCCAACATTTTTGAGTTTTTGAACTTCTTGTACGATTTTGTCCATCATGTCAGGACGGAATCTTCTTTGGCCTTGTTTGATAGGCTTGATTTCTTTTTGCAAGTTAAGCTTGTGGATTGCTACTTTGGGATCCAAGCCAAGCATTTCGGCATAAGACCATGCAAAGCAATCAACGAACTCATGAAGAAAAGAGATATACTCGGATAACTCATCATCCTTTATATTCTTGCTTATGAATACAGGACGTGGGTTATCAGGTGTTCCCAAGTCTATCTTTGGAACAGGATCTTCTGTTGGAAGGTTTGAAGGTGGTTCCTCCACAATATTTTCAGAGGCTTCCAACTCGACAAGACCTTCTGGACTGCCAGAGGCATTTTCAGACTGAGGCTCTGTTTCCATCCATGAATCTTCTTGATCAGTATCCTTCTCAAGGCTTGCAATGAGATGGTCCCAATCATTTGCTGGAATTGGGTTGAAGTAGGGTACTTCTTTTGGAGACAATGATTCTTCTGGGATAGAGAACCGCTCGTCTGTGTCATCGGGCAATTCCTCTTTATTATGAGAGAAATTATGCCAATTGGAGGAGCTTTCAGGATTTTTGACGAGTAACTCCTCAAAGAGATATCCAGAGATATCGATGTCTTCATGAGATGTTGAGGCTTGGTCGGTAAAGCGACTTTGCAGCCATGGTGTCAACTGTCTCATAGGAGCGGTAGGATCATACCCCAACCCATATGAAAACTTGCCTTTTTGAAGGTGGATTTTCCAATCTTCTGGTTGACTTTTGGTCAGGGTGGGTTCCAATGGTGTAAGAATACCACGGCCACCTCCCAAGCCAGTCGAATTTTGCGCGTCGTAGCCCATTTTCTTCATGATAGCTTGTGCCATTGGACTATACAGGGATAGCTGAGGCATACCTTCGTTTTGGAAAGGTTCAAGCAAAGAGTTCAGTGGAGATGCTCCTGATCTGTGGAAGTAAATCACTTTTTCTTCTGGCGAAGTTGCCGGAATAACAAAGGAAGCAAACTAGGGTGTTCTATGTCTGCAAGTGTCTCCAATGGAGTGAGAGCGGGCTGATCTCGCTGAGTATCAGCTTGGCTCGATGCTGTGTCATCTTCTGGATCTGACTCTGAGTCCGTGTTATGCATAATAGACACAAAGGAGACAGTGAACTTGCCCCCAGTCTTTTGTTTTGTCTTCTTTGCTTTGGTAATGATTACCAAAGGCTTTGGAGATTTGAAGGAGACGACGAAGGGAGCTTGGCCGCTTACTTCGAGTTTGGTGGAGGGTTTGTTTTCCTCCGATGATTGCTGAGGAGCCTTGCCTTTATCTTTCTGGAGACTGTCGACAAAGCGAATTGTTTTTTCCTCCTGTTCTTCTTTTCCATCTTTATACATTTGAGCATCTGCAAAATGGACATCTCTGCCTTTGAAGGGCTTTTTGTCTGCAAACACTCGATGTATCAAGCCATCGTTGCCAACGAACTTGATGTACTGATGTATAGTTGAAGGGACGACACCATTCTCATGTATCCAGGGGCGTCCTAGGAGTATATTGTAGCATGAAGGGGTCCTTATTGCATACACAGTGACTTCAGAAATAAGATCACGATTTGCAATTTGAACCTGATTTTGCCGATAGGCCTTTGAGTGCTGCCGTCATATCCGAAGATGGATACGGATGTGTGACTCAATTTGCTAGGTGGGATGCCCAGCTCTTCGAGTGCCGAAGTAGAAATGAGGTTGAGTGCAGAACCTGGATCGATCTGAACTCTGTGTACTGGCATTTCTTTGACGTACCCCGTAAAGTACAAGGGTCAGTTGTGCTTTGTTTCGCCTAGGAGGAGGTCCTCCTTGTCGAAGGCAATTGTTGCACTTGCTGCTTTTTGTACCGAGAGGCATTCATTGCTTGATCCCTCAGTTTTCTTCTTTTCTTCCTTTGAGGGAGTATTTGATTTTTTGACCCTATAGTCCATTTCAATTTGTAGGACTTGTGGGGCATGTTTGTCGACATCCGCATTCAGCCTTCGTAATTCTGAAATGAGACTATCGCGAGTTTGTGGAGACATTCGCAATAAGTCAAGGACGTGCAGGTATGTGTTTGAAGTGCTCAATCAAGTCGTACTTGAAAGCCTCCTTCGGGCCTGCATTTTCATTATTATTGCCACTTGGGGCGCTTACATCTTGCTTTCCCGAAGGATTTACATAAGAAGAAGAGGGTTGATTGTAATTTTTGTGGTAATCCCGGCCAGAACGGGTACCTCTACCAACTTCAAGAGCCTCTAGAGAAGGGTCTTCTTTTGGAAGATCGTTCTCAGGATCAAGAGGTTGATCCTTTGCTGAGGACATCTCTGTAACAGCATTGGCGTCTCAGTGATTGTGTTGCAAGGAGCAATTTCCGGGAACAAGTCCTGAACAGTAGCCGGCAACTTTTCTTTATTAGCGCAGACATCGCCTGTGAGATAGGGTATCTGGGACCAGTTGACTGAGTTTTCATTGAAGAAGATTTCATTGGCAGAAGTTTCTTTAAGATGATCAATCGGGAGAGGCTTGAATTCCGATGTCACAGCTTCAGGAGACGAGGGCTGAAAGGATGTTATCTCAGTGGAAGTCACCTGAGAGGATGTAGCTCCGGAAGATACGGTACTGGTTGGGGAGTACGTGTCTTCGGAAGCTTCAGAGGCACTGCCGTCCTGAGCTATTGCATTGCAGGTTATCCTGACAAGAGATGCCCCCAGTGTAGACAGTTGGGAATCGGACTCATCCTCAGATGTAAGAGGATCATCGATCCAACTGTTTTCTCCATTTTCAGGAGTTGAGGGAGAAAGTTCCCGTTGATTTTCAGGGACTTCCGGCTCTGGATCATGACGAAGATTGATGCGATCCTGCTCCTGCTCTATGGCAAGATGTTGCAAGATTCTTGCATATTCTTCAAGATCAGGCATGGGAGCCAAATCTTCTTCGTCATTTGCTCCTTGTGGTTCGCCCATGTTGGGTTCCACTGCAGCATTTGCTGGTGTTGGATTGACAGCATTTTCTTGAACAGGGTTCTGGTCTTCTTCATCATCGGACCAAGATCCTTGTGGCTGTAATGGGTTATACAAGATTACTGGCATAAGATGAGACTCGGGAATCCATTCCTCGTCAGAGAGGTATTCTCCTGTTTCAAGGGATTCTTCCCACTCATCGATATCGCTGGCAGTATCACTGGACTCGTATCCGTTCATGGAGAATCCAACTACCGAGTTACAAGAGTATGATGCCCCCTGCACAGTTTCATTTTTGTATAGAGGTGGCATGAAATCATCAAGAGTGAATTTTCTTACCGCCTTGGAGGTTTTTGGAAGAGATTCTTCCGTCGTCCCGAGTGAAGCAGTGGAAGAAGTTTCTGCTTTTTCAAGGATTTCTTGTTTTGGTTGAGACTTATGCTGCTGTTTGAACTTGCGGAGTTGTCTCTTGGCTTGCCTTCGCTGCTGAGCGGTCGGCTTTGTTTTGACGATCTCCCAATTTTCATCATCTAGGAGATCGGGATGCACCCATATAGGTTGTCCATCTGGTGTTGGATAGGGAACAAATTCTTGGGACGCTTGTGCCATTTTTATCACCTTGAATGAAGTAGTGATTTTCTCCTTCGGTGACTTTGAAGTTTGCCGACATGACACCATGTTGACAGAGGCGAGGCCATAGTTTTTATCAAAGGTTATGACTCCGTTTTTCCACATCTCATTGATCTTCTCTCTCACAACGAAGCATTGATTGAGAGGATGTGAGACCATGTGATGGTATGGACAGTATCGGGGATCATTGGTTTTACCAACATCTCCCGGTCTTTTGGGCTCTGGCAAAATGAGTTTGCCATTTGCTAGGAGAGCCTCAAAGATTTCTTCAACGTCTTCATCGAACGGATATTTCTTTTCTACACGTTCTTTGAAGGCATCAGAGAGTTCAGGCCATTTACCTGCAATTTTGTTTTCAGGTTTCTTTGGCTGCTCAGGAGCTGACTTAGTCTGCACATTGATAACCTCCTTTTTCTTTGGTTTTGAGGTTGTAATAGCAGTCGGCTATTTCTTTGATGATTTCTGACTGTTGAGGTCTTTGATCACCATTTCAGCTTCCATGGAAGCTTCGAGGAGTTCCCCCAGGCTCTTTGATTTGTTGCCGATGATCATGGAGCGAATTTTTGCTCTCATATTGTTACGGCAGATGTCGACTAGCAACGCTTGTGCCAGCACATCTGTGTATTTGTACGCCATTGCCTTCCATTTGTGAATGAAGTCGTATGTTGACTCATTCTCCCCCTGTTTTAGGCTGCAGAGTTGAGCCATAGTAACAGGATGATCCTCACCTTGGAAGTGGGTCAGGAAGCGTGTCTCCAGTATAGCCCAGTTCTGGATGGAGTTCTCCGGCAGAGTGGAGTACCAATCAAAGGCTGTACCTTTTAGGGTACTTGCGAAGAGGCAAATCTTGAGGGCATCTTGATCCGCAATGGCTCCTGTCAGGATCTTGAAGTGGATGACATGCTGTCTGGCTGAACCTTTCCCAGTATATGTCTGGAGAGTAGGTTTTTTGAATTTTGCAGGGAACGGAACCGAGTCCATCCATAGAGGGTAGGGTGGCTTGATCCCATGTTCCTTCAATGTATCCTCTTCTTTTGCTTTTACGAGAATATCGTCCACGTCTTTTCTGGTAAGGGCGCGAGACTCATTATTTTCTGCATTGCCCTCGTCATCTTCATGATTCGGAGGGGTTTCATTGTTAGGTGGTGGACGCTGTAGAGTGAGAATCAAATTTTCCATCAGAGTCTCAATTCTCTGTTGTCCTTGCTCCAACTACTGGATGCGTGCAGTTACGTCATCATGCGGTGGAGGCTGCTCAAAACTTGTAGCCAAGATGTTCATCTCTCGGGATTCGAACGAAGAAATCGTCCTGGTGACTGAGCTGGGGCTCATTCTTCTGGATGAAGAATCTGAGGAGTGGTTACTCCGATGTCCTTGGCTTGGAGGAGTGGAAGATTCCTCCAGATGTGTTCGTGTCCGAAAGACGCTGCGAGTCACTGGACGTCTAACACTGATTTTGGTTGCTGACTTCTAGCGTTTTCTGGTTTTGCCAACCATATGAACAGCAACAAATTGGTCGGGTCTTTCTTTTTCGACCCATTTGTTTGAGACGTGGAGAGTAGAACACTGGGTTCTTTGTTTCTCGAGTCTCTTTTGTCGATATGCAGTGCGGTGACGCATACGACGATCAATTTGAGCTTCAGTCAGCTCTGGCTGGGCTCTGGCGATGAAGGATGTAGTCCCATGTGCGCAGCAGCCGAGTTTGTCTTCTTTAAAGTTTGGCAAGGACAGAATCTGGACGCGGTCCTTTGTCTGTCGCAATGAAGACTTGAATTTTGCGAGCTCGGCCCCTGTTGAGATGAAGGGTCGACTCGCGGGAGTGCAGGCTTCAGCATGTTTGTGCATAGGCCTAACGATGCAGGATTTGATTTTGGGCTTGTAGGAGTAAGCCGGCTCATGATGATTTTGTTTGTTTTTTGGGTGGAGGGTAGGTTTCTCCTCTTTCATGTAAGAGAGAGGATAGAACCGATTCTCCTTGAGAGGGGCCAGGTATGCTGGCTTTGCAGATGTTTGGGACCTCCGTTGCTTTGGCGAAGATCTCAGGGACCAGGTTTTGGTGTAAACTTGGTTTCTTGTGGGTTGAGGCTTCGTGGGAACGCCACGGGCTTCAGGCTTCTTGGTGTTCGCCCTTGGTGCTATTTTAGTGACACGTTGCGGGGCGGTTTTCTGCTTCTTAGCTTGTACAGTGTCTTCTGCGGGAAGTGGGAATGGTCCCAGCGATCTGAGGACGATGGTCCGGGGAGTTGAAGTTGACCCGGTGTTTGGGGAGTTGTCGAGAGAGATGACGCTTCGGCAACTAGCAAGGCACTTCTGCTTGTTTTACTTATCTTGAAGCATAAGCTGGTACTTGTTCTCATCGAAAGTGATGGTCAATGAAGCTGCCATTGTTAGTTTTGGAAAACTTCTGAAACAAGACCAAATCCATTAGTAATCACAAGAATATGGTGATCGTAAATGGAGAACAACTATGGTTTTGTCTTTTCAAATCACTTGAGGGGACATGGCCCAACCCAAGGACGATGAAGAAGGCAAAAGGCCATAGAGGACACAGTTGTTCTAAAATGCAAGTATGGTAGGCTCAGGGTGAGCGTTCCAGTGACTGCTAGAAGCAATTGTAGACCTTAATTCAAATTACCGAGAAGCAAGGCTCACTCGAGGTAAAATGATATAAGGTTGGAGATACAAATGTGTCGGTCGCGAATACAGTAGACCCGAAAGGGCGTACTAGCACCGCTAGGCGCAAATGTTGCAAATCGCATCCTTAGGAAGGACACGAGATGGGATTTTTTTTGAAAGGTCAAATTTGGATTCATAAAGGAGAGCAAATGGTATTCCAATCCGAACAAAGGCTCAACATTTCTGCGAGCGCTAAATTCAGAAGGGAAGGAACCATAATTTCTCGGATGTGAATCCAGACGTGATGGAAGTTTTTTTTTTTGAAAGGTCAAGATTGAATTCATCGAAGAGAGCAAATGGTGTTCCATTCCGAACAAGGCTCAACATTTCTGCGAGCGCTAAATCCGAAAGGGAAAGAACCAAGATTTCTCAACTCTGAATTCAAAGTGACAGAAGTTTTTTTTTTTTTAAGGATTTTTTTTTAGAGAATTTTTTTTTGAAAGGTGCGTATAGATTTTCAATTCGATCTTATGAAACCTTAGTAGATTGATCAGCCCCCAGGTAAGGGTAGGATTACTTAATGAACCCGTTTGGAGGACCCTTGTCTCGAACAGTCTAGCTGTCTCCACACTCTGGACAAGGCTCTTCTTACATCCACTTTGGTCAAAGAACGCAACTGGTGGAACCTTAGTGTTTTTTTTTTTTGAAATCCTTTTTTTTTTTTGAAAGGTTTTTTATAAACTCATTAAAGAGAACGAATGGTGTTCCAATCCGAACAAAGGCTCAACATTTTTGCGAGCGCTAAATCCGAAAGGGGAGGAACCAAGGTTTCTCAAATTGGAATGCAAAAGAGAGAAAACTAAATTTTTTTGAATTTATAATTTTTTTTTGAAATCCCAATTTGGACTCATCAAAGAGAAAAGATGGTCCAATCCTCGATATGCACGATAGCTGCGAACATTTCTGTGAGCTATCGAGTTCAAGGAGGAGAGCATCAAAATTTCTCAAAGTTGAATCTTGAGAAAGAGAGATCACTTTTTTTTTTAAAGCGTTTGAAATGAAGGTGTTTTTTTTTTTTTCTTTTGAAATCCCAATTGAACTCATCAAAAAGAAAAGATGGCCCAATCCCTGATATGAACGATAGCTGCGAACATTTCTGTGAGCTATCAAGTTCGAAGAGGGAAGGATCAAAATTTCTCAAAGTTGAGTTTTTAAGAAAAAGAGATCAGATTTTTTTTTTTTTTTTGAAGTGAGAAAGAACAATTGAAATCCCATCTCATGTTTTTTAGATGCAAAATGCAACATAGGCCACCAACTAGAAAGGAGCCAAGTGATCAAAGCATCACGTTCTCAAGTCAACATGTCCCACCGGGTATGCCAACTTGATGGACCCGAAAAAAAAAGGGAGAATCTTCCGTCCTCTCCCTCCGCACCCCGGGGGCTGACCTGGGTCTCGGCGAAGGAGGGAAGTTCTCGGGCATCAACATTTTTGTACAGGTATGCCAGATTTACTTTCTACTTGGAATTTGGAATAGTGATAATCCGGAGATTCACCTTCACAAGTGGAAATGAAATCGATCCTTTTTTCTAACTTTTCAAATTGCATAAATATTAAGAAAAGAGACAAGTTTTTAGAATACCGTAAGAGGCATTTTTGTTTGTTTGCCGTGAAAGGCGATTTTGCCGTGAAAGGCGTTTTTACAAAACTCATCAAATATGAAAGACAAGAATTGTGATTTCTTATTGTCTCTTTAAGAAATACAAACTACAATAGAAAAGGAAGAAAAGGGATCTAACTTCTCAGGAGATTGTGGGGACACGTTGAGATCGACGGTCGCAAGTCATGTATGGGCTTCGCCATCGTCCTTCAAATGAGAACATGTGATGCTTTGATTCTTTGGCTTGGCTCCTAACCTCAGTTTTTTAAAGGACAAGGACCAAGAGAAGGTCCTATATCCAATGAAAAACCAAGTAAACGGGCTGAAAAGCTGCGTTTAGGCCATGTTGGAGAAGGAGGTGACCTTGGGGGGTTGGCCCCCCAAGGGACGTTGATCACCTTGTGGTGCTTCCGGGAGCAAACTAGCAGGACTTCGTCTCTCTCTTGGATTTTCTGATTTTTCAGAGCTTGCACTTGGGATCTCTTTTCATCATTGCATTCTCCTTGGAATGGACCTCCTTTTATAGGCTTTTGATAGCCATGAGGTGTTTATTGGCATTGATGGCTATGATGAAAGAATTGATGAGGAGTTACAAATCGATTTTGTAACTCCTTTTTCAAGGCTTGTGATTGGCCGACGAAGGTAGTGGGCATTTAATCACCTTTATGCTCCATGATGATGGGAGTTTCATGGGTTTAATGCCATGATTGCTTGGATTTGTAACTCCCAAATGCTTGGTTCTGATTGGGCCGTCCAAAATAATGAGTTAATGACTGCTTTAATGGGTCAATTAACGACATTAAGTGGTTGCCAAGGCATGTGAAGAGTCGCAGGCCGTGCTGCGCCTTTTGAGATTCTTCTTGCGATCATCACGGGTGGATCCACGCATTATTTGATGTCGGATTACAATGCAATTTCAGACATTGATTGACGTTGGTGGGCCGGTGACATCTGTCTTGTCGATTTCACGATCGGTCGGACAGAAAGTGCACTTTCTTGGTCAGCCGGTTGGCGATCTTGAGGCGATCGGTGATGATTTCATGCTTTTGACGGTGGATCCGAGATATCGATGAAGATCAGTGGTTTTGAAGTACCAAACATTGGATTTTCAGAAAATCACAGAGGCCAGAACACCCGAAACGCGAAAAGAATCGGAAAACGGACGATTTGGCGCAAAATCCGGCGACCTGGATTTCCAGGGTCGCCGGGCGACCATGCACCCAGGGTCGCTGGTAACCCTGGGCCAGGGTCGCCTGGCAACCTTGGGCTAGGTCGCCGGCGACCTTGGGCCAAGGTCGCCGGCGACCATAGGGCTTCGGCCCGTTTGGTCGCCGAGCGTCGTTTTCGGCTGTTTTTTCGTCTTTTTCGTTCCTTTTTTCTTCTGTATTTTTCTTGAAAATTTTCCTCAATTATTGACTTGATTTTCTTGGAGAAATCTTGACGAGAACCCTCACGAAATCGGAGCACAAAGTTTCCTATTTTTCGGGAAAGCCGAAGACTTTGTAGCCGATTTTCCGTTAAGCGTCGAAACTAGGTCAAACGATGTCGGAATGACCTGAAAATTGAGGTGAAGCTTCTTGAGCAGTGGATAGGACCAACCATGGGCTTTTATTTGAGTTTTAAAGCCGTTTCGGGTCCCATCGATGCTTCACTTGATTTTGCTGCGGGGAAAATGCCGAGCTTCGATATGTGGTCAAACGATGTCCGATTGACCTGAAATTTGACGAGGAGCCTATTGGAGTCATTTTGAGACGTTCCATGGGCTTTGTTTTGGATGTCATGGTCCCGGGTTGCTCCGCCGCCGGTAGGCTTGATTTTCTCTCGGAGCGTCGAAACCTGGTCAAACGTTGTCGGAATGACCTGAAATTTGACGTGCAGCCTTTTGGAAGCATGTTGAAGCCACTCATGTATTTTGTTTGATGAGTGATGGCTTCGGTGGTTGCCGCCGCCGGGAGGCTTGATTTTGCTGCTCGAGCATTGATGGGGGGTCAAACGTTGTTGGTTTGACTTGAAATTTGGCATGGAGCCCTTTGGAGACATTCTGGAGTCATCCGTAGGCTTTGATCAAAGTTTTGGTGTCTTTGATGATGTTGCCGCCGGGAGCGCCTGTTTAGCTGTTGGAGCGGTGAAGTTGGGCCAAACGTTGTCGGAATGACCCGAAACCTCAGGTGTACCCCTCTTTTAGCTGTCTTGAAGGATCTCTCAGTTTCTGTCTGATTCTGACAAAATCTGACGCTTGAAGTAGCCTTGCCTATTTTTAGCAGGATGCAGCTTCAGGAGGCTTCTTGATGTTGAGGACACATATTGACTTTTTTGGTGTCAACAAGAATCTCCATTGTAGAAGTAGTTTCTTCATCATTTTTTTTTTCTTTTTCTTTTCTTTTCTTTCTTCTTCTCTTTTTTTTTCTTTTCTTTTCTTTTCATGCACGTTTTTCTTTTTTTTTTTTCGTGCTTCTCTTTTTTTCTTTCTTTCTTTTTTTCGGTCTTTTTTTCCCACGCTGATTTCTCTTTTTTTTTTTCAGCGTCTTTCTTTTCTCTCTTTTTTTTTCTGTTTTTTTTTTCTCTCTGGCTGTATGGACAGGTCCGTACGGACCTGACCGTACTACCACATGGCAGTGGGCCACGGCCTGTGGACCAAAATTTTTTTTTTTTTTTTTTGCTGAGATTTTTTTCTCTCTCTTTCTTTTTTTTTTCCATGTTTGCTCACTATGATAATGAGGCTATGCAATTTCAATATGTATGCATTTTTTTTTTGTTTGATGCATCAAGATAGAAGGCTAGAGTGTTTAGGTCAAGCCAACATGATTTTTGACTTGGACAAAGTTTGATTGGTTTTGACCAAATTGGGTTGGAATTGGTCAAACTTTGGTCAAGGTTTTCCTAGCATCTAATGCATGATGATATTTTTTCGATGCATGATTTTTGGTAAATGGACTTGACAGCATGATGATGCATACCTGAAAATCTTTTGCAAGTATTTGGATTTGAGCTCGCAGCGATGTTGAGCTCTTTCTTGGTCTTGCTGGATTTTGAGGAACTTTGCAATTTTTGGATTCTGAAGCTCACAGCAATGTTGAGCTCTTTTCCAGATTTTGCGGAAGTTTGATGAGATTGGCTCGTTCTCGCAGCGATGTTGAGTTCGAACCTTCTTTGAGAATTCTCCACTGACTATGAGCTCGCAACAATGTTGAGCTCATCTTCAGGCTTCTTGTCTTTTTCGGAGTATTTTCCTTTTCTTTGGAATTGCTCCGGAACCATGTCAAAATTTTGCTAGAATTTTTTGTAGCAGAATTCTGTCATTTTAATGTTGATTGATCTTTTCTTTTCCATCTGTTGCAGATAGTTCTTCTAGAACGAACAAGGGTAAAGGTCCTGTTACTGACGCACCTCGTCGGTCTGCTAGATCTTCCAATGCGGCCGTTCAGCAGGCTTGGGAGAACGAGGGGACTCTCATTCGCCAGGTTGGGGAAGCTGAAGGTAATGTCCGGAGGAAGAGTCAGGAGCATGAGCAGTGACAGGTCCTCTAGGAAGAACTTCCTCGTGCTGCAGATGGGTCACAGCATTCGGCCGCGTTTTATGGGGACATTTTGAAGGAGCGTGGCCTAAAAACTTTGGAAGTTAAGGCCAAGGGTCTGCTTGAGGAGTTGAACCTTTGGTTGAAGACCATGTAGGATTGAGCTCCTGAGTTGTAACAAACTCTTTTTCCTTTTTCTTTTTTTTGGTACCTCCATGTATAAACAATTTTGGTACTATATTTTGTATCCCCTTCCTTTCACATAAATCATTTTTTGATGAAAACAATTTTGAGCAAAAGTTTGATGGGAATGTTTGTTTAAGGATTTCATCAAAAGGTTGTCATTTTGTGAAAATCTTTTGTCAAACGGTTGTTTTGGGCATGAAAGCCAATTTTGTGGCGGAAAGCCTTGTTTTTGATGGTTTGAAGACCAAAATTTGGATGGTGAGAAAGCCTAATTTTGTGGTGTAAGAGCCAAAATTTGTTTTGCGGCATGGGAGCCAGAATTTTTGGATGGCGTGAAAGCTGAATTTTAGAATGGCATAGAAGCCGAATTTTGTTTTGTTTTGTTTTGGCATTTATAGCCGAATTTTGAGATGGCATGAGAGCCAAAAATTTTGTTTGTGGCATGAGAGCCGATTTTGAGATGACATGAAACCCGATTTTGGCGTTTATAGCCGAAAAATTTTCTTTTTGGCATTTATAGCCGAATTTTGGCATTTATAGCCGGATTGGCGTTTATAGCCGAGTTTTGGCGTTTATAGCCAGATTTTGGCGTTTATAGCCGAGTTTTTTTTTTTGAAAACCAAGTTTTGTTTTATTGGCATGAAAGCCAATTTTGGGCGTTTATAGCCGAAAAAATTTTGTTTTTGGCATTTATAGCCGAATTTTGGCATTTATAGCCGGATTTTGGCGTTTATAGCCAATTTTTGGTTTTCAAAATGCAGGTATCGACTAAATGTCGCCTCCCCGCTGAATGGTCTTGCAAGTATCGATGGAATGTCGCTTCCTTGCTCATTCTGTTTTGCGAGTATTGATGGAATGTCACTTCCTCGCGGGTTAGGTTTTGCGAGTATCGATGGAATGTCGCTTCCTCGCGAATTGGGGTGCAAATATCGACTAAGCGTCGCTTCCCTGCTTTTCCCAAAACTTTTGGTTTTGCGGGTACTGACTTGATGTCGTTTCTCCACGATTTTTGAAATTTGAGGTTTTCTCGAACCATTTGAAATTAGGGTTGTGGATAGCAACTGGTATGTTGCATCTCCACGATTTTTTTTGAAATTTGGGTTGTGGATATCAACTGGTATGTTGCTTCTCCACGATTTTTGAAATTTGGGTTGTGGATATCAACTGGTTTGTTGCTTCTCCACGATTTTTGAAATTTGGGTTGTGGATATCAACTGGTTTGTTGCTTCTCAACGATTTTTGAAATTTGGGTTGTGGATATCAACTGGTTTGTTGCTTCTCCACGATTTTTGAAATTTGCAAGTATCGAATGGGGTTCGCTTCCTTGCGATTTTTGGTTTTTGGAAGTATCGAATGGGGTTCGTATCCTTCCGATTTTTTTTTTTTTTGGGTTTTGCGAGTATTGACTGAATGCCGCTTCCCCGCGGTTTTTTTTTTTAAAACCAAAATTTTGTTTAAAGACGCGAAGGTCATAAATTTTGACTTAAAACCATTTTGGTTGTAAAAGCCGAGGCGGTCTAGGGTGAAAATTCCTAAGTCCCGATTTTTGTTTCAAACCATGAATTTTGGGTTCAAGGATCGAAAATTTAGTCAAGTATGGGAAGAGGCTCCTAAACTTGGATTTTTGGATTTGATGATTTTTTTTTGTGAACAATGAAACGATGAAAGTAAGCATTGTTTTGAGAGATTGTTTTTTCTGGAAATTTCAACATAAAGATGAAAATTTCAAAAGGGGTGGGTTTGACGAGCAAGTACCTTGGAAATACGCTTTAGCCATGTAGATATTGCTTTGACCCGTTTGAGGAAGTCTTCAAGGGTAGTACCGCTTCAAGAACTTGCCGTTGATGGGTAGCATACATCTGTCTCCTTCCATGTTTAGAAGAGCGTATGCACCGTTGGAGCAGACTTTGTCGATGACGAAGGGTCCCTCCCATTTTGGTTCGAATTTGCCTTTGGATTTGTGGGCAAAGACTATGGGTCTTTTTACTGCAAGAACCAAGTCACCCTTTTTGTAGGCGCGTTGCCTGACCTTTTTGTCGAAAGATCCTGCCATGCGTGCTTGGTACAACTCAATGCTTTGTAGAGCTTCGAGTCGTCTTTCATCGAGATTATCCAGCTCTTGGAGTCTCAGTTTGACATTGCTTTCTTGCGTCATGTCATTTTGCAAAGATACCCTTAAGGAAGGAATTTGTACTTCCAAAGGGACAACAGCTTCGCATCCATAGACCAAAGAGAATGGTGTGCTATGGGTTGGTCGTCGAACGGTGGTTCGATAGGCCCACAAAGCTTCTAGTAGTTTGTCGCCCCAGTCTCTTTTGTGACTAGAGACCATTTTCTTGAGAATTTTGCAGAGTGTCTTGTTGAAGGCTTCTGCTAGTCCGTTCGCTGCTGGATTATATGGAGCCGAAGGACAACTTTGGATTTTGTACTTGTCGCAGAACCTATAGAATCTGTGATCCTGGAATTGCAGTCCGTTATCATGGACGAATCTTTTAGGTATGCCGAAGCGACAAATAATGTTGGTGCGTAAGAACTGAAGGACTGATGAAGTCTTCATTTCGCTGAGCGCAAATGCTTCTGACCACTTGGAGAAATAATCCCTAGCGGCGAAGATGAAGCGATGACCTTTGCTTGATGGGGGAGAAATAGGACCTATGATGTCCATTCCCCAGGCTTCGAAAGGCCATGAGATTGCTGTTGGATGTAGCCATTCTGGAGGCATGTGGACATAATCTCCGTGAATCTGGCATTTTTGGCAGCGCTTGGCAAATTGCATTGCATCAGCTACCATGGTAGGCCAATAGTAACCTAGCCTTTTTATCTGGTTGTAGAGCTTAGGGCCAGCCTGATGGGCTCCACAAAGACCAGCATGTACTTCTTCGAGAGTTTCCTCAGCCTCTTGTTGGGATAAGCAGCGTAGGAGTGCTCCGTTGAAGGATTTTCTGTAAAGTGCTTTTGAAGGTATATCCAAATGAAAGTTTGGGGCTCGTCTTTGGACGCTTACCTGTCCTTTTGGATCTTCAGGTAGGATTCCGAACATGATGTAATCAATGAACGGATCTCTCTAGTCGCCCATCGGAGGTTTGAGGATGGATATCCGACTTCCAACCACTTGGTGGCATTCAGCAACTGCTTGGTGTGTGTTGAGAGGAGGGAGAATCCTTCTTTGACACACTGTGACTTGCATGTTTTCCCCTTCTTGGATTGCCATGGATGCGGCGAGTCCGGCCAAGGCATCTGCACGGATGTTTTCACCTCTGAGGATGTGGGTGATATGGCAGATGTTGAATTTTTGTCGAAGCGACTGCGCCTTATTGTAGTAAGATAGCAAATCAGGCTTCCTGACTTCATAGTTTTTATTCATCTAGTTGACGACCAGTTGAGAGTCTCCAAAAGCTTCCAGCATGGTGATGCCGGTTTCGAGGGCGAGTTCCAATCCAACAATCAGGGCTTGGTACTCAGCTGCATTGTTTGAACATGGTTCCAGTAGCAAGAAGGCGTGTGGAATCATGTATTTGTCGGGGCTGACAAAGAGGATGCCAATTCCCGATATTTGCATTCCTTTTTCATTTGTCCTGGTTACACCGTCAAAGTACATGTCCCAGGAAGCGTTTGAGAAGGAAGTTTCCACATTGTAGACAAATTCGTCTGTGAGATCATCCCTGAGTGGAGAATCTTTAGGCAATGGATGCTCTGCGAGGAAGTCTGCTAGAGCTTGGCCTTTGATTGCTTTTTGTGGTACATACCTAATATCAAATTGTGATAGAAGATGGACCATTTTGCCAGTTGGGCATTGAGAGAACCTGCTTTTGTGACAAGGACCTTTAGGAGGTTAATCCTCGAAATCAGGTAGACTGTGTTCGACAGCAAATAGTGACGCAGCTTTTGTACAGCGAATATTACTGCAAGGCATTCTTTTTCGACTGGGGAGTAGCGATGCTCTGCACCTACCATCATGCGGCTTCTTTTCCGTCGTCGTTTTCTTATGCGAGCAAAGCACCCAAAGAGTGGTCGAGAGCTCTTGTGTACAAGATGAATGGTTTTCCAGTTGTGGGGGCAACCAGCACTGGAGGTTTAATGAGGTATGCTTTGATGTCTTGAAATGCTTTTTCACATTCAGCATCCCAGACAAAGTCCACGCCTTTCTTCATCAGGCGAGAGAATGGACGGCATTTCCCTGATAGATTTGAGATGAACCGTCGGATGTAGGCCAGCCTTCCTTGAAGCCCTTTTAATTCTCTTAGGGTTCTGGGAGATGGCATTTCCAGGATAGCCTTGACTTTGGTGGGGTCAAGTTCTATTCCAGCTTTCCATACTATGAATCCGAGAAACTTGCCCGATGAGACACCGAAGAAGCACTTTAGTGGATTCATCCGCAATTTGTGTTTGCGAAGTCGGAGGAAGACTTCTCGAAGATCATTGAGATGGTCTTCTTTTCTTCTGCTTTTTATGGCGAGGTCATCAACATAGCATTCGACCGTCTTGTGCTGCATATCTTGGAATATTTTCATCATAGCCCTCTGATATGTCGCACCTGCATTTTGGAAAGGTTCGAGCAGAGAGTTCAGTGGAGATGCTCCCGACTTGTGGAAGAAGATTGTTTTTTCTTCTGGCGAAGTTGCCGGGATAACAAAGGAGGCAGACGTAGGATCTTCTATGTCTGCAAGTGTCTCCAATGGAGTGAGAGTGAGCTTATCTTGCTGAGTATCAGCTTGGCTCGATGCTGTGTCATCTTCTGACTCTGACTCTGAGCCTGTGTCATGCATAATAGACACAAAGGAGACAGTGAACTTGCCCCCAGTCTTTTGTTTTGTCTTCTTTGCTTTGGTAGTGATTACCAAAGGCTTTGGAGATTTGAAGGAGACGACGAAGGGAGCTTGGCCGCTTACTTCAAGTTTGGTGGAGGGTTTGTTTTCCTCCGATGATTGCTGAGGAGCCTTGCCTTTATCTTTCTGGAGACTGTCGATAAAGCGAATTGTTTTTTTCTCCTGTTCTTCTTTTCCATCTTTATACATTTGAGCATCTGCAAAATGGACATCTCAGCCTTTGAAGGGCTTTTTGTCTGTAAACACTCGATGTATCAAGCCATCGTTGCCAACGAACTTGATGCACGGATGTAAAGTTGAAGGGACGACACCATTCTCATGTATCCAGGGGTGTCCTAAGAGTATATTGTAGCATGAAGGGGTCCTTATTGCATACACAGTGACTTCAGAAATAAGATCACCGATTTGCAATTTGAACCTGATTTTGCCGATAGGCTTTTGAGCGCTGCCGTCATATCCGAAGATGGATACGGACGTGTGACTCAGTTTGCTAGGTGGGATGCCCAGTTCTTCGAGTGCCGAAGTAGAAATGAGGTTGAGTGCAGAACCTGGATCGATCTGAACTCTGTGTACTGGCATTTCTTTGACGTACCCCGTAAAGTACAAGGGTCGGTTGTGCTTTGTTTCACCTAGGAGGAGGTCATCCTTGTCGAAGGCAATTGTTGCACTTGCTGCTTTTTGTATCGAGAGGCATTCATTGCTTGATCCCTCAGTTTTCTTCTTTTCTCCCTTTGAGGGAGTATTTGATTTTTTGACCCTATAGTCCATTTCAATTTGTAGGACTTATGGGGCATGTTTGTCGACATCCGCATTCAGCCTTTGCAATTCTGAAATGAGACTATCACGAGTTTGTGGAGACATTCGTAGTAGATCAAGGATGTGCAGACGTGTAGGTATGTGTTTGAAGTGCTCAATCAAGTCGTACTTGAAAGCCTCCTTCGGGCCTGCATTTTCATTATTATTGCCACTTGGGGCGCTTACAACTTGCTTTCCCGAAGGATTTACATAAGAAGAAGAGGGTTGATTGTAATTTTTGTGGTAATCCCGGCCCGAAAGGGTACCTCTACCAACTTCAAGAGCCTCTAGAGAAGGGTCTTCTTTTGGAAGATCGTTCTCAGGATCAAGAGGTTAATCATTTACTGAGGACGTCTCTGTAACAGCATTGGCGTCTTCAGTGATTGTGTTGCACGGAGCAATTTCCGGGAACAAGTCCTAAACAGTAGCCGGCAACTTTTCTTTATTAGCCCAGACATTGCCCGTGAAATCGGGTATCTGGGACCAATTGACTGAGTTTTCATTGAAGAAGATTTCATTGGCAGAAGTTTCTTCAAGATGATCAATCGGGAAAGGCTTGAATTCCGATGTCACAGCTTCAGGAGACGAGGGCTGAAAGGATGTTATCTCAGTGGAAGTCACCTGAGAGGATGTAGCTCCGGAAGATACGCTACCGGTTGGGGAGTACGTGTCTTCGGAAGCTTCAGAGGCACTGTCGTCCTAAGCTATTGCATTGCAGGTTATCCTGACAGGAGATGCCCCTAGTGTAGACTGTTGGGAATCAGATTCACCTCGGATGTGAGAGGATCATCGATCCAACAGTTTTCTCCATTTTCAGGAGTTAAGGGAGAAAGTTCCCGCTGATTTTCAGGGACTTCCGGTTCTGGGTCATGACAAAGATTGATGCGATCCTGCTCCTGCTCTATGGTAAGATGTTGCAACATTCTTGCATATTCTTCGAGATCAGGCATGGGAGCCAAATCTTCTTCGTCATTTACTCCTTGTGGTTTGCCAATGTTGGGTTCCACGGGAGCATTGTTTGGTGCTGGATCGACAGCGTTTTCTTGAACAGGGTCCTGGTCTTCTTCGTCATCAGACCAAGATCCTTGTGGCTGCAATGGGTTATACCAGATTACTGGCATAAGATGAGACTCGGGAATCCATTCCTCGTCGGAGAGGTATTCTCCTGTTTCAAGGGATTCTTCCCACTCATCGATATCACTGGCAGTGTCACTGGACTCGTATCCATTCATGGAGAATCCAACTACCGAGTTGCAAGAGTATGATGCCCCCTGCACAGTTTCATTTTTGTATAGAGGTGGCATGAAATCATCAAGAGTGAATTTTCTTACCGCCTTGGAGGTTTTGGGAAGAGATTCTTCCGTCGTCCCGAGTGAAGCAGTGGAAGAAGTTTCTGCTCTTTCAAGGACTTCTTGTTTTGGTTGAGACTTATGCTGCTGTTTGAGCTTGCGGAGTTGTCTCTTGGCTTGCCTTCGCTGCTGAGCGGTCGGCTTTGTTTTGACGATCTCCCAATTTTCATCATCTAGGAGATCGGGATGCACCCATATAGGTTGTCCATCTGGTGTTGGATAGGGAACAAATTCTTGGGACGCTTGAGCCATTTTTATCACCTTGAATGAAGTAGTGATTTTCTCCTTCGGTGACTTTGAAGTTTGCCGACATGACACCATGTTGACAGAGGCGAGGCCATAGTTTTTATCAAAGGTTATGACTCCGTTTTTCCACATCTCATTGATCTTCTCTCTCACAACGAAGCATTGATTGAGAGGATGTGAGACCATGTGATGGTATGGACAGTATCGGGGATCATTGGTTTTCCCAACATCTCCCGGTCTTTTGGGCTCTGGCAAAATGAGTTTGCCATTTGCTAGGAGAGCCTCAAAGATTTCTTCAACGTCTTCATCGAACGGATATTTCTTTTCTACACGTTCTTTGAAGGCATCAGAGAGTTCAGGCCTTTTACCTGCAGTTTTGTTTTCAGGTTTCTTTGGCTGCTTAGGAGCTGACTTAGTCTGCACATTGAAAACCTCCTTTTTCTTTGGTTTTGAGGTTGTAACAGCGGGCGGCTCTTTCTTTGATGATTTCTGACTGTTGAGGTCTTTGATCACCATTTAGGCTTCCATGGAGGCTTCGAGGAGTTCCCCCAGGTTCTTTGATTTATCGTCGATAATCATGGAGCGGACTTTTGCTCTCATATTGTTACGGCAGATGTCGACCAGCGACGCTTGTGGCAGTACATCTGAGCATTTGTACGCCATTGCCTTCCATTTGTGAATGAAGTCGTATGTTGACTCATTCTCTCCCTGTTTTAGGCTGCAGAGTTGAGCCATAGTAACAGGATGATCCTCACCTTGGAAGTGGGTCAGGAAGCGTGTCTCGAGCATAGCCCAGTTCTGGATGGAGTTCTCCGGCAGAGTGGAGTACCAATCAAAGGCTGTACCTTTTAGGGTACTTGCGAAGAGGCGAATTTTGAGGGCATCTTGATCCGCAATAGCTCCTGTCAGGATCTTGAAGTGGATGACATGCTGTCTGGTTGAACCTTTCCCAGTATATGTCTCGAGAGTAGGTTGTTTGAATTTTGCAGGGAACAGAACCGAGTCCATCCATAGAGGGTAGGATGGCTAGATCCCATGTTCCTTCAATGTATCCTCTTCTTTTGCTTTTACGAGGATATCGCCCACGTCCTTTCTGGTAAGGGCGCGAGACTCATTGTTTTCTGCATTGCCCTCATCATCTTCATGATTCGGAGGGGTTTCATTGTTAGGTGGTGGACGCTGTAGAGTGAGAATCAAATTTTCCATCAGAGTCTCAATTCTCTGTTGTCCTTACTCCAACTGCTGGATGCGTGCAGTTACGTCATCATGCGGTGGAGGCTGCTCATAACTTGTAGCCAAGACGTTCATCCCTCGGGATTCGAACGAAGAAATCGTCCTGGTGACTGAGCTGGGGCTCATCCTTCTGGATGAAGAATCTGAGGAGTGGTTACTCCGATGTCCTTGGCTCGGAGGAGTGGAAGATTCCTCCAGATGTGTTCGTGTCCGAGAGACGCTGCGAGTCACTGGACGTCTAACACTAATTTTGGTTGCTGACTTCTGGTGTTTTCTGGTTTTGCCAACCATATGAATAGCAACGAATTGGTCGGGTCTTTCTTTTTCGACCCATTTGTTTGAGACGTGGAGAGTAGAACGCTGGGTTCTTTGTTTCTCGAGTCTCTTTTGTCGATATGCAGTGCGGCGACGCATACGACGAACAATTTGAGCTTCAGTCAGCTCTGGCTGGGCTCTGGCGATGAAGGATGTAGTCCCCCGTGCACAGCAGCCGAGTTTGTCTTCTTTGAAGCTTGGCAAGGACAGAATCTGGACGCGGTCCTTCGTCTGTCGTAGTGAAGATTTGAATTTTGCGAGCTCGGCCCCTGTTGAGATGAAGGGTCAACTCGCGGGAGTGCAGGCTTCAGCATGTTTTTGTGTAGGCCTAACAATGCAGGATTTGATTTTGGGCTTGTAGGAGCAAGCCGGCTCATGATGATTTTGTTTATTTTTTGGGTGGAGGGTAGGTTTCTCCTCTTTCATGTAAGAGAGAGGGTAGAACTGATTCTCCTTGAGAGGGGCCAGGTATGCTGGCTTTGCAGATGTTCGGGACCTCTGTTGCTTTGGTGAAGTTCTCGGGGACCAAGTTTTGGGGTAAACCTGGTTTCTTGTGGGTTGAGGCTTCGTGGGAACGCCATGGGCTTCAAGCTTCTTGGTGTTCGCCCTTGGTGCCATTTTAGTGACACGTTGCAGGGCGGCTTTCTGCTTCTTGGCAGGTACAGTGTTTTCTGCGGGAAGTGGGAATGGTCCCAGCGATCCGAGGACAATGGTCCGGGGAGTTGAAGTTGACCCGGTGTTTGGAGAGTTGTCGAGGGAGATGACGCTTCGGCAACTGGCAGGGCGCTTGTGCTTGTTTTGTTTGTCTTGCAGCATAAGCTGGTACTTGTTCTCATCGAAAGTGATGGTCAATGAAGCTGCCATTGTTAGTTTTGGAAAACTTCTGAAACAAGACCAAATCCATTAGTAATCACAAGAATATGGTGATCGTAAATGGAGAACAACTATGGTTTTGTCTTTTCAAATCACTTGAGGGGACATGGCCCAACCCAAGGACGATGAAGAAGGCAAAAAGCCATAGAGGACACAATTGTTCTAAAATACAAGTATGGTAGGCTCAGAGTGAGCGTTCCAGTGACTGCTAGAAGCAATTGTAGACCTTAATTCAAATTACCGAGAAGCAAGGCTCACTCGAGGTAAAATGATATAAGGTTGGAGATACAAATGTGTCGGTCGCGAATACAGTAGACCCGAAAGGGCGTACTAGCACCGCTAGGCACAAATGTTGCAAATCGCATCCTTGGGAAGGACACGAGATGGGATTTTTTTGAAAGGTCAAAATTAGGTTCAGAAAGGAGAGCAAATGGTGTTCCAATCCGAACAAAGGCTCAACATTTCTGCGAGCGCTAAATTCAGAAGGGAAGGAACTAGAATTTCTCAGATGTGAATCCAATAATGACGGAAGTTTTTTTTTTTTTTGAAAGGTCAAGATTGAATTCATCAAAGAGAGCAAATGGTGTTCCGTTTCGAACAAAGGCTCAACATTTCTGTGAGCGCTAAACCCGAAAGGGAGGGAACCAAGATTTCTCAACTCTGAACTCAAAAGTGACGGAAGTTTTTTTGAAAGGTCAAGATTGAATTCATCAAAGAGAGCAAATGGTGTTCCGTTTCGAACAAAGGCTCAACATTTCTGCAAGCGCTAAACCCGAAAGGGAGGGAACCGAGATTTCTCAACTCTGAACTCAAAAGTGACGGAAGTTTTTTTTTTTTTGAAAGGTCAAGATTAAATTCATCAAAGAGAGCAAATGGTGTTCCGTTTCGAACAAAGGCTCAACATTTCTGCGAGCGCTAAACCCGAAAGAGAGGGAACCGAGATTTCTCAACTCTGAACTCAAAAGTGACGGAAGTTTTTTCTTTCTTTTTTTTTAAAAAAAAGATTTTTTTTTTTTTAGAGAATTTTTTTTTGAAAGGTGCACATAGATTTCCAATTCGATCTTATGAAACCTTAGTAGATAGATCAGCCCCCAGGTAAGGGTAGGATTACTTAATGAACCCGTTTCGAGGACCCTTACCTCGAACAGTCTAGCTGTCTCCACACTCTGGACAAGGCTTTTCTTACATCCACTTTGGTCAAAGAACGCAACTGGTGGAACCTTAGTTTTTTTTTTTTGATATCTTTTTTTTTAAAGGGTTTTTATAAACTCATCAAAGAGAGCGAATGGTGTTCCAATCCGAACAAAGGCTCAACATTTCTGCGAGCGCTAAATCCGAAAAGGAAGGAACCAAGGTTTCTCAACTTTGAATGCAAAAGAGAGAAAACTAAATTTTTTTGAAATTATAATTTCTTTTTTGAAATCCCAGTTGGACTCATCAAAGAGAAAAGATGGCCCAATCCTCGATATGAACGACAGCTGCGAACATTTCTGTGAGCTATCAAGTTCAAAGAGGAGAGGATCAAAATTTCTCAAAGTTGAATCTTGAGAAAGAGAGATCATTTTTTTTTTTTTGAAAGAATTTGAAATGAAGTTTTTTTTTGAAATCCCAATTGAACTCATCAAAGAGAAAAGATGGCCCAATCCCTGATATGAACGATAGCTGCGAACATTTCTGTGAGCTATCAAGTTCGAAGAGGGAAGGATCAAAGTTTCTCAAAATTGAGTTTTTAAGAAAAAGAGATCATATTTTTTTTGAAGTGAGAAGGAACAATTGAAATCCCATCTCATGTTTTTTTTTTTTTTAGATGCAAGATGCAACATAAGCCACCAACTAGAAAGGAGCTAAGGGATCAAAGCATCACGTTCTCAAGTCAACGTGTCCCACCTGGTATGCCAACTTGATGGACCCGAAAGAAATCTTCCGTCCTCTCCTTCCGCACCCCGGGGGCTGACCTGGGTCTCGGCGGAGGAGGGAAAATCTCGGGCATCAATATTTTTGTACGGGTATGCCAGATTTACTTTCTACTTGGAATTTGGAATGGTGATAATCCGGAGATTCACCTTCGCAAGTGGAAAGGAAATCAATTCTTTTTTCTAACTTTTCAAATTGCATAAATATTAAGAAAAGAGACAAGTTTTTAGAATGCCGTAAGAGGCGTTTTGTTTGTTTGCCTTGAAAGGCGATTTTGCCGTGAAAGGCGTTTTTACAAAACTCATCAAATATGAAAGACAAGAATTGTGATTTCTTTTTGTCTCTTTAAGAAATACAAACTACAATAGAAAAGGAAGAAAAGGGATTTAACTTCTCAAGAGATTGTGGGGACACGTTGAGATCGACGGTCGCAAGTCATGTATAGGCTTCGCCATCGTCCTTCAAATGAGAACATGTGATGCTTTGATTCTTTGGCTTGGCTCCTAACCTCAGTTTTTTAAAGGACAAGGACCAAGAGAAGGTCCTATATGCAATGGAAAACCAAGTAAACGGGTTGAAAAGCCGTGTTTAGGCCATGTTGGAGAAGGAGGTGACCTTGGGGGGGGTGGCCCCCCAAGGGACGTTGATCACCTTGTGGTGCTTCCGGGAGCAAAGTAGCAGGACTTCGTCTCTCTCTTGGATTTTCTGATTTTTCAGAGCTTGTACTTGGGATCTCTTTTCATCATGCTTTCTTCTTAGAATGGACCTCCTTTTATAGGCTTTTGGTAGCCATGAGGTGTTTATTGGCATTGATGGCCATGATGAAAGAATTGATGAGGAGTTACAAATCGATTTTGTAACTCCTTTTTCAAGGCTTGTGATTGGCCGATGAAGGTAGTGGGCATTTAATCACCTTTATGCTTCATAATGATGGGAGTTTCATGGGTTTAATGCCATGATTGCTTGGATTTGTAACTCCCAAATGCTTGGTTCTGATTGGGCCGTCCAAAATAATGAGTTAATGACTGCTTTAATGGGTCAATTAACGACATTAAGTGGTTGCCAAGGCATGTGAAGAGTCGCGGGCCGTGCTGCGCCTTTTGAGATTCTTCTTACGATCATCACGGGTGGATCCACGCATTATTTGATGTCGGATTGCGATGCAATTTCAGACATTGATTGACGTTGGTGGGCCGGTGACATCTGTCTTGTCGATTTCACAATCGGTCGGACAGAAAGTGCACTTTCTTGGTCAGCCGGTTGGCGATCTTGAGGCGATCGGTGATGATTTCATGCTTTTGACGGTGGATCCGAGATATCGACGAAGATCAGTGGTTTTGAAGTACCAAACATTGGATTTTCAGAAAATCACAGAGGCCAGAACACCCGAAACACGAAAAGAATCGGAAAACGGACGATTTGGCGCAAAATCCGGCGACCTGGATTTCCAAGGTCGCCGGGCGACCATGCACCCAGGGTCGCCGGTAACCCTGGGCCAGGGTCGCCTGGCAACCTTGGGCCAGGGTCGCCGGCGATCTTGGGCCAAGGTCGCCGGCGACCATAGGGCTTCGGCCCGTTTGGTCGCTGAGCGTCGTTTTCGGCCGTTTTTTCGTCTTTTTTGTTCCTTTTTTCTTTTGTATTTTTCTTGACATTTTTCCTCAATTATTGACTTGATTTTCTTGGAGAAATCTTGACGAGAACCCTCACGAAATCGGAGCACAAAGTTCCCTATTTTTCGGGAGAGCCGAAGACTTTGTAGCCGATTTTCCGTCAAGCGTCGAAACTAGGTCAATCGATGTCGGAATGACCTGAAAATTGAGGTGAAGCTTCTTGAGCAGTGGATAGGACCAACCATGGGCTTTTATTTGAGTTTTGAAGCCGTTAGGGGTCCCATCGATGCTTCACTTGATTTTGCTGCGGGGAAAATGCCGAGCTTTGATATGTGGTTAAACGATGTCCGATTGACCTGAAATTTGACGAAGAGCCTATTGGAGTCATTTTGAGACGTTCCATGGGCTCCGTTTTGGATGTCATGGTCCCGGGTTGCTCCACCGCCAGTAGGCTTGATTTTCTCTCGGAGCATCGAAACCTGGTCAAACATTGTCGGAATGACCTGAAATTTGACGTGCAGCCTTTTGGAAGCATGTTGAAGCCACTCATGTATTTTGTTTGATGAGTGATGGCTTTGGTGGTCCCGCCGCCGGGAGGCTTGATTTTGCTGCTCGAGCATTGATGGGGGGTCAAACGTTGTCGGTTTGACTTGAAATTTGGCATGGAATCCTTTGGAGACATTCTGGAGTCATCCGTAGGCTTTGATCAAAGTTTTGGTGTCTTTGATGATGTTGCCGCCTGGAGCGCCTGTTTAGCTGTTGGAGCGGTGAAGTTGGGCCAAACGTTGTCGGAATGACCCGAAACCTCAGGTGTACCCCTCTTTTAGCTGTCTTGAAGGATCTCTCAGTTTCTGTCTGATTCTGACAAAATCTGATGCTTGAAGTAGCCTTGCCTATTTTTAGCAGGATGCAGCTTCAGGAGGCTTCTTGATGTTGAGGAAACATATTGACTTTTTTGGTGTCAACACTACTAATGTATATAAGGAACCCCGCATGTCTTTCAAATTCAAAGAGTACCAAATTTTCTTTACTATACAGGCATACGGGATCCCTATTCACCTTGAATGAGTTTTAAACCCCGATACTGTTCCGATATTTCGAAAGTTGTTTCACCGGTTTATTCCCGAAATTTATGAGTTGTGATTTACCCATCCCGAAAGCACTGAACTGTATTTGTAGCATTTGTGCTAGCCCCGATATGCATGACCCGATATTGAAATGATATTTGTGCCTTGAGCACCCCGTTTCTCCTGTTTACACGATTTCATCAAGTGTTTTATACATGACTGATTTCTTGCATATGACCTATCAATACTTGGAGACTTGAAACATTGTTTTTAAGCTTGGGGAGGTATTGTTTGGAGCCCCAATGCAATGTAAGAACTTGGAAGGCATTTTACGGAGTCCGGATGAAGAGAAACCCCATTATGAAGATTCATCGAGGATCCTTAGACTTGTCAATGTGCATAGGGATCCGAGATGTCCTTAATTCTCATGGAGTACCAAGTATATGTCAAATTAGACATACGGGACCCTATTCACATCGATATAAATCTAGGACCCTCAACGTTTGACCCGGAAAAGTATAGAAACCCATTATGTCGTATTTAACTCGAATTTCACTTGTACACCTTAAATCTCATAATTTATGACTAGACTTGCCCCGAAGGTATTGAAATTTATGTTTTGTTTTTAGCATGTTGCTAACTCGTTTATGCCCGACCCGATACAGATATGTTTTGTGCCTATGGGTATCCCGTCCCGTCATATGTGTTTATTTGACCTGATTTCTTGTATATGACCCATGAGAATAAAATCTTGAGGCAATATGGGGCCAGAGCTTTGTAGTGCGAGCCCATGAGCCAAAAAGAGAACATGCATACATGTATTTGTTTTGTTTACTCGCATATAACCTATGAGTCGGCACCACTAAGCTTGGATGACCTTGTCAGTCTGATCTACCGACTTGGAGATCCTATCCCGTCCCGCCAGCTGCAGTTTGGATCCTGATACCCGGTTTATTAACCGTGGTCCCGTCCCGATACCCGGCTCGCTCCTGTGGTTCCCGATATCCGGTTCGCTACCGTGATTCCTGATGCCCGGTTTGCCACCGTGGTCTCGTCCCGTACAGTATATATATGTATATGTAAATTTCGTTGTTCCTCCTCACTTCGGTGACTGAGGTCAACGCCTTGATATGCTTGCTCTATCACTTCGGTGATAGAGGATTTAGCTTTGTGTGGTTGCCATCTTGATAGTCCATGATCCTTGATACCCGTACTGCTTTATATTGATCATGTCTTTTCTTAGTAAATGATACATTATTTATATATGTTTTAAATGAGTTTCCGATTTGTGAAATGTTCATGTTTTATACATGCTTTAAAGGAATACATGTTTTTTCAAATATTCAGGTTTCATACCCGTTTTGTATGAATACAGGATTTTGTCAGATGTTCATAATTTATTACATGTTTTATCGTTCAGTATATTGTTTATATCCTTTCACCCACCTGCCAGACCGTCGTGTCTGACCCACTACTTTGGTACTCAGGTTCAAACTTCTTCACCCGAGACGAGTGCACGTGTTGGCTGTGGAGCCATGAGCTTTCAGGTTGTTTGTCGGCTATGTCATGTAGACATTGAGCTTGACATCGGAATTACGTCACATATGGGGTAGTGATCATTAGCTTGTTTTCTTGTATGGCTTCTATTAGCCTTTTCTTGGGATTTGTAATTAATACACATTGTTATTTGTAACTTGAATATATATGGGAATGTAATATCTTGTTACTGTCAGCTCTGTACATTATTGTGATGGTTATTCCAGTCTGAGATGGATCATTGATAAGATGAGTATATGCTTAGGTTAAGTGCGGTGCGGAATCCAATGGCCACGGACTCTGAGTCGCAACACCACGAAAGCTTCCGCTAAATATTCAGAGTGTGTTGGAATTTATTTGTAATCCTCACACACGCGGATCTTGGGAGAAATATAATTATTACTTCACGGACCCCGGGTTTGGGGCCGTGACAAACAGGAACAAGATCCCTGTAACTATGATGAAGCAATCAATGACATAGACTCTGGACATTAGCATGATGCTATCGAGTCTATGTACTCCAATCAGATCCGGACACTTGTGGACTTGCTTACCAATATTAAATCTATTGGGTGCAAGTGGGTCTACAAGAGAAAAATAGGATCAGATGGAAGAGTAGAGACCTTTAAGGCTAGACTTGTTGCGAAAGGGTATACTCAGAAAGAGGGTATCGATTATGAGCAAACCTTCTCATCGGTAGTCATGCTCAAGTCCAACCGGACACTCTTATCCATTGCAGCTCATCTCGATTACGAGATTTGGCAAATGGATGTCAATACGGCGTTTCTCAACGGCCATCTTGAGGAAGACATCTATATGATGCAACCAGACGATTTTGTAG
Organism: Umbellularia californica; assembly: GCA_028538565.1. NCBI lineage: Eukaryota > Viridiplantae > Streptophyta > Magnoliopsida > Laurales > Lauraceae > Umbellularia > Umbellularia californica. The sequence continues at coordinate 42,977,051 of JAPQWN010000008.1, forward strand.
CTAAAAGCCAAGAGCAAAGAGTTTGCAAGCTGCAGAAGTCCATTTATGGACTGAAGCTGGAAGATCCATTTTGACCAGGTAATCAAGTCATTTGATTTTTGTCAAAATCCGGATGAGTCATGTGTGTGTATGAAAAGTGAAGGAGGAATGGTAGTTTTTCTGGTTTTGTATGTCGATGACATCCTTCTCATTGGGAGAGACATAGGAATGTCGTCAACGGTAAAAGTTTGGCTAGCCAAGATTTTTGATATGAAGGACTTGGGGGAAGCTAGCTACATCCTAGGGATCAAACTTCATTGAGACTGAAAAAATAGGATGTTGGCTTATCCCTAGCTGCGTACATAGAAAAGGTACTGGTACGGTTTGCTATGCAAGACTCCAAGAAGGGTATCACACCTTTTAGGCATGGAGTTCACCTTTCCAAGGATCAGTGTCCCAAGACACGTGAGGAAAAGGAGAAGATGAGAGCGATACCATTCGCTTCGGCTATTGGTAGCCTCACGTATGTTATGCTAGACCAGATATCTATCATGCAGTGGGCCTAGTCAGTAGATATCAGTCTAAACCAGGACCTAACCGTTAGACTACTGTAAAGTGTATTCTCAAATACTTGAGAAAGACTAGTGATTACATGTTAATTTATGGCAGTGATGAGTTCATTCCAGTCAGATACACAGATTCTGACTTCATGTTAGATATGGATTCCAGGAAATCAACCTCTTGTTATGTGTTGATGCTTGGAGGCGGAGCTATCAGCTGGAGGAGTATTAAACAGGAATGTACTGCTGATTCCACCTCGGAGGTTGAATATGTAGCGGCTTGTGAAGCAGCAAAGGAAGCAGTATGGCTCAAAAGATTCCTTCCGGAACTTGGAGAGGTACTTTTGGCGCGACAGCCGCTCACTGTCCAAGGAACCTAGGAGCCATAAGTGCCAAAAGCATGTATAGAGAAAGTATTACTTGGTCAAAGAGATTGTACAGAGAGGTGATATTGCCATCACCAATATAGCATCTGCGGACAATCTAGTAGTTCCCTTTACTAAGCCTTTAAACAAAAAAGTCTTTGAGCAACGTGTAGACAGGATGGGCATGAGATGTAATACTGACTGGCAGTGAGCCCAAGTGGGAGATTAGATTATATGGACTCAATCTAGTGGATGATGTAATAAATTGATTTATTTCATTATTTATCAATATATATAATCATGCTTTACTTTTATGTGATGAAGGTGTTTTATTACTTTCTTGCACATAACCAATACGAATGACATGATGGTTCATGAGATAGACCGGAGCCCACAAGTATATTAGATGCGACACATGTGTGTTGATGAGATCCACATACGGGAGACATGTCACATCCTACTTAAATTGATCCACAACCGGTGATGAGATTGGGCATCTCATCTGATAAGGTTGCAGCACTTTGATCACTATGAGATAGTGTGTTTTGTCTCGATCATCAAAATGTAAGATTCCAGATCATGGTGCTGGTACATTAGATGTATTGAAGGACAATGAGAAGCACCTTATGAAAAACTGACTATACTTTAAGGTCTACTCTCATAATTCCCTAGCAATAGGATCTCAATCCTGAGACATTAATAAACTCAAGTTTCTATCTATTCATTTGCTTTCAGTCACCAATGAGTGAGGCCAACTATAGGTCAACACCTTGGTGTCTTAGGTACGTGGTAGTAGGACTGTGGGAACATTCAATAGTCAAGATGGAATCTATCTACATTATCCCCTTGTGTCAATTAATGGATTTATCATTAGTAAGTGCGCACCCATCTTAATTAAGAGTTAATTGGAAGGTACTGATAATTACTATAATTAATTGGGTCTCAAGGGTAATAAGATATGGATCTAATTTGTTGGACACGTCTAATTGATCTATGGATATAGATGGAGGGGCCTACTTGTGGTAATAGGAAAGTTTAGGGTCTTCTTTGTAATTTATTTATAAGAGTGGAGTGCGATTGCATTTATATAGTAGAGTTATTTGCAATTAACTGTGGCCCCAGATTGTACATGAGATGTGGGGTCGGGGTGTCCCAGTTAGAGCCAGCTTCCTATGGAATCCCTAGTGGTGCCCTTGCTAGCCCAATTATTAGATCATTGCTAATTCTACTTGAACTCAAAACGAAAGGAATTAGAAAGTTACTATTTATATTTGAATTGAGACTTCTAATAGTAATTAGAAAGAAGATAGTTACTAATTCTTATAGAAGTGAGACTTTTATTTTAATTAGAAAGAGGAGGTTACATAGGGCTATCAATAGGGGACCCAAACCCCTTGGATAACTACCTTGGAACTCACGCCTAATAGTGCAAGAGTTGCACTCCCTCCTTTCTCTTCTTCTTCTAGTTTCCTTAGAGCTTCTAGTTGATTTCCTCTTGGAGATTCCACCATTCTTCTTGAGAAAAGAGATTTGAAACTAGCCATAGCATGGAAGACAACAAGGTCTTGGAGATCCTCAATTCGCTACAAGAAGAGTTCTTGTTTATGATAATGAATATTATCCAAAGGTCTTCTTCTCCATTAGAGCGCTACCAAGCTCCAAAGGTATAATCTACTTCCTTGTATGTTATGGATTTATTTTGGTTGCATGTTATTGCTATTTACTATCCTAGAGATAGTATTTATTGATCTTGATCATGAGTTTGAGGTTTTTGCATCCTGGATTGGGTTTTATGGCATTATGGGTACTTGATCCCTGAGTTAAGTGGGTCAAAAGTTTTTGAAACCTATCCATGAGGCCCACCTATTTCCAACATCTAGATTGGTAGGAATTTCTGAAAGGGGATCCATTTAACAAGATAGAGAAGGAAATAGATGAAAGCACTCCTTAATTAATTAAAAAAAAAAAAAACCAGAAAAGCACAATGAGACTCCTTTAGAGGTCGTTTGTCTTTTACGCATGGGATATGTAAATACAGTTTACACATCTAAATAATGAATATTCAAATTTTAAGTATGTAATGTTTACACATGTGTTTTTTTTACAATGTTTGTCTAATAACACTATTTTCACATCATTTACACATGTGATTCATTTTTCTATGTTTGTTTCAATGATATGTGTATATGTATTAAACGATTTTGTAAATGATACTTATTAATCATTAAATTATATTCTACTATAATGATATGAAAAGGAGACAAAAAAATGTCTAATTTATATCAAAGCCTTCATTTGCATTTTAGATCCTTAAAAAAAACATGTCTATCACGACCTCGGACCGGGACCCAGCCAAGTCGAGGCACTGAGCTGGAGCTAAGACGTTTCCCACAGGTTCCGCGGTGACGAGTCCACACATTTTTCGAATCATCTCACAATCACACATAAAGATTTATTTGCAGAAGCACTGGCAAATACACAAGTAACATCACACATAAGTAGAGTTTATAAGAACTCATGTCAGAGGGAGAAACATAATTAACATACCCATTAGTTCAAGTTTAAAGTTGTGCAACACACAAAACGTAAAGTTAAGTTTTACATATCCCAAAAATAGCCAACAAAAGCTAATAACACGTTCACAAAAGATAGAAGATAATTCCCCAAGTGTTACGCATCTCAAGACTCAATCAGACGTCTAAATGACATCGTTGGGATGCCATTCTCGCTCAATAGGCTGCTCTACAGTCGCCTTCTCGTGCTCCTCCTCAAGGGCAACGAAATCTAGATCTGAGCACCAAAACGAAAGGGTCATACACGACGGTCTGGCAGGCAAACAAATAAAGTACAATCATGCTATAAATCAATAGTTTTGAAATTAATAAAATAACATGTGAGATAAAGAGAATCTGAATACAACAAAGCATTTCATTGACAATATCATTTATATGATCAAATGTTAAATCAAGATGACCATTCAAAAACAATACCTTGGCAACCACATGGAGCTACATTCTCTGTCACACGAAGTGACGAGAGACTCAAGATTCTCTATCACATATGGTAAAGGGAGGCACTATCATATTGTAGTAGCCCAGTATAACCGAGAACCACACACGACTCCCGCCGCAGAACGGGTTAAACAACCAAGTAAGCATGTACGTACTTCCAAACTAATGTTGGACAAGATTTAAGGACCAAAGGTGGCGGATCAAACCGACCATGGTTGTCCAAGCTAAGTGTAGCCGACACAAAATGCACACGCTTTTGAAACAATATTTGACACTTCCAAATTCGGGAACTACTCACTCTATATCAAGTACACGCACGCTTGTTCACAGAAGTTCACGTGATAGTGGTCCCAACACAATATGTATAAAAACACAATTCACATAATGATTGCCAAATGGGTTTTAAATCAAAACCTTAGAAACATTCTTTTCAAGACGATACAAATTGCAAAACGAGAATTTGGTTTAGAAATCACAATTCCACATCAATACCTCGAGACCGTAACCATCGAGTTAGTATACACTTTGAGACCCCATGTCGATCATTCATTTAGATGGTGCCCAATTTTAAACGACATTAAGGATATCAAGGTGTACACATCGACCAAGTAGGGTCCACAAGTGATTGGGATAGAAAACCCCTCCATTCATCTCATTTCCAACATATTCTGGAGGAGGTCAGTCACTTGTAGGCTAGCAGGCAGCTAACCGCCTAGGACCGGGTTGGCTAGCTGACTGGTAGCCGATTGGTGACCGCCCCATCAAAACCTGAAATTTTGGGTTACCGATATGGTGACCGCCCCTGTGCAGTCACCTGTCGGCTAGCTGACTGCCCAGTCAGCGGGCAGTTCGGTTTTTGAACTATTTCAACCCCTTTCTTTCTCCAAAACATTTCTCTATTCAACCTCACATTTCCCTGCAATAAACTGAGCTCAAAAGCTCCTCCATTTCATCATTTAACACTTCCATTTCATCACTTCAAATATCACGAATCAAACCTCCTTCAATCACTTCACAATTTCCAACAATCCAAGCATAAAAATACCAATTTAGATAAAACCATTATCAAATAGATTTCAATGAAATGAAACAAAACACATGAACATTAAGACATATATTTAGTAAACTAAACTCAAAAGAAAACAAGATTAAACATAGTTAGTTCAAAAGAAAAGAAATCAAGATAAAAATCCAGAAATCAATACATGCACATTCATATTTCATTCGTTCACTTGCCTTGGCTCAAAATGCACTCAAAGATGATCTGCCAACACACCTCTCTCAGCTGAACCTCTAAGAAGTCCCAAGAAAAGAGCTCAACATCAAGGAAATTTTTTGAAAAAGAAAGGGTTCCTCCTTAGGAACCCTTGCATACATGAAGGTTGAGCTCTAATGATCTCAACAAAACCATGGTTGGAAGATGGAAACCATCACATACCTCTAGAGGCTCTAACAATGGAGAAGAACTTCAAGAAGAAAGCAATCCCAATTGAAATCCATTGAAAATGGTACCAAGAGAAAGCTTGATAGATGAGGAAGAGTTTGGTGAACTCAAATCTCCATTCTAATCAAGGGAAGCACAACATGCAAATGAGAGAAGTCAAGATGAAGGGCTGGTTTTCTCTCCCTAGACTTGGCTGGTTTGAAAACAAGAAATGAAGAAGGGTGAAGAAACACACGTGGGTGAGTTTTTTTTTTTTTTTTTTTTTGTGGTGGGTGGGGTGTGGGCCCCACCAAGCCAATTCACTTCAAGGGCTTAGAAACCCATCATGCAGGTCCCAGATGAGATCGATGAAAGAGAATAAAATAATTGTCGAAATATCTAATTTCCAAAAAAATAATTTTCACATGATTTTGCAAATATTGAAATTCATGCACATATTTCGAGGTGAAAAGTCCGTTTTACCCTTTTTGCGGAAAAATACGATTTCAGAGTTTTGAAAACGGACAGAGAGAACTTAAAAGTTGTAAATGCTATTTTGACAAATCAAAGGAAATTAAAAATCATAATTTTCCAAATCAAGAATAAATCCACCCCACACGAGCATGGGTCCCACAGGCCACCCCCGGCCCATGCCAAGCTAAATACAATGGCTCTCAAAAATTCCCAAAGCTATGAAAAATCTATTGAGCTCACAATCTTAGCTAAACGTCACCTAATCGCACTTAAGATCTAGTTTTGGTTAAAACAACACTAATCAAAGCAAACCTGGGTCGGGGTCTTACAATGTCTTTTAACATGAAATATACTTTTCAAAAGTATACATTTCTATCAATAATCACCTTAAAAAAATGCATTACAACATGTCTGGTTAAGGAAATATGAGTTTAAAGTATGATGGTTAAGAAAATAGGATTATTATAAATATTTCTATTAATATTTAGCTGAATATTATCTTAATTCATTATTCCATTTGCATAAAACTTAACCCATGCTTCTCACCGGCTTTATGCTAATATTAATCAATTATAGAAATAGATTTTATAATTTTTGTTTTGGTATAGTAAGGCATGAGAGAGAAATAGAGAGGCTGCCCTCATAAAAGAGAGATGAGATGCCGAGAAGGTTTTCATTCATAAGTTTTATCGGTACGCATCTTTTATTATTATTTTGTAAATGCGTTGGAGGGGGGTTTCGAACCCATAACCTCTTTGATGGAAATGCCTCTTTTATTACTATTTTTCTAAATGCGTTGGAGGGGGTTTCGAACACAGAACCACTTTGACGGAAATTGCCCCAAAATTAAACCGTTCGCCTCCAACAAGTATTCTTTGAAATCACACGTGGCTCGTTATTCTGTTTTCCCACCTGAATAGGTGTTCAAATCTTGGTGTGAAAATGGACTCATTTTCACACCATTTACATATCTGATTTACACACAAGATGCGTAAATACTTGTAAACAAACATGACTAGTGCGTAAATAGTACCCATAACCTCTTTGATGGAAATGCCTCTTTTATTACTATTTTTCTAAATGCGTTGGAGGGGGTTTCGAACACAGAACCACTTTGGCGGAAATTGCCCCAAAAACCAAACCGTCCGCCTCCAACGAGTATTCTTTGAAATTACACGTGGCTTATTATTCTCTTTTCCCACCTGAACAGGTGTTCAAATCTTGGTGTGAAAATGGACTCATTTTCACATCATTTACACATCTAATTTACGCACAAGATGCGTAAATACTTGTAAACAAACATGACTGGTGCGTAAATATTACGCATATTCACATTTACGCATGTAAATGGCTGTAGACAAACGACCCCTTAAGAAATTCCACTTCATGCGGTCATAAGGTTTGGCCATGTCAAGTTTAAGTCCCATAGTTTTGCTTTTCTTTTTAGTCTTTAAAGAATAGATAATTTCATGGACTATAATATTGTTAGATTGTATGGATCAATCCATCAGTTGATGTGATAAATTGATTAGTTTCTTTATTTATCAATAAAATCATGCTTTACTTTCATGAGATGAATGTTATTTTATTACTTCATGCACATGACCAATACATAAGATATAATGGTTCATGAGTTGAACTGGGTCCTATTAGTATATTAGATGTGATATATGCATATGGATGAGATCCACACATGGGAGACATATGTCACAAATCTTATACTTAAATATCTTCACAACCAGTGATGAGACTGGGCATCTCATCTGATAAGGTTGTAGCACTTTGATCACTATGAGATAGTGTGATTTGTTTCGATCATCACAATGTAAGAATTTGGATCATAGTGCTGGTACATTGGATGTATTGAAGGACCATGAGAAGCACCTTATGGAATTTCGTCTCAATAATAAGGTCTGTTCTCATAATTCCCTAGCAATAAGCTCTCAATCCTAAGACATTGATGAACTCAAGTTTCTATCTATTCATTTGCTTTGTGTCACCAATGAGTGAGGCCAATTGTAGGTTAACACCACGGTGTCTTGGGTATCTAGTAGTAGTACTGTGGGAACATTGAATGATCAAGATAGAATCTATCTATATTATCCCCTTGTGCCAATTAATGGATTTGTCATTAGTAAGTGCGCACCCATCTTGATTAAGAGTTAATTGGATGGTACTGATGATCACAGTGATTAATTGGGACTCAAGGATAATAAGATATGGAACTAAGATTGGAAAAGACAGATTTATTCGAATTGATCCATATATGACCAATACATATGACATAATGGTTCATGAGTTAAACTGGGTCCTATTAGTATATTAAATGTGATATATGCGTATGGATGAGATCACACACGGGAGACATATGTCACAAATCTTATACTTAAATATCTTCACAACCAGTGATAAGACTGGGCATCTCATCTGATAAAGTTGCAGCACTTTGATCACTATGAGATAGTGTAATTTGTCTCAATCATCAAATGATCACAGTGATTAATTCGGGTTAAAGGATAATAAGATATAAAACTAAGATTGGAAGAGATAGATTTATTCCAATTGATCCATGGATATTGATAGAGGGGCCTACTTGTGGTAATTGGGAAGTTTATGGTCTTCATTGTAATATATTCCTAAGACTGGAGTGCAATTGCATTTATATAGTGGTGTTATTTCCAATTAACTGTGGGCCCGGATTGCACATGAGATGTGGGGTCGCAGTGTCCCAGTTGGAGCCAGCTTTTTATGGAATCCCTAGTGGTCTCCACGCTAGCCCAAATTATTTGAAAGATACTAATCCTACTTGAGCTCTAAAAGGAAGGAATTAGAAAGTTACTATTTCTATTTACTGTAGGACTTCTAATAGTGGTAATAGTATACTTACTAATTGTTGTGGAAGTGAGACTTCTATTTCAATTAGGAAACGAGGAGCATTGAATGGCCATAAAAGGGAATTAACCCCTCTTGAACGTCCATCAATTGGAGAAAACATCCTGCCCCTTTTGTGTACAATTGTTGCTCATCTCTCTCCTCTATTCCTCTTCTAGTTCCTTGAAGTTTCGAGTTGGGTTTTCTCTTGGAGATTCCACCCATCTTCATTGAGAAAAGAGATCTGATTCGGGTCATAGCGTGGAAGGCTAAGAGTTGTTGGAGATTCTGATTTTATTTTGTAAAAGAGTTCTACATCAAAGAAAGTCATCAAGTTCTCCATTAGAGCACTACTGGGCTCCAAAAGTATGATCTACTCCTTGCATGTTGTGGATCGTTATGGATGTTTAGTGCTACTTGTTTCTATTTTAGATAGAATTTTTACTGTACATGATCATGAGATTGAGGGTTATGCATCCAGGATATAGTGTTTGGCGTTATGGGTACTTGATCCCTGAGTCAAGTGGGTCAAAAGTTTTAAAAATCTGTCCACGAGACCCACCTACTTCCAACAATAATTATCAATGATCAATCTCCCTTCCAAGAAGGTACTTTGGAATGGGCTTGAAACATTAGCAAGAACACTCTTGAGCCTATTAGCAACAACCTCAGAGATAATTTTATAAACAACGTTTTAGAGACTTATAGGTCTAAAATCATTTGCATTAGTATCTTCAGTTTTCTTAGGAATAAGAACAATGTAGGTTTTATTAATATTTCTCAGGGAGAAATTTCATTTAAATAATTCTAGAACAATTTATATAATATCATCTCCAACTGTCTCCCACATATGTTAGTATAAATTTGTACGATAATCATTAAACCCGAGAGATTTTAGGGGGCTTAGTTTGAAAAAAAATCTTTAATTTCATACTCAGTAGGAACGATGATTAGCCTAGAATTCTCTTCATGGGAGATCTTCAGGCTAATACCTTCTTTAACGATTTCCAAATTTCTAGGCTCCATTGAAGTCGTGATATTTTTGAGATGGTTGTAAAATCCCAATCCTATTTCCTCCCTACTGCTAAGCCACTTCCCTTCACTATTTTTTATTTTACTAATTTTGTTCAATCTCCTCCTATTAATGGTATTAGAGTGGGAAAATTTAGTATTTTTATCTCTTTCTCTAAGCCAATGTTCCTTAAATCTTTGTCTCCTCATATTATATATATATGAGCAAGGCTCCCCTAAGCTCAAGCTTAGGATAAGGTAAGCTCAAGTGTGTGGTGGGGCCCACTTGGGGACCCACATGGGGATGGAGGTGGGGGAGATTTCAAAGACTCCCTGGGATCTTCCTCTTTGCAAAAAAGCAGCTCTAACCGTAATTTTTATCATCTCTATATGGGTCCAAAAAGTTAAATGGTCAACAGTTTATTTGGAATGATACATAGTCGATCCAACGGTCTAATAAATTCGGATCTGACCAAAAGTTGGTGGATATGTGCAATTTAGGAGGGTCATGTGTTTGGTCCATTTGGATGGAACAAAGGTGGGCCCCATAAGCATGAGCTTATGAAATTCTATCCTAAGCTTGAGCTTATCTCTCTCTCTTTATATATATATTTATATATATTATAACAGCAGCCTCTTCGTGAGGGAGCGACATGTAGTGCTTGCTCTTGAGCTTTTGTGGTGACACGTGGTAGACCCTACCCAATCCTTAATGTGATGATTTGATCCCTACTTCTTCTCCTCTAACATCTCTATCTGTTGCAATTCGGCAGGTCTATTGTAGCCCGAAAGTAAATTAAAGTGGAAACTAAGATGTTGATGTATGACTATGATCATCTAATCAAAGATTATAGACTAAAATTTTTGAGATTTAAGTTGGGCCATTCTCATTAACAACCCTAATCAGATCTGAGGCTGTCTTTTTTGTCTCAGGATGCAGAATCAACAGTTTTTTTCTGATTGGGCAAATGTTGGTAAACCCATAATTCTGTTAGGAAACTAATCAATCAAAGTGAATTAAAGTGGAAACTGAAATTTGAATGAGGATTTACACAATTCCTTCCATGTCAATCCGGCTGGCTATCTCTTAAAAATGTTACAAATCTTTCTTTTTTTTTTTCTTATCCATCATTGAGATCCCTCTTTAATTTCACTCTAATTGCAAAATAATCTCTTTAAGTTCCACCCCAAAAGAGATTTTTTTATAAAATCCCTCCCCTATCTAACCTTGGATTGGAAATCCCTCTCTAATTTCTCTTTCATATTGTAGTATAATCTCTTTAATATTCCAACCCAAAAGAAGTATTACTCCCATCAGTCATAGTGAGTCAAACTAGTGGAGATAGTTTGAGAGTTTCTTCCTTCCTCTCTTCTGTTACAAGTAACACTGAATTCCCTTTATGTTCTTCTTCTTCTTCTTCTCTATCTTGATACTCTTTCATTCGAAGAATTGTTTAGGATCAAGTTTGTAGAGCAGTTTTTTTTTTTTTTTTTAATTGTGATATTTTACGTTGTTCTCTATTTATAGTTGTTTTTCTTTTTTTGTGAAGGTAATTTATATAAAAAAAGAAAGGGCGGGGGGGGGGGGGGGGGGGGGGGGGGGGGGGTGGGGAAGAAAAAGATACAAGGGTCAAATAATTGACCAAGAAACAAAAACAAGAAAGGAAAAGGAGGAAAAAATGTAGGAAGAGAACCAGAGAAGGAGTTGCGCACACCACCATTACAAGCTAGCAAAATCAAGAGTGGCAGGCGATTCGCATGTAGGCAAAGAGAGCACAGAGCTGATTATTGACGAAAGGCTTTTTGATTTGCTTTAGAGAGAAAGAGATGTGTAAGACCCCGACCCGAGCGACCTCGATTAATACTAATTAGTCATGTGTTAGTTCTAAGCGTGATTAGCGAATTTTGGTTAAGTTAGGAATAGAATAGCGTTTGATATAGCTTTGGGGAATTTTGAGTGCCTTTGTGATTAGTGGGACCCTATGGGGGTTCCTTTTGTGACTTTGCGTGTACTCGGGGGAATTATTCGAGAATTCCACAATTCGTGTTTTGACCTCGTTTGACTCATCTTGTTAGTCTCTATAATTCTCGTATTGATCCCGTGCCCGTTTGAAACACCGAAACCCGACTTTCCTAGCATTGAGGGAAAAAAAACAATCATTTTACACTAAATCTGGAAACAAAATTTGATATCCCTGGAACCCTTGAAAAATATATTTTTTAGAAACTAGAAGTTTCGACGATCTTTTTTCCCTTCTTTGTCGAACGCACCCGAAGCCCCGAAAAGCATGATTTCAGCCCCACAAGAATTTCAAGTGGTGGAGCCCATCTCATTTGCTATAAAAGAAGGACTCTTCTTCCTTTTCTTCTTCTTTTCCAGCTCAAAATCTTCTAAGTTAGGGTTTTTGCCTTTCTCTTCTTCTTCTTGTCCTCTCATCCCCAATTCACAAACAACCTCTACAAATCATGCATCACTTGAAGAATGGAAGCTATCATCTCCTTCCTCACTTATAGGGCTCTCTCTTAATACCATTTGTGGAGGAAACCAACCTCATTGAAGTTTCCCTTGAGCCAATCTTGTCCATTTGGAGAACCTACAAGTAATTCATCTCCCTTATCTATTAGATATGTGTTCTCTTAGCCTTAGGCAAGCCCCATTCTCTTTATGACAAGCTTTCTCCTTCTTGTTCTTGTATCGACCATTTTAGGGTTTGTATTTGGGGGTTTTGATGTGTTTGTAGGTTATCTTTGAGAGAGGCTTGATTAGTGGCTTGATTTACTTGTTAGAGACCCAAGGCAAGTGGATGAATGGATATTTAAGTATTAATGGCTTTTATGAGTAATGTAGATGGTTTTACTCATTTTTTTATTTGCATTGACTTTGAAATAAGTGCTCATGAATGAATCTTGCTAGCTCATTTGATGTCTTGGAAACACTGGTTTATAGCATTCATTTATCTCTTATTATTAGCTAAATGGATCCTTGTGAATGGTGGTTTCTTTTCTCTTTCTCTTTCTCTCTCTCTCTCTCTCTCTCTCTCTCTCTCTCTCTCTCTCTCTCTCTTTATGGTTGAATGTGAAAAGATAGGAGATGATCGAATGGATTCTTGGTGGAAAATTTGATGGAGGTTTATGAGGAGTTTAGAGGAGATTTGAGCCTCCCTTTCATGTGTAAAAATGAGGCTTCATGGGAATTGAAAGAAGAGGAAAAATGAAGGAGTAGAGTTGCTCCCGAAATCAATTTCTAGACAGTTCGCTCGAGCGGACTTGACAGGTCGCTCGAGCGAGCAGTCCAAAAAAGGATTCGTGCGATCTAGAGGACAGTTCACTCGAGGGAACCTTATCTCGCTCAAGGGAACAATCCCAGAATCCCATCTAGAGAGTGGTTAGCTCGAGCAAACTGATATTTCACTCTAGCCAACCCGAAATGAGAAGGTCCGCTCGAGCGAACCCTCTCCGTGAGTCATTCCAGAGAGCTCACCACTCAAACGAACTTAATGTCCACTCAAGCGATGGGTACTGTTCACCTGGGGCTATATTTGGAGCAAGAATGAAATATTTAAGTGATTGAAAGAGGTACATTGGGAGCCTCCTTGTGCCCGGAAGATTTATTAGGCGTTGTGTGAGGCCGGTTGAGAAAGGAGCCACATCACAAAGATTCATTGAAGCTTTAGAAAATCACCAGGGTGTATAAGGAGCCTGGAATGTCTTCATACTCAAAGAGTACGAAGTTTATACCGAAATTGACATATGGGACCCCTATTCACCTTGAACTAGTCTTGAATCTCAATATTTGTCCCTAAATTTTGAAAGTTCAATTTTATTACGTTGTTCCCGAATCTTTATATACATTCCCAAAATTCATGAATTATGATTTATCATTCCTGAAAGCATTAAAATAGTACTTTAGCATTTTTCTAGCCCGATTATACTTACCCGAATTGAAGTTATGATTATGCCTTGAGCACCCCCATCCCACCCATTTATATACTTGCACCTGATGTATTTCATACATGTCTTGATTTCTATTATTTAACCTATGAGTCGGCACCACTAAGCTTGGATGACCTTGCCGGTTTGATCATCTGACTTGGAGATCCCCCTCTTACCCCACCAGCTGCAGTTTGGATCCCACTACTCGGTTATTACCATGGATTTGTCCCGAAACCCGGCTTGCTACCATGGATCCCGATGCTCGGCTCGCTACCGTGGTCATGTCCCGTATATTATGTGTATATGTATATTTCATTGAATCTCCTCACCTCGCGTGATTGAGATCAACGCCCCGATATGCTCTTGTCACTCACTTCAGTGATAGATGACTTAGCTTCGTGTGGTTACCATCTTGCTTGTTTCCCGATTCCTTGGTTATCTTTACTTATTTTACATTGCATATACGTTTTGAATAAATGATTTATCTCTTCCATGGAAATTATTGTTTAAACAGGTTTTAAGTGTTTTCCAAGTTAAATTCAATTATTATTTTATTGCTATATCCTTTCACCCACCTGCCAGACCGTCGTGTTTGATCCATTTCTTTGGTACTCAGGTCCAGTTGCCGGTTACCTTGAGGAGGAGCCTAAGGTGGCGGTTGGTGAGCTGCAACGTTTAGTTGAGTGGCATGCTGATGATGTCATTTAGACATTCAATTGCCTCAAGTTGCGAAACATTTTGGGGATTGCAAATATCTCATTCTTTTGGGATTTATATTTTGTATTGGCCTTTGTTGGCCTCTATTTTTGGAAAATGTTAATTAACTGATATTTTGTATAAACATTAACATTTACCTTTGGTAGTATACTATTTTGATAATTGCTCACTCTGACATCAAGTTATTCATATTTGTTATCAATCTTGTATTTTGGGAATGAAGTTATGAATTAGATTTGCTATACGCTTCCGCACTTAAGCAAAAATATTTATGTTGTTGTGATATCCTCACTGCGGACACCTGTGAGAAATCGTGTGCACGGGTAATATCTTGTTCCTTGATGACTCGTGTACGTATTGGCCAAAATTAACACATGTTCAAAAGCTATATGGCATTATCATTCCAAACATCCAATCTTTCAATTCAGTCCCGATCCTGGACTAGGTCCGCAGGCCCGGTCCGGGGTCGCGACAAGATGGCTTCAGTGAGATGAGCTTGGATGGAAAGAAATGAGGGCCTGCGATCTTCAAAAATTGTATCGTTTTTGGCCTTCCACATTCAGTATAGAACTGTGATGAAGATGGAAGCCATGAATTTGAGACCATTGACATCATTATCTTTGGAAAGGATCTTCTAGATTGCAAAGGCAGAGAGAGTGGGAGGAAGCTGAAGCCCGACAGTATGCAGAAACCAGTACCAAATAGATTTTGCTTGGTCATAGGAGGAAAAGAGATGACCTACAGAATCCTCTGCAACGCAACGGATGCTGCATATGGAGGCAAGATAAAAACCTAGACGCTTGAGCCTCAATTCTGAAAGAGTTTTGTTGTGCATCAGACGCCAGTCGAAGTAGTTGATTTTATGGGGAGATATGTTGTTCCAAATCAAATTTGTCCATGGAAGAATTTCTGATCTGTGTCTGATTTTCTGCCACGTAGAGCGCATGGAGAGGTTGCCATCAATGATGTCTCTCCAAATAAGGATGTCAAAGACGGCAAGGTTGGGAGAGAGGTCTGAAAGAAGGGGAAGCAGGAAATTTGGAGGCAGAAAATCAAGAATAACCTAAGATCCATATTGGTACAAGGATGAGAGCCGTTGGTCCCTCGGGAATTGCTGAAGAGGAAACATGTAGAAAGAGGATAGCTTGATGTCCAAGCATTGATGCTCTGACCGTTATCGAAGATCTTGGAGTTGCCCTGATGAATGAGAGGAGCAATGTGGTGGATTTTTCTCCAGATGCAAGAACCATGGATGGTGTTCTATAAGTCCCGTATGGGTTTGAATTTGAAGTAGCAATTCTTGAACTAGATGGACCAGAGAGAGTTTGAAGTAGATGCTTGCCAGCCTAGTTTGATGAAGGAGGCAGTGTTTACATCTGAAATTTTCCTGATACCTAAGCGTCCTTCTGCCTTTGGGAGAGTGACAGTAGCCCAACAAGCATAATGGATTTTTTTTGGGGCATTTCCAGATCGAAGGAAGAGCCTCATCTTACTCTCAATCTCTTTTCAAATTAAAGTAGGCAAAGGGATAATGGCAGCAAAATGGATTGTCGTGCTAGAGATGACATATTTAATCAAGATTAAACGGCCAACAAAGGACATGGTTCTGGCTTTCCAAGCAGAGAGCTTGGAATGGACTGCATCCAGCAGGGGAAGAAAATGGTGCTTTTTAGTAGTCCCAAAACAAATCGGAATGCCCAGGTATTTTAATTGAGTAGAAGCTTCTTGGATGCCTAGCTAATTCTTCTCTTCTTTATTGAACCACACTTACCTATGTGCAATTGACTCTTCGAAGGTTGAAGAATTGACCAGCTGCAAACTTGTAAGTCTCCAGAAAATCTTAGGGGAATAAAACACTAGAAGCAACCCCTTTCATGAAGAAGAGAATGTCATCTGCATAAAGCAAGTGGCAGGGGGTGGATGGAACCTTTGAGAAGGGAAGAAATAAACCTTCCTTTTGGAGATTGTGAATGTGAACGCTCAAGATTTCTTCTGCCAGGATAAATAGGTGTTAGACCCTGACCCAGAGCAACTCGATTAGTACTAATTAAGTGAGTGTTTAGTCTTAAGTGAGTCTTAGTACTGGCTGGGTTAGAATGTGATTAGAATTAGTCTGGATCATAGTTTTGAGAATTTTGAGGACGTTTAGTATGAGTCAGACACGCTCAGGGACGCCCTGAGTACACGTATAGGAGTGGGTTTTCGTTCTAGATATTTTGCTTGATCGTGATTTTTAATTCTCTTGAATGATTTTATTATTTGTGACAACTTTCATTTTTAGCCTGCATGTATTTGAGGCCCAGAAACTCAAGTTTTGGCCCAATAGGGTGAATCTGTCTTTTCATGCTAAATCTGGGCACAATTTTCGAAGTCGTGAAACCATGTGAAACTTATACTTTTCCGAAACTAGATTTTTCGACGATCGTTTTGTTCTTCTTCGTCGATTCCATCCTGGGTCCACAAAACCATATTTTAATCGTTTCAAGTTCAACTGCTTTGGGACCCACCTTTCAGACACTATATAAACCCTCCTATTCTCTCTCCTCCATTCTTCTTCCCCAAAATCCCTGCACCGTCCTTGACCCAGAGTGAAGAAGAGAAGAAGGTTTTTCTCTTGGTCTTTTTCCCTTGAATCATCCATCAAGTAGGCACCAATCCCCGATCCGACTCTGCCATTCTCTTCCTCTCTTCTCAAGCTTCATTTGGGACGTTCTTGGAGCCAATCCCTGTCACTATTCATCATCTTCAAGATCTCTTCTTCTTGTTCAGCTAGCTCAAGGGTAGAACTCTTCTTCTTCCTTTCATTTGATGTTCATTTAGCTCATTTAGAGCTTGTTTTCCATGTTTTCAAACCCATTTCGAAATGGGGATTTGTAGTGACCAAAATGGTGATTTTTGTATGTTCTATTTTGGGGGTTTTGTGTAGATTTCGTGGATCTCCCCTTCTTGTTGAGTTTTTGTGAAGATTTCCTTGGCATTGGTTTGAGGCAAGTGAACTCTATAGGATTCTTCATGTACATTGCATTATGGCTTTATCATTTTCATTAGGACATGATTTCTATGCTAGTTTCATAATTCAAGTTATTTATACTCTTTCAAGTCATGGGTTTTAGTTTCTTTACTTGTCTTATTATTAATGATTTTTCAAGTCCTTAGAATCATGTTTGATCTTGTGAGTTTTTATGAATTTGTACATGGAAATGTCTTGATGTTTCTCAATGGAATGAATGGTTTATTTATGGATTGAATGATGTTAAATGTTGTGATTTATCCATTTGGAAAGCATGGTGGCTTAGGGAGTGAAGGTTACTAAGAAATGGGAGTGAAGAAGGGAAAGAAGTTGTGAAAAATCTGACTCGAAACACACTGCCCGTGTTCTGTCGGTAAGGTGTCGGTCAGCTCTCGGCTGACCGAACTCCCAAGTTCGGTCGACCGACAACCAACCGAGACCTGTCGGTTCAAATTCCAGAGAGCAACATCGTGTCATAAAATTTGTCGGTCAGCTGTCGGCTGACCGAACTCCCAAGTTCGGTCGACCGACAGCCAACCGAGGATCGTCGGTCCCTTTTTCCTGAGAGCTTCATTTTTTGGACTGAGACTTGTCGATCAGCCGTTGGTCGGCTGTCGGTTAACTAACATGTCAACCTCGGTTAACCGACAGGTAACCGAGGACTGACCAAAATTTACCAAAAGTACTGTTTTTGGAGGATTTTTATGAGAATGAAAACTAGACTAGGATTTAGACCTTTACTTGACATTGTGCACTTGGAATTCCAAAATGTACTATAACTTCTGGGGCAACAAATCTTGTCAAAACTCCGACATTTGGGTTTCAACTCCACAAGGGTCAATGAATGGACTTAGCCTAAACTTGATAGATTTGGTGTTTGGACTCTTGTTTTGATGCTTCGTGCATCATCGTGCATTTCGTTTGAATTTCAAGTATAAGCTTGTTTTAAGACATGTTTCAAGAATAAGAAAAAGGGAATCGTTTCTTAAGTTTATTAAGCACTAATACTATGCTATTTTGCTAGTCTTGTCGTGACGTGTTTGATAAATGATTTCCCTCTTGCTTGTCGTGTTCTCGAACGTGTATCACCGTGTTTTGTGCATTCATGATAGAAGTGAATACCACTAAGCTTGGACTGCCCTTTTAGCTTGATCCACTACCTGGGGGTCCTTAAACATGTGGACTGTCGCAGACTAGTCGTGTATTATATTATACCTTGTGTAACGTGGGATCGTGTCTTGCGTGTCGTGTTTCGTGCGTGCTTACTCTTGTCATGTTATGTGATAGAGAAAGGATGAGCTCAATGCAAATTTATCTTTTCATGATATTATAAGTATTCATGCTAGTTTCGTAAACTTGAAACGTGTACTTTAATCTTGAACTGCTTTGGCACTATTTTTCATATTCATGCCTAAATTGTTTATTTGCCAAACCGTCGTGTTTGATGCATTTTATTTGCTGTCCAGGTGCAGGAGGTATCGCGTTTGACGAGGAGTGCCCGGAGGAGGCTGTTGAGCCACCCCCAGCACATGAGTGGCAGCCCGACGACGTCATCTAGACGCCGGGCGGGATCTT
Source organism: Umbellularia californica (assembly GCA_028538565.1). NCBI lineage: Eukaryota > Viridiplantae > Streptophyta > Magnoliopsida > Laurales > Lauraceae > Umbellularia > Umbellularia californica. The sequence goes on from JAPQWN010000008.1 coordinate 42,995,980, forward strand.
GATTTCTCGCTCACCTAGTTTTGGGGATCTTATTTTGTTGTATTGGCCTTTGTTGGCCTCTCATGGATATGTAATTTGAATTAATATATTTTGTTAAACGGTGAAACTTAATCATGATAGGAATGCTATGTTGACATTTCTCTTTCGATACCAAGTCTCGGTATTATAATTTCTCTGGCATTCTATTGTTTAAGCTTAGTGATTCGTTTTACTACACGCTTCCACATACCTATTCGTGTGAGCTTGAACCGTGTCTTGGGATCCTCACCGTGGAAACCTGTGGGAAGACAGGAGGTATGTTATATTGTATTTAACCACTGCGTCGCGGGCCCGGGTCTCGGTACGGGGTCGCGACAGGACTGGTATCAGAGCGGGACTTGTTTCAGGCACTTAAAAGAAACTAGAAAATCTTAGGGGCGTGGCGAGGATCCGCGAGCTCGTTAGATCTTTTCGTATGGATTTAGAAACCAAACCCGACCATATTATTGTGTACTAACGTTTTGTTCTGCAGCATCATGCTTCCAAGAAAAGCTCCAAACCACAATTCTTCGGGTAGTAATCACAACGAGACGGATCCACCAGAGAATCCTACCACTGCCCAATTCCAGGCATTAATGCAAGCCATGATAGATCAGCAGAAACAAGCTAATGAAACCCAAGCAAAATTCCAAGAACAGATGGCAAAGAAGGATGAAGAAATGGCACAAGTTCAGAGACAGCTACTAGAGGTCTTGCAGAATAGACAACAACGACCCCCCGGTCCGAATTTTGTTATCAACCAGAGGGATCATGACCCAAATTTACTGTTTGAGAGATTCAGGAAGAGAGCACCTAAGGAGTTCTCAGGCCAAGAGGACCCTTTAACTGCAGATGACTGGCTCACGAACGCCACGAAGATCTTTGGTGTTTTTACTTGCACGGGCAAGGAGAGGGTGAACCTCACAGTTTCACTGTTCTATGGGCTTGCTGACTCTTGGTGGCAGACAGTTAAAGAACCGTATCAAGCCATGGCAGATGAGGTTGCTTGGACAACTTTCAAGACACACTTCACCGACAAGTATGTTCCCTCACATGTCAAGAGGCAGAAGGCAGTGAAATTTCAACAACTGAAACAAGGAAGCATGACAGTTCTAAAGTATGTTACCAAATTTGAGAGGCTTGCTTGCTATGCTATCGAGTTGATTGATACAGAGCATAAGAAGATCACCAAGTTCTTGGAAGGGTTAAATCCCATTCTCAAGAGGGATGTTACGGGAGTGATTCCACCAGCCACATTTGATGAAGCGGTTAAGCGGGCATATAAATTTGAAGAATTCAACAATGAGATCATTCAGGATAGGAAGCAGCAACATCAGCAGCATAACCAAAGGCAACAAAGTGGCAAGAAGCCAAGACAAGAACAGAACCAAGTTAGGCAGAGTAGTTACAATCATTGTGGCAAGTATCACCCTACCCATGAATGCCGCAAGGCAACGGGTGCTTGCTTCAAATGTGGAGGAATGGACCATGCAATCAAGGATTGCCCACAGCTTCAGAATCAAGGCAACGGATATCAGCAACAGAGGCAGACAGCACCACAGATTCAGGCACCAGTTCAGAATCAAGTGAGGCCACCACAGCAACAGCAGCAGTAAGGCAGATAAGTACAGAATCAGAATGCTCGTCCACCTCAGAACAGGAACAATCAGTGCAGACAGAATCAGCAACAGAATAGGCTAAACCAGTAGGGACACGAGTATAATATCAACCGTGCTGACGCTGAACCAGGTGACGTCATAGAAGGTAAACTTCTTGTTTGTGGAGTAGAAGCACAGATCTTATTTGATCCAGGATCCACACACTCCTTTCTATCCCCTTTATTTGCAAAGAAGATTGATGCACAGCATGCAGAATTGGATTATATTTTGATTATCGCTACACTAGTAGGTAAACAGGTTGTTTGTAGCACCTATTACCCTAGTTGTACGATTTTGTTAGGAGATATCAGTTTACCGGCCAATCTCATCATTCTAGACATGTATGATTTTGATATTATATTAGGCATGGATTGGTTAGAGACCTACCATGCTACCATGGATTGTTTTGGTAAGACCATCACATTCAGATTGCAAGGGCCACAGACAGAGTTGATGTTTCAGGGTAACAGGAAGAAATCTTCTAGCAGTTTCATTTCAGCTTTGAAAGCTAATAGATTGATGGGCAGTGGTTGTGAGGCATTTATAGCGTTTATCACGGAGGATAAACAGTCCCAAGGGGTGGAGGATATCCCCGTAGTGTGTGAATTTCCGGATGTTTTTCCAGAAGAAATCCCGGGTTTACCACCAGTTAGGGAAGTTGAGTTTACTATTGAACTCCTTCTAGGGACTGCACCGATCTCAAATGCACCTTATAGGATGGCTCCTGCAGAGTTAGGTGAATTGAGACTTCAGTTGCAAGAATTGTTGAGCAAAGGCTTCATTAGGCCAAGTGTTTCACCTTGGGGAGCGCCAGTTCTTTTCGTGAAGAAGAAGGATGGAAGTCTTAGAATGTGCATCGACTATAGAAGATTGAATCATGTGACCGTCAAGAACAAATACCCCTTGCCAAGGATAGATGAATTATTTGACCAATTGCAAGGAGCGGCACACATTTCCAAGATAGACTTGAGGTCAGGGTATCATCAGTTGCGGGTTAGAGAGTCTGATGTGTCGAAGACAACCTTCCGAACGAGATATGGGCATTATGAGTTCTTAGTGATGCCCTTTGGCTTGACAAATGCACCCGCAGTCTTTATGGCTCTCATGAACAAGGTTTTTGCAAAGTTCTTAGATCACTCTACTGTGGTATTTATTGATGATGTCCTTGTGTATTCTAAGAGTAAGGAGGAGCATGAAGAACACTCGAGGACGTCGTTACAGCTTTTGAGAGACCACCAGCTCTATGCGAAGTTGAACAAATGTGAATTTTGGCTAGAACAAGTTGCCTTTTTAGGTCACATCATCTCAAAAGAAGGATTAGCTATTGATCCAGCCAAGATAGAAGCAGTCATTGAGTGGAAGAGGCCTAGCAGTGTGACGGAAATCAGAAGCTTTCTGGGGTTAGCAGGATACTATCGGAGATTTGTCCAAGGTTTTTCATCTATTGCAGCACCATTGATGAAGTTGACCCGGAAGAATATACCTTTTGTTTGGACCGATCAGTGTGAAGGTAGTTTTCAAGAGTTGAAGAAAAGGTTAGCCACAGCCCCAATCCTCTCATTACCATCGGGGAACGGTGGATTTGTTGTTTTTATGGATGCTTCAAACGTGGGACTAGCTGTGTATTGATGCAAGATTGCAAGGTGATTGCCTATGGCTCAAGACAGTTGAAGAATCATGGGTTAATTATGCAACTCACGACTTGGAGTTGGCACCAGTAGTTTTTGGTTTGAAGATGTGGAGGCACTATCTTTATGGAGAGAAGTTCGAAGTCCATTCCGACCACCGAAGTTTGCAATATTTGTTTTCACAGAAGGAGTTGAACATGAGGCAGAGACGGTAGATGGAGTATATAAAAGATTATGACTTCCGAATCAAGTATCATCCGGGCAAAGTGAATGTTGTAGCAGATGCTTTGAGCAGAAAGTCGGCAGTTATGGCTAGTTTGAGAGGAGTTAGTGTTTTCCAACAGTTCGAAGAACTTGGAGTGGAAGTACAACACTTGAGGAGAGGTGTTTTATTGGCAAATATGACGGTGTTTGAGCCTACCTTCATCCAGAGGATCAAAGGTAGTCAGTTGCAAGACCCAGAATTGGCCAAGATTGTAGATCAGATTTCAGAACGTCCAGATTTCAGGGTTTCAGATGGAGTGTTGTATTTTCGTGACCGGTTGTGTGTACCAAATGTAGATGATTTGAAGAATGAAGTTATGACTGAAGCCCACCATACAAGATACTCTATACATCCGGGTAGCACGAAGATGTACCATAACTTGAAGAATAGATTTTGGTGGAATAACATGAAGCGAGAGATAGCAGCTTTTGTGTCTCGTTGCTTGACTTATCAGAAAATCAAGGCAGAACATCAGAAGCCTCCTGGTTTGTTACAGCCTTTAGAGATTCCGGAGTGGAAATGGGAGCACATCACTATGGATTTTGTCTCTGGTTTGCCTAATACCAAGAGAGGAAATAATGCAATTTGGGTTATAGTAGACCGTCTTACGAAGTCTGCTCACTTCATTCCGATGAAGACTGGGAATATGATGCATATGGCACCACTTGCAAGGTTATTCATCGATGAGATCGTTAGTAAGCATGGCCAACTTGTCTCCATCACTTCTGACAGGGACAGCAGATTTGTTTCAAGATTTTGGAAATCTCTTCTTGAATCCATGGGTACCAAACTTCAGTTCAGCACAGCGTATCATCCTCAGACAGATGGTCAGTCAGAGTGGACGATACAGACTCTTGAAGATATGCTACGTGCTTGTGTATTGGATTTCAAGGTTCAGTGGGATGAGAACCTACCTCTTTGTGAGTTCGCGTACAATAATAGCTACCATTCTAGCATTGGAATGGCACCTTTCGAGGCACTCTATGGCAGGAGATGCAGAACTTCAGTTTGCTGGGAGGAAGTCGGTGTGCGTAGCTTTCATGGACCGACGATAGTTGGAGAGACAAGCGACATGGTTAAACAGATTCAGGACAGATTGAAGATTGCTCGAAGCAGATAGAAGAGTTATGCTGACACTCGCCGGAGAGAATTATAGTTTGAAGTGGGTGACAAGGTATTCTTGAAGGTCTCACCGGTCAGAGGCACTCTAAGGTTTGGAAAGAAAGGAAAATTGTCTAAGAGATACATTGGTCCATATGAGATTTTGAGCAAGATTGGAAATGTTGCATACAGACATGCGTTACCGCTGGAACTCTCCGGAGTGCATAATGTTTTTCACGTCTCCATGCTCAAGAAGTATGTTCACAGTCCTTCTCATATTATTCCACACGAGCCTTTAGAGATTCGAAAAGACGCTTCATATGTGGGGAAACTGGTTAGAATCATCGACACCAAAGAACATGAATTGAGAAATCGGACTATCCATTGGGTCAAGGTACTTTGGGAGAACCACGAGCCAGAAGAAGCCACATGGGAATTGAGAGATCAAGTCCAGAGGAAGTATCCACACCTGTTACCAGAGGTATAATTAATTATATTTGGTGGACCAAATATCCTAAGGGGTGGAGGATGTTAGACCCCGACCCAGACCAACTCAATTAGTACTAATTAAGTGAGTGTTTAGTCTTAAGTGAGTCTTAGTACTAGCTGGGTTAGAATGTGATTAGAATTAGTCTGGATCATAGTTTTGGAAATTTTGAGGACGTTTAGTATGAGTCAGACACGCTCAGGGACCCCCTGAGTACACGTGTAGGAGTGGGTTTTCGTTTTAGATCTTTTGCTTGATCGTGATTTTTAATTCTCTTGAATGGTTTCATCATTTGTGACAACTTTCATTTGTAGCCTGCATGTATTTGAGGCCCAGAAACCCAAGTTTTGGCCCAAGAGGGTGAATCTGTCTTTTCATGCTAAATCTGGGCACAATTTTCAAAGTCGTGAAACCATGTCAAAATTATACTTTTCTGAAACTAGATTTTTCGACGATCGTTTTGTTCTTCTTCGTCAATTCCATCCGGGGTCCACAAAACCATGTTTTAATCGTTTCAAGTTCAACTGCTTTGGGACCCACCTTCCAGACACTATATAAACCCTCTTATTCTCTCTCCTCCATTCTTCTTCCCCAAAATCCCTGCACCGTCCTTGACCTAGAGTGAAGAAGAGAAGAAGGTTTTTCTCTTGGTCTTTTTCCCTTGAACCATCCATCAAGTAGGCTCCAATCCCCGATCCGACTCCGCCATTCTCTTCCTCTCTTCTCAAGCTTCATTTGGGACGTTCTTGGAGCCAATCGATGTCACTATTCATCATCTTCAAGCTCTCTTCTTCTTGTTCAGCTAGCTCAAGGGTAGAACTCTTCTTCTTCCTTTCATTTGATGTTCATTTAGCTCATTCAGAGCTTGTTTTCCATGTTTTCAAACCCATTTCGAAATGGGGATTTGTAGTGACCAAAATGGTGATTTTTGTATGTTCTATTTTGGGGGTTTTGTGTAGATTTCGTGGATCTCCCCTTCTTGTTGAGTTTTTGTGAAGATTTCCTTGGCATTGGTTTGAGGCAAATGAACTCTATAGGATTCTTCATGTACATTGCATTATGGCTTTATCATTTTCATTAGGACATGATTTCTATGCTAGTTTCATAATGCAAGTTATGTTTATACTCTTTCAAGTCATGGGTTTTAGTTTCTTTACTTGTCTTATTATTAATGATTTTTCAAGTCCTTAGAATCATGTTTGATCTTGTGAGTTTTTATGAATTTGTACATGGAAATGTCTTGATGTTTCTCAATGGAATGAATGGTTTATTTATGGATTGAATGATGTTAAATGTTGTGATTTATCCCTTGGAAAGCATGGTGGCTTAGGGAGTGCAGGTTACTTAGAAATGGGAGTGAAGAAGGGAAAGACGTTGTGAAAAATCTGACTCGAAACACACTGCCCGTGTTCTGTCGGTCAGGTGTCGGTCAGCTCTCGGTTGACCGAACTCCCAAGTTCGGTCGACCGACAACCAACCGAGACCTGTTGGTTCAAATTCCAGAGAGCAACATCGTGTCAGAAAATTGGTCGGTCAGCTGTAGGCTGACCGAACTCCCAAGTTCGGTCGACCGACAGCCAACCGAGGACTTGTCGGTCCCTTTTTCCTGAGAGCTACATTTTTTGGACTGAGACCTGTCAGTCAGCCGTCGGTCGGCTGTCGGTTAACCGTCATGTCAACCTCGGTTAACCGACAGGTAACCGAGGACTGACCGAAATTTACCAAAAGTTCTGTTTTTTGAGGATTTTTGTGAGAATGAAAACTAGACTAGGATTTAGACCTTTACTTGACATTGTGCACTTGGAATTCCAAAATGTACTATAACTTCTGGGGCAACAAATCTTGTCAAAACTCCGACATTTGGTTTCAACTCCACAAGTGTGAATGAATGGTCTTAGCCTAAACTTGATAGATTTCGTGTTTGGACTCTTGTTTTGATGCTTCGTGCATCATCGTGCATTTTGTTTGAATTTCAAGTGTATGCTTGTTTTAAGACGTGTTTCAAGAATAAGAAAAAGGGAATCGTTTCTTAAGTTTGTTAAGCACTAATACTATGCTATTTTGCTAGTCTTGTCGTGACGTGTTTGATAAATGATTTCCCTCTTGCTTGTCGTGTTCTCGAACGTGTATCACCATGTTTTGTGCATTCATGATATAAGTGAATACCACTGAGCTTGGACTGCCCTTTTAGCTTGATCCACTACCTGGGGGTCCTTAAACATGTGGACTGTCTGCAGACTAGTCGTGTATTATATTACACATCGTGCGTGTTCGTGTTCCGGTTCCGCGGCCGGCCTCCCCGTTTACCTTGTGTAACGTGGGATCGTGTTTTGCGTGTCGTGTTTCGTGCGTGCTTACTCTTGTCATGTTATGTGATAGAGAAAGGATGAGCTCGATGCGGATTTATCTTTTCATGATATTATAAGTATTCATGCTAGTTTCGTAAACTTGAAACGTGTACTTTAATCTTGAACTGTTTTGGCACTATTTTTCATATTCATGCCTAAATTGTTTATTTGCCAAACCGTCGTGTTTGATGCATTTTATTTGGTGTCCAGGTGCAGGAGGTATCGCGTTTGACGAGGAGTGCCCGGAGGAGGCTGTTGAGCCACCCCCAGCACATGAGTGGCAGCCCGACGACGTCATCTAGACGCCGGGCGGGATCTTGATTTCTTGCTCACCTAGTTTTGGGATATCTTTTGGGGATCTTATTTTGTTGTATTGGCCTTTGTTGGCCTCTCATGGATATGTAATTTGAATTAATATATTTTCTTAAATGGTGAAACTTAATCATGATAGGAATGCTATGTTGACATTTCTCTTTCGATACCAAGTCTCGGTATTATAATTTCTCTTGCATTCTATTGTTTAAGATTAGTGATTCGTTTTGATACACGCTTCCACGTACCTATTCGTGTGAGCTTGAACCGTGTCTTGGGATCCTCATCGCGGAAACCTGTGGGAAGACAGGCGGTATGTTTTATTGTATTTAACCACTGCGTCGCGGGCTCGGGACTCGGTTCGGGGTCGGACAATAGGTAAGGGAAAAGAAGGTCACCCTGTCTTAGACCACAAGAGGGACTAAAAAAACCCTGGGGAATTCTGTCGAGGAGCACTGAGCCTTTAGAGGTGCAAACATACTCTTTGATCAGAGAAATCCAAGCATCGGAGAAGTGGAAGAAATGGAGGATAGAGAAGAGGAAAAACCAATTTAGCTTGTCAAAAGCTTTGTAGATACAAGTTTAAGGCATAGGGAACCTTTGTTGATCTTGGAATTCAGTTTCTAGTAGAGCTCGAAAGCTAGACCGTAGTGATGCTGTATGTTCCTACCCTTGATGAAAGCAGCCTGGTGGGGGGAAATCAGGCTAGGGATGATTTTGGAGAGCCTGGTGGATAGAATTTTGGAAATGATTTTGTAGGAGAAATTCAACAAGCTGATTGGTCTAAAGTTAGCAAAGGTACTCGGGGATTTAGACTTGGGGATAAGGGCTAGGAAGAAAGTGTTGGTAGCTTTGTGGATCCTTTTGGAAAGAGAGAAATGTTGCACTGCTGAGGAGACTGTTGGACCAATGATGCTCCAAGTTGCAGTGAGAAAAGCTGTTAGACCCCGACCCAGACCAACTCGATTAGTACTAATTAAGTGAGTGTTTAGTCTTTAGTGAGTTTTTAGCACTAGTCGGGTTAGAATGTAATTAGACTTAGTCTGGATTATAGCTTTGGGGATTTTGAGAACGTTTAGTATGAGTCAGACACGTTCAGGGACGCCCTGAGTACACGTGTAGGAATGGGTTTCGTTCTAGATATTTTGTTTGATCGTGATTTTTATTTCTCTTGAATGGTTTTATTATTTGTGAAAACTTTCATTTTTAGTTTGCATGTATTTTGAAGCCTAGAAACCCGAGTTTTGGCCCAATAAGGGTAAATCTGACTATTCATGCTAAATCTTGGCACATTTTTCAAAATCGTGAAACTATGTCAAAATTATACTTTTCCGAAACTAGTTTTTTCGACGATCATTTTGTTCTTCTTCGTCGATTCCATCCGGGGTCCACAAGACCACGTTTTAAGTGTTTCAAGTTAAGCTGAAAAGGGACCCACCTCTCAACCCATATAAATACTCTCCTATTCTCTCTCCTCCATTCCTTTTCCCATTTACAAATCCCTGCAACCTTCTTGACCTAGAGCAAGTGAGTGGAGAAGTTTTCTTCTTGGTCTTTTTCCTCTTGAATCATCTAGCCAGAGAGCTCCAATCCCCGATCCGACTTCATCAATCTCTTCCTCTCTTCTCAAGCTACAGCTGGACCATTTTTGTGGCCAAACCTTCACCACTATTCATCATCTTCAACCTCTCTTCTTCTTGTTCAGCTAGCACAAGGTTAGAATTCTCTTTCATTCTTTCATTGATGTTCATTTAGCTCATTTAGAGCTTATTTTCCATGTTTTCAAACCCATTTTCGAAATGGGGGTTTGTAATGACCAAAATGGTGATTTTGTGTGCCCTATTTTTGGGGGTTTTGTGTAGATTTCGTGGAGCACCCTTTCTTGTTGATTTTGTGGAGTTTTTACTTGACATTGGACTAAGGCAAGTAAACTCTTTAGGTTTCTTCTTGTACATTGCATTATGGTTTTATTTTCTTCATTAAACATGATTTTTGTGTTAGTTTATTAATGCAAGTTATGTTTATATTCTTTCAAGCCATGTATTTCAGTTTCTCCATTAGTATTGTCATCAATGATTTTTCAAGTTCTTAGAACCATGTTGATCTTGTAGTTTTATGATTTTTTTTTTCTCATAGAAATGTCTTGATGTTTCTCCATGGATTGAATGGTTTATTTGTGGATTGAATGTTGTTTTGACCCTTGGTGAGCATGGTGGCTCAGGGGTTTTGTTTGGTTCAGAAGTGAGAAGAAGAGGGAAGAAAAATGCAAGAGAATGGTGAAGAAAAGTGCATTTTCTGCACTCAGTCGCGTTCAGGCAGAAGCCTGTTCGCTCGAGCTAGCATAGGGTCCGCTCGAGCGAACATGCCTCTGTTTGAAGGGTTTCGGACAGAAACGTGTCCGCTCGAGCGAACCTTTGGGTTGGCTCGTGCGAACAAGTTTCTGTCTGGGGTCCGCTCGAACGAACCTGATACTCACAGCTTTGGATTTTCAATCTTTTTCTAAAATTCTTGGAAATTGAAAACTAGACAATGCTTTAGACTTAGTCGCGACCCCGGACCGGGGTCCGGGCCCGCGACGCGGCGGCGGTATGGTTAACCAACACATAAAACACACCACCGCTGTTTTCTTTCCCACAGGTTTCCGCGGTGAGGATCCCAAGACACGGGTCGAGCTCACATGAATGGGTATGCGGAAGCATGTAGCAAAACATGTCACACAAATCTTAAACAATGAGATACAAGAGAAATTATAATATCAAGACATGGTATCAAAAGAGAATAATAACATGAAAGAAAAGACAAGCTTTATGATGGATAACATTTCCAATGTAAAAATGCCCTAACACTGGCAATGTATTAGGAAGAACTAAAAGGTTTACTTGCCTTGGTCCAATGTCAAGGAAATCTTCCCAAAACTCAACAAGAATGGAGATCTTCGAAATCTACATGAAGCCTCCAAAATAAAGCACACAAAATCACCATTTTGGCCATTGCAAACTCCCATTTCAAAAATGGGTTTGAAAACATGTAAAACAAGCTCTAAATGAGCTAAAGAACAAGAAAAGAAAGAATGAGAAGGAAGACCAACCAAGAGCTAGCTGAACAAGGAGGATAGAGCTTGAAGATGATGAATAGTGCAATGGTTTGGCTCCAAAAACACTCCAGCTGAAGCTTGAGAAGAGAGGAAGAGAATGGTAACCTTGGATCTTGATTTGGGACACTTGCGCTAGATGATTTCAAGGAAAGAAAAGTCAAGAAGATGGCTCTCTTCACTTCTCCACTCTACGTCAAGGACGTTGCAGGAAAATGGGAAAAGAATGGAGGAGAGAGAATAGGAGAGTATTTGTATGGATTGAGAGGTGGGTCCCTTTCCAGCTGAATTTGAAACACTTAAAACATGGTCTTGTGGACCCCGGATGGAATCGACGAAGAAGAACAAAACGATCGTCGAAAAATCTAGATTTGGAAAAGTAGAATTTTGACATAGTTTCACGAATTGGAAAAGTGTGCCCAGATTTAGCATGAAAAGACAGATTTACCCTCTTTGGGCCAAAACTTGGGTTTCTGGGCCTTAAATGCATGCAGGTTAAAAACGGAAATTGTCATAAGTAATAAAACCATTCAAGATCAATAAAAATCACGATCAAACAAGATATCTAGAACGAAACCCACTCTCGCACGTGTACTCAGGGCATCTCTGAGCGTGACTGACTCATACTAAACGTCCTCAAAATCCCCAAAGTTATAATCCAGACTAAGTCTAATCACATTCTAACCCAACTTGTACTAAGACTCACTTAAGACTAAACAGTTACTTAATTAGTACTAATCGAGTTGGTCTGGGTCGGGGTCTAACATCCTCCACCCCTTAGGATATTTGGTCCACCAAATATAAATAATTTTACCTCTAGTAATAGGTGTGGATACTCCTTCTGGACTTGATCTCTCAATTCCCATGTGGCTTCTTTTGGCTCGTGGTTTTCCCAAAGTACTTTGACCCAATGGATGGTCCGATTTCTCAGTTCATGTTCTTTGGTATCGATGATTCTAACCGGTTTCTCCACGTACGACGCCTAATTTCCTGGTTTAGTGTGGTTTTAATCGGATTTTGTTTTCTCTATGGGTTTAGTGGTTTTTTGGTCAAGTTTTTGAGTTAGAATGACTTTTAATTAGCTTTGAGAAGTTTTGAGAGCCAATGAACATAGACAGTGACCGTAGGGTCCCATTTGTTTTGCGTAGTCAGCGTGGGGAGATTCTTGGCGATTCCTAAAAATTCCCATTTCAGCTTCGTTAGACTAATCTCGCCATTCCCTACAACTTTCATGTTCACTCCGTGCCCATTCGAAACTCCTAAAATTAGTTTTTCTAGAAATCCCAAATTTTCCATTATTTAACCCCTTTGACCAAACGTTGACTTTTTATGTGGACCCCAGAAGTATGTCAATATTGACCTTGTTGGAAAGATAATTTTATTCCGAACACTTTTCATGTTTTAAGTTTCTTGATCCGAGGTCTAGAAAGCCCCCTAATCTCCATTACAAGTTATACTTAGTGTGGACCCCACACCACCCATTATAAAAGGACAACTTCATCTCTTTCTCCCTCATTTTTTTCCACTCCAATCGACTGCAACCTCCCTGCTACAGTACCAGCCACCTTTCTTCTTCCTTTTCTTCCATTTCTCTTGCTCAAATGAAGCCTTCAAGCTACCAATCCGACGAGGAAACTCCGGCAACTTCTTCCCCTTCATCTCCTCTCTCTTTTGACACCATTTTCATGGGAAACCAAGGTGGGCAGCCCCTATTTCAAGCTCCTTCTTGTTGATTAATGGCCCTAGAGGTAAGGATCTCTTTCCATCTTCTATTGTTGAGCAATGACTTTCCCCTAGGTCCTATTTCTTAACTTATTGGAACACATTCCTTCTCTTTTATAAGTTACCATTTTTAGGGTTCTTATGGGTTTGTTTTGGGGGTTTTCTTTGCTCTGATTGTAGGTTGATCTTGGTAGTATTTTGAGCTTGGATTTTCTTAGCTTGGACCTAAGGCAAGTGGATGATTTGATATTTACATGTTTTATGAGAAATGCGGTTTTTCTATTTCATACATGATGTTTTACATTATCACTATTCATGTTTTCTTTATGATTCACATTGATTTGGAAGTACATTTAATGTTTTGGAAACATGGTGGATTTTAGTATTTGTCTATCTCTTGTTTTTCGCTTAAATGAATCTTGGTGATTGTGGAGTTTCTTTTCTCTTATAGTTGAGGGTGAAAAAGAGAAGAAGTGATTGGATAATGATATGTAGAAATTTTGATATTGGAGAGGAGTTGAAGGTGGAATAGGAGGAGCTTTCAGCTCATTTTATTGTAGGTAAGTGATTGGAGAGGGAAAGGAATGGATTGGAGAAAAGAAGACCTGAATCTGAACTGTATTGTGGAGTTCCCGCAACTGGCGGTCAGTTGACGGTCACCTAGCGGCTAGCCGTCTGGTGACTGGCGGCTAGCCGAACCGGTTTCTGTTACTTTTCCAGAGAGCTGTAACCTTACGGTCAGCCTCGCGGTCAGCTAGCGGCTAACCATCGAATCCATCGGCGGCTAACCGCCAGACGACCGTACTGAAGCGGTTACATTTCCAGAATGCTGCATTTGGTCAGGTCAACTACGGTCAGCCCCGCGGTCAGCCAGCGGCTAACCGCCAAATCCATTGGCGGCTAACCGCCAGGTGACCGCTAGGTAACCGAATTTCCCAGAATTATGGGAATAAAGAGAGATGAAGGGAGTTCCCATCCCGTCTTGCTTGTGAACCTTTTCGAAAGCAATGGGCACTTTCCACCTGGAATATGTTCGAAACAAAGATGAAATGTTTGTTGGAAGCCCGTTCGAGTGAGAAACCACATCGCCGAGATTTGTTGAAATGTTGAGGTCACTCAGGTGTTGTCGCGACCCCGGACCGGGACCCGGGCCCGCGACTGCGCGGCGGCATGATTAACCAACACCAAACACACCGCCGCTGTTTTGATTTTCCCACAGGTTTCCGCGGTGAGGATCCCAAGACACGGGTCTAGCTCACACGAATGGATATGCGGAAGCGTGTAGCAAAATAATTCATACAATCTTAAACAATAAGATACAAGAGAATACGAATATCGAGACAAGGTATCAAAAGAGAATGTCATCAAAGCATTCCTAGCATGATTAACATTTCAATGTTTAACAAAAGTATATCAATTCAAGTTACAAAACCCAAAGAGGCCAACAAAGGCCAATACAACAAATGGAACCCCAAAAGAACAACCCAACATAACCCAAGCTAGGTGAAACGAGAATCACGATCCCGACCGGCGTCTAGATGACGTCGTTGGGCTGCCACTCGAGTGCTGGGGGTGGCTCAACAGCCTCCTCCGGGCACTCCTCGTCACGCGCGAAACAGCCGGCACCTGGACACCAAAATACAAGCATCAAACACGACGGTTTGGCAAATAAACAATTTAGGCATGACTAATCGAAATAATGCTAAAATAGTCCAAGATTTAAAATACACATTTCAATGCTTACGAAACTAGCACGAGTACATATAATATCATGAAAAAATAAATCCACATAGAGCTCATCCTTTCTCTGTCATACTTGATGACAAGAGCAAGCACGCACGACAAGCACGACACAAGAACACGATCCCACGCCACTCAAGGTAGACGGGGTATCCGGCCGCGGAACCGGACCACGAACACGCACGATGTGTCATTCAAGACACGACTAGTCTGCAGACAGTCCACAAGTTTAAGGACCCCCAGGTAGTGGATCAAGCTAGAAGGGCAGTCCAAGCTCAGTGAAATTTACTTATATCATGAATGTACAAAACACGGCAATACACGTTCGAGAACACGACAAAAACAAGAGGGAGATCATTTATAAAACACAACACGACGAGACTAGCAAGCTTAAGAAATGATTCCCTTTTCGATCTTTGAACACGTCTTAAATACAAGCTTATACTTGAAAAATCATACAAGAACATGAGGATGCATGAAGCATCAAAACAAGAGTCAAAACATAAATCCATCAAGCATAGGCTAAGACCAAATCTTTGACCCTTGTGGACTTGAAAACCCAAACGTCGAAACTCTATATACTTGGTGTCTCCGAAGGTAAGAGACATTTAGGAATTTCAAGTGCACAATGTCAAATGAAGGTCTAAAGCATAGTCTAGTTTTCATTCCTGCAAAATTCCTCCAAACACAGTTCTTTTTTTTGTAACTGTCGGTCAACGCTCGGTTAACCGTCGGTTAACCGAGGTCGATCTGTCGGTCGACCGAAGGTTTGACCGACAGATCCCAGCCCAGAATTTCTGCTCTCTGGAATTCGAGCCGACAGATCCTCGGTTGGCTGTCGGTCGACCGACGGCGAACCGACGGATGACCTGACAAAAATGTTGCTCTCTGGAATTCGAACCGACAAATTTCGGTTGGTGTCGGTCGACCTGTCGGTCGACCGAAGTTGGACCGACAGCTGACTGACAGGCACGGGCAGTGCATTCTGTTCAGAATTTTTACAACTTTTTCTCCCTTCTTCACTTCCACATTTTTACCACCTGCACTCCCCAAGCCTCCATGCTTTCCAAGGGGTTCATTCCACACATTATAGAGCATTCCATCCACAATTTGTCCATTCATTCCAAAGAGAAACATCAAGACATTATTATAACAATTCCATGAAACTTACAAAACCAACATGATTCTAAGAACTTGATAAATCATTAATGACAATACCAATAGAGAAACTGAAGTACATGGCTTGAAAGAATGTAGACATAACTAGCATTAAGAGAACTAACACAAAAATCATATCTTAATGAAGAAAAATGGAACCCTAATGCAATATACATGGAAAAATCCCAAAAAGTTCACTTGCCTCAATCCAAAGCCAAAGAAAGCTTCACAAAAACCAACAATGAGGAGTGCTCCACGAGATCTACACAAAACCCCCAAAAATAGAGCATACAAAAATCAACATTTTTGGCCATTACAAATCCCCATTTCGAAAATGGGTTTGAAACCATGACAAACAAGCTCTAGGTGAGCTAAATGAACAACAATGAAAGAATGAAAAGGAGTACTAACCAAGAGCTAGCTGAACAAGGAAGATAGAGCTAGAAGATGATGAATAGTAGAAGGGGTTTGGCTCCAAAACGTGTCCAATCGAAGCTTGTGAAGAGAGGAAAAGAATGGCGAAGTCGAATCGAAGAATGGAGTCTTCTTGCTAGATGATCCAAGGGAAAAGACCAAGAGAAGAAGTTTTCTTCTCTTCTCCACTCTAGGGCAACCGTTGCAGGATTTTGGAAGAAGAAAATGGAGGAGAGAGAATAGGAGATCTTTTATATGGGTTGAGAGGTGGGTCCCTCTCTAGCTGAACCTAAAACACTTAAAACATGGTCTTGTGGACCCCGGATGGAAACGACGAAGAAGAACAAAACGATCGTCGAAAAATCTAGTTTCGGAAAAGTATAATTTTGACATAGTTTCACGACTTCGAAAATTGTGCCCAGATTTAGCATGAAAAGACAGATTTGCCCTTATTGGGCCAAAACTTGGGTTTCTGGGCCTCAAATGCATGCAGCTTAAAAACGAAAGTTGCCATAAATAATAAGACCATTCAAGAGAAATAAAAATCACATCCACATCAAAGATCTAGAACAAAAACCCATTCTTACACGTGCACTCAGGGCGTCCCTGAGCGTGTCTGACTCATACTAAACGTCCTCAAAATCCCCAAAACTATAATCCAGACTAAGTCTAATCACATTCTAACCCAACTAGTACTAAGACTCACTTAAGACTAAACGTTCACTTACTTAGTACTATTCGAGTTGGTCTGGGTCGGGGTCTAACAGGTGTTTAAGGAGCCCGGAATGTCTCTAAACTCAAGGAGTACCAAGTGTTTACTGAAAAATAGACATACGGGATCCCTATCCACCTTGAGTTATCTTGAACCCCGATACCTGTCCCGACATTTCGAAAGTTCATTGCACCCCACGATTTCCGAAATTAATGAGTTATGATTTCATCAATCCCGAGAATACTGAAACTATACTCGTAGCATTTTGCCAGCCCGATGTACTTGACCCGGTGTTGAAATGATATTTATGCCTAAAACACCTTGTTTCGCCCGTTTATATAATTTCATTAAGCGTTTTATACATGCCCGACTTCTTGCATATGACCTATCAATACTTGGAGACTCGAAACATCGTTTTAAGCTTGGGGAGGTATTGTTTGGAGCCCCAATGCAATATAAGAACTTGGAAGGCATTTTATGGAGTCCGGATGAAGAGAAACCCATTATGAAGATTCGTCAAGGATCCTTAGACTCGTCAATGTGCATAGGGACCCGAGATGTCCTTAATTCTTATGGAGTACCAAGTTTATGTCAAATTAGACATACAGGACCCTATTCACATCGATATGAATCTAGGACCCTCAACGATGGGCCCGGAAAAGTATAGAAATCCATTATGTCTTATTTAAACTCGAATTTCACTTGTACATTTTAAATCTCATGTTTTATGACTAGACTTACCCGACAGTATTGAAATTCATGTTTTTGCCATTGTTGCTAGCCCGTACATGCCCGACCGATACAGATATGTTTTTGTGCTAATGAGCACCTCGTCCCGTCATATGTATTCAATTGATTTGATTTCTTGTATATGACCCGTAAGAATAAAACCTTGAGGCAATATGGGCCAGAGCTTTGTAGTGCGAGCCATGAGCCAAAAGGAGGATATGTGTGCATGTATTTGTTTGTTTACCTACATATAACCTATGAGTCGGCACCACTAAGCTTGGAGGACCTTGTCGGTCTGATCTACCGACTTGGAGATCCCTTCTTACCCCGCCAGCTGCAGCATGGATCCCGATACCCGGTTTATTAACCGTGGTCCCGTCCCGATACCCGGCTCGCTCCCGTGGTTCCCGATATCCGGTTCGCTACCGTGATTCCCAATACCCGGTTTGCTACCGTGGTCCCGTCCCGTATTATTATGTATGTATATGTATCATTGACTCTCCTCACCTCGTGTGACTGAGGTCAACGCCCGACAGCTCTCATCACTTTTGTGAGAGAGGATTTAGCTTCGTGTGGTTGCCATCTTGATAGTTCCTTATCCTTGATACCCGTACTGCTTTATATTGCTCATGTATTTTCTTAATAAGGGATGCATTATTTATACATGTTTTAAATGAGTCCCCGATCTGTGAAATGTTTATTGTTTATACATGTTTTAAATGAGTCCCCGATTTGTGAAATGTTTGTGGTTTATACACGTTCTAAATGAGTTCCAGATTTGTGAAATGTTATTGTTTATACCCGCTTTAAACGAGTTTCCGAATTGTAAAATGTTCATGTTTTATACATGCTTTAAAGGAATACATGTTTTGTCAAATATTTATGTTTCATACCCGTTTGATACGAATACAGGATTTTGTCAAGAGATTCATGATTTCCTATACATTTGTAATTATGTACAATTTTGATTAGACAGCATGATTTATTACATGTTATATAGTTCAGTATATTGTTTGTATCTTTTCACCCACATGCCAGACCGTCGTGTCTAACCCACTACTTTGGTACTCAGGTTCAGACTTCTTCACCCGAGATGAGTGCATGTGTTGGCTTTGGAGCCATGAGCTTACAGGTTGTTTGTCGGCTATGTCATGTAGACACTGAGCTTGACATCGGTACTACGTCACTTAAGGGGTAGTGATCATTAGCTTGTTTTTGGTAAGGCTTCTATTAGCCTTTTCTTGGGATTTGTAATTAATACACACCGTTATTTGTAACTTGAACATATATGGGAATGCAATACCCTGTTACTGTCAGCTCTGTACTTTTATTATGATAGTTTATTCCAGTCTGAGATGGATCAATGATAAGATGATTATATGCTTGGGTTGAGTGCGGTGCGGAATCCAATGGCCACGGACTCCGAGTCGCAACACCACGAAAGCTTCCGCTAAATATTCAGAGGTGTTGGAATTTGTAATCCTCACTCACGCGGATCTTGGGAGAAACATAATTATTACTTCACGGACCCCGGGTTTGGGGTCGTGACAGTAACGCAAGCCTATATGCAACATTTCCAATCTTGCTCAAAATCTCATATGGGCCAATGTATCTGCTAGACAATTTTCCTTTCTTCCCAAATCTTAGAGTGCCTCTGACCGGTGAGACTTTCAAGAATACCTTGTCACCCACTTCAAACTGTAATTCTCTCCGGCGAGTGTCAGCATAACTCTTCAGTTTTTCTGAGGATGATACGCTGTGCTAAACTGAAGTTTGGTACCCATGGATTCAAGAAGAGATTTCCAAAATCTCGAAACAAATCTACTATCTCTGTCGGAGGTGATGGAAACGGGCTGGTCATGCTTACGAACGATCTCATCGATGAATAGTTTTGCAAGTGGTGCCATATGCATCATATTCCCAGTCTTCATCGGAAGAAAGTGAGCAGACTTCGTAAGACGGTCTACTATAACCCAAATCGCATTGTTTCCCCTCTTGGTATTAGGCAAACCGGAGACAAAATCCATAGTGATGTGCTCCCATTTCCACTCCGGAATCTCTAAAGGCTGTAACAAACCGGGAGGCTTCTGGTGTTCTACCTTGATCATCTGACAAGTCAAGCAACGAGACACAAATGCTGCAATCTCTCGCTTCATGTTATTCCACCAAAATCTATTCTTCAAGTTATGTTACATCTTCGTGCTACCCGGATGTATAGAGTATCTAGTATGGTGAGCTTCAGTTATAATTTCATTCTTCAAATCATCAACATTTGGTACACACAACCAGTCACGAAAATACAACACTCCATCAGAAATCCTGAAATCTGGATGTTCTGCATTCTGATCTACAATTTTGGCCAATTCCGGGTCTTGCAACAGACTATCTTTGATTCTCTGGATGAAGGTAGGCTCAGACACTGTCATATTTGCCAATAAAACACCTCTCCTCAAGTGTTGTACCTCCACTCCAAGTTCTTCAAACTGTTGGAAAACACTAACTCCTCTCAAACTAGCCATTACTGCTGATTTCCTGCTCAACGTATCTGCTACAACGTTCACTTTGCCCGGATGGTACTTGATTGGAAAGTCATAATCTTTTATATATTCCATCCACCGTCTCTGCCTCATATTCAATTCCTTATATGAAAACAAATACTGCAAACTTCGGTGGTCTGAATAGACTTCGAACTTCTCTCCATAGAGGTAGTGCCTCCACATCTTCAAAGCAAAAACTACTGCTGCCAACTTCAAGTCGTGAGTTACATAATTAACCTCATGATTCTTCAACTGTCTCGAGCCATAGGCAATCACTTTGCCATCTTGCATCAATACACAGCCTAATCCCACGTTGGATGCATCCGTAAAAACAACAAATCCACCGCCGCCCGATGGTAATGTGAGGATTGGGGCTGTGGTTAGCCTTTTCTTCAACTCCTGAAAACTGCCTTCACACTGATTGGTCCAAACAAAAGGTACATTTTTCCAGGTCAACTTCATCAATGGAGCTGCAATGGACGAAAAACCTTGGACAAATCTCCAATAGTATCCTGCTAACCCCAAAAAGCTTCTGATTTCTGTCACACTGCTAGGCCTCTTCCATTCAATGACTGTTTCTATCTTGGCTGGATCAACTGCTAACCCTTCTCTCGAAATGATGTGACCCAAAAAGGCAACTTGCTCAAGCCAGAATTCACATTTGTTTAACTTCACATAGAGCTGGTGGTCTCTCAAAAGCTGTAATGACGTCCTCAAGTGCTCTTCATGCTCCTCCTTACTCTTAGAATATACGAGGACATCATCAATAAACACTACTGTAGAGTGATCTAGGAACTCTGGAAAAACCTTGTTCATGAGAGCCATGAAGACTGCGGGTGCATTTGTCAAGCCAAAAGGCATCACTAAGAACTCATAATGCCCATATCTCATTCGGAAAGTTGTCTTCGCCACATCAGACTCTCTAACCCACAACTGATGATACCCTGACCTCAAGTCTATCTTGGAAAAGTGTGCTGCTCCTTGCAATTGGTCAAATAATTCATCTATCCTTGGCAAGGGGTATTTGTTCTTGACGGTCACATGATTCAATCTTCTATAGTCGATGCACATTCTAAGACTTCCATCCTTCTTCTTCACAAAAAGAACTGGCGCTCCCCAAGGCCCAAGGTGAAACACTTGGCCTAATAAAGCCTTTGCTCAACAATTCTTGCAACTGAAGTTTCAATTCACCTAACTCTGCAGGAGCCATCCTATAAGCAATTGAGATCGGTGCAGTTCCTGGAAGGAGTTTAATAGTAAACTCAACTTCTCTAACTAGTGGTAAACCCGGGATTTCTTCTGGAAAAACATTCGAAAATCCACACACTACGGGGATATCTTCCACCCCTTGGGACTGTTTATCCTCCGTGATAAATGCTATAAATGCTTCACAACCACTGCCCACCAATCTGTTAGCTTTCAAAGCTGAAATGAAACCACTGGAAGACTTCTTCCTATTGCCCTGAAACATCAACTCTGTTTGTGGCCCTTGCAATCTGAATGTGATGGTCTTACCAAAACAATCCATGGTAGCATGGTAGGTCTCAAACCAATCCATGCCTAAGATAATATCAAAATCATGCATGTCTAAAATTATGAGGTTGGCTGGTAAACTGATATCTCCTAACAAGATCGGACAACTAGGGTAATAGGTGGTACAAACAACATGTCTACCTACTGGTGTAGTAACAGTCAACATGAAATCCAATTCTGTATGATGTGCATCAATCTTCTTTGCAAACAAAGGGGATAGAAAAGAGTGTGTGGATCCTGGATCAAATAAGATCTGTGCTTCTACTCGACAAACAAGAAGTTTACCTTCTATGACGTCACCTGCTGCTTCAGCGTCAGCACGGTTGATATTGTACGCACGTCCCTGCTGGTTGGGCCTATTCTGTTGCTGATTCTACCTGCCCTGATTGTTCCTATTCTGAGGTGGATGAGTATTCTGATTCTGCACTTGTCTGCCTTGCTGCTGCTGTTGCTGTGGTGGTCTCATTTGATTCTGAACTGGTACTGCTTGATTCTGTGGTGCTGTCTGCCTTGGTTGCTGATATCTGTTGGCTTGACTCTGAAGGTGTGGGCAATCCTTGATTGCATGGTCCATTCCTCCACACTTGAAGCAAGCACCCGTTTCCTTGCGGCATTCATGGGTAGGGTGGTTCTTGCCACAATGATTGCAACCACTCTGTTTGACTTGGTTCTGTTCCTGCCTTGGCTTCTTGCCACTTTGCTGCCTTTGGTTCTGTTGCTGGTAGTGCTGCTTCCTATCCTGGATTATCTCATTGTTGAACTCTTCAAACTTATATGCCCGACTAACTGCCTCATCAAAGGTAACCGGTGGAATCACTCCCGAGACATCCCTCTTGAGAATGGGATTCAGCCCTTCCAAAAACTTGACGATCTTCTTATGCTCCGTATCTATCAGCTCGGTAGCATAGCGAGCAAGCCTCTCAAACTTCATAACATACTCTAGAACTGACATACTTCCTTGTTTCAACTGTTGAAATTCGACTGCCTTCTGTCTCTTAACATGAGAAGTGTCGCGACCCCGGACCGGGTTCGGGGACCAAATCCAAGATCGGGACTAATGTGGTGTGATGATGGACATGCGATCATATGTGATGACAATAATTAAAGATATGTTTCTGATCGAGCGTACACGGGTTAATAAAAGAACACACATCACCCGTGCACGTGATTTCCCACAGGTGTCCGCGGTGAGGATTTTCTAACACACTTAACCATTTTGTAAAAATTGCGGAGGCGTATGGCAAATCGAGCATGTAGATCATTTCCATAATAACAAGACTGTTTGCATTAAAATAACAAGTACCAGATTGAGCAATGTTCTAAAGCATAACCCAAAATACTGTTAAAGTTAGAACATATATCAGTTAATTACAATTCCCAAAATAAGAGGCCAACAAAGGCCAATATAAACAAAACAATAACCACCAAAAATAAAGTTCTAGCATCCCCCCCCTAAAATGTCACACAACTCTCGAGGCAACCGGATGTTTAAACAACATTATCGGCACGCCACTCTACTAGCTGCTGTGGTTCTCCGACCACCTCCTCAGGCTCCTCCTCGGGGAAGCCAACAACGGGACATGAGTACCAAAGCAAAGGGTCAGACACGACGTTCTGGCAGGTGGATAAAAAGGTAAACACATTTCGTAATAAAACATTTACCTTGGAAAATATTTAAACCTGTCTAACAATACTTTCATGAGTAAATGCATCATTTAGTTAAAACATATATGCAAGGTAAAACAGGTAAAGGTAACCAAGGAAATCAGGAAATGAGCAAGATGGCAACCACACAAAGCTAAATCCTCTATCACTGAAGTGATATAGCAAGCATATCAAGGCGTTGACCTCAGTCACCGAAGTGAGGAGGTACAACGAAATACATATACATATATACTATATACAAGACATGACCACAGTAGCGAGCCGGGCATCGGGAACCACAGTAGCAATCTGCGGTATCAGGACATGACCATGGTTAAATAAACCGGGTATCGGGATCCAAACTGTAGTTGGCAAGACAAGAGGGGGATCACCTAGTCAGTGGATCAGACTAACAAGGTATCCAAGCTTAGTGGTGCCGACTCATAGGTCAAAACATGGAAATCAAGACATGTATAAAATAATTCAAGTGCAAGACTATAATCGGCAAGACGGGGTGCTCGAGGCACAATTATCATGTCAGGTCGGGCATGTATGTCAAAACTAGTAAAACAGTACAAGTATGCTTTCAATGTTTTCGAGAATAAAAAGTGAAATACCCTTTCGAAATGTCAAGACAGTGTCGGGGTTAAAACTAATTCAAGTGAATAGGGATCCCGTATGTCTACTTTGAATTTACTTGGTACTCTTTGAATTTGGAGACATGCCGGGTTCCTTATACACTATAGTAGCCTCAATGCTTAAATGATTCTCTATGATGTGGTTTCTCTCTCGAACGGACCTCAAATAACCTTTCATCTCTGCATCGACACATCCCCAGGTGAGCGATACCCAATGCTCTCAGAAAGGTTCACAAGCAATGGTATGGAAGCTCCCTTCAATCCCCTTTTATTCGTAGAATGCAGGGAATTTCGGTTACCTAGCGGTCAGTTGGCGGTTAGCCGCTAGAGGATCCGACGGTTAACCGCTGGATGACCGTGAGGCTGACCGCGGGATTGCAGCTCTCTGGAATTGTGACCGTAACTATGCGGTTAGATGGCGATTAGCCGCCGATGGATTCAGCGGTTAGCCGCTAGCTGACCGCGAGATTACGGCTCTCTGGAAAAGTAACCGTCTCTACACTGTTAGCTAGCGGTTAGCCGCCAATGGATTCAACTGTTAGCCGCTAGCTGACCGCGAGGTTACAGCTCTCTGGAAAAGTGACCGGAGATCCTTCGGCTAGCTGGCGGTTAGCCGCCAGTCACCAGACGACTAGCCGCTTGGTAACCGCTGGCTGACCACCTGTCACGGGAATTCCTCACTGGGATCAGATTCGGGTCTTCCCTTCCTCAAGTCAACTTCTCCCATTCTCCATTCACTTTCCTATAGTAGCATGAGCTATAAAGCTCCTCCAATTCCACCTTCAACACTTCTCCCATATCAAGCTTCCACCAAGGATTCATCCAAATAACTCCATACATTTTCCACATTGAATCACCAAGAAAAGAGAAATCACAACTACATAGATTCATTCAAGTTTTAGGTACAAGATAAAACAAAACTATCAATCCCATTATAAGACAATAAATGGGCTCAACAACCCTTTTCAAAAGCATTAAAGTCATATTGAATGCAAGAAAAACCAACCATTAATGAGGCAATAAATCCAACATGTTAATCATAGAAATCTAAAACATCTATTAAATCCACTTGCCTCAAGGTCTCTAATAAGAAATCCAAGCTCTTCAAGCCAAAGGTCCAAGCTACAAGCAAAAACCCCCAAATACAAACCCTAAAATGGGTCAAACAAGGAATAGGAAGAAGAAACCTTCAATAATGAGGATGGAGCTTCTCTAGAGCTAGGAAAACACAATGGTACAAGATTGAGAGGGAAAACTTACTAGGAAACTCCTCAAATGAGCAAGACTAGCTCAAAGAAGATCTTAGAATGGAGGTATTCCTTCAAATGTTGTATCAATGGAGAGCTTTAGAAGAGAGGAAGAAGATGATGACTTCCATTTCTTGATTTGAGCAAGGTGGTGGTGCTTTGATGGTGTAGAAGCAAGGAGAAGAAGAAAGGAGGTGGAACCCTAGGTTGAGTTGTGCTTGTGCTAGAAAAAAGAGAAATGAGGGAGAAGGGTTCCTTTTTATACAAGTTGGGTGTGGGCTCCACCAATGGAAATCTCTAAGGGCTGAAATCACTAATTTCGGGATCTCGAATGAAATCGACGAAGAAGGAAGAAATGATCACCGAAATATCTAGTTTCCAAAAAGTATATGTTCCGCAGGTTTTGGGGATATCGAGTTTTGGGTACAGATTTCATGTAAAAAGACTGTTTTGCCCTTACTGTAAGAAAATTGGGTTTCGGGGTTCCGGACGGTTACGGGCTCAACATGAAAGTTGTAAGGATCGACAAAATAAGTAAAACGGGATCAAGACAAGAACTAGGGGAATGTCAAGTAACCTCCAAAAGCAAGCAAAACTATCAAAAAGGAACCCCCCCAAAGGGTCCCACTAAACACAAGACACTAAAAGTTTCCCAAAGCTATAAAAGAACTATACTAATCCAAGCTTATTCAAAACCACTAATCAAGATTAGCACTAACACACAACTTAATTAGCACTAATCGAGTCACTCGGGTCGGGGTCTTACAAGAAGGGACATACTTGTCTGTGAAGTGTGTCTTGAAGGTCGTCCAAGCTACCTCGTCTGCCATGACCTGGTATGGCTCTTTAACTGTTTGCCGCCAAGAGTCAGCAAACCCATAGAACAAAGAAGCTGTGAGGTTCACCCTCTCCCTGCCTGTGTAAACAAAAACGTCAAAAATCTTTGCTGTGTTGGTGTGTTAATCATCTGCAGTCAAAGGGTCCTCTTGACCCGAGAACTCCTTGGGTCCCCTCTTCCGGAATCTCTCAAAGAGAGCATTAGGGTCATCAACTCTATTGTGGTATACCACATTCTGTGCAACTTGATGTTGAGGTCTGTTTTGGAGGACTTCCAGAAGTTGCCTCTGAACTTGAGCCATCTCCTCATCTTTCTTCGCCATTTGTTCTTGGAACATCGCTTGAGTTTCATTGGCTTGTTTTTGTTGATCTATCATGGCTTGCATTAGTGCTTGGAATTGAGTAGCGGTAGGATTCTCAGATGGATCTGTCTCATTGTTATTACTGCCCGAAGCATGATGGCTTGGAGCTTTTCTTGGAGGCATGATGCTGCAAGACAATTGGTTAGCATATATATAAGCACAATTGGGTTGGTCAACTTGGTCTAAACAAACGTTCTAACAAACTCACGAATCCTTGCTACGTTTCTAAGATTTTCTAGTTTCTTTTAAGTGCCTGAAACAAGTCCCGCTCTGATACCAGTCTTGTCGCGACCCCGGACCGAGGTCCGGGCCCGCGACGCGGTGGCGGTATGGTTAACCAACACATAAAACACACCGCCGCTGTTTTCTTTCCCACAGGTTTCCGCGGTGAGGATCCCAAGACACGGGTCGAGCTCACATGAATGGGTATACGGAAGCGTGTAGCAAAACATGTCACATAAATCTTAAACAATGAGATACAAGAGAAATTATAATATCAAGACTTGGTATCAAAAGAGAATAATAACATGAAAGAAAAGACAAGCTTTATGATGGATAACATTTCCAATGTAAAAATGCCCTAACACTGGCAATGTATTAGGAAGAACTAAAAGGTTTACTTGCCTTGGTCCAATGTCAAGGAAATCTTCCCAAAACTCAACAAGAATGGAGATCCACGAAATCTACATGAAGCCCCCAAAATAAAGCACACAAAATCACCATTTTGGCCATTGCAAACTCCCATTTCGAAAATGGGTTTGAAAACATGTAAAACAAGCTCTAAATGAGCTAAAGAACAAGAAAAGAAAGAATGAGAAGGAAGACCAACCAAGAGCTAGCTGAAAAGGAGGATAGAGCTTGAAGATGATGAATAGTGCAATGGTTTGGCTCCAAAAACACTCCAGCTGAAGCTTGAGAAGAGAGGAAGAGAATGGTAACCTTGGATCTTGATTTGGGACACTTGAGCTAGATGATTTCAAGGAAAGAAAAGTCAAGAAGATGGCTTTCTTCTCTTCTCCACTCTAGGTCAAGGACGTTGCAGGAAAATGGGAAAAGAATGGAGGAGAGAGAATAGGAGAGTATTTATATGGGTTGAGAGGTGGGTCCCTTTTCAGCTGAACTTGAAACACTTAAAAAATGGTCTTGTCGACCCCGGATGGAATCGACGAAGAAGAACAAAACGATCGTCGAAAAATCTAGTTTCGGAAAAGTATAATTTTGACATAGTTTCACGACTTGGAAAAATGTGCCCAGATTTAGCATGAAAAGACAGATTTACCCTCTTTGGGCCAAAACTTGGGTTTCTTGGCCTCAAATGCATGTAGGTTAAAAACGGAAATTGTCACAAGTAATAAAACCATTCAAGATCAATAAAAATCACGATCAAACAAGATATCTAGAACGAAACCCACTCTCACACGTGTACTCAGGGCATCCCTGAGCGTGACTGACTCATACTAAACGTCCTCAAAATCCCCAAAGGTATAATCCATACTAAGTCTAATCACATTCTAACCCAACTAGTACTAAGACTCGCTTAAGACTAAACACTTACTTAATTAGTACTAATCGAGTTGGTCTGGGTCGGGGTCTAACAGACTTTTAATTGACGTTGTGTAAATTGGAATTCCAAAATGTACCTTACCTTCGGGGACATCAAGCTACGTAAATTCTGACATTTGGATTTCAACTTCACAAAGGTCAACGGACAGTCTTAGCCTATGCTTGATGGACTTTGTTTGCACTCTTGTTTGGATGCTTTATGCATTATCATGTTCTCGTTTCGATTTTAAGTTTAAGCTCGTTTTAAGACGTGTTTCAAGAATAAAAAAGGGAATCATTTCGTAAGCTTGTTCAGCATTTATATTATGCTATTTTGCTAGTCTTGTCAGGTTATGTTTTATAAATGATTTCCCTCTTGTTTTGTCGTATTCTCGAACTCGTTCGTCATGTTTTGTGCATTCATGATATAAGTGAATACCACTGAGCTTGGACTGCCCTTTTAGCTTGATCCACTACCTGGGGGTCCTTAAACATGTGGACTGTCTGCAGACTAGTCGTATATTGTCTTACACATCGTGCGTGTTCGTGATCCGGTTCCGCGGCCGGATTCCCCGTCTACCTCGTGTGGCGTGGGATCATTTTTTTCGTGTCGTGCTTGTCGTGCGTGCTTGCTCTTGTCATCATGTATGACGGAGAAAGGATGAGCTCAATGTGGATTTATCTTTTCATGATATTATAAGTATTCATGCTAGTTTCGTAAACTTGAAACGTGTATTTAAATCTTGAACTGTTTGAGCATTATTTCTCATATTCCTACCTAAATTGTTTATTTGCCAAACCGTCGTGTTTGATGCTTGTTATTTTGGTGTCCAGGTGCAGGAGGTGTCGCACTTGACGAGGAGTGCCCGGAGGAGGCTTTTGAGCCACCCCCAGCACATGAGTGGCATCCCAACGACGTCATCTAGACGCCGGGCGGGATCTTGATTTCTCGTTCATCTAGTTTTGGGTTGTCCTTTGGGATTTTAATTGTTGTATTGGCCTTTGTTGGCCTCTCATGGTTTTGTAACTTGAACTAATGTACTTTTGTCTAAATATGAAACTTCAATCATGATAGGAATGTTATGTTGACATTCTCTTTTGATACCAAGTCTCGATATTATAATTCCTCTTGCATCTTATTGTTTAAGAATTGTGTGATTTGTTTTGCTACACGCTTCCACATACCCATTCGTGTGAGCTCGACCCGTGTCTTGGGATCCTCACCGCGGAAACATGTGGGAAAATAGGCGGTATGTTTTATATGTTAGTTAATCATATCGCCGCGTCGCGGTCCCGGGTCTCGGTCCGGGGTCGCGACAAAGGCCCCATTGAAACCATCTGGACCAGGGGAGCTATATTTTTAGGAAGAAAACTGATACTTTAATTTCTTCAGAGGAGGGGATGGCAGTGAGGAAGGAGTTTTCTGATGGAGAGACCTTGGGGCTATTGATCTAGAAAGGCAGAAGCTAAGGTGGTTATCATGAGGCTGGAATAAGTTAGAGAAGAGGTCCATAGCATGGGCTTGGATGGTTGCTTGGTCATCTGTGATAGTGCCATTAATAGAGATGTGGTGAATAGAGTTGAAAGAGCTCCTAGCCTTAGTTGATTGATGAAAAAACTTTATATTTTGGTCCCCCTCTTTCAATTGAGCAGAAAGGGCCTCATGAAGCTCAGACTTGGCTGATTGAAGGGCATTTCTGGAGAGGTCCGAAGGAGCTGAGACATTAATGAACTCAAGTTTCTATCTATTCATTTGCTTTGAGTCACCAATGAGTGAGGCCAATTGTAGGTCAATACCTCGGTGTTTTGGGTATGTGGTAGTAGGACTGTGGGAACATTGAATGTTCAAGAGGAATCTATCTCTATTACCCCCTTGTGTCAATTAATGGATTTGTCATTAGTAAGCGCGCATCCATCTCGATTAAGAGTTAATTGGATGGTACTGATGATCACAGTGATTAATTGGGGCTCAAGGATAATAAGATATGGAACTAAGATTGGAAGAGATAGATTTATTCTAATTGATCCATGGATATTGATAGAGGGGCCTACTTGTGGTAATCCAGAAGTTTAGGGTCTTCACTGTAATTTATTCCTAAGAATAGAGTGCAATTGCATTTATATAGTGGTGTTATTTGTAATTAATTATGGGCCCGGATTGCACATGAGATGTGGGGTCGCGAGTCCCAGTTGAAACCAGCTTTCTAAGGAATCCCTAGTGGTCCCCACGATAGCTCAAGTTATTAGAAAGATACTAATTATAGTAGAACTCTAAAAGGAAATAGAAAGTTACTATTTCTATTAGAAGTGAGACTTCTAATAGTGGTAATAATAAGTTACTAATTATAATGGAAGTGAGACTTCTATTTTAATTAGAAAGAAGAGAGTTACTAATTGTTAGAGAAGTAAGACTTCTATTTCAATTAGATAACAAAGACGAGGAACTTGCTTTTAGCAATAAATAGAGGAGATAAGTATGCTGGACGTCCATTGGAGATCCTCACCTAGGGATTCACGCCCAAGACTTTTGGTTCAAGAGTTGCACATGTTCATTCTCCTCTCTTCCCTCTTCTAGTTCTCTTCTAGTTTTCTTGAGTGTTTTCTCTTGGAGATCCCACCCATCTTCTTGAGAAAGGAGAATCTAATACGGGTCATAGCATGGAAGGTTAAGAGGTCTTGGAGATTCTTATTTGATAAGTGAAAGAGTTTCATCATCAAATAAAGACGCAACTTCTCCATTAGAGTATAACCGAGCTCTAAAGGTTTAATCTACTTCATTGCATGTTGTAGACTTTTTTTATGGATGCTAGTTGGCTGCTTGTTTCTATCTTTTAGATAGAGTTATTACTGTACATGATGATGAGATTGAGGGTTATGCATCCTGGATATGGTTTATGGCCTTATGGGTACTTGATCCTTGAGTCAAGTGGGTCAAAAGTTTTGAAAATCTATCCACGAGGCCCACCTACTTCCAACAGGTGGACTATGGGGTTGTGGATATGGCGCTGTCAGATGGAATTAACCAAAGCTCAATCAAGCCTAGCAGCCACGTAGGAAGAGCCTTGCCTATCGTTGGACCAGGTAAATCTGTTACCTATAAATTGGATGTCATGGAGCCCTACTAGCATCACTGCAGTATGGAAAGCTTTGAGGGAGGAGAGAGTAGGCTGGTGAATGCTGAGCTTGTCAGCATGGGAGAGGGTAGCATTGAAGTCCCCTATGACACACCATGGCAAGGTGGTTGAGGAGGAGTCAATAAGGACTGCCCAGAGGTCCTTTCTTAGTGATGGGTTGGTGGAACTATAAACACCTGTGATGATAGTGTTTAAGCCAGAGGAGGAATTATGGAGAAGCATAGAGAGGTGTTGAGGAGAGGAATATTTAACAGTGATGGAGAGGTAGTGAGTAAATTTGGAGAGGCACCAGAGATTAGAGATTGAGGATGCAAAGGGAGAGTCATTAGAGTGGAAGGTATCAAATCCAAGTCTATTCCAACTGAGGGAGATAGAAGGAATAAAGGGAGTCATGGGTTTAGAGAGGAATATGAGGTCAGTTGAGTGATTGAGGATCATGTCAGCCAAGGCACATTGGGTGGGGCGATTGGCAATGCCCTTACTATTCCAGTAGAGAACTTTTAACATGGGACTGATTAAGAGGAGGATTTCTTAGCTCTAGACCTCCTGGTGATCAGACTAGTTGAAATGGCTGGGGAGGAATGTTTTATCCCCTTCCTTGGTTTGCCTATGGTAGTAGTAGTGGATGGAATGTTGTTAGCTGTCGTAGTAAAGGGGGAGCTAGAGGTCATGGATTGAAGAGTGGGTGGGGGGGGGGGCGGTCTAGATTTGTTAAACTTGAGCAAGGGGAGCTTGGGTCGGCACCAAGGGTTGAGCTTTGGCTAGGTTGGATGGTAGGATCGTCAGGGAGAGATTAGAGAATAGGAGGGGATGGGATGGGAGGAAGCTTAGGGGGAGGCTTAAATCCTGGGGGGAGATCTGAGGAAGAGTTACCTTCTGAGAAAGCCTGGAGGTTGTGGCCATAGATAGAGGGGTTCTGGGCTGGGTCTAGAAAAAAGCAATGATCTAGAATAGAGAAAGGGTTGGAGGTGTCAATGGTTGAAGTTGAAGATTTTTGGAGGATAACAGAAACAACATCAAATGTGACGCGACCCCAGACCGGGTTCGGGGACCAAATCCGGGATCGGGACTATAAAAGAGTAATTACGAAGAGGTATGTTTGATGCCCAGGTGTACACGGGTTAATAAAAGAACACATATTACCCGTGCACATGATTTCCCATAGGTGTCCGCGGTGAGGATTTTCCAACACACATAACCATATAGTATAATTGCGGAAGCGTATGGCAAGTCAAGTATATATTTCATTTCCAAAATGACAAGACTGATTACATTTGAATAACAAGTATCAGAATGAGCAATGTCCTAAAGCGTAACCCAAAAGTACATGTTAAAGTTTAATCAACAATAATTTAATTACAACTCGCAAAAATAGAGGCCAACAAAGGCCAATATAGACAAAACAATGTCCACCAAAATAAATAAATCCATCACCCCCCAAATGTTTCGCATCTCGACAACCCGATGTTTACATAACATCGTCAGCACGCCACTCAACTAGCGGTTGCGGTTCTCCGACCGCCTCCTCTGGCTCCTCCTCGGGAAAACCAACAACGGAACCTGAGTACCAAAGCAAAAGGGTCAGACACGACGGTCTGGCAGGTGGTGAAAAGAAATAAACATTTGATAATAAAAACCTTTACATTGGAAAACATGCAAACTTGTTAAAACAATGTCTTTCAAGGAGTAAATGAATCATTTAATTAAAACGCGTATGCAGTCACAAAACATGTAAGGTAATCAAGAAAATCGGGAAACAATCAAGATGGCGTCCACAAGAAGCTAAATCCTCTATCACCGAAGTGACGAGAGTATCGGGCGTTGTCCTCAGTCACCGAAGTGAGGAGGTACAACCAATTTACATATACACATACAATAATACGGGACGGGACCGCGGTAGCAAACCGGGTGTCGGGAATCACGGTAGCGAACCGGATATCGGGAACCACGGGAGCGAGCCGGGAATCAGGACGGGACCACGGTTAATAAACCGGGTATCGGGATCCATGCTGCAGCTGGCAGGACGGGAAGGGATCTCCAAGTCAGTGGATCAGACTGACAAGGTTATCCAAGCTCAGTGGTGCCGACTCATAGGTCATATGCAAGAGATCGTGCATGTATAAAACACTTACGATGAAATCGTATAGACGAGCAAAACGGGGTGCTCAAGGCTCAAACATCATTTCAATATCAGGTCACATCATGTCGGGCATGCAATTCGGGACTATAAAAGAGTGCAAGTACAAATACAATGCTTTCGGAATCGATAAATTATAACTCATAAATTTCTGGAATAAACAATTGCAATAGACTTTCAAAATATCGGGGTTTAAAACTAATCTAAGGTGAATAGGGATCCTGTATGTTTGTATAATAAAGGAAACTTGGTACTCTTTGAATTTGGGAGACATTCCGGGTTCCTTATACACTATAGTAGCCTCAATGCTTAAATGAATCTCGATGATGTGGTTTCTCTCTCTAACGTACTACCAACAAACACTTCACCTATGCTTCGAACACAATCTCAGGTGAGCGGTGCCCATTGCTCTCAGAAAGGTTCACAAGCAATGGGGTGGAGGCTCCCTTCAATCCTCTTTTATTCATAGAATTCAGGGAATTTCGGTTACCTTGCAGTCAGATGGCGGTTAGCCGCCAGTGAATCCGGCGGTTAACCGCTGACTGACCGTGAGGCTGACCGTGGAATTGCAACTCTCTGGAATTGTAACCGTTACAATTCGGTTGGCTGGCGGTTAGCCGCTGATGAATTCGGCGGTTAGCCGCTAGCTGACCGCGAGATTTCAGCTCTCTGGAAAAGTGACCGTAACTATACGGTTGGATGGCGGTTAGCCGTCGATGGACACGGCGGTTAGCAGCTAGCTGACCACGGAACTGACCGTGAGGTTATAGCTCTCTGGAAATGTAACCGAACTTGCTTCGGTTAGCCGCTAGTCACCAGGCGGCGAGCCGCTGGGCGACCGCTAGTCACGGGAATTTCTTCACTGGGTTCAGATTCAGGTCTTCCCTTCCCCCACACCAATTCCTTTCATTCTCCATTTGACATTCATACAATCACCAAGAGAAGAAAGACAACCATCATCACAAGGATTCACTTAGGCATTGTACAAAAGATGAACCAAAAGTTACAATTCAAGATTTAAAGACAACAAATGAAACAAAGCTAGAAATCATGTTTAAGACAATAAAGAGGCTTACCAACTCTTTTCAAAAGCATTTAACATCATTGAATGCCAAGGAAACAAGTCATTAATGAGATATAAATCAAGTCTACATGTCATGGAAATCATTAAAACCAAAACATCCATTCAATCCACTTGCCTTAGAGTCTCTAAACAAAGAAATCAAGCTATTACTCTCTTCCTCCAAGCTAAGGGTGCAATCTACACAAAACCCCCAAAATACAAACCCTAAAATGGGTCAAACAAGGATTAAGGAGAAGAAAGCTTCAATAATGGAAATGAAGCTCGTCCAATGCTAGGAGAACACAATAACAAAAGAGTTGGAAGGATTACTTACAAGAAGACTCCTCAAAATGGTGAGACTAGCTCGAAGAAGAACTTGGAGTGGGGGCTTCTCTACAAAAGTTGTCTCAATGGAGAGCTTTAGAAGAGAGGAAGAAGATGATGACTTCCATTTCTTGATTGGAGCAAGGTTTGGTAGAGCTTGAGGATGGAGAAGCAAGAAGAAGAATAGAAGGAAGCAAAGAACCCTAGGTTGAGACTCTTGTGATGGAAAAAAGAGTGAAAGAAGAAGATGGGTCTCTATATAAAGCATTTTGGAGTGGGCTCCACCACTAAAGAAACCCTTTGGGCTGAAATCACTAATCTCGAGACCTCGGACGAAATCGACGAAGAAGGGAAAAGTGATCGTCGAAATATCTAGTTTCTAAAAGTTATATGTTTCGCGGGTTTTGGGGATATCGAGTTTTGGGTACAGATTTCATGTAAAAAGACTGTTTTGCTCTCAATGCAAGAAAATCGGGTTTCGGGTTTCTGTACGGGTATGGAATCAACATGAGAGTTGTAGGGATTATCGGAACGAGTGAAACGAAATAGAAATGCAAATCACCGGAATACAAACAATCCTCCAAACATTAGTAAAACCATCCAAAAGGGGAACCCCCAACGGGTCCCACTAACACCAAGTACTAAAACTCTCCCAAAACAATAAAAGAGCTATTCCAGTCCAAGCCTAGTCAAAATCACTAATCGATCTTAGCACTAACACGCAACGTAATTAGCACTAATCGAGGTCACTCAAGTCAGGGTCTTACATCCTCCACCCCTTAGGGCATTTGGTCCTCCAAATAAAATATAAAACTCACCTCGGGTAGGAGATGTGGATACTTCTTCTGAACTTGATCTCGTAATTCCCACGTTGCCTCTTCCGGACCATGATTCTCCCAAAGTACTTTCACCCACTGAATAGTCCGACTCCTCAATTCCTGTTCTTTCGAGTCTATGATCTGAATGGGCTTCTCTACATAGGTAGCATCTTCTCTGATTTCCAACGATTCATGTAGGAGTACATGTGATGGATCGGGGACGTACTTCTTTAACATCGACACATGGAAGACGTTGTGTACACCGGATAGCTCGGGTGGTAAGGCTAATCTATAAGCCACGTCACCAATCTCACTCACAATGTCATACGGTCCGATGTATCTCCTGGATAACTTGCCCTTCTGCCCAAACCTCAATGTTCCTCTAGTAGGTGACACTTTCAAGAAAATCTTATCTCCTTCTTTGAACTGTAGATCCCTTCTGCGAGCGTTTGCATAACTTTTCTGTCTACTCCGGGCTACTTTCAAACATTCTTGGATCTGTCTCACTTTGTCAGTGGTTTCACTCACTATGGTTGGTCCATGGAAACTGCGGGTGCCAACTTCTTCCCAACAAACAGGTGTCCTACACCTTCTGCCATACAAAGCTTCAAAGGGCGCCATTCCAATGCTAGAATGGTAGCTGTTGTTGTAAGCAAACTCACACAACGGTAAAGTCTCATCCCATTGAGTCTTGAAATCCAACACACAAGCACGGAGCATATCCTCAAGAGTCTGAATTGTCCTCTCTAACTGACCATCTGTCTGAGGGTGATAAGCCGTACTAAACTGCAACTTCGTACCCATAGACTCATGTAGGGTCTTCCAAAACCTCGAGACGAATCTGCTATCTCTATCGGAAGTAATGGAAACTAGCTGTCCATGTCTACTGACGATCTCATTGACGAACAACTCTGCCAGGGGTAACATGTGCATCTTCTTTCCTGTCTTCATGGGGATAAAATGAGCTGACTTGGTGAGTCTGTCCACAATCACCCATATTGCATCATTGCCTCTGCTAGTCCTCGGTAGTCCGGAAATAAAGTCCATGGTAATGTGCTCCCACTTCCACTCCGGGATCTCTAATGGCTGCAACAATCCCGGAGGCTTCTGATGTTCTGCCTTTATCAACTGACATGTCATGCAACGAGAGACAAACGCTGCAATCTCCCTCTTCATGTAGTTCCACCAAAATCTACCCTTCAAATTATGATACATCTTTGTGCTGCCCGGGTGCATGGAATACTTCGCACTGTGAGCTTCTGCCATGATGTCATTCCTCAAATCCTCGATGTTAGGCACACACAAACGATCACGGTAATAAAGAACTCTGTCAACGATATGACAATCAGGACGTTCTGCTATATGCTCTGCAATCTTGGCCAACTCTGGGTCTTGTAGCTGACTACTCTTGATCTTCTGGATGAACGAAGGTTCTGACACTGACATATTGGCAATTATGGCACCCTTCCTCAGTGGCTGCATGTCTACCTTCAACTCCTCAAACTGATCAAAAATACAAGTACCGCTCAAATTTGCCATGCCCACTGACTTTCTACTCAAGGCATCGGCAACTACATTCGCCTTCCCCGGGTGATATTTGATCGGAAAATCATAGTCCTTGATATACTCCATCCATCTCCGCTGCCTCATGTTCAATTCCTTATGAGAAAATAGGTACTGTAGGCTGCGGTGATCAGAAT
This sequence comes from Umbellularia californica, assembly GCA_028538565.1. Lineage (NCBI taxonomy): Eukaryota > Viridiplantae > Streptophyta > Magnoliopsida > Laurales > Lauraceae > Umbellularia > Umbellularia californica. The sequence continues at coordinate 43,032,879 of JAPQWN010000008.1, forward strand.
GAACCTCAAACTTCCCTCCGTAGAGGTAATGTCTCCACATCTTCAATGCAAAGACAACCGCTGCCAACTCAAGATCATGGGTCGCATAATTCTTCTTGTGATTGTTGACACCAAAAATGTCACTTTGCCTCTTCAACACCAAGAAAGCTGCATGAAGTCGCAACCTGCCATAAATAGGCAATGCAATTTCTCCAAAAAATCAAATCTTGTCAGAATCAAACAAAAACTGCAAGATCCTTCAAGATAGCCAAGAGAAGAGTACACATGAAGTTTCGGGCCATTTCGACAACATTTGGCCTAACTTCACTTCTCCGACAGCTAAACGGGAGCTCCCGGCGGCGACATCATCGGAGACGTCAAAACTTCGATCAAAGCCTACAGATGACTCCAGCATGTCTCAAAAGGGCTCTATGCCAAATTTCAAGTCAAACCAACAACGTTTGACCCTCCATCAATGCTCGAGCAGCAAAATCAAGCCTACCGGCGGCGGAGCAACCCGGGACCATGACATCCAAAACGGAGCCCATGGAACGTCTCAAAATGACTCCAATAGGCTCCCCGTCAAATTTCAGGTCAATCGGACATCGTTTGGCCACATATCAACGCTCGGCATTTTCCCCGCAGCAAAATCAAGTGAAGCATCGATGGGACCCCAAACGGCTTCAAAACTCAAACAAAAGCCTATGGTTGGTCTTATTTATTGCTCAGGAGGCTTCACCTCAAATTTCAGGTCATTCCGACATCGTTTGACCAAGTTTCGACTTCTGGCGGAAAATCAGCAGCTCTACGCGACAAAGTCTTCGGCTTTCCCGGAAAATTGGAAACTTTGCACTCTAAAAATGCAAGGATTCTCATCAGGTTTTCTACAGGGAAATCAAGCCAATAAATGAGAAGAAATGTCAAGAAAAATACAGAAGAAAACGGCGACGAAAAAGACCTCAAAACGACCGCAAAACGGGCTCCGAAGGGGAAAAATCCCCCAGGGTCGCAGACCCCTGCGACCATGGCCCATGGTCGCAGGCCCCTGCGACCATGGCCCATGGTCGCAGGCCCCTGCGACCATGGGCCATGGTCGCCGGTCCATGGTCGCCGGCGACCATGGAGGTCCGGGTCACCGGATTTTCCGCCGGTGACCCGTTTTTTCCGTCTTTTTTCGCGTTTCGCGCACTTTGGCCCCTGTGGTTTCCTGAAAATGTGATTTTTAGTGCTTGAAATTGACTCATATCCGACGACATCCGTCAAAATCACGGGTCAACCTCCAAAAGCATAAAATCATCAGTGATCGCTCCAAGATCGCCAACCGGCTGACCAAGAAAGTGCACTTTCTGTCCGACCGATCGTGAAATCGACAAGACAGATGTCACCGGCCCGCTCTTAGCTACCAATGTCTGAAGCTACATGTTCATCCGATGTCGATCAGCATGTAGATCCATCGATGATCGTCGCCAGAAGAATTCCAGAAGACACGGCATGGCCCGCGACTCTTCAACTGCTCGGCGACCAATTAATGTGGTTAATTGACTAGCTTTATTGCAGTCATTAATTCATTTCTTTGGACGGCCCAATCAGAAGCAAGCATTTGGGAGTTACAAATCAATTAAGTCATGGCATTTAACCCATGAAACTCCTCCCATTATGGTAATTAAGGTGATTAAAAGCCCTTAATCTCCATCGGCCAATCAGATTCAAGGAAAAAGGAGTTACAAAATCAAGAAATAAATCTTGTAACTCCTCCCATTAAAGCCATTAAGGCTCATAAACCCTCCTAAATGGCTACCAAAAGCCTATAAATAGGAGAGCATTCCATTGAAATTGGGATCAGAGAAAAAAGAGGAGAAAATCAGAAAATCGGAAAAAAGGATCGGAAAAAAGAGGAGAAAATCAGAAGATCGAAAAAAAGATCAGAAAAAAGAGGAGAAAATCAGAAGATCAGAAAAAAAGGGATCAGAAAGAATCCAGAGAAAGAAAAAAGAGAGAAAAAAACTCTGCTGAAGTTCTGCACCGGCCACCGCTACAAGGTGACAAAAGTCCCTTGGGGGGCACCCCCCCCCAAGGTCCTTGCCTTCTCCTGCTGCCTCCAATGGCTTAGACGTGGCTTTTCAGCCCGTCTACTTAGCTTTTTATTGGACATAGGACCTTCTCTTGGTCTTTGTCCTCTAAAAACCTGAGGTTATAGCCAAGCCAAGCGAATCAAGAGCATCTTCTGTTCTCATCTGCATGGATGATGGCGAAGCCCATACATGGCTTGCGACCGTCAATCTGAACGAGTCCCCCACAATCTCCTGAAAAGTTAGATCTTCCTTTTCTTGCTTTTCATTGTAGTTTGTATTTTTCTAAAAGAGACAAAAATCACAACTCTTGTCTTTCATTATTGATGAGAATTGTAAATCGGCTATAAACGCCAAAATCGGCTATAAATGCCAAACAAAATCGCCTTTCACGGCAAATCAAGAAAATGTCTCTTTTCTTAAATATTTGTGCAATGGAAAACTTGAAAGAAGTTGATTTCCTTTTTACTTGCGAAGGTTGATCTCCGGATTACCACTTGCAATTCAAAGTAAAATAGAAAATCTGGCACACCCACACAAAAGAAATGTTGATGCACGCTTCAGGGCCCGCCAGGGCGCGAAAGGGCCGGACCCGACGGGCTCCCACGTTCCGCCGACCCCGGTAGCCGCCCCAGCAGGCGCCTCGGAGCGCGTTCCATCAAGCTGGCACACCCGGTGGGACTCGTTCATTTGAGAACACGGTGTTCGGAAATGAAATATTTGCATATCATACTTTTTGCTCTATGCTTATACTTCTTTTCCGGATTCCTTGGCTACTTTCTAGCTGGTAGCCTATGTTGGATTTTGCATCCTAAAAAAAATGAGATGGGATTTTTTGGAAATTTCTATTTCTTTGAGTTTGTTTCCATTCTTTCTCTTTTCAAAAAAAAAAAAAAAACAAAAAATCAGTTTTCTTAGTTTGAATTCAAAATTGAGAAACTTTGATCCTATCCTATCGTTCTTTGGTGCTTGCAGAAATGTTGAGCCCGTTCGACTAAGGTTTTGGGCCATCGTTTCTCTTCGATGAGTTCATTAGAGATTTAAAAAAATATAAAAAAAAAATAATAATAATAAAAAAAATCAGTTTTCTTAGTTTGAATTCAAAATTGAGAAACTTTGATCCTATCCTATCCTTCTTTGGTGCTTGCAGAAATGTTGAGCCCGTTCGACTAAGGTTTTGGGCCATCGTTTCTCTTCGATGAGTTCATTAGAGATTTCAAAAGAAAATAAAAAATCAAAAATCAGTTTTCTTAGTTTGAATTCAAAATTGAGAAACTTTGATCCTATCCTATCGTTCTTTGGTGCTTGCAGAAATGTTGAGCCCGTTCGACTAAGGTTTTGGGCCATCGTTTCTCTTCGATGAGTTCATTAGAGATTTCAAAGAAAAAAAATCAAAAAATCAGTTTTCTTAGTTCTGATTCAAAATTGAGAAACTTTGATCCTATCCTATCGTTCTTTGGTGCTTGCAGAAATGTTGACCCCGTTCGACTAAGGTTTTGGGCCATCGTTTCTCTTCGATGAGTCTATTTGGGATTTGAAAAAAAGACATAGACCACTAAGGTTAAACCAATTGCGTTCTTTGATCACGATTGATTCAAGAAAAGCCTTGTCCAGAGTGTGGAGACAGCTTGACTGTTCTAGGCAAGGGTCCTCCAAACGGGTTCATTAAGTAATCCTACCCTTACCTGGGGGCAATTCTATCAATTGAGGTTTCATAAGACCGGGTTAGGAGGCCTATGTGTACTCTCTCGTCTTTAAATCTTAAAAATTTAAAAAAAAATCATCAAAAATAAAAAAAAGATTTTCAAAAAAAAAATCTTTAAAAAAAATAAAAAAAATCAAAATAAAAAAAAATAAAAAAAAAAAAGATTTTCAAAAAAAATCTTAAACAAAAAAAAAAAGATTTTTTTTTAAAAAAAAAATGAAAATCTTAAAATAAAAAAAAAATCTCCAAAAACTCGTCACTTTTGGATTCAGATTCGAGAAATTGTGGTCTCTTCCCTTCTGAGTACTGGAGCTCGCGGAAATCGTTGAGCCCGTATTTGAATCGGAATGCCACCTGCTCTCTTTGACGAATCCATTTCTGACATTTCAAAACAAAGAATCCCATCTCGTGGATGCGATCTCCAACATTTGTGCATAGCAATACTGGTACGCCCTTTCAGGGTCTACTGTATCTGTGACCGGCACATTTTTGACTCCTACCTTATATTCTTCTTATCTCGAGCAAGCCCTGCTTCTCGATAAGTCGAATTTAGGTTTACAATTGCTTCTAGCAGTCACTGGAACGCTCATTTCGAGCCTACCATGCTTGCTGTCAGAACAATTGTACCATCTATGGCTTTTTGCCTTCTTCATGTCGCTTGGGTCATATCCCTTGAGCGATTTGAAAAGACAAAAGCATAGAAATTCCCATTTATGATCATTATATTCTTGTGATTACTAATGGATGTGGTCTTGTTTCAGAACTTTTTCGAAACTAACAATGGCAGCCTTAACCATTATCTTCGATGAGAACAAGCACCAACTCATGCTTCAACAGAAGCAAACCGAGCGCACTTACAAGCGCCCTGCCAGCTGCCGAAGCGTCAACTCCCTCGGCAACTCTCTGAACTCAGGGTCGACCTCGACTCCCCGGACCATCGTCTTCGGGACACTGGGACCATTCCCACTTCCCGAAGAACAAGCTGCTCCTGCTAAAAAGCAGAAGATCGCCTCTCAACGTGTCACTCGCGTGACACCAAAGGCGAGCGCCCAAAAGCCCGAAGCCCGCGGCACCCCCGCGAAGCCTCGACCAACAACCAACCAGGTCTATCCCAAGACTTGGTCTCCAAGACCTTCCCCAAAACAAAGAAGGTCTCAAACCTCCAACAAGCCAGCATTCCTGGCCCCACTCAAGGAGAACCAGTTCTACCCTCTTGCCTACATGAAAGAGGAGAGACCCATCTCCAACCTGACTCCCAAGTCAACCCAGTATGAACCGGCTTGTTTCTACAGGCCCAAAATCAGATCACGCATCACTAGGCCTCTACAAGCACCTGCCAAGGCCTACACTCCTTCAGTTCGACCCTTCATCTCTACAGGGGCCGAACTCGAAAGGTTTAAAGCTTCGCTGCAACAGGCAAAGGACCGGGTCCGCATCCTGTCCTTGCCCAACCACAAAGAAGACAAGCTCGGCTGCTGCGCCCGAGGGAGCACATCCTTCATCGTCAGAGCCCAGCCAGAGCTGACTGAAGCTCAAATCGCTCGTCGAGCACGCCGCCGTGCGTCATATCGACAAAAGAGACTAGAGAAGCAACGGACCCAGCCTCCTACACTTCAAGTCTCCCACAAATGGGTCGAAAAACCCGACCAAGTTGCTGCCGTCCATATGGTTGGAAAAACCAGAAGACGCCAAAAGTCAGCATAAAAAATCCATGTCCGACGTCCGGTGACCCGTAGCGTCACCGGGACACAAAGACATCCTGAAGAATCTCCTGACCCTTCAAGCCAAGGACGGGAGAGTAATCCTTCATCAAGCTCTTCATCAAAAAGAATGAGCCCCAGCTCGGTCACCAGGACGATTTCTTCGTTCGAATCCCGAGGGATGAACGTCTTGGCTACAAGTTCTGAGCCACCACCTCAGAATCCACCTCGAGATGATGCGCTCACACGCATCCAGCAGTTGGAACAAGGCCAGCAGAGGATTGAAACTCTGATGGAAAACCTTCTCCTTGTCGTCCAAAATCAGGCGAACAATGAGCCTCCTCCAAATCATGACAATAACGAGGAGAATTGTGAAGAAAATGAGTCGCGCGCCCTTACCAAAAAGGACGTAGACAGTATCCTCGCCAAAGCTAAAGAAGAGGATATACTCAAAGAGCATGGGATCAAGCCACCATATCCTTTATGGATGGACTCGGTCCCGTTCCCCACAAAATTCAAACATCCTACTCTCCAAACATATACGGGGAAAGGATCAGCCAGACAGCACGTCATCCACTTCAAGATCTTGACGGGAGCTATCGCGGATCAAGATGCACTCAAGATTCGCCTCTTTGCAAGTACCCTAAAAGGTACGGCCTTCGATTGGTACTCCACTCTGCCGGAGAACTCCATTCAGAACTGGGCTATGCTGGAGACACGCTTCCTGACCCACTTCCAAGGTGAGGATCATCCTGTTACTATGGCTCAGCTCTGCAGCCTAAAACAGGGAGAGAATGAGTCAACTTATGACTTCATTCACAAGTGGAAAGCAATGGCGTACAAATGCTCAGATGTACTGCCACAAGCGTCGCTAGTCGACATCTGCCGAAACAACATGAGAGCAAAAATCCGCTCCATGATCATCGGCAACAAATCAAAAAACCTGGGAGAACTCCTGGAAGCTTCCATGGAAGCTGAAACGGTGATCAAAGACCTCAACAGTCAGAAATCATCAAAGAAAGAGCCGACTGCTGTTGCAACCTCTAAACCAAAGAAGAAGGAGGTTCTCAATGTGCAGACTAAGTCAGCTCCTCAGCAGCCAAAGAAAGCTGAAAACAAAACTGCAGGTAAAAGGCCTGAACTCTCTGATGCCTTCAAAGAACGTGTAGAAAAGAAATATCCGTTCGATGAAGACGTTGAAGAAATCTTTGAGGCTCTCCTAGCAAATGGCAAACTCATTTTGCTAGAGCCCAAAAGACCTGGAGACGTTGGCAAAACCAATGATCCTCGGTACTGTCCATACCACCAGATGATCTCACATCCTCTCAATCAATGCTTCGTTGTGAGAGAGAAGATCAATGAGATGTGGAGGAACGGAGTCATCACCTTTGACAAAAATTATGGCCCCGCCTCCGTCAACATGGTGTCACGTGAACAAACACCAAAATCACCGAAGAAGAAGATCACTACTTCCTTCAAGGTGATAAAAAGAATTCAAACGTCCGAAGTCTTGGTTCCTTGCCCGACACCAGACGGACAACCCATATGGGTACATCCCGATCTCCTGGAAGATGAAAATTGGGAGATCGTCAAAACAAAGCCGACAGCTCAATAGCGAAGGCAGGCTAGGAAGCATCTCCTCAGGCTCAAACGGCAAGAGAAGACCCAGCCAAAACAAGAAGTCCCTGAAAAGGCAGAGGCCTCCTCTACCACTTCACTCGGGGCAACAGAAACGTCCCTTCCAGAGACTTCAAAGGCGGTAAGAAACTTCACTCTCAGTGATTTCATGCCACCTCAATTCAGAGAAGAAGCTATGCAGGGGGCATCATACTCTTGCAACTCGGTAGTTGGATTCTCCATTGATGGATACGAGTCCAGCGACACCGACGATGGGTTCGAGCCCAACTACACCGATGAGTGGGAGGAATCTCTTGAAACAGGAGAATATCTCTCCGATGAAGAATGGGTTCCTGAAACTCACCTTATGCCAGTAATCTGGTATAACCCCTTGCAACCACAAGGATCCTGGTCTGATGATGAAGAAGACCAAGAGGCTGCATAAGAAGATGCTGTTAACCCAGCACCTGTCATTGCTCCAGTGGAAATCAACTATGTTGAGCCACACGGAGAAGATGAAGAAGAGGATCTGGCTCCCATGCCTGATCTTGAAGAATATGCAAGGATCTTGCAGCGTCTCGCTCTAGAACAAGAGCAAGATCGTGTTAACGAGCCTCCTCGCAACCCAGAGCCTGAAGTCCCTGAAGATAATCAGGTACATCCACCCTTAACTCCTGAAAATGGAGAACATTGCTGGATAGACGATCCTCTTACATCCGAGGATGAGTCTGACTTCGAGCAGGCAACATCTCCTATCAGAGCTTCCTGTAATGTAATATATCAGGACTATAGCTCTTCTGAAGCGTCGTCTGATGAGATTACCTACACTCCGACGACGCCTAGCAATGTATCCTCTGGAGCTACCTCGTCTCACGTGACTTTCACAGAGATGACACCCTCTCAGGTTTCTTCTCCTGAGACTGTGACTTCAGGATACACATTCTTCCCGACTCATCATCATGAAGAAAACCCAACTTGGGGTGATGGATGGGTCAACGAAGAAGAAAAGCTGCCGGATGCTGTTCAGGACTTGCTCCCGGAAAATGCTCCGTGCAACACAATCACTGAGGATGGCAACTCTGCTGCAGATACATCCCCAGTAGATGAAAAACGACAGCCTCTTGATCCTGAAGACAATCTTCCAAACGAAGATCCTTCTCAAGAAGCTCTCGAAGTTGGTAGAGGCACCCGCTCTGGCCGGGACTACCACAAGAATTACAACCAATCTTCCTTTACTTATGTAAATCCTTCGGGAAAAGATGTTGTAAGCGCCCCTAGTGGCAAAAACAATGAACATGCAGGCCCTAAGGAGGCTTTCAAGTATGACTTGGTTGAGCACTTCAAACACATACCTGCACGTCTTCACATCCTGGATTTATTACGAATGTCTCCACGCACTCGTGATAATCTCATCTCAGAATTGCAAAAACTGAATGAGGATGTCGACAAACATGCCCCGCAAGTCCTCCAAATTGAAATGGACTACCGGGTCAAAAACTCTGGAACTTCCTCAAAGGAAGAAAAGAAAACTGAGGGATCATGCATCCAATGCCTCTCGGTTCAAAAGGCAGCCAGTGCAACCATCGCCTTCACTAAGGAAGACCTCCTACTTGGCGAAGCAAGGCACAACCGACCCCTGTACTTCACAGGGTACATCAAAGAAATGCCGATACATAGAGTTCAGATCGACCCAGGTTCTGCACTCAACCTTATCTCCACTTCGGCTCTTGAAGAGTTGGGCATCCCACCCAGCAAGCTAAGCCACACATCTGTATCTATCTTTGGATACGATGGGAGCACTCAAAGGCCTATCGGCAAAATCAGGTTCAAATTGCAAATCGGTGATCTTATCTCCGAGGTCACTGTGTATGCAATAAAAACCCCCTCATGCTACAACATCCTTCTCGGACGTCCTTGGATACACGAAAACGGTGTTGTCCCTTCAACTCTACATCAATGCATCAAGTTCGTCGGCGACGACGGCATGGTACATCGTGTCTTTGCGGACAGAAAACCCTTCAAAGGTAAAGAAGTCCACTTCGCAGACTCCCAGATGTATGAAGGAGAAAAAGAAGAAGAGGAAACAGTACCCCCTGCTGAAAATCTCCAGAAAGATAAAGGCAAGGCTCCTCAAAAATCACCGGAAGAAAGCAAACCCTCCGGCAAATTAGAAGAGAGTAGTCAACCTCCCTTCGTCATCTCCCTCAAATCTTCAAAACCTTTGGTCATCACGACTAAAGTGAAGAAGGCGAAACAAAAGCCTGGGGGCAAATTTGTTGTCTCTCTCGTGTCTATCATGCAAGACACAGACTCGGACTCAGAGCCAGAAGACGATGCATCGTCAAGCCAAGCTGACACTCAGCAAGTTCAGCCTGCTCTCACTCCGATGGAGACACCTGCTGATGTAGAAGATCCTACGTCTGCTACCTTTGTTGTTCCGGCAACATCACCAAAGCAAAGACCGATCTTCTTTCATAGATCGGACGCTTCTTCATCAAACTCCATGCTGGAACCTTTCCAAAATGAAGGTATGCCTCAGCTATCTCTATATAGTCCTGTGGCACAAGCAATTATGAAGAAAATGGGCTATAACGCTCAAAACCCAGTCGGTTTGGGAGAAAGACGCGGTATTCTCACGCCATTGGAGCCCGCCTTGACCAAAAGCCAGCTGGAAGATTGGAGACTCTACGGATATGTAGAAAAGTCTTCATATGGGTTAGGGTATGATCCCGACACTCCTCTGAGACAGTTGACACAAAAGCTTAAAAGTCGTTTTACCGACCAAGCCTCAACATCTCAAGTCCACGAAGACATCGATCTCCCCGGATATCTCTTTAAAGAGTTACCTGACAAAGATCCAGGAAGCTCATCCAATTGGTACGATTTCTCTGATGATAAAGAGGAATCGCCCGATAATACAGACTTGTGCTATTCTGACCCAGAAGAACCCTCGTCTCCAAAAGAAATACCAGACTCAACAGGCGATTGGGACTATCTCATAGCAAGCCTTGAGGGGATCACCAATCAAGAAAATCCATGGAAAGGAACAGAGCCTTGGTCTGGTAATGCAGTTGAAACTCCAGAAGGTTTCGTTGAGTTGGAAGCCTCCGAAAATATTGTGGAGGAACCACCTTCGAACCTTCCGACAGAAGATCCTGTTGAAAAGATAGACTTGGGAACACCAGATAACCCACGTCCTGTATTCATAAGCAAGAATATAAAGGATGATGAGTTACCCGAGTATATCGCTTTTCTTCGTGAGTTCGTTGATTGCTTTGCATGGTCCTACGCTGAAATGCCTGGTTTAGACCCCAAAGTAGCAGTCCACAAACTCAATCTTCAAGAAGAAGTCAAGCCTGTCAAACAAGGCCAAAGAAGATTCCGTCCAGATGTGATGGATAAAATTGAACAAGAAGTTCAAAAACTCAAAAGCGTTGGCTTCATCCGTGAGGAACAACATCCAGAGTGGTTGGCCAATATTGTCCCCGTGACAAAGAAAACTGGGCAGATCAGAGTCTGTATTGACTATAGAGACTTGAATGGCGCTTGCCCTAAAGATGAATTCCCGCTCCCCATACCGGAGGTGATGATTGACAATACCTGCGGATTCGAGCGAATGACATTCATGGATGGCTTCTCTGGTTACAATCAGATAAAGATGCATCCCGAGGATGAAAAACACACTTCATTTCGGACTCCATTTGGCGTGTATTGCTACACTGTCATGCCATTTGGTCTGAAAAATGCTGGTGCCACATATCAGAGGGCTATGATGAAAATATTCCAAGATATGCAGCACAAGACGGTCGAATGTTACGTTGATGACCTCGCCGTCAAAAGCAGAAGAAAAGAAGACCATCTCAAAGATCTTCGGGAAGTCTTCCTCCGACTCCGCAAACACAAACTGCGGATGAATCCTCTAAAATGCTTCTTCGGCGTCTCGTCAGGTAAGTTTCTCGGATTCCTTGTTCGGAAAGCTGGAATAGAACTTGACCCCATCAAAGTCAAGGCTATTCTAGAAATGCCCTCTCCAAGAACCTTGAGAGAACTAAAAGGGCTTCAAGGGAGATTGGCCTACATCAGACGGTTCATCTCCAATCTTTCGGGGAAATGCCGTCCATTCTCTCGATTGATGAAAAAAGGTGTAGACTTTGTCTGGGATGCCGACTGTGAAGCCGCATTTCAAGATATCAAGTCATACCTGACCAAACCTCCAGTGTTAGCTGCCCCTGCCACTGGAAAACCATTCATCTTGTACACAAGAGCTCTTGATCATTCTGTAGGCGCTCTGCTTGCACAAGAGAATGGTGAGGGAAAAGAAGCTGCTCTATACTACCTCAGCCGCATGCTAGTAGGTGCAGAGCATCGCTACTCTCCAGTCGAAAAAGAATGCCTTGCAGTGATGTTCGCCGTACAAAAGCTACGTCACTATCTGCTTTCCAACACAGTCTACCTGGTCTCGAGGATCAACCTCTTGAAGGTCCTTGTCACAAAGGCAGGTTCTCTCAATGCCCGACTGGCAAAATGGTCCATCCTTCTATCACAATTTGATATTAGGTATGTGCCACAAAAAGCAATCAAAGGCCAAGCTCTAGCAGACTTCCTTGCAGAGTATCCATTGCCTAAAGATTCACCACTCAGAGATGATCTCCCAGACGAACCTGTCTACAACGTGGAGACTTCCTCACCAAATGCCTCCTGGGACATGTACTTTGACGGTGCAACCAGGACAAATGAAAATAGAAAACTGATCTCGGGAGTTGGCATCCTCTTTGTTAGCCCTGACAAATACATGATTCCACACGCTTTCTCGCTATTGGAACCATGCACAAACAATGCAGCTGAATACCAAGCTCTGATCCTAGGATTGGAACTCGCCATCGAATCCGGTATCACTATGCTGGAAGTCTTTGGAGACTCTCAACTGATCGTCAACCAGATGAATCAGAAATACGAAGTCAGGAAGCCCGATCTGCTTCCTTACTACAACAAGGCACAATCGCTTCTGCAAAAGTTTGACATCTGCAACATCACCCACATTCGTAGAGGTAAAAACATCCGTGCAGATGCCCTGGCCGGACTTGCCGCATCAATGGCGATCCAGGAAGGGGAAAACATGCAAATTACAGTGAGTGAGAGAAGGATCCTCCCTCCTCTTAACACACACCAAGCAGTTGCTGAATGCCACCGAGTGGTTGGAAGTCGGATCTCTATCCTTCAAACTTCAATCGGCGACTGGAGGGATCCGTTCATTGATTACACTATGTTCGGAATCCTACCTGAAGATCCAAAAGAACGGGTAAGCATCCAAAGGCGAGCCCCAAACTTTCATTTGGATATCCCTTCAAAAATCCTTTACATGAAATCCTTCAATGGAGTACTCCTACGCTGCTTGTCACAACAAGAAGCTGAAGAAACACTCAAAGAAGTTCACGCTGGTCTTTGTGGAGCTCATCAGGCTGGTCCCAAGCTCTACGACCAAATCAAAAGGTTAGGTTACTACTGGCCTACCATGGTACCCGACGCAATGCAATTTGCTAAGCGCTGCCAACAATGCCAAGTTCATGGAGACTACATTCACATGCCTCCGGAATGGCTACATCCTACAGCAATCTCATGGCCTTTCGAAGCATGGGGCATGGACATCATAGGTCCTATCTCTCCCCCTTCAAGCAAAGGTCATCGCTTCATCTTCGCTGCTACGGATTATTTCTCCAAGAGGTCAGAAGCATTTGCGTTCAACGAAATGAAGACCTCATCAGTTCTTCAGTTCCTGCGCACCAACATCATTTGTCGTTTCGGCATACCCAAAAGATTCGTCCATGATAACGGACCACAATTCCGGGATCATCGATTCTACAGGTTCTGCGACAAATACAAAATCCAAAGCTGTCCTTCGACTCCATACAATCCGGCAGCAAACGGATTAGCAGAAGCCTTCAACAAGACACTCTGCAAAATCCTCAAGAAAATGGTCTCTAATCACAAAAGAGACTGGAGCGACAAACTGTCTGAAGCTTTGTGGGCTTATCGAACCACCGTTCGAGGACCAACCCATAGTACACCATTCTCCTTGGTGTATGGATGCGAAGCTGTCGTGCCCCTAGAGGTACAAATTCCTTCTCTGAGGGTATCTCTACAAAATGACATGACTCAAGAAAGCAATGCGAAATTACAACTTCATGAGCTGGACAATCTCGATGAGAGACGGCTCGAAGCTCGACAAAGCATTGAACTTTACCAAGCACGCATGGCAGGATCTTTTGACAAAAAGGTCAGGCAACGCGCCTACAAAAAGGGTGACTTGGTTCTTGCGGTAAAAAGACCAATGGTCTTCGCTCACAAGTCCAAAGGCAAGTTTGAACCAAAATGGGAGGGACCCTACGTCATCGACAAGGTCTTCTCCAATGGCGCATATGCCCTCCTAAACATGGAAGGCGACAGATGTATGCTGCCTATCAACGGCAAGTTCTTGAAGCGGTACTACCCTTGAAGACTTACCCAACTGGGTAAGAGCAATGCCTGTATGGCCAAAACCTGTTCTCAGGTACTCGCTCGTCAAACCCACTCTCTTTAGAATTTTCATATCAAATGTCAAAATTTCTAGAGATTCAAAAACAATGCTTACTTTCATCGTTTCATTGTTCAAAAACAAAAAAATCCAAGTTTAGGAGCCTCTCCCTGACTTGACCAAAACTTTCGATCCTTGAACCAAAATTCATGGTTTGAAACAAAAATCCGGATTCAGGGATTTCCACCCTAGTCCACCTTACCTTTTACCGCCAAATGGTTCTAGGTCAAAATTTACGACCCTCGTGTCTTTAAACAAAAAAAAAATGGTTTTTCAAAAATCGTGGGGAAACGACATCAAAGTCAGTACCCGCAAAACAAAAATTTTGAAAAAAAGCAAGGATGCGACATTCCATCGATACTTGCACCCAAAATCGCAGGGAAGCGACATTTCGTCGATACTTGCAAAATCCAAAAACCGTGGAGACGCAACATATCAGTTGATATCCACAACCCAAATTTCAAAGGTTCGAGAAAACCTAAAATCGTGGAGAAGCAACAAACCAGTTGATATCCACAACCCAATTTCAAAAATCGTGGAGATGCAACATACCAGTTGCTATCCACAACCCAAAATTACAAATGGTTCGAGAAAACCTCAAATTTCAAAAATCGCGGAGAAACGACATCAAGTCAGTACCCGCAAAACCAAAAGTCTTGGGAAAAGCAGGGAAGCGACGCTTAGTCGATATTTGCACCCCAATTCGCGAGGAAGTGACATTCCATCAATACTCGCAAAACCGAATGAGCAAGGAAGCGACATTCCATCGATACTTGCAAGACCATTCAGCGGGGAGGCGACATTTAGTCGATACCTGCATTTTGAAAGCCAAAAAAAATCTGGCTATAAATGCCAAAACCTGGCTCTTTTGCCAAAAACCGGCTATCAATGCCACCAAATCGGCTATAAATGCCACACAAAAAAAAAAACCTGACTCTCATGTCAAAACCGGCTATAAATGCCACAAACCGGCTATCAATGCCACAAAAAATTGGCTTTCACGCCGACAAACCAAAACTTGGCTTTCAAAAAATGGCTATCAATGCCACCAAACCGGCTATAAATGCCACAAATTGGCTATCAATGCCACAAAACCGGCTATAAATGCCACAAATTGGCTATCAATGCCACCAAACTGGCTATAGATGCCACAAAACAAACACCGGCTTCCATGCCAACCAAAATTTTGGCTTTTACGCCATAAAATTTCGGCTTCCATGCCATCTCAAAATTGGCTCCCATGCCACGAACAAAATTTTTGGCTCTTATGCCATCTCAAAAATCGGCTATAAATGCCACACAAAAAAAACCTGACTCTCATGTCAAAACTGGCTGTAAATGCCACAAAAATCCGGCTTTCACGCCAAATTCGTTTCCCCTACCAAAACAATTATTTGACAAAAGATTTTCACAAAATGACAAAGCTTTTGATCAAATCCCATTTAGCAATTGCTTTCATCACAAAAAGATTTGAGTGAGCGTAGGGAAAACAAAACAAAAAAAAAGAGAGTACCAAAAAAAATACATGTGGTACCTAAAAAAAGAAAGTGTTCACAAGCACTACAAGAAAAAAAAAAGAGTACCAAAAAATACATGTGGTACCAAAAAAAGTGTTCACAAGCACTGCAAAAGAAAAAAAGAAGTACCAAAAAAAATACATGTGGTACCAAAAAAAAAGAAGAATGGTTTCTGCTATAAAAAATCAGGAGCTCAGCCAAAAATGGTCTCCAGCCAAAGCTTCAGCTCCTCAAGCAAACTTTTGGCCTCATCCGTCAGAGTTTCCAAGGCACGCTTCTTCAGGAACTTGCCATGAGATGCTGGCGAATGCCGTAACCCTTCTTTTACACCGGGAAGCTCTTCCCCAGCAGTTTGCCATCGTTCGTTTTCTAGAGTCCTCCTCTCGAGAACTTGACCGGCATCTGCAACCCTGCGAATCAGAGTACTCTCCCTGTCACGAGCCTCTGTTATAGCAGCCCACTTCGCATCGACTTGTGCCTTCAAATGCTCAAGACGTTTTCTGGCCTCCTCAACTTCCCTATCAAGGACGTTAAGGTCATGCCTCAATCCGATGATGGCTAGCTCTTCCTTGTTCTTCTCCCGAACTAGCTGCTTCTTGCTTTGTGTAGCCTCATTCAGGTTAGACTTAGCCTTATCAGCAGGGTCCAAGAACATCTCCTTGAAGAATTGGTCGTCAGGGAAACCCATGGTCTCAAACCACATGTCACCCAGTGCAATGATCCTATCAACGGTCGCCCTGGCACTTGTGACATCCAGACCAACCTCTTCGGTATCAGTGAGAATCTCCTGTACATGTGGGATCATGCCAAATCCTGCCTCCAAATGTCCAGAAAAGAGAGTCTTGACCCAAGAACTCAAAACCCGAGCCAGCACCTTCTTCGCAAATTGAAGAGACGAACTGGATGAAGATTCACCCTTCTCCGCTGATCGGCTGCTCATGTCATGTCCCATTGGAAGAGTAACAAAAGAACTCTTTTCACTTGGAGCCACTGGAGAGGGAATCTCAACACGAGGCATCTCCCCAATCATGTCAGAACTGGTCTCTACCTCCGGATCGACCTCTGGCATCCCTTGCTCTGGTTCTGAAGAAAGCGATGGACTCTCTTCTGTCACTTCAAAACCTGCAAATGAAACACAAAAAGGTATGAATATGATCCTGTTAAAAAAAAACATCATCAGGGTCATCACTACAAAGTACCTTCTTCGACGACTGGCGGAACACTCTCTTCCTCCATGAACTCATCGGAAGCATCATCAACATTTGCGTCCATTGATGGTTCGAAGTCATCGGAATCCTGTGGCAAGTCAGCTGACAAGAAAAATGTTAGCAAATCAAGTCGCAGGCACAAAAAAGAGAAAGCGAAGGAAGTCATACCAGTCGGAGATTCCGGAGTCATTCCAGAGTCCCTAGGTTCTTCTTCAGATGTCATAACCGGCTCCATCACCGCCTCATCGGTCGGAACCTCAGGCATCGCCAAGTCTTCATCCTCTGCTAAAAAAAAGGGGGCAGCAGCAGGGTGAGAAAACAAATCAGAACATGGAGAGCTTCGAAACCTCAAAATCTCCGCAAAATCAAGAAGGGCTCAACATCGCTGCGAGCTCCAAATTCCCAAATTTGCAAAGATTTTCAGGTATGCTATCATGCTCAATCTACAAAAAGTACATGCATGAACATCTAGATTTGCATAAAAACGCATTATCATGATGAGCAAAAAAAAAAAAAAGAAGAAAAACTTTCTCAAAAAAAAAAAAGAGGGAGAAAGAAAAGAAAAAAAAAAGAAACTTTCAAAAAAAAAGGCAGAAAGAAAAAAAAAAAAGAAAAGAGACACACGTGAAAAAAAAAACAGAAATCACGTGAAAAAAAAAAAAAAAAAAAAAAAAAAAAAGAGAAATCATGTGGAAAAGAAAAGAAAAAAAAAAAGAAGAGAAGAAGAATAGAAAGAAAAGAAAAAGAAAAGAAAAAAAAAAAAGAAGGAAAAAAAAACAGAGAGAAACTTTCTTCTTTTTACCATCCTATTCTCTACATGGAGTTTTCTTGAAAGAAAAAGAGAGAAAACTTACTCGAAGCCATTGATGGAGAAGAAGAAGGAAAAAGCTTGAAGATCCTTGAAGAAGAAGCACTCTTGGTCTTGGAGCTCTCTTGAGATTGTTGCAAAAGAAAGCAATAAGAGCAAGAGATCCTACCTTCCTTTGCTTTTATAGGGGAGAGCAAATCAAAGAAGGAAACAAAGAAGAAAGGTAAGTGTTACTAATTAAGTAACCTTACCAAAAGAGAAGGAATTAGAAAGATTCTTTCCCAAAAAGAAAGATGTCTTTGAGAGATTTCCTCCCAAAATCAATCAAATGAGAGATTCTCTCCAACAAAAAAGGATATTGAAGATTCTTTCCCAAAAAGAAAGATACCTTGAGATATTCTCTCCCAAATTAAGGGAAGACGAGAGATTCTCTCCCATAAAGATATTTTTAGATATTCTCTATCCAAATGAGATATCTTTAGATATTCTTTACAAAAATGGCCCCACATGAGATCTAAGCCATCCTAAAAAGCTTAAGGTCCCATGGGCTAGCCCATATGAGCCAGGTTTGACCACCTAGGCACTAAAAAAAAAAAAAAAAACAGAAAAAATGGGCTTTTAGTCAGAAAGAATCCCTCTTACCAAGAGCATACAATAATGGTTCCATGCCTCTTTTGAGTTGATTGAACCATACAAAAAATCCCAAGCCCCATGAGCTTCCAAAAATCAAACCATCCAGCCTCATATACCAAATTGAGCCAAAATCTTGAAATTGACATTTCACAAAAATCCAAACCACTCCAATGGACCCACACAGTCCCAAAGAGTGACCAAAAACCAAATCCTGGTCCCCTAACTTGCCACATACAGCTTGTTTGGTCACAAGACCAAAACAAAAAACCAAACCCTGATCCCCCAACTTGCCACATACAGCTTGTTGGGTCACAAGATCAAAACCAAAACCCGACCCCCTAGCCTGCCATATATAGCTTGTTAGGTCACAAGGTAAAAAACAAAAGCCCAAATCCACATCCATGATGTCATCTTCAAAACTTTGCCTCGAGATGGTATTTGATTCCTTTCACTACCATAAAATTCCCCTGGAAGCTCAAAGGCTACTCTACCAAAAGAAAGATTGCTCAAAGACTCTTGGTCAAGACACAAGCTCTCCTTCAAAAATCTCTTCGAGGCACATCGACTACAAAAGTCAAGCAACTCGTCGCTGTACCTCGAGGGGGCATTTGTTGACACCAAAAATGTCACTTTGCCTCTTCAACACCAAGAAAGCTGCATGAAGTCGCAACCTGCCATAAATAGGCAATGCAATTTCTCCAAAAAATCAAATCTTGTCAGAATCAAACAAAAACTGCAAGATCCTTCAAGATAGCCAAGAGAAGAGTACACATGAAGTTTCGGGCCATTTCGACAACATTTGGCCTAACTTCACTTCTCCGACAGCTAAACGGGAGCTCCCGGCGGCGACATCATCGGAGACGTCAAAACTTCGATCAAAGCCTACAGATGACTCCAGCATGTCTCAAAAGGGCTCTATGCCAAATTTCAAGTCAAACC
This sequence comes from Umbellularia californica, assembly GCA_028538565.1. Taxonomy (NCBI): domain Eukaryota; kingdom Viridiplantae; phylum Streptophyta; class Magnoliopsida; order Laurales; family Lauraceae; genus Umbellularia; species Umbellularia californica. The sequence continues at coordinate 43,051,625 of JAPQWN010000008.1, forward strand.
AACAACGTTTGACCCTCCATCAATGCTCGAGCAGCAAAATCAAGCCTACCGGCGGCGGAGCAACCCGGGACCATGACATCCAAAACGGAGCCCATGGAACGTCTCAAAATGACTCCAATAGGCTCCCCGTCAAATTTCAGGTCAATCGGACATCGTTTGGCCACATATCAACGCTCGGCATTTTCCCCGCAGCAAAATCAAGTGAAGCATCGATGGGACCCCAAACGGCTTCAAAACTCAAACAAAAGCCTATGGTTGGTCTTATTTATTGCTCAGGAGGCTTCACCTCAAATTTCAGGTCATTCCGACATCGTTTGACCAAGTTTCGACTTCTGGCGGAAAATCAGCAGCTCTACGCGACAAAGTCTTCGGCTTTCCCGGAAAATTGGAAACTTTGCACTCTAAAAATGCAAGGATTCTCATCAGGTTTTCTACAGGGAAATTAAGCCAATAAATGAGAAGAAATGTCAAGAAAAATACAGAAGAAAACGGCGACGAAAAAGACCTCAAAACGACCGCAAAACGGGCTCCGAAGGGGAAAAATCCCCCAGGGTCGCAGACCCCTGCGACCATGGCCCATGGTCGCAGGGGCCTGCGACCATGGGCCATGGTCGCAGGGGCCTGCGACCATGGGCCATGGTCGCCGGTCCATGGTCGCCGGCGACCATGGAGGTCCGGGTCACCGGATTTTCCGCCGATGACCCGGTTTTCCGTCTTTTTTCGCGTTTCGCGCACTTTGGCCCCTGTGGTTTCCTGAAAATGTGATTTTTAGTGCTTGAAATTGACTCATATCCGACGACATCCGTCAAAATCACGGGTCAACCTCCAAAAGCATAAAATCATCAGTGATCGCTCCAAGATCGCCAACCGGCTGACCAAGAAAGTGCACTTTCTGTCCGACCGATCGTGAAATCGACAAGACAGATGTCACCGGCCCGCTCTTAGCTACCAATGTCTGAAGCTACATGTTCATCCGATGTCGATCAGTATGTAGATCCATCGATGATCGTCGCCAGAAGAATTCCAGAAGACACGGCATGGCCCGCGACTCTTCAACTGCTCGGCGACCAATTAATGTGGTTAATTGACTAGCTTTATTGCAGTCATTAATTCATTTCTTTGGACGGCCCAATCAGAAGCAAGCATTTGGGAGTTACAAATCAATTAAGTCATGGCATTTAACCCATGAAACTCCTCCCATTATGGTAATTAAGGTGATTAAAAGCCCTTAATCTCCATCGGCCAATCAGATTCAAGGAAAAAGGAGTTACAAAATCAAGAAATAAATCTTGTAACTCCTCCCATTAAAGCCATTAAGGCTCATAAACCCTCCTAAATGGCTACCAAAAGCCTATAAATAGGAGAGCATTCCATTGAAATTGGGATCAGAGAAAAAAGAGGAGAAAATCAGAAAATCGGAAAAAAGGATCGGAAAAAAGAGGAGAAAATCAGAAGATCGAAAAAAAGATCAGAAAAAAGAGGAGAAAATCAGAAGATCAGAAAAAAAGGGATCAGAAAGAATCCAGAGAAAGAAAAAAGAGAGAAAAAAACTCTGCTGAAGTTCTGCACCGGCCACCGCTACAAGGTGACAAAAGTCCCTTGGGGGGCACCCCCCCCCAAGGTCCTTGCCTTCTCCTGCTGCCTTCAATGGCTTAGACGTGGCTTTTCAGCCCGTCTACTTAGCTTTTTATTGGACATAGGACCTTCTCTTGGTCTTTGTCCTCTAAAAACCTGAGGTTATAGCCAAGCCAAGCGAATCAAGAGCATCTTCTGTTCTTATCTGCATGGATGATGGCGAAGCCCATACATGGCTTGCGACCGTCAATCTGAACGAGTCCCCCACAATCTCCTGAAAAGTTAGATCTTCCTTTTCTTGCTTTTCATTGTAGTTTGTATTTTTCTAAAAGAGACAAAAATCACAACTCTTGTCTTTCATTATTGATGAGAATTGTAAATCGGCTATAAACGCCAAAATCGGCTATAAATGCCAAACAAAATCGCCTTTCACGGCAAATCAAGAAAATGTCTCTTTTCTTAAATATTTGTGCAATGGAAAACTTGAAAGAAGTTGATTTCCTTTTTACTTGCGAAGGTTGATCTCCGGATTACCACTTGCAATTCAAAGTAAAATAGAAAATCTGGCACACCCACACAAAAGAAATGTTGATGCACGCTTCAGGGCCCGCCAGGGCGCGAAAGGGCCGGACCCGACGGGCTCCCACGTTCCGCCGACCCCGGTAGCCGCCCCAGCAGGCGCCTCGGAGCGCGTTCCATCAGTGATCTTTCAACTGCCGGGACCCATATGCTACAACTCTTCCTTCTTGCATCAACACACAACCGAGTCCAATGTTCGAAGCATCGGTGAAAATGGTAAAACCGCCGCTTCCGGATGGCAAAGTAAGGACTGGTGCGGTGGTCAATCTCTTCTTTAGATCTTGGAAACTAGCTTCACACTGATCTGTCCACACATAGGGTGCGTTCTTCCTTGTCAACTTCGTCAACGGTGCTGCAATCGAAGAAAATCCTTGTACAAACCTCCGGTAATACCCTGCCAATCCAAGAAAACTCCTGATTTCTGACACATTCTTCGGTCTCTCCCACTTCACTACTGCCTCAATTTTGGACGGGTCTACTGATAATCCTTCCTTGGAGATAATATGTCCCAAAAATGCGACTTGCTCTAACCAAAATTCACACTTGTTGAGCTTCGCATACAACTGATTCTCCCTCAAAATCTGCAATGCTATCCTCAGATGCTCTTCATGCTCTTCTCTGGTCTTGGAGTACACTAGAATATCGTCTATGAACACCACTACAAACTGATCTAGGTACTGTGCAAAGATCTTGTTCATCAAAGCCATGAACACTGCCGGTGCATTTGTCAACCCAAATGGCATCACTGGAAACTCATAGTGGCCATATCTTGTCCGGAAAGCTGTTTTCAACACATCTGATTCTCTGACTCTCAGCTGATGATAACCGGATCTCAAATCATTCTTTGAAAAGTACGAGGCACCTTGTAATTGATCAAACAGTTCATCTATCCTTGGCAATGGATATTTGTTCTTGATGGTCACTTGGTTCAATCTCCGGTAGTCAATACACATTCTCATCGAACCATCCTTCTTCTTAACAAACAAAACTGGAGCTCCCCACGGTGAGTACTAGGCCTCGCAAAACCTTTGTCTAATAACTCTTGTAACTGTATCTTCAACTCTCTCATTTCCGCTGGAGCCATTCTATAAGGTGCAATCGAAATCGGAGCGGTCCCCGGTAACAACTCAATGGTGAAATCAATTTCTCTCATGGGTGGTAAACCTGGAATCTCCTCCGGAAATACATCTGGGAACTCCCAAACAATAGGGATCTCCTCCACCCCTTGGGACCGTTTATCCTCCGTGATAAACGCCAAATAGGCTTCACATTCACTTCTCAATAGTCTATCAGCCTTCAACGCTGAGACAAACCCTGCACGAGGATTTCTCCTCTCTCCCTGGAATAACACCCCTGCTGGTGTCTCATCCAACTTGAAGGTGAGGGTCTTATGGAAACAATCCATTGTGGCATGGTACCCTACCAGCCAATCCATCCCTAAGATGACATCAAAATCATTCATCTCCAACAGAATAAGATCTGCGGGTAACACAACTTCTCCTATCCGGACTGTACAGCTAGGGTAATAACTAGTACACACAACTTGTTTTCCTACTGGTGTTGCCACAGTCAATATGTACTCAAGATCTCTACCATGCACATCAATCAATCTAGAAAATGCATGGGATATGAATGAATGCGTGGAGCCAGGGTCAAATAATATCTTAGCTTCTATCCCACTAACAAGAAGTGTACCTTCCACAACATTGCCTGCTGCTTCTGCATCAGCTCTGCTGACAGCATAAACTTGTCCTCGTTGCTGTGGCCTGATAGGTGCATGCTGTTGCCTGCCTTGAGGGGCATTTCTGTTCTGCTGCGGGGGACGCTGATTCTGCTGCTGACGGGCCTGCTGCTGTTGCTGCTGCTGGGGCCTATACTGCTGCGGTGGTGCCTGTTGCTGAAGTGGCCTTGCCTGATTCTGCACTACCAGTGCATTATGTGGCGGTGCTGGACGTGGTGCTCCTTGAGGCTGCTGATTCTGCCTATTCGGTCTCGGGCAGTTCCTCATCTGATGATCCATGGAGCCACATCTAAAGCATGCTCCGGTGATGGTACGACATTGGGCACTCTCATGGTTTTTGCCACAGTGGATACAAACGTGCTGCATATTGTCTTGCCTCTGCCTCTTGTTCTGCGGATTCCTTTGCTTGTGATTCTGCTGCTGTGGTTGCCCTTGTCCTTTGCCTTGAGATCTAAAGACCTTGTGGTGGAAGTTCTCGAATTTGTAGGCCCTCTTGATCGCCTCTTCAAAAGTGACCGGTGGTATAACTCCCGTAGCATCCCTCTCGATGATAGGGTTAAGTCCTTCAAGGAACTTGGTTATCTTTTTCTCCACCGTGTCCACTAATTCAGGGGCATATCTTGATAATCTCTCAAACTTAGTGAGGTATTCTTGAACGGTCGTATTGCCTTGGACAAGCTGTTGAAACTCCACAGCCTTCTGTCTCCTGATGTGCGTGGGTACATATTTGTCACGAAATTGTATCTTGAAGTTCCGCCAAGCGACTGCGTCAGCCATTGTTCTATACTCTTCCTTCACTGTTTTCCACCAGATGTCTGCCAACCCGGTGAATAGAGACGTTGCCAGCTTTACTTTTTCTCCCCCTGTACATCTGAAGACTTCAAAGATGTTTTCTGTATGGTCTAACCAATCATCCGCGGTTAAGGGATCTTCTGAGCCAACAAAATCCTTGGGGGCCCTCTTTCTGAATCGCTCAAACAAAGCATTGGGGTCATGCTCCCTCTGATTAATAATAATAGCAGGTTGAGGTTGGACTGGTTCTAGCCTTCTCTGTAAAACCTCTAATAACTGTCTCTGCATTTCTGCCAACTCTCTGGCATGATCCTCCTCTTTCTTCAGCATTTGCTCTTGAAGCCTAGTCTGATTCTCATTGGCTTGACGCTGCTGATCAAGCATAGCCTGTAACATCTGCTGAAACTGATTTGGCATCGTATTTTCAGCTCTATCTTCTCCCACTGGCCCTGTACCCTCAACTGGCCCGGTATAATCACTGTTGCTCACTGTGGGATTACCGTTTACTGGGCACTTACGAGGTGGCATGATGCTGCAAAACAAGTTGTTAGCACATAATAATCAAGAATAGGGTCACACATTGCTCACGCGATTCTAGCTAACGGAAGATCTAACGAATCCTTGCCACGTCCTTAGGATTTCTAGTTTCTTTTAATTGCTTGAAACACGTCTCGCTCTGATACCAGTCTGTCGCGACCCCGGACCGGGTTCGGGGACCAAATCCAGGATCGGGACTATAAAAGAGTAATTACGAAGAGGTATGTTTGATGCCCAGGTGTACACGGGTTAATAAAAGAACACATATTACCCTTGCACATGATTTCCCATAGGTGTCCGCGGTGAGAATTTTCCAACACACATAATCATATAGTATAATTGCGGAAGTGTATGGCAAGTCAAGTATGTATTTCATTTCCAAAATTACAAGACTGATTACATTTGAATAACAAGTATCAGAATGAGCAATGTCCTAAAGCGTAACCCAAAAGTACATGTTAAAGTTTAATCAACAATAATTTAATTACAACTCGCAAAAATAGAGGCCAACAAAGGCCAATATAGACAAAACAATGTCCACCAAAATAAATAAATCCATCACCCCCCAAATGTTTCGCATCTCGACAACCCGATGTTTACATAACATCGTCAGCACGCCACTCAACTAGCGGTTGCGGTTCTCCGACCGCCTCCTCTGGCTCCTCCTCGGGAAAACCAACAACGGGACCTGAGTACCAAAGCAAAAGGGTCAGACACGACGGTCTGGCAGGTGGTGAAAAGAAATAAACATTTGATAATAAAAACCTTTACATTGGAAAACATGCAAACTTGTTAAAACAATGTCTTTCAAGGAGTAAATGAATCATTTAATTAAAACGCGTATGCAGTCACAAAACATGTAAGGTAATCAAGAAAATCGGGAAACAATCAAGATGGCATCCACAAGAAGCTAAATCCTCTATCACCGAAGTGACGAGAGTATCGGGCGTTGTCCTCAGTCACCGAAGTGAGGAGGTACAACCAATTTACATATACACATACAATAATACGGGACGGGACCGCGGTAGCAAACCGGGTGTCGGGAATCACGGTAGCGAACCGGATATCGGGAACCACGGGAGCGAGCCGGGAATCAGGACGGGACCACGGTTAATAAACAGGGTATCGGGATCCATGCTGCAGCTGGCAGGACGGGAAGGGATCTCCAAGTCAGTGGATCAGACTGACAAGGTTATCCAAGCTCAGTGGTGCCGACTCATAGGTCATATGCAAGAGATCGTGCATGTATAAAACACTTACGATGAAATCGTATAGACGAGCAAAACGGGGTGCTCAAGACTCAAACATCATTTCAATATCGGGTCACATCATGTCGGGCATGCAATTCGGGACTATAAAAGAGTGCAAGTACAAATACAATGCTTTCGGAATCGATAAATTATAACTCATAAATTTCTGGAATAAACAATTGCAATAGACTTTCAAAATATCGGGGTTTAAAACTAATCCAAGGTGAATAGGGATCCTGTATGTTTGTATAATAAAGGAAACTTGGTACTCTTTGAATTTGGGAGACATTCCGGGTTCCTTATACACTATAGTAGCCTCAATGCTTAAATGAATCTCGATGATGTGGTTTCTCTCTCTAACGTACTACCAACAAACACTTCACCTATGCTTCGAACACAATCTCAGGTGAGCGGTGCCCATTGCTCTCAGAAAGGTTCACAAGCAATGGGGTGGAGGCTCCCTTCAATCCTCTTTTATTCATAGAATTCAGGGAATTTCGGTTACCTTGCGGTCAGATGGCGGTTAGCCGCCAGTGAATCCGGCGGTTAACCGCTGACTGACCGTGAGGCTGACCGTGGAATTGCAGCTCTCTGGAATTGTAACCGCTACAATTCGGTTGGCTGGCGGTTAGCCGCTGATGAATTCGGCGGTTAGCCGCTAGCTGACCGCGAGATTTCAGCTCTCTGGAAAAGTGACCGTAACTATGCGGTTGGATGGCGGTTAGCCGTCGATGGACACGGCGGTTAGCCGTTAACTGATCGCGGAGCTGACCGTGAGGTTACAGCTCTCTGGAAATGTAACCGAACTTGCTTCGGTTAGCCGCTAGTCACCAGGCGGCTAGCCGCTGGGCGACCGCCAGCTGACCGTCAGTCATGGGAATTTCTTCACTGGGTTCAGATTTAGGTCTTCCCTTCCCCCAAACCAATTCCTTTCATTCTCCATTTGACATTCATACAATCACCAAGAGAAGGAAGACAACCATCATCACAAGGATTCACTTAGGCATTGTACAAAAGATGAACCAAAAGTTACAATTCAAGATTTAAAGACAACAAATGAAACAAAGCTAGAAATCATGTTTAAGACAATAAAGAGGCTTACCAACTCTTTTTGAAAGCATTTAACATCATTGAATGCCAAGGAAACAAGTCATTAATGAGATATAAATCAAGTCTACATGTCATGGAAATCATTAAAACCAAAACATCCATTCAATCCACTTGCCTTAGAGTCTCTAAATAAAGAAATCAAGCTATTACTCTCTTCCTCCAAGCCAAGGGTGCAATCTACACAAAACCCCCAAAATACAAACCCTAAAATGGGTCAAACAAGGAATAGGGAGAAGAAAGCTTCAATAATGGAAATGAAGCTCCTCTAATGCTAGGAGAACACAATAACAAAAGAGTTGGAAGGATTACTTACAAGAAGACTCCTCAAAATGGTGAGACTAGCTCGAAGAAGAACTTGGAGTGGGGGCTTCTCTACAAAAGTTGTCTCAATGGAGAGCTTTAGAAGAGAGGAAGAAGATGATGACTTCCATTTCTTGATTGGAGCAAGGTTTGGTAGAGCTTGAGGATGGAGAAGCAAGAAGAAGAATAGAAGGAAGCAAAGAACCCTAGGTTGAGACTCTTGTGCTGGAAAAAAGAGTGAAAGAAGAAGATGGGTCTTTATATAAAGCATTTTGGAGTGGGCTCCACCACTAAAGAAACCCTTTGGGCTGAAATCACTAATCTCGAGACCTCGGACGAAATCGACGAAGAAAGGAAAAGTGATCGTCGAAATATCTAGTTTCTAAAAAGTATATGTTTCGCGGGTTTTGGGGATATCGAGTTTTGGGTACAGATTTCATGTAAAAAGACTGTTTTGCCCTCAATGCAAGAAAATCGGGTTTCGGGTTTCTGTACGGGTATGGAATCAACATGAGAGTTGTAGGGATTATCGGAACGAGTGAAACGAAATAGAAATGCAAATCACTGGAATACAAACAATCCTCCAAACATTAGTAAAACCATCCAAAAAGGGAACCCCCAACGGGTCCCACTAACACCAAGTACTAAAACTCTCCCAAAACAATAAAAGAGCTATTCTAGTCCAAGCCTAGTCAAAATCACTAATCGAGCTTAGCACTAACACGCAACGTAATTAGCACTAATCGAGGTCACTCAAGTCGGGGTCTTACAATATGGGAGGTCATTGAGGGAGGGAGGGTTGGCCTGCCGAATGGTAGCATTATGGCTGGGAGCAGAGGTTTCGTTGAGAGGAGGAAGGGGAGTTTGTTGGAGGGAGGTTGGGGGTGGGCTAAAGTGGTAGGAGGGACATTGTGAAGAGTTAAGGCTAGATTGGGTGAGGCAGGGTGGATTTAGGGGGAGCTAGAGACCAGAGGAGGATTGAAGCCATGATTGGGCAGTAAATCAGGGACATTGGCATTGGAGGAGGGGCAAGGGCCAAGAATAGACTTTTTGTCAGTGGGAATAAGAAGACAGCCTGGGTTAAGGTTGAGGTTGTTCAAGGCTAAAGAATTTTCCAGAGTTGACGGCGGATTGAGGGTAGGGGTAGAAGGGGGGTGGGAGGAGGTAATGCTCGAGGGGACTGGGGGAGCAGTTAGCAGGGGCCTGGTTTTGGATGGAACTACTGCTGAAGATGGATGGGTTTTTGCTGGGGTTTTACTGGAGAGGGGGCAATTTGGTTGACTGTATCCTGGAGATAGACATTGAGAGCAAGGACAATGCTCATATTCCACTGAAATTTCTAGCTCTCCTTCCCCTTGAAGGTTTACCAGAATGAAGGAGGGCTTGGGTTTAGAGAGGTCAATATTCACCAGAACTCTGGCAAAGGTAAGGTAAGGATTCTCTGTGCCATAGTGATGTTGTCAACCCTGATGGGATGCCCTATAGTGTTGGCTAGGGAGAAGATGATATTTTGGCTCCAACAGTGGTAGGGTAGCCCAGATAGTCTGATCCATATAGGGGCTATTGAAGGCCAAGCTATTTCATCCTGCCCAGGGGTCCAGGGTAAGAAGAAGACTTTCTTTCTGTCAGTGGAGAGAGGAGAGGGACTGAGGATTGAAGCCTTGTCTTCTGAAGAGTTAAAACGAAAGATGAAATAGCTTTTGTTGTTGAAGGAAACCATATAGGGTTTGGATAAGGGCCAGAGCTTTGCTTTGGCTTCCACCCATTCAAGAGAGGGGCGTCTGCCTACAAACCTTCCTATGGTAGCATAAGAGAAAGATTCTTTGCTAGAGTTGAGCATAGATTGAGGAATAGTTAGAGTTGGCTTGCCATTGATCCATGATGAAGAGGGAAATGAAGCTGGGTTATAGGAAAGTAGAGGGGTGTGAGGCACAGAGAAGAGGTTAGCAAAATTTTGAGGAAGTGGAATGGGGTTGGTAACAGAGGGGCTTTGCTGTAGCTCTTGCCAAGTAGGGCAGGGATTGGAGCGGGTAGCTGAGGAATAGGAGGTTGGCTCAGAGGAGGGGAGAGACTGGGTAGGTAATGGAGGAAAGTTATGAGGCTGTAAAGAGAGGGGTTGGAGCTGGTTGGGAGCAGATAGGTGAGGATGGGGGTGGGGAGCAAGTAGAGGCTGTTCAGTGGAAGTGAGAGGAGGTTGGATGGGATGGGGATGGAGGGAAGGCAGAGACTAATCAATAGAGGTGATCGGAGAAAGTAGGTGTGGCGGTGGCTGACCAGTGGAGGTGGTCGAAAAGGTTAGGTGAGATTGGACGGGAAAGGTTGGAAAGGACATTGGCTTGAAACTCTTTTTTGGATGACTCTATGTATAGTTAAAATGAAGGAAAAGAATATGCTAGCGCCAATTTTTTAAGATTGATATTAGAATAGTGATGTTACCAATTAGCATTTCCTGATTCAAAATAGATTATGGATTGCATTCAAATCGTCCAATATTATGGCCAAGGGTCATCCATAGTAAGGCCCACTAAGATGTTGTGTGTTGATATTTTTCTACTAACCAGACATACATGAAGACTGCCTAGGCTAGCTAATATCATTCACCTGGGAATCGAAAATCTATGAACATATTCAACATATGCATCCGGTCTACTTAATGAATGGTCTAGATTGTTAGTGTGCCCACTTAAAGAATGATCTAGATTTTTCATGCGCCCATATTTTAAGGAATTTTGCTTATCCATCATAAACCATACATGGATTCTAATTAGATTGATGACCGCATAAGTAAACCATTGATTCTAATTATCTTAAGATATTTGATTAATTAATAAGAAAGGTGTATATTTTGATTACCTTACAAAATTAATGACCTCTAAAGAAACCGTGTACAATGATTATAGTAGAAGATTGATCGCCCTGTAATTAAACCATATATAGTGACTATCTTAAAAGATTGATAATCATATAAGGAAACAATACGCATAACGCTTATCTTAAAAGATTGATGATACATATGCCCTTTATGATTGAGTGAGAAATTTTAAGGAAAGGCTTTCAATTTTTTTTTAATTTATTTTCTCTCACACTATTTTTTTTATTAAATCATCAACTTGCAATTTTTTTAAATTTATTTTCTGTCACACTAGTCATTATTTCTATTAAATCATCAAAATAATCTATCTCCTAAATTATTTATTAGCAGTTTGGATTCAATAGATAACTTTAGTGATCAATGTACTTTCTCCAATTGGAATGAGTAGATAACGTATATTATTTTTACTTGATTTATTTGAGTTTAATAGATGGGTCCTAGCAATCAGATGTGAAACAACCCTATAAATTCTTAAACCAACAAAAAGCGAAAATAAAGCGAATAAAGGTCGTTGGGTGTGATAGTGGGCCCAACAAAGTTTTCACACATTACACCAATTTGGATGTAGGGCTACCTAATCGATCCAAATCTTTATCTTTCCCTTATCTTGCTTCCTCTATAATTCTTTTTTATTCATATTTTAATAATTTTTTACATTGTAATATATGTATTTTTTTTCTTTTTTGGCCTGAGTTGGGCACGGGCCTCTCACACTAGTTATTTATAAAGGATTTTACCGAAAAATGAACGGTAATTGGCCGTTGCACGAAATAGTGAAAAGTATTTCCCGCTACACGAGATCGTTCATCCTGCCACTATTTTTTTTTTCACAAAGGACAATTGCGTCACCCAAAATAAATATGAGCGACACTAGCATCCCTCTTCACTCCCTGAATTCAACTTTTCCTCATTCGTTTTCCCTCGTTCCTTCTCTACTTGCTGTTTTTCTGCCTATCTGAGAAGTGGAAAACTTGTATTTGCAACCTTTTCGCCTATGCTAACAATGGAAAACTTATTTTTGCAACTTTTCCACCTATAATAATAGTAGAAAACTTGTTTTTGCAACTTTTCCACCTATAATAATAATGAAAAACTTGTTTTTTGCAACTCTTCAACCCTTTGGCGAATCCCAAATCCCGACCACCGCCACCCCCAGGAGATAGGTCCGCCCCGCCTATATTTTCCTTGTGCTTGGATTTAACAATTGTCATTTTTCAATTCATTTTTATCCTTGTGTTTGCTATTGCTTTTTTCTGATGTACCTTTGGATCAACATGGTGAGATTATCAATCTTGATCCTCCACTCCTAGAACCTCAAAGATACACTGTTCGTTCATTTTGTAAAACTCTAACGGCTTCCGATACAAGCACCTACGGTGGATTCTCTCTTCTCTAAAGACATGCAGATGAAGTGAAGGAAGCTTTACGAAGAGGGAAAGCAGATGCCAACATTCACCTGAAAACATGATACTGAGACATACACCTATATGCCAACAGTTTATGAAGAGCGTCGCTTTATTTTAATTCGAGCAACGCTAGCGTCGTTGGTCTCAAGTTCAAAAAAAAAAAAAAAAAAAACCATGTCTAACGGACCACGTTTGTGCAAAAAGGACATTGTTTTCACTATTTCGTGCAATGGCCAAACACGATTCATTTTTAGATAAAATCCTCTTATTTATATTATTTTCATTCACTCCACCAGTCTTTCACCATCTATGTTTAATCAAATCTTCACAATCCGCCTCTCTTAACCACATATTCTGAAACCTGAAAGGACGGGGAAGCTTAGGATTTTTAGGATAAGAGGAGAGAAGGATTGGAGTATGATTTGAGCCACCAGCCACCAGCTATAAGAACAGTTAGAGTAGCCTTCGGGAATATATTTTTCCATTTTAAATTAATAATAACTTTATCTAATCTTTCTTTTATACTTCCTTTTATTAGACCAAGTGTAGCTGGCCCACTGGCTACCTAGATCAAACATCTTTAAATTATTTAGAAAATAAAGACAAGTTTTTGCTTTTTTGCGATTAAATCCTTTTCCACCCCACTTTTCATTTTCTAGACAAGAGGTCACATCAAAAAAACTTTAATTCAAATTTTCCTCTATCATTTTTAAAAAAATAAATTAAAAAGCAGTCAAATTTATCCACTAAAAGAAAAAAAAACTTCACTTCCTACACAAAAAGTCAAAAAAATTCCATACCAAACGACTAAAAACAAATGCCATCATAACCCACTTGTATTTTATTCATTTGTTACTTCACTTCATTTTACTTGATTTTAAAAGTAAAATTACCAAACGGGGAGTTTCATTAAAGTCACTTGCAATAATCCATGGATCCACACATCCTTTTCCTAATTCATTTATGCGATCCCAAGATTTCTTCTTGTCAACCGGGTAATGGGGTCCTTGGATTACGGTCAGGCGCACGCCATTTATTCCCATTAGCCCCAATGATAAAACAATGAAAAAATATTTTTCCTTTGTAAAGCCAAATCTTCAATCCAGAAAATAGCTAAACCGCCTACATTACTATTGACCGGGAACTACATCCAAGTTGTTAAATTTCTTCTAGCCGATCTTTCCATTTGGTTTTCATCCGATTTTGTACAAATAGTCATTTAATTTCCTTCACTGCAGCAACGGTTTTAGCACCTCTGCAATTCTATTTAATTCCACTTAAGTTATCCTTAGAGCCCATGGATTTAGTCCTTGAGGAGGAAGTCATATGATGATTTACCTCTATAACCTTCCTGGGTATGGACGTCAAATTAAAAATTTTGGAGAATAAAAGAGGGTTGTCAGAACTTATCTAGGGTTCACAGCCCCTAGTCCCTAGCCCTTCTTCAAAGGACTCTTGGCCTTAGGCCTCAATCTATTAAAAGACCCCACGGAAGATATGGGTGTAAGCTCTATATATAATCCTAGTCACTTTTTCTTTATAGTCGACATGGGACTCCCCTCTTCTATATGAGATGCAACATGAACTGGGTAGTGATATTGTATGAAGATATGGGTTCCTCCACAATTCGTTGCGCTTCCATGTAAGCAAAAGGGTGTACAGTCCTCATGGACGCAAAATCCTCATCGGCATTAGAGTGCGCATAAATATTGTGCTGCGTGGGTGGTGATTGATCTTCCATGGGGCAGCTAGCATCTCTTTTTCCCTTCAATGCAGGTAGAAAACCAACGGCATTAAACCCAGTGGATCGGTCCTTTTGAAATGAACCCTGATATCTTTGATTCTCTCAGTTAAATCAACATGAGTTTGGGTCCGCACCAAATCAAGGGGTGATGAGATCTCAATTGGGCCGCTCCGGATTGTTTTCAGCAAGAAGTTGATGCCCCACTCCTCTATTCACTTGCTGTCTAGTCTAGACTTGTTTCTCTCCACTAAATATTCGTATCCAGGAGGAATCTCTATCTGCTCCTCAAAAAACAGGATTACTATACAGATCTTGGATTGGATATTGTTACGACCCAAATTATAGGAATATCTCGTACATATGTAAAGAAACATTTGCCCACTTCATACTTGTGTCTCGGTGTCTGTTGGGCCCTCTTTTCAAATTTATTTTTTTTCATTTTTAGGATTTTGACTGTACGGTTGCCTTTAGACTTAACATTTACACCAAAATAGTCAAAGTTTCATGAAGTATTTCCGAAAGACAGTTGTTACAACAAACGTGCGATATCATACAACCCTAGGATATTGGAGTGTGATATGTGCAGTATCGAATAGCCCTAGGATATCATACGAATTGCTCTATGGGAAATATTTAAACTTCGATTGTTGAAGGGCATATGTGGGGTTGAAGTGCAGCTGTACGGGCTAGATCCCTTTTTTTATTTTTATTTTTTATCCCAGCTACTGTTGTGGGGTTGGAGTGGGGTTTGGCTGAGGAGAGAACCTGCAAACACTTTTCATCCGTTTTTTAACACATAAATTTTTGTCTTTAAACGGATTCAATCAGATAAACACTTTTCAGAGAAAGATAGACTTGGTCAACCAGCAACTTGAGCTGATTTTAAATAGACGTTTGACTGCATTACATTATGTGACAAAATTTATGCAAATGTCTGATTCAATCAGTTTCACCTCTTTAATTTTGAAAAAAATAAGAAATATAAAAGTTTTAAACATTTAGGCATCTTTTATTTATTTTATTTTATTTTTTATGACATGTTTGTTATACTACATTAATATTTTATAACAAGTTTGTCAGTACTATTTATGTTGTATGACAAATTAGCACATATAACTTTTGCATAATAACAAGTTTACACATACAAATTAAATGAGACATGGGAAACTATCTATTTGTAAAATGGTCTAATTAGACCAATACTATTTCAATAAGATTATAATTGCCAAACAAGATTCAACCCAAAAAGGCAATTTTGCCAAATACTAGAAGTTTATGAGAAAAGTTGTCATCTAGTAAAAGTGATATAGGCAAACTATACATATGGTAAAATTGGTACAGGGAAATTTATCATGTAACCAAGTTATATGGGTAAAGTTGTAAAAAAAAAAAAAAAAAATTTGTGTTATTGCTTCAGCCACTCATAAATGTATGAAAAAAAAAATAACTTTTTAGTACTTTCTGAGAAAGTGGCGAAAAGGTCTTAAATCTAATTTGGAGGCCAAACGGCTCATGGTCATGGTCCTTTTTGGGTGATGATAACTCAATTTTCTCAACGGTTGGATTTAAACCACGGATCTTAAATTTAAAATAGCCAAATAGTTGATGATGGGGCCCACTACATTGACAGGCTGGATTGGCATGAATCCTGGTGAGAGGTTTGTGGAGCAATCTTGAACCTCACAACCATGGTCAAATGCAAGTGAATTGTCACTGGTCTTGTGTAAGCGCTCCAGCTCCTCGGACAGCACCTTCTCCAGAGTCCCACTTCCCTTATTATGTTATTCTCCTCTAACCTCGAATCTGGTACTTGTTTCTGATCTCAAAGTTGTTTTAATTGAAACTTTGACCTTTGTTTGTACCCGAGATGCATGGGAACAGCTAACACATATGCTGATGGAAAGCCCATGTGCGTTTCCACAGAGAAAGAATCCATAAATTAAGTTTACTTGGAGAAAAATCAACTATCATCCCTTTTTACAAATAGCTCTTCCAGGTTATCAGAGTACGATTAACAATATTACTAATGGCACCATTAATAAAACTCAATATTAATGATATTATAAAAGTTCCAAACTACACATTCCGATGTTGGTAAATTAACTATTTCTATTATATCCCATATTGGATTTATCATTATGTTGCCCACCTAGACAGACTTTTTTGGTTATTTAAGGCTATGATTAAAAACTTAGTCACATGAAAAATCGAAAAGTTTTACCGGTAATAAATAAGACCTGCCAAACAGGCCCTTAGACTGGGTTCTCATCTTCTTGTCCACTTAGTATGGTGTAGGATCCACGTCTAGACTTCTATTTTACGACAGGTGTCATCTATGTGGATGATATTTTAAAAATATCATTTTCATATCAAAAAAGTTATTTCGAATGGTATTTTCCTAGCTAACATCACCATAGTTTCAGATCAATATTTCAAAATGAGAAACCTGGTGAAAAATAACTATATAATCAAAATGAAGGGGAAAAAATGGAAACAAGCAGTAAAAATGGTTATTAACAGCATTTGCAATGTTTATATATCTATGTAATATGATGACACTGTTACCAGCTTAAACAAGAAGACACAGAATGCTTTCTCCCAGGGAAGAAAGATATGTTATTTTATGCAATAAATTAGAGAACCTGCCTTCGACACAACACCATTTCCCACATGGCATCCATGTTTTGAGCTGCCACTGACAGCGAAACTTCACGACACTTGCTTCACTGGACTTGTATATCTCAGTGTATCTCTGTTACAACCTCTATATAAGCACCCGCGTTCAAGTAGCGATTACCCTATTCGAGTAGCTCCTGGGCCTCTCCCATTTTCATCTTTTGGCGTTGTGATCAATGGCTTTGAAAGCTTTTGCTTTCCTTTTGGCCTCCTTCCTATTAGTTACCTCAAAGGTCGCTCTCGTGCGCGCTCGCTCGCTCTCTCTCTCTCTCTCTCTCTCTCTCTCTCTCTCTCTCTCTCTCTCTCTCTCTCTCTCTCAAAAACTTAATAAAATTTGGTTGTTGCAGGTTTTATCCAGTGATGAGGACACCTACGCACAGGTAACTAGTTATAAGTGATAGAATCATCCAATGGGTTTGATATTTTGTACAAACTTGGTCTCATCAACATCTTTCCTTCCCTTTCTCCTACCCCCATGATTGGTGAGAACTGAGTCTAACTGATTCAACTCGGTTTTTACCAAGTCAACCTAGTTAGATCAGTGTTGCATGTTCAATATGGTCTGGGTAAATCTAGTCTACTTGAACCAGTGCATGTTTGGAGCTAGAAAACTATGCTTGTACCGGCACAACTGGAAGATAGCGTAAAAACCATCAGGCCAACTGGTCAAGGATATCCTTTATTTTATTTTATTTTATATATCATCATTTTATAGTATAAAAACCATTAGGCCAACTGGTCAAGGATATCCTTTATATATATATATACATATATATCATCATATTATAGTATAAACACACTCCTGGTATGAGAACGAGGGGTTGCTCAGTTGGTTGGCAATCCCATCTCTCAACTGGCATGGATAACTACGGGCACGTTGGTGACTTAGACATATAGTTTTATTTATTTTTTTAAAGAAGAAAAATGGTTGAAGAGTCTAATCTATTTCACTCCTTTTACAGGAATCTCCACCAATGAAATCGTTCTAGCAATGTCTTATTTTTAAAATTTTCAAACTATTTATATTCACATACCTTTTATCAATTGACATTATTTTCAATTTAACACCGATGTTACTATTAAGCATTGTTGGATTTCAGTCATAAAAATAAATGCACTTAAAAAATACTATTAGTTTAGAATTAAAAAAAAATTGAGAGTCATAATTATCTAATTAAAAGGATATTTGGATCACCACATATCCTTAAAGTTCCATGTACATGCAAACTATCTGTATGAATTTGTTGCCATCTCAAGTAACTGTGTAGAGAAAATAATGTGTCCTTATTAATAGGAAGGAATACACCCCCTTTTGCACTAAAAAGAACATATAAGAATAAATTTAAAAGCCTAAATAAGAAGCAATGAATTTAGAAGAAATGGATTAGAAGGAACCATGCAACACTTATTGCTTATGTATCAAGTATAATACATAAATAATTAAATATAGATTAAATGAACCAAGTATGTGTGTTTGGGTTCTTAGGACATTTTGTAATGGGCAGGTGGGTATGAAATTGCCTTTATATCTTCCTTTTATTACTACTAAGTGACTGGAATAAGGGGATTTTACCATATATTTACATATATGAATATTTATTAAATAAAATAAATAAAAGTTGGAAGGCCAGGGCCAGTACTGTCCAAGCCTAGCCCTAGGGCTTTTCCTTAAATGCATAAGGCCTCATTTTAAGGGCCTTTAATTTTGAGGGTCATTGATTTGGTGCAATGGTAAAAGTCTTGAGTGTCATGTGTGATAATGCGAGTTTGAGACCTACGAGCAACCACTCTGTGCAAAAATAGCAAAAGATTAGGTTTGTCTTCGGTCTAGACCCTCCTAAGACCTGCTTTGGCGGGACTCGCACTCAATAAGGACCTTTTAATGACATTTTTGAGGGCCGGGACAAGCTCCCTTGTCATGTAGGGCTAGATTGATTGGCCTAGCTGGGGTTTTTCTTAAAAAAAAAAAAAAAAAAAAAAAACACTACCACTGTGCCTGTCTATAGGTCATGATGAAGTCAGCCCAAGCAAGGCCCAAGCAAGGACAATAATTTTGTTGCATGAAATGAGCCCAGTCTCAAACAAAGGGCCTATTGGCTCAAGTGTACCCAATAGATTTGGACTGGAACATGGACTTTAGTTTAATCTGGACCCACACAATCCTATGCCTACCAAAGCATGATAGTTAGTCCCGAAATTAGTCCCCGTCCTTCAGGCCTCTCATGAAGCCCAAAATAGTCCATTTTCAAGCTTCGGGATGTTCCAAACCTTTCTGGACTAGATGATCCTAATCCCTACAGCTTGGGAAATAGAAGTAGATGATGGAATGAGTATGGAAAATGATACAGTAGGAGGCAACTTTAAGGCGACCAGTAGTCTAAATTTGATCTTGCTAAGTGTGGTATTCACTATTGGATTATACCATGCTAAGATCATATCAAATGTCTCGGCTCGAACCAGTTCCTACCCAAAGAACTATGATAAGACCTTTCCATCCCAATGTAGGTGTAATATGTGATGGTCTCTAATGGGCCTCACATGACAAACAAAAAATGGATCCGGCTTGTACTCTGTCAAGCCTCCAAGATGAATTTAGTCTCTTTCAAAGTGTGATTTTGGCTCTACATCACTTTTTTGCAACCTTGATTAATAGGGGAATTGAGCAAAAATGCAAGAGAGTATGACAAATTGGGTTTTGTTGTTTTTCATGCAGATGAATTATGCTAGTGTCCCCGCCGCGGCACCTCCACATGCCCCTGTCCATGCTCCTCCCCCAATTCCATACATGCCACCCGGGAGCAAATCAGGTGATTAATTTAATTTGATGCTTCCATCCATCTGTTTCCAGATTTAGTCTCAGTATAAACTTTGTGCCTGAGCAAGTGTGCTAAAGTAAATGTGAAGTAAATGCCACATGAATAGTAAAGGTAAGATAAAGTATTTGGTGAAGTAATGTTTTTATTCGGCATTTATGAGAGAGGGAGAGAGAGTGGCAAAGTAATTGCTTTCTGCCTTAAATTTACTTCACCAAACTTTACCTCAGTTTTATTGTTAAAATGGGTGACTTGTGCTAAGTTGGTGGTAAGGAAAAAAAAAAAAAAACGGAAAAAAAAAAAGAAAGAAAAAGTGGTGTTGGTTTTTTACTTTTCCACTATGTTTTAACCAAACATGATAAAGGGAGAATATGTGACCGTTGGATCAACTTTACCACTACCTTCACTTTATCACTTGCTAAAGAGATTCTTCTACGTTCAAGGAATCATTTGGCCATCCAATATTCATTAGCTATCTCTCTATTGCAAGTCACTTAGAGATTTTGGTAGGAATGGTTAGGGAAGGATACTTAATATGGTATAAGATCCAATTGGTCACAAGTTCGATTCCCCGGAGGAACGACTTAGTGCAAAGGGAAAAATATGCGTGCCGCTGCCTCTACCAACACTTTGAGATTTTGGTAGGAGTGGTTAATTAGCTAAGAAAACTTAATACACTTTTGACTCTATGTAGGTCAGTAAAAGGACTGGGCATTGAGCAAGATTTTGTTTTTTGGCAATACCATTGAAATATTAGTCCAGTACAAGGTCCTTTCCCCTTAAACCGACTCAGAGTTAGGATACCTGACTCAACATGTCTGAGCCTGCAGAACCATATGGCCCACTAAGTAGTAACCGAAAAGGCTAGAATTATGTTAGAATTATGATCCTATTTGAGGACAACGGATGAACTGTATAGGCACCCAACCCAAAGTAACACTCCCTGTAAAAGTTATTGGCTCCTTCGGGGCAAAATACCCAATTTCACACCACATTCTGAATGGGACCTGTAGTTGAGAAGATGGTGTTGTTAGTACTTCGGGTCATTTCGGACCAAAGTTTGTCTGGTCTCAGCCCATTTAGAAATTTGGCCCCATCCATTTACAATGAAGCCGTGGGTATTAAAGTTAGGTTTGTGCAGATTCCGTTTCCCAATTTAAGACCAACCCACTACCTGACCATTTAACTTACTTAAGTCCAGTCTTAGTCCATTTAACTATCAGTCTTTTTCTTTCTTTGTCCAAATCCAGCCTGGGGGTGCTTATGGGCTGGCCTGCCATTTTGGGACGGGCTTGATATATAAATCTGGGCCCGTTACTATTTGGACCAAGATTGGATTAAGTGATCGAAAGCCGAAGCCCGGCCTGGCCATCCCAAATAAGGAGTTCTTGTAGTTTAGTGATAAGTTGTCCAAACAATGCGTAGAAAGCCTGTAAAACAGATTAAATGCCCATTTGGGCCCAGCCCAACTAAGTAAATGGGCGGGCTTGTGCCTAACATTTAATGCCTGTGAGCCTGACCAGCCATGAACACCCCTAACTGTTTGAAATTAAAAAAATTCTTATTCTCTTGGTATTGGAATGAGCAGATTGCCCTAAGCTATGTAAAGAAAGATGCAAATTGCATTCAAGGCCAAACCATTGCAATAGAGTGTGCTGCACCTGCTGTGTACGTTGCAAATGTGTTCCACCAGGGACAGCAGGTAACAGGGAGCTGTGTGGAAAGTGCTACACTGACATGACCACTCATGGCAACAGAACCAAGTGTCCTTAGGAGGAAGTGTTCGCACCTGATTTGGCAACAGAACCAAGTGTCCTTAGGAGGAAGTGTTCGCACCTGATTTCCTCTTATCCATCAGCGTTATGCTTTGTATTGGTTGTCTTTGGTCTTCAAGAATTTATTTTTTGTTCTCCTTTCGATCAAGTATGAGTCGAGCTGTAATAAACGATCAGGCTTCTATTTTTGTCTTCAAGTGTTGCACTACATCTTTCTTTTCCAGCTACATTCAGATTGGGGTATTCTGCATTTCTCTAAATCTAAACAATTATGAATCTGATAAGCCTAGAAGATCTAATAGGGTGTCCATTAGGAACCCAAGGTACAGGGACTGAATGGGTCCCACTATGCATGGGACATGCAAATGTGAAGATTGTACCTGCATGGAGGGATTGATGGCTTGAGATTTGCATTAGTGCTGTTGGTCATTGTTTAGTGTTGTTGGTCACTGTTATTTATTTGCATAAGAATAGGTCAATAAGTTGTTAGAGAGTATCTCGATTGTTTGAATAACCGTTGGCTATTTTATTGCCAATAGCTATTGAGTCCTTTATGTTAGGGAAAGTGGTTAAGTCCTTTATGTATTTAAATTCCATCACTTGGCAGTAGTAAGACAAGTTGATTCAAATAAATATTACTGAGGTTTTATTCTCACCTAAAGCAGAACCTATTTCTTTAGCTTTGACCGGGACCTATAATTGGTATCAGATCTAGGTTAAAATGGCAACCAATAAAGAGAGGATGGAAAATTTAGAAGTTGGGTTTGGAGGACTCCAAGATAATTTGAGCCAAATGGAGCTTGGCATTTCTAACAAGCTAAATCAAATGGAGGCCACCATTCACAAGTTATCCGAAGCATTGCTCTTAAACAGGGAAGCATCCAGCAGCAACCTCAACGATCGCAACGGTTGTTTCCACAATAATAGAGAAGAAACTCGTGATCATTCTAAAGAAGGACGACCAATGTTCTCATCCAAATTAGCCAAATTAGAATTCCCTAGATTTTCAGGTGCTGACCCCACCGAATGGTTCACTAGAGTAGATCAATTTTTTGAGTACCAAGGCACTTTTGAAACACAAAAAGTGTTATTGGCCTCTTTCCACCTTGAAGGAGAGGCTAATCAATGGTGGCAATGGTTGCGTAGAGCCTATAGAGAAGAAGGCAGGGAAATAACGTCGGCAATCTTTGAAGAGGAATTATGGGCGAGATTTGGTCCTACTAAATGTGAGGATTTTGATGAAGCTTTGTCAAGAGTTAAACAGGTGGGCTCCTTACGTGATTACCAGAAGAAGTTTGAAAGGCTTGGGATTCGGGTACAAGGATGGATGCAAATGGCACTAATGGGGACTTTCATGGGCGGCCTCAAACCGAAGATAGCTGATGAAATTCGGATGTTCAAATCGAAATCTTCGAAAGAAGCAATTAGCCTTGCACGAATGAGAGATGAACAGCTAACACGCCAGCAGAAAATTGCACGACCTTTCAACCGGTTAGGTTCTGACTCTCCCTCTCCAACGAAATTCAAGACAGCTTCACCAATGAAGCAACTCACTTGAGATGAGATGCAAAAGAGGCGACTCAAGGCCTTTGTTTCAATTGTGATGAGAAATTCACTCCGGGTCATAAATGTCGAGGACCACAGCTGCTGCTGCTTGAAGGGAATTTTAATGCAAGTGATGCGGATGAAGAAAAAGAAGATGGCCTTTCCAACTTTCAGGAGGAAACTGAAATATCGCTTCATGCCCTTACCGGATGGTCTACAGCCCGGACTATGAGAGTCACGACCAAGGTAGGACTTTATAAATTGACTGTCCTTGTAGATTGTGGATCAACTCACAACTTCATCAATGAAAAAGTGGCTGGGTTGTTGCAATTGCTAGTAGTGCCAACCGAGCCATTTAATGTAAAAGTGGCTAATGGGGATCCCTTAAAGTGCCAAGGGAGATTTGAGAATGTTCAAGTCCTGCTGTAAAGGTATACCTTTTACCTTAACTTTTTATTCATTACCACTAATCGGGTTGGATATGGTACTAGGAGTCCATTGGCTAAAACAATTGGGTCGGTTAGTTTGTAATTGAAAAAGGATGACAATGGAGTTTCAATGGAAAGATCACAAGTTGCAAGGGATTGATACCCAACCAATTTAGTCTACATCAGTGAAAGCAATTTCAAAGGAGCTTCGACAAGGCAATTTTATGTTTGCCATTTGCCTTAATCAACAATGAAAGAGTCAACACAAGAAGTCCATTCAGATATGCGGCTCCTATTGAAAAATTTTGAAGACTTTTTTCTAGAACCGAAGCAGCTTCCACCGACAAGAGAGGCCGAAATTGAAAAATAAGTTCATGACATGTTAAAATTGGGGCTTATAAGATCTAGTACTTGTCCATTCTCATCTCCTGTTTTGTTAGTCAAAAAGAAAGACGGCACTTGGCGTTTTGCACTGATTATAGGGCTCTTAATACTGTAACCATCAAGGACAGGTTTCCAATTCCTACCGTTGATGATATGCTAGATGAACTCTATGGGGCTTCTTTCTTCACCAAACTTGATTTAAAATCAAGCTACCACTAGGTATCTGCATTCCATACACATAATGGTCATTATGAATATCTAGTCATGCCTTTTGGTTTATGTAATGCACCCTCTACTTTTCAAGCTATCATGGATTCTATATTCCGTCCATACCTTCAAAAATTTGTGCAAGTCTTTTTTTATGACATTTTAATTTATAGCCCCAATTGGACCATGCATCTTGTGTTGAGAATTTATACTAAAAACATACTTTTATATATTTGTCTTTGACTGATTTTTTTTAGTATATTTTTTCTTCTCATCAAACTGAGATTTTGTATGAGCAAATGGTTGCATTGTTAATTATTATGCATGTAAGTGTTTTTTATTCTATAAAGTAGACAAGTTGGTGTGTAGAGTTCTACTTACACAAAGAAGACTTATTTGTCGGTTCTTATAGAATATAAGTTGTTGTTCACAATCTAGTTGGATTTGGACACACCATCGGTATGATTGTAGCATTATGTTTCAGCAGGCTTGTCTTGGCTGCAGGAAAAGGTATAGTTTCGACTCATTATGCTAGTACACTTCATGTGTATTGAACAAGACCCTTTTTTTTTATTGTCTTTATACTGACTATATAAGATGATGAACATCCAAATGGTTATTGTCGCGACCCCGGACTGGGCTCGCGGTCCAATCCGGGATCGGGACTAAGTAAATGATGGATGATGAAGATAATGATATGGTATGTTTGATGCCAAAGCGTACACGGGTTAATAAAGAACACATATTACCCGTGCACGTGATTTCCCACAGGTGTCCGCGGTGAGGATATCACAACAACATGAATATTTTGTATAAGTGTGGAAGCGTGTAGCAAATCAAGTATGTAATTCATTTCCATAATACTAAGACTGATTACATTTGAATAACAAGTATCAGAATGAGCAATGATTATTAGCGTAACCCACAAGTATTGTTATAGTTTAACCAAGAGATCATTTAATTACATTCCCCAAAAATAGAGGCCAACAAAGGGCAATATAAACGAAACAATAACCACCAAAAGAATAGTTAGGCACAACCCAAAATGTAACGTTTCTCGAGGCAACTGGATGTTTAAATAACATCATCGGGGCACCACTCAACTAACTGCTGCGATTCTCCGACCGCCTCCTCGTGCTCCCCCTCGGGGTAACCAATAACGGGACCTGAGTACCAAGGAAATGGATCAGACACGACGGTCTGGCAGGTGGATGAAAAGACATAATCATTCGATAATAAATGCATTTACCTTGGAAAATATTTAAACCTATTTAAACAATAATTTCCATGAAGTAAATGAATCATTTCATTGAAAACATATATGTAGTGTCAAACATGTAAAGGTAACCAAGGAATTCGGGAAACAAGCAAGATGGCAACCACACGAAGCTAAATCTTCTATCACCGAAGTGACAAGAGCAAGCATATCAAGGCGTTGACCTCAGTCACCGAAGCGAGAAGGTACAACGAAATTTACATATACATACATAATATACGGGACAAGACCACGGTAGTGAGCCAGGCACCAAGAACCACAGTAGCAATCCGCGGTATCAGGACAAGACCACGGTTAATAAACCGGGTAGCGGGATCCAAACTGCAGCTAGCGGGACAAGTGGGGGATCTCCAAGTCGGTTGATCAAACCGGCAAGGTCATCCAAGCTTAGTGGTGCCGACTCATATGTCAAGACATGGAAATCAAGACATGTATAAAATAAATCAAGTGCAAGAATATAATCGGGCAAGACGGGAGTGCTCAAGGGCACAACTATCATATCATGTCGGGCATGCATCTCGGGACTAGCAATTATTACAAGTATCTTTTTCAATGCTTTCAGGAATAACAATCACATAGTGTAAATCTTGGGTACAAGGAAATACAAATGAACTATTGGAGTTTCGGATATCAGGTTTAAAATTTATTTAAGGTGAATAGGGATCCCGTATGTCGATCTTAATAATGACTTGGTACTCTTTGAATTTGGAGACATTCCGGAATACTTATACACCTTGGAAATCTCTATAGAACTTCAATAGATCTTTGCGGTGTGGTTTTTCTTCTCAAATGGGCTTCGAACATTGCCTCATGGATCTCCCCGATACCAAAGGATTCCTTTAAAACATTTTTCGAGCTCTAAAAGGGATTTAGACCCAAGGGGGGGTACGCTCGAGCGGACCTGGACTGCGCATGAAACCAGGCAGGCAGCAAGGCTGCCCTCTCGAGCGGACAGCATGCGCACTCGAACGGACAATCATACTGCTGCTCGAGTTTGCAGTCAGATTGACTGCGCGCTCGAGCGGCCTGGGCTGCGCTTGAGCGGGCAGTCAATCCTACTGCCCGAAAATGGCTTTCAAGGCCTTCCTTCGTTTTTTCTCATACACATTTCACCTGCAATGAAAAGGCCTCCTTGCCTCCAATAATTACTCATCAAACCTCCTCAAACACCACTTAACTCCCATCAAAACTTCATGGAATATTTAACCCCCAAACATCACCTTCTCCACATTCAAACAATCACAAAAGAGAAGGAGAACATCCACCACCACAAGGATTCATTTAATTCTTAAACAAGAGATAAAACAAGAGCTATAAACCACATTTTCAAGACAATAAATGAACTAACCAACCTTTTCAAGAGCATTTATTTCACATTGAATGCAAGTAAAACAAATCATTAATGGAAATAACAAAACCAATCATGTTTGTCATGAAAACCATTCAAAACCCAAATATCAATTCATTCCACTTGCCTTGGAGTCTCTAACAAACAATCCAAGCTCTAAACAAGCTCTCCAAGCCAAGATCACAAGCTACACACAAATCACCCCCAAATACAAACCCTAAAATGGGTCAAACAAGGAATAAGAAGATAGATTCATGAAAACGAAAATGAAGGCTCCTCATAGGCTAGGAAACACAATATCAGAAGATTGGAAGGATTACTTACTTGCAAAGTCTCAAAATGGACAAAGGTGTTTCGAAGAGGATCTTGAGGTGAGTAGATTCTTTCTGAAATGATATCAAGTAGAAGCTCTAAGTGAGGGGAAGAAGAAGATGACCTCCATTTGTGCTATTGGTGTAAGCTTGGTAGAGATTGAGGATGGAGAAGCAATAAGAAGAAGAAGAAAAGGGAAACCCTAGCTTGTTGTTTGGTTGAGCTGAAAAAAGGAAGAAGAAGAAGATGGGTTCCTTTATATACAAGTTGAGTGTGGGCTCCACCACTAGGGATCTTTGGAGGCTGAAATCACTACTTTTGGGATGTCGAACGAAATCGACGAAGAAGGGAAAAATGATCACTGAAATATCTAGTTTCCAAAAAATATATTTTTCGCGGGTTTTGGGGATATCAAATTTTGGGTACAGATTTAGTGTAGAAAGACTGTTTTGCCCTAACTGTTAGGAAAAACAGGTTTCAGGGTTCCGGACAAGTGCGGGATCAAACATGAAAGTTGTAGGGATCGACGAGATGAGTAAAAAGGGGATCAAGACAAGAATCATAGGAATCTCGAGTAATCCTCCAAGTAAATGCAAGACTATAAAAAAGGAACCCCCAAAGGATACCACTAAACACAAGACACTAAAAACTTCCCAAAGCTATATCAAGAACTATACTAATCCAACTTAATCAATTCTAATAATCACGCTTAGCACTAACACGCGACTTAATTAGCACTAATCGTGGACACTCGGGTCGGGGTCGTACATCCTCCACCCCTTAGGGCATTTGGTCTTCCAAATGAAATATAAAACTCACCTCGGGTAGGAAATGCGGATACTTCTTCTGAACTTGGTCTCGTAATTCCCACGTCGCCTCTTCCGGGCCATGATTCTCCCAAAGCACCTTTACCTAATGAATGGTCCGTGTCCTCAACTCTTGCTCTTTTGTATCAATGATCTGAATGGGCTTCTCCACATAAGTAGCATCTTCTCGAATTTCCAACGGTTCAGGTCAGAGTACATGGAAAGGGTCGGGGACATACTTCTTCAACATAGACACATGGAAGACATTGTGTACGTCAGATAGCTCAGGTGGTAAGGCTAATCTATAAGCCGCATCACCAATCTTGCTCATGATATCATACGGTCCAATGTACCTCCGTGATAACTTGCCCTTTTGCCCAAATCTCAATGTCCCTTTGGTCGATGACACCTTCAAGAAGACCTTATTCATTTCTTTAAACTGTAGATCCCTTCTGTGAGAGTCTGCGTAGCTTTTCTGTCTACTCCGTGCTACTTTCAGACGTTCTTGAATTTGTCTCACTTTGTCACTGGTCTCACTCACTATGGTTGGTCCATGGAAACTGCGAGTGCCAACTTCTTCCCAACATACAGGTGTCCTACTCCTTCTGCCATACAAAGCTTCAAAGGGCGCCGCCATTCCAATGCTTGAATGGTAGCTGGTGTTATAAGCGAACTCACACAATGGTAGAGTTTCATCCCATTGAATCTTAAAATCTAACACACAAGCACGGAGCATATCCTCGAGTGTCTGAATTGTTCTTTCTGACTCTCCATCTGTCTGAGGGTGATAAACGATGCTGAACTGTAGCTTTGTACCCATGGACTCATGTAGGCTCTTCCAGAATCTCGAGACGAATCTCCTGTCTCTATCGGATGTAATAGAAACTGGTTGTCCATATCTACTAATGAGCTCATTAACAAATACCTCTGCTAGGGGTAACATGCGCATCTTCTTCCCTGTCTTCATGGGGATGAAATGAGCTGACTTGGTGAGTCTGTCCACAATAACCCATATTGCATCATTGCCTCTGCTAGTTGTTTGCCAATTCCCGCAAGTATACGGTTGTCTCAAGTAATATAGACTATGGAAGTCCGATTATCGTTCCCACGAGGATCGTTACAAAGAAAATAACAATGATCAATGAAAAGGATTTTCAATTCAAATATAGCTAACAAATGCAAATGGAGATAACAAAAACAATGGAAATACAAATCAAAATAATAACAATGGAAATAAAAGAATGCAAACTAAAAGAAAACAAGAAACTAAATAACAAAGAGATGTTAATAGAAAAACTCAAGTAAGAACAAACCTAGGACAAGATTAGTAACAAGAATAACAAAGTGAATAACAAAAACAAAATGACAAGGTTAATACAAGAACAATGAAGAAATGCTAGATAGATCAAGTGAATAAGTGTGTGAAAATAAGTGCAAGATCAAGATAAAAAGAAACTAAAAGCATCCATGAAAACTAACTAATAATGAGAACAAAAATGAGTGGATAGACATAAAAAGAAATGTGCTAATAGTGTAAAATCAAAGGTGAAATTGATGGTGTGAATAGATAAATGGAGTGTGAGAATTAACATAAGTGAATAAATGTGTGAGAATGTGAATAGAATCTAACTAAAGTGAGTAAAATAAGCAAGAAACAATACTAATTAATAGATTGAATCATCTAGAATCCACTAAGTAACACTAATCCAATACTAATGCTCTTATTTTTTCCCAAACAAAGACTCAAATCTAATGACAAATCAATGCTTAGATTTGGAAAATATAACTTTAAAACTCAAAGATAGAAATTAACAATCTAATAGCTAAGATTTTCTTCCCTTCATAAAAGAAAAGATTCCTAATGACTATCTATCAAAAGTAAGCATAAACCATCAAAAGATATTAACTCCTAAGCATGATTTATCAAACCTAAGCATAGATAGTAAAAAGAATGCTAAGAAATAAAATAAGCATGGAAGGTAGCACATTGCAATAAAGAAAAATCTATTCTAGCATGTTAAGCACATAAACAAAGGAAATAAAGAGCATAAGCAAAAGAAATAGTATTAACTTAGCTTCATCCAGAAGATCCAATCAAGTGATTAGCCACCCATTGAAGAAGATAAAGCTTTCATTACAAATCTTCAAATTTTACAAGGCTTTCCTCACTTTCTCTCTACAATTTGCTCTCAATTACATGAAAAGCTTAAGTAAAGAGGAGGAGGGTCTCCTTGCTTGTGTCTTTAATGCTTAGAGCTCCCCTCCTTATATAGATACATTTATCTTGCTCTATTTTGATTTCTTTCCAATGTGGGACTTCACAAGTATGGAAATATGAACATATGAATGTGATCCCATGTTAGAAAACAGGTCCCAGATTGATGTGCGATTTTGACCCCCGAAACGTCCGAATTGGGAAAAATGCTGTGAAATATGATTTGTAGATCTTAGAACAAGCTTTCCAATGCTTCTAAGATCACCTCAATCGGACACCCGAGTAAAAAGATATGGTCAAAATACCAACCCAGGTCTTTCATTTTTCTTCTTATTATTGGCCTAACTTTGTCATTTCTTCATCCAATTGTCTTCCAAACTTATCCTTACTCTCTTTAACTCTTGAATCTCAACTTTAATCTTCAAATTAATCTTCAATTAACACCTACAAAAAGAAGTTAACATAATTGAGAGTATTTTTGAACATATTTTGTATGGAAGCCATTAGAAGTTATATAAATGCATACAAATGGCCATCTATAATGGAAAGATATGAGCAAAGCATGATGGGGAAGAAATTTATTGTTTTTCTACTAAAAATAGTGTTTTGAGTTCTTTTATCTTTAAAAACTCATAAAATAATGCTATGAAAATGTATTTTTTTGTGAACTCATCACTAGTCCTAGGTAGTCCCGAAATAAAGTCCATGGTAATGTCCTCCCATTTCCATTCCGGGTTCTCTAACGGCTGTAGCAACCCTGGAGGCTTCTGATGCGCTGCCTTTATCAGCTGACACGTCATACAGCGAGAGACAAACGCTGCAATCTCCCTCTTCATGTTGTTCCACCAAAATCTACCTTTCAAGTTCTGATACATCTTCGTGCTGCCTGGGTGCATGGAATACTTCGTACTGTGAGCTTCTACCATGATGTCATTCCTCAAATCTTCGACGTTAGGCACACACAGATGGTCTTAATAATAAAGAACTCCATCAACGATACGAAAATTAGGACTATCTGCTACGTGTTCTAAAATCTTAGCCAACTCTGGATCTTGCAACTGACTATCCTTGATCTTCTGAATAAACAAAGGTTCTGACACTGACATATTGGCAAACATAACACCCTTCCTCAGTGGTTGTAGGTCTATCCCTAACTCCTCAAATTGTTCAAAAATACAAGTACCACTTAGATTTGCCAAGACTGAAAGTGCAGCTAGGGCTAATGAAAGTGTCCTGGAGGGGGGGGGGGGGGGGGGGGGGGTGAATAAGACTAATGGAATTCTTTTCCCAATAAAAAAAAACTTAGTCCAATTTTAATCTCAACTAGGACAAAGAACATAATAAGAATACAACTTATACGGAATATGTCTTCAATGTGTGAGTGCTTAAGCAATCAAAGATATGACAATTAATTTCATAATAATAAGCACAAGTGTGCGTACAACACTCTTCACAAATTCACTTATGATTTATATCAATGTGCTTGTCGCGACCCGAACCGGGTTTGGGGATCAATCCGGGATCGGGACTAATTGTGAAGTAAATAAGAAAAGGTATGTTTGATGCCCAAGCGTACACGGGTTAATAAAAGAACACACATTACCCGTGCACGTGATTTCCCACAGGTGTCCGCGGTGAGAATTTTCCAACCCACATAACCATATAGTATAATTGCGGAAGCGTGTAGTAAATCATGCATGTATTTCATTTCCAACATGACAAGACTGATTACATTTGAATAACAAGTATCAGAATGAGCAATGTTCGATAACGTAACCCAAAAGTACATATTAAAGTTTAATCAAAAGATGATTCAATTACAATTCCCAAAAAAAAGAGGCCAACAAAGGCCAATTTAGACAAAACAAAATCCACCAAAAATATAAATCCAACCACCCCCAAAATGTTTCGCATCTCGACAACCCGATGTTTACATAACATCGTCAGCACGCCACTCAACTAGCGGTTGCGGTTCTTCGACCGCCTCCTCTGGCTCCTCCTCGGGGAAACCAACAACGGGACCTGAGTACCAAAGCAAAGGGTCAAACACGACGGTCTGGCAAGTGGGTGAAAAGATATAAACATTCGATAATAAAAGCCTTTACCTTGGAAAACATATAAACCTGTTTAAACAGTGACTTTCAAGATGTAAATGAATCATTTAATTAAAACGCATATGCAGTCATAAAACATGTAAGGTAGTCAAGGAACTCGGGAAACAATCAAGATGGCATCCACAAGAAGCTAAATCCTCTATCACCGAAGTGACGAGAGCATCGGGTATTGACCTCAGTCACCGAAGTGAGAAGGTGCAACCAATTTACATATACATATACAATAATACGGGACGGGACCACGGTAGCAAACCGGGTGTCGGGAATCACGGTAGCGAACCGAATATCGGGAACCACGGGAGCGAGCCGGGTATCGGGACGGGACCACGGATAATAAACCGGGTATCGGGATCCCTGCTGCAGCTGGCGGGACGGGAAGGGATCTCCAAGTCAGTGGATCAGACTGACAAGGTTATCCAAGCTTAGTGGTGCCGACTCATAGGTCATATGCAAGAAATCGGGCATGTATAAAACACTTACATGAATCGTATAGACGAACAAAACGGGGTGCTCAAGGCACAAACATCATTTCAATATCGGGTCACATCATGTCGGGCATGCATTTCGAGACTATAAGAAGAGTGCAAGTACAAATACAATGCTTTCGGAATCGATAAATTATAATTCATAAATTTCTGGAATAAACAGTTGAAATAGACTTTCAAAGTATCGGGGTTTAAAACTAATTCAAGGTGAGTAGGGATCCCGTATGTCTGAATAATAAAGAAAACTTGGTACTCTTTAAATTTGGAAGGCATGCCGGGTTCCTTATACACCATAGTAGCCTCAATGCTTAAATGAATCTCTGTGATGTGGTTTCTCTCTCGAACGGCTCCCAACAAACCTTTCATCTTGCTTCGAACACATTCCCAGGTGAGCAGTGCCGATTGCTCTCAGAAAGGTTCACAAGCAATGGGAAGGAAGCTCCCTTCAACCCCCCCTTTATTCATAGAATTCAGGGAATTTTGGTTACCTTTCGGTCAGATGGCGGTTAGCCGCCAGTGAATCCGGCGGTTAACCGCATGATGACCGTGAGGCTGACCGTGGGATTACAGCTCTTTGGAATTGTGACCGCCTCATTTCGGTTAGCTGGTGGTTAGCCGCCGATGGATTCGGCGGTTAGCCGCTAGCTGACCACGTAGCTGACCGCGAGGTTTAGCTCTCTGGAAAAGTGACCGTAACTATGCGGTTGGCTATTGGTTAGCCACCGATGGATTCGGCGGTTAGCCGCTAGCTGACCGCGATGTTACAGCTCTCTGGAAAAGTGACCGAAACTGCTTCGGCTAGCCGCCAGTCACCAGGCGGCTAGCCGCTGGGTGACCGCCAGCTGACCGTCAGTCACGGGAATTTCCTCACTGGGTTCAGATTCAGCTCTCACCTTCTCCAAACCAATTTCTTTCATTCTCCATTCATTTTCCTGCAACAACATGAGCTAAAAAGCTCCTCCAATTCAACCTTTAACACTTCTCCCATATCAAAGCTTCTACAAACCACTCTCTAATCACTTCATTCCTCTCCACATTCCAACCCAAATAGAAGGAGAATAACTACAACCACAGTGGTCCATTTAAGTCCTAAGCAAGAGCTTCAAAACCACATTTTTAAGACAATAAATGAACTAACCAACCTCTTCAAGAGCATTTATTTCACATTGAATACAAATAAAACCAAAGCATTTATGGCAATAAAACATCAATCACACTTGTCATGAAAACCATTCCAAACTCAAAACATCAATTCATTCCACTTGCCTCTAGATCTCTAATCAAGGAAATCAAGCTTCTAGACACTCTTCCAAGCCAAGGATGCAATCTACACAAAAACCCCCAAATACAAACCCTAAAATGGGTCAAACAAGGAATAGGAAGAAAAAAGCTTCAATAATGGAAATGAAGCTCCTCCAAGGCTAGGAAAACACAATAACAAAAGAGTTGGAATGATTACTTACAAGAGGCTCCTCAAAATGGTGAGACTAGCTCAAAGAAGAACTTGGAATGGAGGTTTCTCTACAAAAGTTGTATCAATGGAGAGCCCAAGTGGTGAGGAAGAAGATGATGATTTCCCTTTGAACTAGAGGTGCAAGCTTGGTGGAGATTGAGGATGGGGGAGCACTAAGAAGAAGAGAAAGAGAGGAAGAAACCCTAGAGTTGTTGTTGTTCTGGAAAAAGGAAAATGAAAGAGAAGGGTCTCCTTACATACAAGTGGGTGTGGGTTCCACCACTAGAAATCTCTTTGGGCTGAAATCACAACTATCCGGACTTCGGACGAAAACGACAAAGAAGGGAAAAGTGATCACCGAAATATCTAGTTTCCGAAAAGTATATGTTTCGCGGGTTTCGGGAATATCAAGTTTTTGGGTACAGATTTCATGTGAAAAGACTGTTTTGCCCTCAATGCAAGAAAATTAGGTTTCGGGGTTCTGAACGGGTATGGGATCAACATGAGAGTTGTAGGGATTAGCGGGACAAGTAAAACGGGGTAGAAATACAATTTATCGGGGTCTCGGGAAAATTCCCAAATTAACGCAAAGCTATCAAAAGGGAACCCCCAAAGGGCCCCACTAAACACAAGCACTTTAAAAATTCCCCAAAGCTATAACAAGAACTATACTAATCCAACTTAATCAAGTTCTACCAAACACACTTAGCACTAACACGCGACTTAATTAGCACTAATCGGGGTCACTCGGATCGGGGTCTTACAGTGCTCAATTGAATATATGTTTAAAGAGTGTGTGCTAAACAAGACAAGATTTACCAATATGTTCAATGTTGTTTTCGCACAAGTGGATGTGTGTCAATTTAAACTCAAAGAAGAAATATCATTCATATCAATCTCCACAACTTATAGATATGTAAATCAAGCACAAGAGATAGAGAAAGAGAAATTGAAACAAGGGATTTATAGTGGTTCAGTCACACAGACCTACATCCACTCTCAAGGGTCACACAGTCCCCTGGTTCCACTATGAAGAATCAAACTACACAGGTACTGATTCTACATCAATTTTGTTTACGAGGTTCGATCACAAAGATCTACTCCCCTCTACATTTTTTATAGTGGTTAAATCACAAAGAAATAAGCCACTCTTACAATGCTCTGAATTTAATGAAGTGAGGGGGATTTGACAAAGTCTGGAGGTTGCCACTTGCCTCTTTGACGAAGTTCGGAGGATGCCCTTCCAAGCTTGTCACCGCAGCTCCAAGCTTTGATGCCTCTTGCAATGCTTCCTTGATGTTGATGATGATGCTCTAATGTTATGCTCGATCAAGGGAAGAGGTCTTTGGTCTAGGGATTTGGATTTTAACCTATGATGGCTCAAGTTCTTCCCTAGGTAATATTGTTTCCATACATCACACTTTCCTTAAGCTAATGAAGCTCTTAGATTTGCCAATACAAGCTCATAGTGTGTGTGGGCAATATTGTTTCCACACACCACACTTTCCTTAGGCTAATGAAGCTCTTAGATTTCCCAATGCAAGCCCAAAGTGTGTGTGGAATGATCTATGAGAGGTCAAATATGACGGACTATGGTTAGGACATGAGCTCTCATGATCTTCAAGAGCCCTTGGATGACTTGGGACCTTTTCTATTTATAAAAAACCCTCCAACGGCTCTCTAACGGCTTTTGACGGCTAGCCCCCTTCAAATCCGCGGTTAGCCGCCACCCCAACAGTCATAAACAGCTAGTTTTTGTAAAGCTGTGCTGAGTAAGGGGCAAGCCGCGAGGTAACCCCTTTTAAAGCGGCTAGCCGCGAGGTAACCGCTAGGTAACCGAATTTTCACAGAAACTTGTACATTAAGCCTCTTGAAAAGTTATCGCGAGGTGACCGCACACCATTGCGGTTAGCCGACCTCTGAGACCAGTTTTGAGTCTTGAAAAGGCTCAAAAACAATCTCTAAAACCTCATTAAATAAGCCATTAAACTATGGGTTTTTAGGGTCCACTACTTGGTTGGTTTGGGAACTATTTTACCTGAATAGGTTGGCACACACATGGAGTTCTTCCTCGATGAATCCAGGCCTTCCAAGACTTGATCTTCTGCCTTCAAACTTGATCTTCCTTGTGAAACTTTGAGAGGCAAGGTCTTGGACTCTTTGACACGGGATTGACAATACAAAACAAGTGCTCATTGGAATGTGGCACTAACAATCTCCCCCTTTGTCAATTTCGTGACAAAACACCTATTCTAGATTGAATTACAACAAATGGACTCAAATACAACCAAGATTATAGGAGTACATGATCTTTACACAAGATACAACAATTACAACTCAAAGACTCATTACTCTAGAAGCTCCCCCTGTTGACACCAAAAATGTCACTTTGCCTCTTCAACATCAAGAAAGCTACATGAAGTCGCAACCTGCCATAAATAGGCAATGCAATTTCTCCAAAAAATCAAATCTTGTCAGAATCAAACAAAAACTGCAAGATCCTTCAAGATAGCCAAGAGAAGAGTACACATGAAGTTTCGGGCCATTTCGACAACATTTGGCCTAACTTCACTTCTCCGACAGCTAAACGGGAGCTCTCGGCGGCGACATCATCAGAGACGTCAAAACTTCGATCAGAGCCTACAGATGACTCCAGCATGTCTCAAAAGGGCTCCATGCCAAATTTCAAGTCAAACCGACAACGTTTGACCCTCCATCAATGCTCGAGCAGCAAAATCAAGCCTCCCGGCGGCGGGAACCACCGAAGCCTTCGCTCATCAAACCAAGTGCATGAGTGGCTTCAACATGCTTCCAAAAGGCTGCACGTCAAATTTCAGGTCATTCTGACAACGTTTGACCAGGTTTCGATGCTCCGAGAGAAAATCAAGCCTACCGGCGGCGGAGCAACCCGGGACCATGACATCCAAAACAGAGCCCATGGAACGTCTCAAAATGACTCCAATAGGCTCCCCGTCAAATTTCAGGTCAATCGGACATCGTTTGGCCACATATCAAAGCTCGGCATTTTCCCCGCAGCAAAATCAAGTGAAGCATTGACGGGACCCCAAACGGCTTCAAAACTCAAACAAAAGCCTATGGTTGGTCTTATTTATTGCTCAGGAGGCTTCACCTCAAATTTCAGGTCATTCCGACATCGTTTGACCAAGTTTCAGCTTCTGGCGGAAAATCAGCAGCTCTACGCGACAAAGTCTTCGGCTTTCCCGGAAAATTGGAAACTTTGCACTCTAAAAATGCAAGGATTCTCATCAGGTTTTCTATAGGAAAATCAAGCCAATAAATGAGAGGAAATGTCAGGAAAAATACAGAAGAAAACGGCGACGAAAAAGACCACAAAACGGACCAAAAACAGGGGAAAAACCCCCAGGGTCGCAGCCTGCGACCATGGCCCAGGGTCGCCGGCGACCCTGGCCCATGGTCGCCGGCCCATGGTCGCCGGCGACCATGGAAGTCCGGGTCACCGGATTTTTCGCCGGTGACCCATTTTTCCGTCCTTTTTCGCGTTTCGCGCACTTTGGCCCCTGTGGTTTCCTGAAAATGTGATTTTTAGTGCTTGAAATTGACTCATGTCCGCCGACATCCGTCAAAATCACGGGTCAACCTCCAAAAGTATCAAAATCAACATTGATCGCCAACCGGTCGACCAAAAAAGTGTACTTTCCGCCCGATCGATCGAAAAATCGACAGGACAGATGTCACCGGCCCGCTCTTAGCTATCACTGTCTGAAGTTACACGTTCATCCGATGTCGATCAGCATGAAGATCCATCGATGATCATCGCCAGAAGAATTCCAGAAGACACGGCACGGCCCGCGACTCTTCGACTGCTCGGCGACCAATTAATGTGGTTAATTGACTAGCTTTATTGCAGTCATTAATTCATTTCTTTGGATGGCCCAATCAGAAGCAAGCATTTGGGAGTTACAAGTCAATTGATTCATGGCATTTAACCCATGAAACTCCTCCCATTATGGTAATTAAGGTGATTAAAAGCCCTTAATCTCCATCGGCCAATTAGATTCAAGGAAAAAGGAGTTACAAAATCAAAGAAATAAATCTTGTAACTCCTCCCATTAAAGCCATTAAAGCCCATAAACTCTCCTAAATGGCTACCAAAAGCCTATAAATAGGAGAGCATTCCATTGAAATCGGGATCAGAAAAAAAAGAGATCGGATCGGAAGAGAGCGGAAAGAATCCAGAGAAAGAAAAAGAGAGAAAAACTCTGCTGAAGTTCTGCACCGGCCACCACTACAAGGTGACAAAAGTCCCTTGGGGGGCACCCCCCCCAAGGTCCTTGCCTTCTCCCGCTGCCTCCAATGGCTTAGACGTGGCTTTTCAGCCCGTCTACTTAGCTTTTTATTGGACATAGGACCTTCTCTTGGTCTTTGTCCTCTAAAAACCTGAGGTTATAGCCAAGCCAAGCGAATCAAGAGCATCCTCTGTTCTCATCTGCATGGATGATGGCGAAGCCCATACATGACTTGCGACCGTCAATCTGAACGAGTCCCCCACAATCTCCTGAGAAGTTAGATCCTCCTTTTCTTGCTTTTCATTGTAGTTTGTATTTTTCTAAAAGAGACAAAAATCACAACTCTTGTCTTTTATTATTGATGAGAATTGTAAATCGGCTATAAACGCCAAAATCGGCTATAAATGCCAAACAAAATCGCCTTTCACGGCAAACCAAGAAAATGTCTCTTTTCTTAAATATTTGTGCAATGGAAAACTTGAAAGAAGTTGATTTCCTTTTTACTTGCGAAGGTTGATCTCCGGATTACCACTTACAATTCCAAGTAAAATAGAAAATCTAGCACACCCACACAAAGAAATGTTGATGCACGCTTCAGGCCCGCCAGGGCGCGAAAGGGCCGGACCCGACGGACTCCCACGTTCCGCCGACCCCGGTAGCCGCCCCACGGCGCCTCGGAGCGCGTTCCATCAAGCTGGCACACCCGGTGGGACTCGTTCATTTGAGAACACGGTGCTTGGAAATGAAATATTTGCATATCATACTTTTTGCTCTATGCTTATACTTCTTTTCCGGATTCCTTGGCTACTTTCTAGCTGGTAGCCTATGTTGGATTTTGCATCCTAAAAAAAATGAGATGGGATTTTTTGGAAATTTCTATTTCTTTGAGTTTGTTTCCATTCTTTCTCTTTTCAAAAAAAAAAAAATCAGTTTTCTTGGTTTGAATTCAAAATTGAGAAACTTTGATCCTATCCTATCATTCTTTGGTGCTTGCAGAAATGTTGAGCCCGTTCGACTAAGGTTTTGGACCATCGTTTCTCTTCGATGAGTTCATTAGAGATTTCAAAAATAAATAAATAAATAAAAAATCAGCTTTCTTAGTTTGGATTCAAAATTGAGAAACTTTGATCCTATCCTATCGTTCTTTGGTGCTTGCAGAAATGTTGAGCCCGTTCGACTAAGATTTTGGGCCATCGTTTCTCTTCGATGAGTCTATTTGGGATTTTTATAAAAAAAAGGACATAGACCACTAAGGTTAAACCAATTGCGTTCTTTGATCACGATTGATTCAAGAAAAGCCTTGTCCAGATTGTGGAGACAGCTTGACTGTTCTAGGCAAGGGTCCTCCAGACGGGTTCATTAAGTAATCCTACCCTTACCTGGGGGCAATTCTATCAATTGAGGTTTCATAAGACCGGGTTAGGAGGCCTATGTGTACTCTCTCGTCTTTAAATCTTAAAAAATTAAAATCAAAATAAAAAAAAATAAAAAAAAGATTTTCAAAAAAAAATCTAAAAAAAAAATAAAAAAAAATAAAAAATAAATAAAAAAAAGATTTTCAAAAAAAAATCTTAAAAAAAAAATTTTCAAAAAAAAAATAAAAATAAAAAAAATAAATAAAAATATATTTTTAAAAAAAATAAAAAATAAAAAAAAATAAAAATAATAAAATAAAAAAAATCATTTAAAAAAAAATCTCCAAAAACTCGTCACTTTTGATTTCAGATCTGAGAAATTTTGGTTTCTTCTTTTCTGAGCACTGGCGCTCGCGGAAATCGCCGAGACCGTGTTCAGATCAGAATACCATTTGCTCTCCTTGATGGAACCAATCTTGACATTTCAAAAAAAAACTCGTCACTTTTGGATTCAGATTCGAGAAATTGTGGTCTCTTCCCTTCTGAGTACTGGCGCTCGCGGAAATCGTTGAGCCCGTATTTGAATCGGAATGCCACCTGCTCTCTTTGACAAATCCATTTCTGACCTTTCAAAACAAAGAATCCCATCTCATGGATGCGATCTCCAACATTTGTGCCTAGCAATACTGGTACGCCCTTTCAGGGTCTACTGTATCTGTGACCGGCACATTTGTAACTCCTACCTTATATTCTTCTTATCTCGAGCAAGCCCTGCTTCTCGATAAGTCGAATTTAGGTTTACAATTGCTTCTAGCAGTCACTGGAACGCTCATTCTGGGCTCACCATACTTGCTGTCAGAACAATTGTACCATCTATGGCTTTTTACCTTCTTCATGTCGCTTGGGTCATATCCCTTGACCGAT
The DNA here is from genome assembly GCA_028538565.1 of Umbellularia californica. Classification (NCBI taxonomy): domain Eukaryota; kingdom Viridiplantae; phylum Streptophyta; class Magnoliopsida; order Laurales; family Lauraceae; genus Umbellularia; species Umbellularia californica. Next base: position 43,091,915 of record JAPQWN010000008.1, read on the forward strand.
TTGAAAAGACAACCATAGAAATTCCCATTTATGATCATTATATTCTTGTGATTACTAATGGATGTGGTCTTGTTTCAGAAAACTTTTTTCGAAATTAACAATGGCAGCCTTAACCATTATCTTCGATGAGAACAAGCACCAACTCATGCTTCAACAGAAGCAAACCGAGCGCACTTACAAGCGCCCTGCAGCTGCCGAAGCGTCAACTCCCTCGGCAACTCTCTGAACTCCGGGTCGACCTCGACTCCCCGGACCATCGTCTTCGGGACACTGGGACCATTCCCACTTCCCGAAGAACAAGCTGCGCCTGCTAAAAAGCAGAAGATCGCCTCTCAACGTGTCACTCCCGTGACACCAAAGGCGAGCGCCCAAAAGCCCGAAGCCCGTGGCACCCCCGCGAAGCCTCGACCAACAACCAACCAGGTCTACCCTAAGACTTGGTCTCCAAGACCTTCCCCAAAACAAAGAAGGTCTCAAACTTCCACCAAGCCAGCATACCTGGCCCCACTCAAAGAGAACCAGTTCTACCCTCTTGCCTACATGAAAGAGGAGAGACCCATCTCCAACTTGACTCCCAAGTCAACCCAGCATGAGTCGGCTTGTTCCTACAGGCCCAAAATTAGATCATGCATCACCAGGCCTCTGCAAGCACCTGCCAAGGCCTACACTCCTTCAGTTCGACCCTTCATCTCTACAGGGGCCGAACTCGAAAGGTTCAAAGCTTCGCTGCAACAGGCAAAGGACCGGGTCCGGATCCTGTCCTTGCCTAGCTACAAAGAAGACAGGCTCGGCTGCTGCGCCCGAGGGAGCACATCCTTCATCGTTAGAGCCCAGCCAGAGCTGACTGAAGCTCAAATCGCTTGTCGAGCACGCCGCCGTGCGTCATATCGACAAAAGAGACTAGAGAAGCAACGGATCCAGCCTCCTACACTTCAAGTCTCCCACAAATGGGTCGAAAAAGAAAGACCCGACCAAGTTGCTGCCGTCCATATGGTTGGAAAAACCAGAAGACGCCAAAGGTCAGCATAAAAAATCCATGTCCGACGTCCGGTGACCCATAGCGTCACCAGGACACAAAGACATCCCGAAGAATCTCCTGCCCCTTCAAGCCAAGGACGGGAGAGTAATCCTTCATCAAGCTCTTCATCAAAAAGAATGAGCCCCAGCTCGGTCACCAGGACGATTTCTTCGTTCGAATCCCGAGGGATGAACGTCTTGGCTACAAGTTCTGAGCCACCACCTCAGAATCCACCTCGAGATGATGCGCTCACACGCATCCAGCAGTTGGAACAAGGCCAGCAGAGGATTGAAACTCTGATGGAAAACCTTCTCCTTGTAGTCCAAAATCAGGCGAACAATGAGCCTCCTCCGAATCATGGCAATAACGAGGAAAATTGTGAAGAAAATGAGTCACGCGCCCTTACCAAAAAGGACGTAGACAGTATCCTCGCCAAAGCTAAAGAAGAGGATATACTCAAAGAGCATGGGATCAAGCCACCATATCCTTTATGGATGGACTCGGTCCCGTTCCCCACAAAATTCAAGCATCCTACTCTCCAAACATATACGGGGAAAGGATCAGCCAGACAGCACGTCATCCACTTCAAGATTTTGACGGGAGCTATCGCGGATCAAGATGCACTCAAGATCCGCCTCTTTGCAAGTACCCTAAAAGTTACGGCCTTCGATTGGTACTCCACTCTTCCGGAGAACTCCATTCAGAACTGGGCTATGCTGGAGACACGCTTCCTGACCCACTTCCAAGGTGAGGATCATCCTGTTACTATGGCTCAGCTCTGCAGCCTAAAACAGGGAGAGAATGAGTCAACTTATGACTTCATTCACAAGTGGAAAGCAATGGCATACAAATGTTCAGATGTATTGCCACAGGCGTCGCTAGTCGACATCTGCCGAAACAACATGAGAGCCAGAATACGCTCCATGATCATCAGCAACAAATCAAAAAACCTGGGAGAACTCCTGGAAGCTTCTATGGAAGCTGAAACGGTGATTAAAGACCTCAACAGTTAGAAGTCATCAAGAAAAGAGCCAACCGCCATTGCAACCTCTAAACCAAAGAAGAAAGAGGTCCTTAATGTGCAAACCAAGTCAGCTCCTCAGCAACCAAAGAAAGCTGAAAATAGAGCTGCAGGTAAGAGACCTGAACTCTCTGATGCCTTCAAAGAGCGAGTAGAAAAGAAATATCCGTTCGATGAAGACGTTGAAGAAATCTTTGAGGCTCTCCTAGCAAATGGCAAACTCATTTTGCCAGAGCCCAAAAGACCTGGAGACGTTGGCAAAACCAATGATCCTCGGTACTGTCCATACCACCAGATGGTCTCGCATCCTCTCAATCAATGCTTTGTTGTGAGAGAGAAGATAAACGAGATGTGGAAAAACGGAGTCATCACCTTTGACAAAAACTATGGGACTGCCTCCGTCAACATGGTGTCATGTGGACAAACACCAAAATCACCGAAGAAGAAGATCACTACTTCCTTCAAGGTGATAAAAAGAATTCAAACGTCCGAAGTGTTGGTTCCTTGCCCGACACCAGACGGACAACCCATATGGGTACATCCCGATCTCCTGGAAGATGAAAACTGGGAGATCGTAAAAACAAAGCCGACAGCTCAACAGCGAAGGCAGGCTAGGAAACATCTCCTCAGGCTCAAACGGCAAGAGAAGACCCAGCCAAAACAAGAAGTCCATGAAAAGGCAGAGGCCTCCTCTACCACTTCACTCGGGGCAACAAAAACGTCCCTTCCAAAGACTTCAAAGGCGGTAAGAAACTTCACTCTCAGTGATTTCATGCCACCTCAATTCAAAAAAGAAGCCATGCAGGGGGCATTATACTCTTGGAACTCGGTAGTTGGATTCTCCATTGATGGATACGAGTCCTGCAACACCGACGATGGATTCGAGCCCAACTACACCGGCGAGTGGGAGGAATCTCTTGAAACAGGAGAGTATCTCTCCGACGAAGAATGGGTTCCTGAAACTCACCTTATGCCAGTAATCTGGTATAACCCCTTGCAACCACAAGGATCCTGGTCTGATGATGAAGAAGACCAAGAGGCTGCTGTTAACCCAGCACCTGTCATTGCTCCAGTGGAAATCAACTATGTTGAGCCACACGGAGAAGACGAAGAAGAGGATCTGGCTCCCATGCCTGATCTTGAAGAATATGCAAGGATCTTGCAGCATCTCGCTCTAGAACAATAGCAAGATCGTGTTAACGAGCCTCCTCGCAACCCAGAACCTGAAGTCCCTGAAGATAATTAGGTACATCCACCCTTAACTCCTGAAAATGGAGAACATTGCTGGATTGACGATCCTCTTACATCCGAGGATGAGTCTGACTCCGAGCAGGCAACATCTCCTATCAGAGCTTCCTGTAATGTAATATATCAGGACTATAGCTCTTCTGAAGCGTCGTCTAATGAGATTACCTATACTCCGACAACGCCTAGCAATGTATTCTCTGGAGCTATCTCGTCTCACGCGACTTTCACAGAGATGACACCCTCTCAGGTTTCTTCTCCTGAGACTGTGACTTCAGGATACACATTCTTCCCGACTGGTCATCATGAAGAAAACCCAGATAATGATGCTTGGGATGATGAAATAGTCAACACAGAAGAAAAGCTGCTGGATGCTGTTCAGGACTTACTCCCGGAAAATGCTCCGTGTAACACAATCACTGAGGATGGCAACTCTGCTGCAGATACAGCCTCAGTGGATGAAAAACGACAGCCTCTTGATCCTGAAGACAATCTTCCAAACGAAGATCCTTCTCAAGAAGCTCTCGAAGTTGGTAGAGGCACCCGCTCTGGCCGGGACTACCACAAGAATTACAACCAATCTTCCTTTACTTATGTAAATCCTTCGGGAAAAGATGTTGTAAGCGCCCCTAGTGGCAACAATGATGAACATGCAGGCCCTAAGGAGGTTTTCAAGTATGACTTGGTTCAGCACTTCAAACACATACCTGCACGTCTTCACATCCTAGACTTATTGCGAATGTCTCCACGCACTCGTGATAATCTCATCTCAGAATTACAAAAACTGAATGAGGATGTCGACAAACATACCCCACAAGTCCTCCAAATTGAAATGGACTACCGGGTCAAAAACTCAGAAACCTCCTTAAAAGGAGAAAAAGAGAAAAGCGAGGGATCATGCATCCAATGCCTCTCGGTTCAAAAGGCAGCCAGTGCAACCATCGCCTTCACTAAGGAAGACCTCCTACTTGGCGAAGCAAGGCACAACCGACCCCTGTACTTCACAGGGTACATCAAGGAAATGCCTATACACAGAGTTCAGGTCGACCCAGGTTCTGCACTCAACCTCATCTCCACTTCGGCTCTCGAAGAGTTGGGCATCCCACCTAGCAAGCTAAGCCACACATCTGTATCTATCTTTGGATACGATGGGAGCGCTCAAAGGCCTATCGGCAAAATCAGGTTCAAATTGCAAATCGGTGATCTTATCTCTGAGGTCACTGTGTATGCAATAAAAACCCCCTCATGCTACAACATCCTTCTCGGACGTCCTTGGATACACGAGAACGGTGTTGTCCCTTCAACTCTACATCAATGCATCAAGTTCGTCGGCGACGACGGCATGGTACATCGAGTCTTTGCGGACAGAAAACCCTTCAAAGGTAAAGAAGTCCACTTCGCAGACTCCCAGATGTATGAAGGAGAAAAAGAAGAAGAGGAAATAACACCCCCTGCTGAAAATCTCCAGAAAGATAAAGGCAAGGCTCCTCAAAAATCACCGGAAGAAAACAAACCCTCCGGCAAATTAGAAGAGAGTAGTCAATCTCCCTTCCTCATCTCCCTCAAATCTTCAAAACCTTTGGTCATCACAACCAGAGTGAAGAAGGCAAAGCAAAAGCCTGGGGGCAAATTTGTTGTTTCTCTCGTGTCTATCATGCAAGACACAGACTCGGACTCAGAGCTAGAAGACGATGCATCGTCAAGCCAAGCTGACGCTCAGCATGTTCAGCCTGCTCTCACTCCGACGGAGACACCTGCTGATGTAGAAGATCCTACGTCTGCTACCTTTGTTGTTCCGACAACATCACCAAAGCAAAAGCCGATCTTCTTCCATAGATCGGATGCTTCTTCATCAAATTCCTTGCTTGAACCCTTCCAAAACGAAGGTATGCCTCAACTATCTCTATATAGTCCTGTGGCACAAGCTATCATGAAGAAAATGGGCTTTGACGCTCAGAACCCAGTCGGTTTGGGAGAAGGCCGCGGTATTCTCACGCCATTGGGGCCCGCCTTGACCAAAAGCCAGCTGGAAGATTGGAGACTCTATGGTCATGTAGAAAAGTCTTCATATGGGTTAGGGTATGATCCCTACACTCCTCTGAGACAGTTGACACAAAAGCTTAAAAGTCGTTTTACCGACCAAGCCTCAACATCTCAAGTCCATGAAGACATCGATCTCCCTGGATATCTCTTTAAAGAGTTACCTGACAAAGATCCAGGAAGCTCATCCAATTGGTACGATTTCTCTGATGATAAAGAGGAATCGTCAGATAATACAGATTTGTGCTATTCTGACCCAGAAGAGCCCTCGTCTCCAAAAGAAGTACCTTACTTCGACCCAGTTTCAACAGGCGATTGGGACCATATCATAGCAAGCCTTGAGAAGATCACCAATCAAGAAGACCCGTGGAAAGGAACAAACCCTCGGTCTACAAATGCCCTTGGAATCCCAGAAGGTTTTGTTGAGCTGGAAGCCTCCGAAAATATTGTGGAGGAACCACCTTCGAACCTTCTAACAGAAGATCCTGTTGAAAAGATAGACTTGGGAACACCAGATAACCCACGTCCTGTATTCATAAGCAAGAATATAAAGGATGATGAGTTACCCGAGTATATCGCTTTTCTTCGTGAGTTCGTTGATTGCTTTGCATGGTCCTACGCTGAAATGCCTGGTTTAGACCCCAAAGTAGCAGTCCACAAACTCAATCTTCAAGAAGACGTCAAGCCTGTCAAACAAGGCCAAAGAAGATTCCGTCCAGATGTGATGGATAAAATTGAACAAGAAGTTCAAAAACTCAAAAGCGTTGGCTTCATCCGTGAGGAACAACATCCAGAGTGGTTGGCCAATATTGTCCCCGTGACAAAGAAAACTGGGCAGATCAGAGTCTGTATTGACTATAGAGACTTGAATGGCGCTTGCCCTAAAGATGAATTCCCGCTCCCCATACCGGAGGTGATGATTGACAATACCTGCGGATTCGAGCAAATGACATTCATGGATGGCTTCTCTGGTTACAATCAGATAAAAATGCATCCCGAGGATGAAAAACACACTTCATTTCGGACTCCATTTGGCGTGTATTGCTACACTGTCATGCCATTTGGTCTGAAAAATGCTGGTGCCACATATCAGAGGGCTATGATGAAAATATTCCAAGATATGCAGCACAAGACGGTCGAATGTTACGTTGATGACCTCGCCGTCAAAAGCAGAAGAAAAGAAGACCATCTCAAAGATCTTCGGGAAGTCTTCCTCCGACTCCGCAAACACAAACTGCGGATGAATCCTCTAAAATGCTTCTTCGGCATCTCGTCGGGTAAGTTTCTCGGATTCCTTGTTCGGAAAGCTGGAATAGAACTTGACCCCATAAAAGTCAAAGCTATTCTAGAAATGCCCTCTCCAAGAACCTTGAGAGAATTAAAAGGGCTCCAAGGGAGATTGGCCTACATCAGACGGTTCATCTCCAACCTTTCGAGGAAATGCCGTCCATTCTCTCGATTGATGAAAAAGGGTGTAGACTTTGTCTGGGATGCCGATTGTGAAGCCGCATTTCAAGATATCAAGTCATACCTGACCAAACCTCCAGTGTTAGCTGCCCCTGCCACTGGAAAACCATTCATCTTGTACACAAGAGCTCTTGATCATTCTGTAGGCGCTCTGCTTGCACAAGAAAATGATGAAGGAAAAGAAGCTGCTCTATACTACCTCAGCCGCATGCTAGTAGGTGCAGAGCATCGCTACTCTCCAGTCGAAAAGGAATGCCTTGCAGTGATGTTCGCCGTACAAAAGCTACGTCACTATCTGCTTTCCAACACAGTCTACCTGGTCTCGAGGATCAACCTCTTGAAGGTCCTTGTCACAAAGGCAGGTTCTCTCAATGCCCGACTGGCAAAATGGTCCATCCTCTTGTCACAATTTGATATTAGGTATGTACCACAAAAAGCAATCAAAGGCCAAGCTCTAGCAGACTTTCTCGCAGAGCATCCATTGCCTAAAGATTCACCACTCAGAGATGATCTCCCAGACGAACCCGTCTACAACGTGGAGACTTCCTCACCAAATGCCTCCTGGGACATGTACTTTGACGGTGCAACCAGGACAAATGAAAACAGAAAGCTGATCTCGGGAGTTGGCATCTTCTTTGTTAGCCCCGACAAATATATGATTCCACACGCTTTCTCGCTACTGGAACCATGCACAAACAATGCAGCTGAATACCAAGCTCTGATCCTAGGATTGGAACTCGCCATTGAATCCGGTATCACCATGCTGGAAGTCTTTGGAGACTCTCAACTGATCGTCAACCAGATGAATCAGAAATATGAAGTCAGGAAGCCCGATCTGCTGCCTTATTACAACAAGGCACAATCGCTTCTGCAAAAGTTTGACATCTGCAACATCACCCACATTCATAGAGGTGAAAACATCCGTGCAGATGCCCTGGCCGGACTTGCCGCATCAATGGCGATCCAGGAAGGGGAAAACATGCAAATTACAGTGTGCGAGAGAAGGATCCTCCCTCCTCTTAACACACATCAAGCAGTTGCTGAATGCCACCGAGTGGTTGGAAGTCGGATCTCTATCCTTCAACCTTCAATCGGCGACTGGAGGGATCCGTTCATTGATTACACTATGTTCGGGATCCTACTTGAAGATCCAAAAGAACGGGTAAGCATACAAAGGCGAGCCCCAAACTTTCATTTGGATATTCCTTCAAAAATCCTCTACAGGAAATCATTCAACGGAGTACTTCTACGCTGCTTGTCACAACAAGAGGCCGAAGAAACACTTAAAGAAGTTCATGCTGGTCTTTGTGGAGCCCATCAGGCAGGTCCTAAGCTCTATGATCAGATAAAAAGGTTAGGTTACTATTGGCCTACCATGGTTGCTGATGCAATGCAATTTGCCAAACGCTGCCAGCTATGCCAAGTTCACGGAGATTACATTCACATGCCTCCGGAATGGCTGCATCCTACAGCAATCTCATGGCCTTTTGAAGCATGGGGCATGGACATCATAGGTCCTATCTCTCCCCCTTCAAGCAAAGGTCATCGCTTCATCTTCACCGCTACGGATTATTTCTCCAAGTGGTCAGAAGCATTTGCGTTCAACGAAATGAAGACCTCATCAGTTCTTCAATTCCTACGCACCAACATCATTTGTCGTTTCGGCATACCCAAAAGATTCGTCCATGATAACGGACCACAATTCCGGGATCATCGATTCTACAGGTTCTGCGACAAATACAAAATCCAAAGCTGTCCTTCGACTCCATACAATCCGGCAGCAAACGGATTAGCAGAAGCCTTCAACAAGACACTCTGCAAAATCCTCAAGAAAATGGTCTCTAGTCACAAAAGAGACTGGAGCGATAAACTGTCTGAAGCTTTGTGGGCCTATCGAACCACCGTTCGAGGACCAACCCATAGTACACCATTCTCCTTGGTCTATGGATGCGAAGCTGTCGTGCCCCTAGAGGTACAAATTCCTTCTCTAAGGGTATCTCTACAAAATGACATGACTCAAGAAAGCAATATCAAATTGCGACTCCATGAGCTGGACAATCTCGATGAGAGACGGCTCGAAGCTCGACAAAGCATTGACCTTTACCAAGCACGCATGGCAGGATCTTTTGACAAAAAGGTCAGACAACGCGCCTACAAAAAGGGTGACTTGGTTCTTGCGGTAAAAAGACCAATGGTCTTCGCTCACAAGTCCAAAGGCAAGTTTGAACCAAAATGGGAGGGACCCTACGTCATCGACAAGGTCTTCTCCAATGGCGCATATGCCCTCCTAAACATGGAAGGCGACAGATGTATGCTGCCTATCAACGGCAAGTTCTTGAAGCGGTACTACCCTTGAAGACTTACCCAACTGGGTAAGAGCAATGCCTGTATGGCCAAAACCTGTTCTCAGGTACTCGCTCGTCAAACCCACTCTCTTTAGAATTTTCATATCAAATGTCAAAATTTCTAGAGATTCAAAAACAATGCTTACTTTCATCGTTTCATTGTTCAAAAACAAAAAAAATCCAAGTTTAGGAGCCTCTCCCTGACTTGACCAAAACTTTCGATCCTTGAACCAAAATTCATGGTTTGAAACAAAAATCCGGATTCAGGGATTTCCACCCTAGTCCACCTTACCTTTTACCGCCAAATGGTTCTTGGTCAAAATTTACGACCCTCGTGTCTTTAAACAAAAAAAAATGGTTTTTCAAAAATCGTGGGGAAACGATATCAAAGTCAGTACCCGCAAAACAAAAATTTTGAAAAAAAGCAAGGATACGACATTCCATCGATACTTGCACCCAAAATCGCAGGGAAGCGACATTTCGTCGATACTTGCAAAATCCAAAAACCGTGGAGAAGCAACAAACCAGTTGATATCCACAACCCAATTTCAAAAATCGTGGAGATGTAACATACCAGTTGCTATCCACAACCCAAAATTACAAATGGTTCGAGAAAACCTCAAATTTCAAAAATCGCGGAGAAACGACATCAAGTCAGTACCTGCAAAACCAAAAGTTTTGGGAAAAGCAGGGAAGCGACGCTTAGTCGATATTTGCACCCCAATTCGCGAGGAAGCGACATTCCATCAATACTTGCAAAACTTAACCCGCGAGGAAGTGACATTCCATCAATACTCGCAAAATCGAATGAGCAAGGAAGCGACATTCCATCGATACTTGCAAGACCATTCAGCGGGGAGGCGACATTTAGTCGATACCTGCATTTTGAAAACCAAAACTCGGCTATAAATGCCAAAATCTGGCTATAAATGCCAAAACAAAAATTTCCGGCTATAAACGCCAAAATCGGCTTTCATGCCAATAAAACAAAACTTGGTTTTCAAAAAACTCGGCTACAAATGCCACACAAAAAAAAAAAACCTGACTCTCATGTCAAAACCGGCTATAAATGCCACAAATTGGCTATCAATGCCACCAAACCGGCTATAAATGCCACAAATTGGCTATCAATGCCACCAAACCGGCTATAAATGCCACCAATTGGCTATCAATGCCACCAAACTGGCTATAAATGCCACAAAAATCCGGCTTTCATGCCAAATTCGTTTCCCCTACCAAAACAACCATTTGACAAAAGATTTTCACAAAATGACAAAGCTTTTGATCAAATCCCATTTAGCAATTGCTTTCATCACAAAAAGATTTGAGTGAGCGTAGGGAAAACAAAACAAAAAAAAAAAAAAGAAAAGTACCAAAAAATACATGTGGTACCAAAAAAAAAAAAAAGAAAAGTGTTCACAAGCACTACACAAAAAAAAAGAGTACCAAAAATATACATGTGGTACCAAAAAAAAGAAGAATAGTTTCTGCTACAAAAAATCAGGAGCTTAGCCAAAAATGGTCTCCAGCCAAAGCTTCAGCTCCTCAAGCAAACTTTTGGCATCAGCCGTCAGAGTTTCCAAGGCACGCTTCTTCAGGAACTTGCCATGAGATGCTGGCGAATGCCGTAACCCTTCTTTTACACCGGGAAGCTTTTCCCCAGCAGTTTGCCATTGCTCGTTCTTTAGAGTCCTCCTCTCAAGAACTTGACCGGCATCTGCAACTCTGCGAATCAGAGCACTCTCCCTATCACGAACCTCTGTTATAGCAGTCCACTTAGCATCAACTTGTGCCTTAAAATGCTCGAGATGCTTCCTGGCCATTTCGACCTCTCCATCAAGGATATCAAGGTCGCGCTTTAATCCAAGGATGACTAGCTCTTCCTTATTCTTCTCTCGGACTACCTGCTTCCTGCTTTGTGTAGCCTCATTCAGGTCAGACTTAGCCTTATCAGCAGGGTCCAAGAACATCTCCTTGAAGAATTGGTCGTCAGGGAAATCCATGGTCTCAAACCACTTGTCACCCAGTGCAATGATCCTATCAATGATCGCCCTGGCACCTGTGACATCCAGACCAACCTCTTCGGTGTCGGTCAGAATCTCCTGTACATGTGGGATCATGCCAAATCCTGCCTCCAAGTGTCCAGAAAGGAGAGTCTTGACCCAAGAACTCAAAACCCGAGCCAGCACCTTCTTCGCAAATTGAAGAGACGAACTGGATGAAGATTCACCCTTCTCCGCTGATCGGCTGCTCATGTCATGTCCCATTGGAAGAGTAACAAAAGAACTCTTTCCACTTGGAGCCACTGGAGAAGGAATCTCAGCACGAGGTATCTTCTCTATCGCGTCAGAACTGGTTGTAGGAGTCTCTACCTCCGGATCGACCTCTAGCATCCCTTGCTCTGGTTCTGAAGGAAGCGATGGACTCTCTTCTGTCACTTCAAAACCTGCAAATGAAACACAAAAAGGTATGAATATGATCCTGTTAAAAAAAAATCATCAGGGTCATCACTACAAAGTACCTTCTTCGACGACTGGCGGAACACTCTCTTCCTCCACGAACTCATCGGAAGCATCATCAACATTTGCGTCCATTGATGGTTTAAAGTCATCGGAATCCTGTGGCAAGTCAGCTGACAAGAGAAAAGTGTTAGCAAATCAAGTCGCAGGCAAAAAAAAAAAAAAAAAAAGAGAAAGCGAAAGAAGTTATACCAATTGGAGATTCTGGAATCATTCCAGAGTCCCTCGGTTCTTCTTCAGATGCCATAACCGGCTCCATCACCGCCTCATCGGTCGGAACCTCAGGCATCGGCAAGTCTTCATCCTCTGCTAAAAAAAAAAACAAAAAAAAAAAAAGAAGCAGCAGCAGGGTGAGAAAACAAATCAGAACATGGAAAGCCCCATGAAAGAAGCAGAAAGAGAAAAAAAAAAAAAAAAAGGAAGAATCATACCTTCACCGATGGTCTCTTCTTCCCGAATCCTCTTCTTCGAAGGTTCGTCAGCTTCCCAAGGTCACCTCCTTCTCCCAGGCCTGCTGAACGGCCACATTAGAAGATCTGGCGGATCGACGAGGTACGCTTGTAGCAGGCTCTTTACCTTTGTTCGTTCTGGAGGAACCACCTGCAAAGGTTGGAAAAGAAAAAAAAAAGATCATCATCAAAATGACAGAATTTCGCTAAAAGCAAATCTGGCGAAATTTTGGCATGGTTCCGGGGCAATTCCGAAGAAAAGGGAAATACCCCGAAAGAAACAGAAAGTTTTGAAGATGGGCTCAACATCGCTGCGAGCTCCGAAACTACAAACTTTCGAAACCTCAAAATCTCCGCAAAATCAAGAAGGGCTCAACATCGCTGCGAGCTCCAAATTCCCAAATTTGCAAAGATTTTCAGGTATGCTATCATGCTCAATCTACAAAAAGTACATGCATGAACATCTAAATTTGCATAAAAAACGCATTATCATGATGAGCACAAAAAAAAAAAGAAACTTTCTCAAAAAAAAAAAAAAAAAAAAAAAAAAAAAACATATCAGGCCCATCAGGCCGTGGCCCATAGGCCACGTGGCCGTATGGACCAGATCCGTACGGATCTGTCCGTACGGCCCACAAAAAAAAAAAAAAAAAAAAAGACACACGTGAAAAAAAAAAAAAGAAATCACGTGGAAAAGAAAAAAAAAGAGAAGAAGAATAGAAAGAAAAGAAAAAAGACAAAAAAAAAGAGAAGAGACACTTTTTTTTTCCATCCTATTCTCTACATGGAGTTTTCTTGAAAGAAAAAGAGAGAAAACTTACTTGAAGCCATTGATGGAGAAGAAGAAGGAAAAAGCTTGAAGATCCTTGAAGAAGAAGAACTCTTGGTCTTGGAGCTCTCTTGAGATTGTTGCAAAAGAAAGCAATAAGAGCAAGAGATCCTACCTTCCTTTGCTTTTATAGGAGAGAGCAAATCAAAGAAGGAAACAAAGAAGAAAGGTAAGTGTTACTAATTAGTAACCTTACCAAAAGAGAAGGAATTAGAAAGATTCTTTCCCAAAAAGAAAGATGTCTTTGAGAGATTTTCTCCCAAAATCAATCAATGAGAGATTCTCTCCAACAAAATAGGAGATTGGAGATTCTTTCCCAAAAAGAAAGATACCTTGAGATATTCTCTCCCAAATTAAGGGAAGATGAGAGATTCTCTCCCATAAAGATATTTTTAGATATTCTCTATCCAAATGAGATATCTTTAGATATTCTTTATAGAAATGGCCCCACATGAGATCTAAGCCATCCTAAAAAGCTTAAGGTCCCATGGGCTAGCCCATATGAGCCAGGTTTGACCACCTAGGCACTAAAAAAAAAAAAAAAAAAAAAAAGGGCTTTTAGTCAGAAAAAAATCCCTCTTACCAAGAGCATACAAAAATGGTTCCATGCCTCTTTTGAGTTGATTGAACCATACAAAAAAATTCCAAGCCCCATGAGCTTCCAAAAATCAAACCATCCAGCCTCATAAACCAAATTGAGCCAAAATATTGAAATTGACATTCCACAAAAATCCAAACCACTCCAATGGACCCACACAGTCCCAAAGAGTGACCAAAAACCAAAGCCTGGTCCCCTAACTTGCCACATACAGCTTGTTAGGTCACAAGATCAAAACCAAAACCCGACCCCCTAACCTGCCACATACAGCTTGTTAGGTCACAAGGTCGAAAACAAAAGCCCAAATCCACATCCCTGATGTCATCTTCAAAACTTTGCCTCGAGATGGTCCCTGATTCCTTTCATTTACTATAAAATTCCCCTGGAAGCTCAAAGGCTACTCTACCAAAGGAAAGATTGCTCAAAGACTCTTGGTCAAGACACAAGCTCTCCTTCAAAAATCTCTTCGAGGCACATCGACTACAAAAGTCAAGCAACTCGTCGCTGTACCTCGAGGGGGCATTTGTTGACACCAAAAATGTCACTTTGCCTCTTCAACATCAAGAAAGCTGCATGAAGTCGCAACCTGCCATAAATAGGCAATGCAATTTCTCCAAAAAATCAAATCTTGTCAGAATCAAACAAAAACTGCAAGATCCTTCAAGATAGCCAAGAGAAGAGTACACATGAAGTTTCGGGCCATTTCGACAACATTTGGCCTAACTTCACTTCTCCGACAGCTAAACGGGAGCTCTCGGCGGCGACATCATCGGAGACGTCAAAACTTCGATCAGAGCCTACAGATGACTCCAGCATGTCTCAAAAGGGCTCCATGCCAAATTTCAAGTCAAACCGACAACGTTTGACCCTCCATCAATGCTCGAGCAGCAAAATCAAGCCTCCCGGCGGCGGGAACCACCAAAGCCTTCGCTCATCAAACCAAGTGGATGAGTGGCTTCAACATGCTTCCAAAAGGCTGCACGTCAAATTTCAGGTCATTCTGACAACGTTTGACCAGGTTTCGATGCTCCGAGAGAAAATCAAGCCTACCGGCGGCGGAGCAACCCGGGACCATGACATCCAAAACGGAGCCCATGGAACGTCTCAAAATGACTCCAATAGGCTCCCCGTCAAATTTCAGGTCAATCGGACATCGTTTGGCCACATATCAAAGCTCGGCATTTTCCCCGCAGCAAAATCAAGTGAAGCATCGACGGGACCCCAAACGGCTTCAAAACTCAAACAAAAGCCTATGGTTGGTCTTATTTATTGCTCAGGAGGCTTCACCTCAAATTTCAGGTCATTCCGACATCGTTTGACCAAGTTTCAGCTTCTGACGGAAAATCAGCAGCTCTACGCGACAAAGTCTTCGGCTTTCCCGGAAAATTGGAAACTTTGCACTCTAAAAATGCAAGGATTCTCATCAGGTTTTCTACAAGAAAATCAAGCCAATAAATGAGAAGAAATGTCAGGAAAAATACAGAAGAAAACGGCGACGAAAAAGACCACAAAACGAACCAAAAACAGGGGGAAAACCCCCAGGGTCGCAGCCTGCGACCATGGCCCAGGGTCGCCGGCGACCCTGGCCCATGGTCGCCGGCGACCATGGAAGTCCGGGTCACCGGATTTTTCGCCGGTGACCCGTTTTTCCGTCCTTTTTCGCGTTTCGCGCACTTTGGCCCCTGTGGTTTCCTGAAAATGTGATTTTTAGTGCTTGAAATTGACTCATGTCCGCCGACATCCGTCAAAATCACGGGTGAACCTCCAAAAGTATCAAAATCAACATTGATCGCCAACCGGTCGACCAAAAAAGTGTACTTTCCGCCCGATCGATCGAAAAATCGACAGGACAGATGTCACCGGCCCGCTCTTAGCTATCACTGTCTGAAGTTACATGTTCATCCGATGTCGATCAGCATGAAGATCCATCGATGATCATCGCCAGAAGAATTCCAGAAGACACGGCACGGCCCGCGACTCTTCGACTGCTCGGCGACCAATTAATGTGGTTAATTGACTAGCTTTATTGCAGTCATTAATTCATTTCTTTGGACGGCCCAATTAGAAGCAAGCATTTGGGAGTTACAAGTCAATTGATTCATGGCATTTAACCCATGAAACTCCTCCCATTATGGTAATTAAGGTGATTAAAAGCCCTTAATCTCCATCGGCCAATTAGATTCAAGGAAAAAGGAGTTACAAAATCAAAGAAATAAATCTTGTAACTCCTCCCATTAAAGCCATTAAAGCCCATAAACTCTCCTAAATGGCTACCAAAAGCCTATAAATAGGAGAGCATTCCATTGAAATCGGGATCAGAAAAAAAAGAGATCGGATCGGAAGAGAGCGGAAAGAATCCAGAGAAAGAAAAAGAGAGAAAAACTCTGCTGAAGTTCTGCACCGGCCACCACTACAAGGTGACAAAAGTCCCTTGGGGGGCACCCCCCCCAAGGTCCTTGCCTTCTCCCGCTGCCTCCAATGACTTAGACGTGGCTTTTCAGCCCGTCTACTTAGCTTTTTATTGGACATAGGACCTTGTCTTGGTCTTTGTCCTCTAAAAACCTGAGGTTATAGCCAAGCCAAGCGAATCAAGAGCATCCTCTGTTCTCATCTGCATGGATATGGCGAAGCCCATACATGACTTGCGACCGTCAATCTGAACGAGTTCCCCACAATCTCCTGAGAAGTTAGATCCTCCTTTTCTTGCTTTTCATTGTAGTTTTTATTTTTCTAAAAGAGACAAAAATCACAACTCTTGTCTTTTATTATTGATGAGAATTGTAAATCGGCTATAAACGCCAAAATCGGCTATAAATGCCAAACAAAATCGCCTTTCACGGCAAACCAAGAAAATGTCTTTTTTCTTAAATATTTGTGCAATGGAAAACTTGAAAGAAGTTGATTTCCTTTTTACTTGCGAAGGTTGATCTCCGGATTACCACTTGCAATTCCAAGTAAAATAGAAAATCTGGCACACCCACACAAAGAAATGTTGATGCACGCTTCAGGCCCGCCAGGGCACGAAAGGGCCGGACCCGATGGACTCCCACGTTCCGCCGACCCCGGTAGCCACCCCACGGCGCCTCGGAGCGCGTTCCATCACCCCTAGAGAATGTGCTTTGTCTCTTAAAGATTCACCTGCATAGAACATTGAGAAATACATTCTTTGGTGGGATTGCTACTCCCCCTTAATTGTTAGTCACAAAATATCATAGATAGAGTGTTCTCACGTTTTGTTCTACACTCTCCCCCTTAATTTAATCTCTCCATTTTTCAGGATTCAATCCATTTATTCTCCCCCTTTTTGCCACAAGTTGACAAAGAGATGTTAGAGGGATATCAATATTCAACACATTATGATACCAAGGACATAAAAAGATTTACCTATAAGCATGAAGGGAAGTTAGCAAGCATGATATCAAAGGATTTGACTATAAAGAGATGCAATCATGCTAAGTTGGAATTGAACTATATAAATCAATTAAGTAAGTCCATATCAATTCCATGAATCCATTTAATTAGGATTCTCTAAGTCCTTCCAAAGATACAAACTGATTGAAGAGCAAGGACTCAATAAAGATCACATGAAATTTTATTTCATTGATCATTTTCACCACTTATGCATAGTGATGAACCTGCATAATCATTAGTTTAACATACTGATATAACTATGAAGCACAGACAATGATTATGAGAAATGCATGAAGTTCCAAATGAAAAATCAATCCATTCAAAAGCATATGATAGGAACATGCATTAAGAACAAAATATTTTAGACTTTTAAAGTTCAAGTTTAAAACTCAAAATGATACCAATGGAAATAAAATCCAAAGCCATAACATTCAATCTTTAGAAAAATTTAACTTACAAAGGCATAATGAATGTTATGAGAATGAATGCAATCACCTAATGTATTCAATCATCAAACAAAGTGATTATAATCCAAAATGATGAATTGAGTACATTGCATTCCAAACAAGTCATCAAGATAGGAATTTTACAAATAGAAAAAGCATATGACTTGCAAAATCATCACAAAAAAAAAATCACATTACAAAGCATAGTGATGATCAAAAGCAAAAACATCCATATCTTAGAAAAATACCAGAACTAAAAGCACATGGATGTGGCAATATGAGAAATACATAAAGATGTACCTATAAAAGTTAATGCATTCTCAAGTAAAAATTGTTTTGTTTTCAAAATACTTAAAAACAAATATTCATCCTATCCATATATGTATCTCCATGATCCTCAAATATAAACTCACATTTGATCATTTTAGAGATGTCTACACTCCCTCTCAACATCATTCTCTTCTTTTGTCAATATGATGACAATGAATATACCTATGTAATGCATGAAGAAGATGTAAGGCATGAAACTAGGGAGTTCTCAAATATAACTATTAAAGTTCACATTGACCAAATTTCTCAAGATGTTGCAAATCATGGAAAGACATGATGATGAATAGATGAGTACCAATTGAGAATTTCATTTTAAAAGCATTTAACTTAACAAAGCCCAAAATGAAAATCAATTGCATAATTTTCCAATGAAGTAAAAACTTAAAATCCATGGAAAATTTATTTTTCAAGTCATATTTATTTTTGAAATGACAAAGCACTTAATTTGAAAAATATGAGATGGAACATTAATTGAAAAACCTTTTTAGCTCATCACATCTCATTCAATTTTGCATTTCAAAATATATACCTATCAAGAACATATGCAAAATGAATTTCCACACAACTTGACTATCATACTAATATACCAATAAAGAGAACAAGGATGGTCAATGTGGGTTTCTAGAAAAAAAATTTACAACAAATTCTTTTGAAATAAATGAATTGTTGATTCCAAAACATAGACAAGATCGAAAGAGATTTAAGTGTAATGGAGGACAACAACTTGTGATTCAACCAAGTATATGAATCATGCTTCATGTGGTGATGATAAAAGCATCAGATTAGTGTTTTACGTGATCACACAGAATTACAGGTCTGTCCCAAAGCTACCCCCTAAGGATTTACGCTTGGCGAACCCAACACGAAAGGGGTCTCCTCCCACTCTCCTAGCCATCCTACCTTAAACATTAATGTTTGAATGATTCAAATAGATATACCAATATGAGTGCAACTTGGAATGAATCAAGGTGGAGTATCCAAAGCATTAAATCAATTCCGGAAATATGAACACGTTAAGGATACAATCAATCATTTTAAAATCATGGATTGTAAAATAATTTAATTTAATTTAATTTTTTTTAAATACAAAAACTCTGAACTGGTTTTGAAATCATGTGACTAATAGATATGTTCCGAAACAGAGAAATCCATGAGAATAGTGATATTAATCATAGCATAAGCATGTTTAAATCTTGAAAATCTTATGCTATGTGAATTATCATCATTTCATAAAATATAACTATAGAGAACATGTATTATGAAATGAAGTTCAACTATCATGAAGCGAACCTCTTCAAGAAAACAACCATAATCATGTATTAGAGGAGGCAAATATGAGAGATATGATGCTAAAGTGACATTTCAAATCAATGTTCACAAGATTTGTCACATTTTAAGGTATACCAAACAAATAGGAAACCATGAATAGAACATGGATGTGACAAACACAAAATTCACTAAGCACCATGAATATTCATCATTTAAAAAAAATATAACTAGAAAGCATAACGATGAATATAGGAAATTGCATAAAAATATGATTGTGTGGTGTGTGCAATTTTCCAAGATGTAAAAACATATGAACTCAACAAATATAACATCCATTAAACAATAGTTATGACCATAGTGTACAAGGAATGGATTTGAAGAGATTCACATGAGCAAGAACATACTTATGAAAATTGAAACATGTACAAGAATGAAATCATATACATGGGTCAATTAACATAACCATCCACCATAAATAAAGACTATCAAGCATAAGGATGGATTTTAAAGTTCTAGTATGGCGTCAACAAATGAAAACAACACAACCATAGATAGAACAATTTAGCATTTGCATATAGAGGGTCATTTACCCTTGCAAATGTACGTACACATGAAATAAGAAAAATACCTTTTTAGAAGCACCTGTTAACAAAAGAAATAAAAAATGAAATACATAACAGGATATCATGTGTGGTAGTAGTCTCTAAGTGTTCAAGACCATGTAGAAAAGCAATCATGGATACCAATTGGAATAAAGAAAACCAATTGAGATTCAAGGACAAGACAATTAACTCAATCACTCTAAAATGGAGTTAAAAAGAATATAGGTACTAGGATTAATCCAAATTAGAGCTATCCATGATGTTATGGGGTCTACTAAATATAGCATTAATCAATATAACTAAGAAAATCATATGCTATGAATATTTTGAAATCATTTCATTCAATCATTAAATATGACTATCATGTGCAAGATGAAAGAAATGAAGTTCAAACATGAAGCCTACCTTAACTATTAACCAACCAAGATTATGAATATATAAACATGGTGGTCATGAGATTTACCTATAGGTGCAAGAGAGGTGGCAAACATGAAAATTATGATGCTAATAGAATGTGACATGGAATAAAAACATTTTTACTATCAAGTTCAATCCAATGTACACAAGGTCTATCACATTCTCAATATATGACATCAATTGAAAATAATACTAATTAAAACCAATTGAATTTGAAACATGATTAAGAGCAAGGATGTGATAAACACAAAATTTCATCAAGCATCATAAATGAATATTCATCACTTTTAATGATATAACAATTGAGTATAGTGATGAACAATCTAAATTGCACGAAAGGATATAGCTTTGTAAAGCATGCAATTTTCAAAGTGTCAAAACCATATGAAAGCAACGTCTAAGAAATTCATCAAACAATGCATATAACTATGAAATACAGAAATGAATTTCAAAGAGGTTCATATAATCAAGATCACTAATATGAAGTTGAAGCATGTAAGGAAGACATCATTTAAAGAATATACATGAATCAACATCATAACCATCCAAACCAAACCAAACCAAACCAAGCCTTTTCCCACTAGGTGGGGTCGGCTATATGGATTTGACGACGCCAATCAAATCTGTTTAGGGCCATGTCCTCCGTTAGATCCATGTAGGCAAGGTCATGTTTAATAGTTTCTTTCCAACTTCTCTTAGGTCTCCCTCTCCCTCTCCTACTCCTGGCAATCTCTATGCCTTCACACCTTTTAACAGGTACTTCCATTGGACGCCTTCTAACATGGCCAAACCATCTTAGTTGATTTTCTCTCATTTTATCTCCAATCGGTGCTATTCCTACTTTGCCCCTAATCTCCTCATTCCTAATCCTATCTCTCCTTGTGATCCCGCACATCCATCTTAGCATTCTCATCTCCGCAACTTCCATATTCTTAGCATGATTATGCTTTACTGCCCAACACTCTGATCCATATAACAATGCTGGTCTTACCACCACCTTATAATACTTTCCTTTAACCCTGAGAGGGACTTTTCGATCACACAAGACCCCCGAAGCACTCCTCCATTTGGTCCACCCAGCCTGAATCCTGTGACTTACATCAGTATCAATCCCTCCATCCTGTTGCACCATCGATCCAAGGTACCTAAAATTTTCTTTCTCTACAATCTTTTGTGTGCCTAAACTTACTTCTATGTTACCAAGTGTCCTACTTTGGCTAAACTTGCACTCCATATATTCCGTCTTACATTGACTTAGCCTAAACCCTTTTGTCTCTAACGTTTTCCGCCATACTTCTAGCTTAGCATTCACTCCTCCTCTCGTCTCATCTACTAAAACAATGTCATCTGCAAATAGCATACACAACGGCACCTCATCCTGAATATGTCTTGTAATCTCATAGATAACTAGGGCAAACAAGTACGGGCTTAACGCTGAACCTTGGTGTAGACCAATCGTGATTAAAAACTCCTTAGTCTCTCCGCCAGTTGTCCTTATAAATGTCACGGCTCTATCATACATATCCTTTATCGCCTCAATATATGCGACACACATTCTTTTCTTTTCCAATACTCCCCATAGAATCTCCCTAGGAACCCGGTCATAGGCCTTTTCCAAGTCAATGAACACCATATGTAAATCTCTCTGACCTTCTCTATACTGTTCCATTAACCTCCTCAGGAGAAAAATAGCCTCCATGGTTGATCTCGCAGGCATGAAACCAAATTGATTCTCTGAAACGTTTGTTGTTCTTCTTAGTCTTCTCTCAATAACTCTTATCTATACTTTTCCAAGTTTGCTGCATTTCGATCCTTTTGCCAAGTTTTAAAGCTCTCTTTTAACTCTTATCTTGTCTTGAACGGCCTCGCTCCACCACCATGCCTCCTTCTGTGCAGGAGCACCCCCTTTGGATTCTCCTAAGACTTCTTTCCCTACCCTCCTAATACACTCTGCTACCTTATCCCACATATTATTTGCACTCTCATTTATCGCCCAAACGTCTTCCTCTAGTACTCTATCCCTAAATGCTAGTTGCTTATCACCTTTCAAGTTCCACCATTTAGTCTTTGAGCATCTACACAACTTCTTTTTTGTAGTCCACCTTTGTAGCTGCACATTTATGATCAACAACCTATGTTGGGAAGTCAAGCTCTCCCCCGGTATCACCTTGCAATCTTTACAAGCTAAGCAGTCTCTTTTCTTAGTTAAGAAGAAGTCAATCTGTGTCCTTGAGGAGCCACTCTTATAAGTCACCAAATGCTCCTCTCTCTTCCAAAAAAAGGTGTTAGTCACCATGAGATCATAAGCCACTGAAAACTCCAAAATATCCTTCCCTTCTTCATTTCTATTACCGTATCCAAGTCCCCCATGTACTCCTATATATCCATCTACGTCGCGTCCTACATGGCCATTCAAATCTCCTCCTATGAAGACCATTTCGCCTTAGGGTATCTCTAGTAGTACTCCTTCTAAGTCTTCCCAAAACTTCTCCTTATGTCCATCTCCTAACCCCACCTGGGGGGCATAAGCACTAATTACGATCACTATCTCTTCTCCTAACACTAACTTAATTGCAATAATCCTATCTCCACAGTGCTTTACATTAACTATATCTTCCTTTAAGTACTTGCTCACTACTATGCCAACCCCATTCCTCGCTCTATTAAGTCCTGTATACCATAACTTATACCCAGTCCTCTCGATCTCTTTAGCTTTCTGTCCCACCCACCTTGTCTCTTGCAAGCAGGCAATTGCGATTCGTCTCCTTTCCATTGTATCCACCACTTCCATAAGTTTCCCAGTTAGGCTCCTAATGTTCCAAGTACCTAATCTCAGCCTTCTATTTTGGGCTAGCTTCCTTACCCCCCGCACTCGTCCAATAAAGTGTGGGGACCCTTGCTTATTTAGCACTGCACCCGGGCACCGATGCAGTGGTCCTTGCTCACTTATCACTGTACTCGGACCATACAGCGCGTCGCTAAGTAGGGGACGCCCCAACGAAATATCATTAGGTCTCAAATCCATAAAGAAATCCGACTGAGTATTGTACTGGCTGTCGGCTACCTAACGCACAACCCTCCTCCTTTGTCCTGGCTTGGGACCGGCTATGTCAAGGATGCCCCAACATAGGCGGAGTTAACATCATAACCATCCATTTAAAAAAAAAATGACTAGAAAGCATAAAAGATGGATTTGTGAGTTCTAGTATGGTATCTTCAAATGTAACTAATAATGCAACCATACAAGGAACGATTTGACATTTGCATAGAGAGTATCAATTAAAATCAAGATCTAACTTAGACCATATCATTAATGAAGAATACAACTATGTGTGCACATGTAGATATGAAGTTAGAAAGGAGCCATGAATTACATAGGAATGAAAATAACTCTCTTACATATATGTGAGTTTAACTATAAAGAGCATGCAAAAAGAGTTTAACATCAATTCATCTAACATGGTAAATAAAAAAATTCCACTATAGCAAATGTACTAAGAGAATCATGAAACATTATCACTATGCATTGAAAAGATGCACAAGACTATGCGAAGAATGAAAATCTATTTCATGATCCACAAAACATACAATTCAATTTGCATATAAAAAGAATGTAACCAAATGAGTAAAGATGCAAATTGCTTATAACAAATTCATTTCCATTTCTAAGATGATATAACCATATGCACAAGGAAATGAAAACATGGAACATGCTTTGATGATTATAACTAATGATGTTTTAGAGCATTTTTCATTCATACAATCTTCAAATCATTTCAATACACAAAATCCAACAATGAGCATAAAGAGAATGATTTAGAAGATAACACATAATCATTTTTCAATTTGTATTTTAAAGAAAACAACTACAAGGACTTATACAAATTGATTTAAAACATGACTTGATATCAATTGGAAAATGCGTTTATTCAAAAACACATTTATTTTGACAAGTATAACTATAGATAGATAACCAATTGAGTTTCAAGTATAATACAAGAATTGAATTTCTTATACAAGATTTGAAACATAAAGAGAGAAACAAATTCAATTCTCATAACTTTCAACTTGCATTTTTTTTAAACAAAAAAATTATTTGAAACAAAAAAAAAGTTGAGAATAATTTCCCATTTGAAAACAAAAACTATAGAAAATTCGTTTTTCAAAAATAGCTAATTTTTCTTTAAAAAGATATAACCTATGAAATTCATTAATTTTTGAAAAACAGGGGATGTAACATCAATTGATCATGGATAAATGATCATTTAGGTCCATAATTAATTGAAGCACATTAAAAGAGCATTGAAATGCATTTTCATAGAAATAACAATATGAGAACAAAATGCACATCAATATGATGCAATCAAGTGATTTTGTGAACCAAAAGATATAACTATAAAAGTTTATGAAAACAAAATCAATTGACAACAAATACTTTTGCAAAAGTACAAGGGCCAACAATATGAAATACCTGAAAATAAATAGGTTGGTCCAAAGGGGTTCAAGACCTAAGATCTCTCTAACGATCTTCCTTTGAAAATCATCCTAAGGTCTTGGTAGGTTTGTCCTTGAGGTCCCTCCAATACATGAGGTCTCTCTAAGAAATTGGCACTAGCAATGATATCAGATCAACTCTGGGTTGTTAAGCCTTTATGGAGTAACCTGGCTCTCTGATACCAATTTAAAGTGCAGCTAGGGCCAATGAAAGTGTCCTAGAGGGGGGGGGGGGGGGGGGGGGGGGGTGTGGATAGGACTAATGGAATTCTTTTCCCAATAAAAAAAAACTTAGTCCAATTTTAATCTCAACTAGGACAAAGAACACAATGAACACAAATAAGAATACAACTTATACGGAATATGTGTTCAATGTGTGAGTGCTTAAGCAATCAAAGATATGACAATTAATTTCATAATAATAAGCACAAGTATGTGTACAACACTCTTCACAAATTCACTTATGATTTATATCAATGTGCTCAATTGAATATATGTTTAAAGAGTGTGTGCTAAACAAGACAAGATTTACCAATATGTTCAATGTTGTTTTCACACAAGTGGATGTGTGTCAGTTTAAACTCAAAGAAGAAATATCATTCATATCAATCTCCACAACTTATAGATATGTAAATCAAGCACAAGAGATAGAGAAAGAGAAATTGACACAAGGGATTTATAGTGGTTCAGTCACACAGACCTACATCCACTCTCAAGGCTCACACAGTCCCCTGGTTCCACTATGAAGAATCAAACTACACAAGTACTGATTCTACATCAATTTTGTTTACGAGGTTCGATCACAAAGATCTACTCCCCTCTACATTTTTTATAGTTGTTAAATCACAAAGAAATAAGCCACTCTTACAATGCTCTGAATTTAATGAGTGAGGGGGAAGAACACTTGCCTCTTTTGACAAAGTCTGGAGGTTGCCACTTGCCTCTTTGACGAAGTCTGGAGGATGCTCTTCCAAGCTTCTCACCACAACTCCAAGCTTTGATGCCTCTTGCAATGCTTCCTTGATGTTGATGATGATGCTCCAATGTTGTGCTCAATCAAGGGAAGAGGTCTTTGGTCTAGGGATTTGGATTTTAACCTATGATGGCTCAAGTTCTTCCCTAGGTAATATTGTTTCCATACATCACACTTTCCTTAAGCTAATGAAGCTCTTAGATTTGCCAATACAAGCTCATAGTGTGTGTGGGCAATATTGTTTCCACACACCACACTTTCCTTAAGCTAATGAAGCTCTTAGATTTCCCAATGCAAGCTCAAGGTGTGTGTGGAATGATCTATGAGAGGTCAAATAAGATGGACCATGGTTAGGACATGAGCTCTCATGATCTTCAAGAGCCCTTGGATGATTT
Organism: Umbellularia californica; assembly: GCA_028538565.1. Classification (NCBI taxonomy): domain Eukaryota; kingdom Viridiplantae; phylum Streptophyta; class Magnoliopsida; order Laurales; family Lauraceae; genus Umbellularia; species Umbellularia californica. The sequence continues at coordinate 43,117,783 of JAPQWN010000008.1, forward strand.
GGGACCTTTTCTATTTATAAAAAAATTCCTCCAACAGCTCTCTAACGGCTTTTGGCGGCTAGCCCCCTTCAAATCCGCGGTTAGCCGCCACCCCAACGGTCATAAACGACTAGTTTTTGTAAAGCTGTGCTGAGTAAGGGGCTAGCAGTGAGGTAACCCCTTTCAAAGCGGCTAGCCGCGAGGTAACCGCTAGGTAACCGAATTTTCACAGAGACTTGTACATTAAGCCTCTTGAAAAGTAACCGCGAGGTGACCGCAAACCATGGCGGTTAACCGACCTTTGGGACCAGTTTTGAGTCTTGAAAAGGCTCAAAAACAATTTCTAAAACCTCATTAAATAAGCCATTAAACTATGGATTTTTAGGGTCCACTAGTTGGTTGGTTTGGGTCCCATTTTACCTGAATAGGTTGGCACACACATGGAGTTCTTCCTCGATGAATCCAGGCCTTCCAAGACTTGATCTTCTGCCTTCAAACTTGATCTTCCTTGTGAAACTTTGAGAGGCAAGGTCTTGGAGTCTTTGACACGAGATTGATAATACAAAACAAGTGCTCATTGGAATGTGGCACTAACAAAGCCTACTGATTTTCTGCTCAAGACATCTGCAACTACATTCGCTTTCCCCGGGTGATACTTGATTGAAAAATCATAATCTTTGATATATTCCATCCATCTCCTCTATCTCATGTTCAATTCCTTCTGAGAAAACAGATATTGTAGGCTGCGGTGATCGGAGTGAACTTCGAATTTCTCTCCATAGAGATAATGTCTCCACATTTTCAACGCGAAGACAACCGCTGCAAACTCAAGGTCATGGGTGGCATAGTTCTTCTCGTGATCTTTCAACTGTCAGGACCCATATGCAACAACTTTTCCTTCCTGCATTAACACACAACTAAGTCCAACATTCGAAGCATTGGTAAAAATGGTAAAACCACCGCTTCCGGATGGTAAAGTAAGGACTGGTGCAGTGGTCAATCTCTTTTTTAGCTATTGGAAACTGGCCTCACACTGATCTGTCTACACATACGGTACATTCTTCCTTGTCAACTTCGTCAACGGTGCTGCAATCGACGAAAATTCTTGTACAAACCTCCGGTAATACCCTGCAATCCAAGGAAACTTCTGATTTCTGACACATTTTTCGGTCTTTCCCACTTCGCTACTGCCTCAATCTTGGACGAATCTACTGACAATCCTTTTTTGGAAATAATGTGCCCCAAAAATGTAACTTGCTCTAGCCAAAATTCACACTTGTTGAGCTTTGCATACAGGTGGTTCTCTCTCAGAAGTTGTAATGCTATCCTTAGATGCTCTTCATGCTCTTTTTTGGTCTTGGAACACACCAAAATATCATCAATAAACACTACCACAAACTGGTCCAGATACTGCGCAAATATCTTGTTCATCAATGCCACGAACATTGCCGGTGCATTAGTCAGTCCAAATGGCATCACTAGGAACTCATAGTGGCCATATCTTGTCCGGAAAGTTGTTTTCAACACATCTGATTCTCTAACTCCCAGCTGATGGTAACTGGATCTCAAATCAATCTTTGAGAAATACAAAGCACCTTGTAACTGATCAAATAGTTCATCTATCCTTGGCAATGGATATTTGTTCTTGATGGTCACTTGATTCAACCTTCGGTAGTCAATACACATTCTCATCGAACCATCTTTCTTTTTGACAAACAAGACCGGAGCTCCCCACGGGGAAATACTGGGTCTAACAAAACCTTTGTCCAACAATTCTTACAGTTGTATCTTAAGTTCTTCCAATTCCGCTGGAGCCATCCGATATGGTGAAATAGATATTAGAGCGGTCCTTGGTAAAAACTCAATGGTGAAATCGATTTCTCTTATGGGTGGTAATCCTGGAATCTCCTCCGGAAATATGTCCGAAAAATACGTTCGGGAATTCCCAAATAATAGGGATCTCCTCCACCCCTTGGGACCGTTTATCCTCCATGATAAACTCCAAATAGGCTTCACATCCACTCCTCAATAGTCTATCATCTTTCAATGCTGAGACAAACCCTGCACGAGGATTTCTCCTCTCTCCCTGAAACAACACCCCTGCTGGTGTCTCATCTAACTTGAGTGTGAGGGTCTTATGCAAACAATCCATCGTGATATGGTACCCTGCCAGCCAATCCATCCCTAGGATGACATCAAAATCATTCATCTCCAACAGAATATGATCTGCGGGTAACACAACCTCTCCTATCTGAATTGTACAACTAGGGTAATAGATAGTGCACACAACTTGTTTTCCTACTGGGGTAGCCATAGTCAAAATATACTTAAGTTCTCTACCATGCACATCAATCAATCTAGAAAATGCATGGGATATAAATGAATGCGTAGAGCCAGGGTCAAACAATATCCTAGCTTTTATCCCACAAACAAGAAGTGTACCTTCCACAACATTGCCTGTTGCCTCTGCATCAGCTCTATTAACCGCATACACTTGTCCTTGCTGCTGTGGCCTGATAGGAGCTTGTTGTTGCCTGCATTGAGAGACATTTCTATTCTGTTGCGGGGGACGCTGATTCTGATGCTGTCCTTGTTGTCGGGCCTGTTGTTACTATTGCTGGGGTCTATACTGTTGTGGTGGTGCCTGTTGCTGAAGTGGCCTTGTCTGATTCTGGACAACTATTGCATTCTGTGGCAGTGCTGGACGTGGTGCTCCTTGCTGCTGCTGGTTCTGCCTGTTCTGTCTTGGATAATCTCTAATTTGATGGTTCATCGAACCACATTTAAAGCATGCTCCCAAGACTGTACGACACTGGGCACTCTCATGGTTCTTCCCACAATGAATACAAACTAGCTGCACATTCTGGACTTGCCTCTGCCTCTTGTGGTGCTAATTCCTCTGTTGATGGTTCTGTTGTTGAGGTTGCCCTTGTCCTTTGCCTTGAACTCTAAGAATCTTGTAATGAAAGTTCTCAAACTTATAGGCTCTCTTGACAGCTTCCTCAAAGGTGACAGGTGGTACTACCCCTGTGGCATCCCTCCCAATGATAGGGTGAAGTCCTTCTAAGAACTTAGTAATCTTCTTCTCCACTGTGTCCACCAACTACGAGGCATACCGTGACAACCTCTCAAACTTGGTGAGGTTCTCTAACATTGTCATACTGCCTTAGACAAGCTGCTGAAACTCTACTGCTTTCTGCCTCTTAACATGTGTGGGTACATACTTCTCTCCAAACTGTCTCTTGAAACTAACCCAAGCCACTGTGTCGGCCATGGTTCTATATTCTTCCCTCACTGTCCTCCACCAAATGTCTGCTAAACCGGTGAACAGAGATGTTGCAAGTTTAACTCGTTCTCCTCCCGTGCATTGGAAGACTTCAAAGATGTTCTCTGTGTGTTCCAACCAATCATCTACAACAAATGGGTCTTCTGTCCCAACAAACTCTTTTGGTGCCCTCTTCCAAAACCATTCAAACAATGCATTAGGATTATGTTCCCTCTGATTTATGACAATTGCAAGTTGAGATTGAACCGGTTCTGGCCTTCCCTGTAATACTTCCAACAACTGTCTCTGCATGTCTGCCAACTCTCTGGCATGATCCTCGTCCTTTTTAAGCATTTGCTTTTGGAGTCTAGCCTAGTTCTCATTTGCCTGACGCTGCTGATCAAGTATAGCTTACATCATTTGTTGAAATTGATTTGGCATTGCATTTTCAACTCTATCTTCTTCAACCGGCCCACAGTTACTTGCGGTTGGATTGCTGTTTAATGGTCGCTTACGAGGTGGCATGATGCTGCAAGACAAGTTGTTAACACATATAAATTAAATAAGGGTCACACATTGCTCACGCGATTCTAGCTAACGAAAGATCTAACGAATCCTCGCCACGTCCTTAGGATTTCTAGTTTCTTTTAATTGCCTGAAACACGTCTCGCTCTGATACCAGTCTGTCGCGACCCCAGACTGGGCTCGGAGTCCAATCCGGGATCGGGACTAAGTAAATGATGGATGATGAAGATAATGATATGGTATATTTGATGCCAAAGCGTATACGGGTTAATAAAGAACACATATTACCCGTGCACGTGATTTCCCATAGGTGTTCACGGTGAGGATATCACAACAACATGAATATTTTGTATAAGTACGGAAGCATGTAACAAATCAAGTATGTAATTCATTTCCATAATACTAACACTGATTACATTTGAATAACAAGTATCAGAATGAGCAATGATCATTAGCGTAACCCACAAGTATTATTATAGTTTAACCAAAAGATCATTTAATTACATTCCCCAAAAATAGAGGCCAGCAAAGGCCAATATAAACGAAACAATAACCACCAAAAGAATAGTTAGCCACAACCCAAAATGTAACGTTTCTCGAGGCAACTGGATGTTTAAATAACATCGGCGCGCCACTCAACTAATTGCTGCGATTCTCGGACCGCCTCCTCATGCTCCTTCTCGGGGTAACCAATAACGGGACGTGAGTACCAAGGAAATGGATCAGACACGACGGTCTGGCAGGTGAATGAAAAGACATAATCATTCGATAATAAATGCATTTACCATGGAAAACATTTAAACCTGTTTAAACAATAACTTTCATGAAGTAAATGAATTATTTCATTGAAAACATATATGTAGTGTCAAACATGTAATGGTAACCAAGAAGCAAAATGGCAACCACACGAAGCTAAATCCTTTATCACCGAAGTGACAAGAGCAAGCATATCAAGGCGTTGACCACAGTCACCGAAGTGAGGGGGTAAAATAAAATTTACATATACATACATAATATACGGGACATGACCACGGTAGCGAGCCGGGCATCAAGAACCACGGTAGCAATCCGCGGTATTGGGACAAGACCACGGTTAATAAACCGGGTAGCGGGATCCAAACTGCAGCTGGCAGGACAAGTGGGGGATCTCTAAGTCGGTTGATCAAACCGGCGAGGTCATCCAAGCTTAGTGGTGCCGACTCATAGGTCAAGACATGGAAATCAAGACTTGTGTAAAATAAATCAAGTGCAAGAATATAATCGGGCAAGACGGGAGTGCTCAAGGGCACAACTATCATATCATGTCGGGCATTCATCTCGGGACTAGCAATTATCATAAGTATCTTTTTCAATGCTTTCGGGAATAACAGTCACATAGTGTAAATCTCGGGTATAAGGAAATACAAATGAACTATTGGAGTTTCGGACAAAATATTAGGTTTAAAATTCATTTAAGGTGAATAGGGATCCCATATGTCGATCTTAATAATGACTTGGTACTCTTTGAATTTGGAGACATTCCGGAATACTTATACACCTTGGAAATCTCTATAGAACTTCAATGGGTCTTTGCGGTGTGGTTTTTCTTCTCAAATGGGCTTCGAACATTGCCTCATGGATCTCCCCGATACCAAGGGATTCCTTTAAAAACTATTTTTGAGCTCTAAAAGTGATTTAGACCTAAGGGGGGGTGTGCTCGAGCGGACCTGGACTGCGCAGAAAACCAGGTAGGCAGTAAGGCTACCCACTCGAGCGGACAGTCATACTGCCGCCCTAGTTTGCAGTCAGATTGACCGTCCTACTGCCTGAGAATGGCTTTCAAGGCCTTCCTTCCTTCTTTCTCATACACATTTCACCTGCAATGAAAAGGCCTCCTTGCCTCCAATAATTACTCATCAAACCTCCTCAAACACCACTTAACTCCCATCAAAACTTCATTGAATATTTAACCCCCAAACATCACCTTCTCCACATATCACACCCCGAAACCGGGACCCTGCAATGATCCGATCTCGGGATGTGAAATTTTGAGATTAATTAAAACTTTTACTTTTCCCAAGATCCGCGTGAATGAGGATCACACATTTCCACACAATCTGAATATTTCGCGAAAACTTGCATGGCGTTGCGACTCGGAGCCCGTGGCCATCGGATTCCGCGTCGCACTCAACCTAAAGTCATCAATTAAACAGACTGGTATAAATCAAGAACCATAAACATTGAGCTGACAGTAACAGGACAGTATATTTCCCATATATATTCAGGTTACAAATTTACAAATGCATTTTCATTAATAATCCCAAAGAAAAAGGCTAATAAAAGCCATGCAAATAAAAATCCAACTAAACAAAACACTACCCATAATGGTTACGAACTCTGATGCCAAACTTGATATCTATATGACATCAATAGGCAGCCTCTCATGTCCAACCGACGGCTCAACCACCTCCTCACTCAAGCCACCTAGAAAGGTAAAGAAAACGAGACCTGGCACCAAACAAGAAGGATCAGACACGACGGTCTGGCAAGTAAATAATACAGATGATATACAAGTTTTCTCAAATCATATTCAAAATCATGAAATGTATTGAAAGTAAACTGTATGCACAAAACGATTTAATGAAATAAATGCTGCATATACAGGAGTTTAATAAATAAACTTTTCAAATTGATAAACAATTTTTCGAAACAATGGCAGCCCACATATAGCTATATACTCATATTACCGAAGTAACAAGAGCACTCAAGCAAAAACCGTAGCCACATTTGTGGGACCGGAAAACAGAACCGTTGCCACTTCTGTGGGACCGGAGATGATCAGAACCGTAGCCATACAAATGGGACCGGCAGATCCGAAGCAGAACCGTTGCCATGGCCGGCGCAAACAAAATCCAAACTGCAGTTGGTAAACGATTTTATGATCCCAAGCCGAGTGATCAGCCCGACAAGGCGACCTAAGCTTAGTGGTGCCATTTCATGGGTTATATGCAAGTAACAAACAAATTCTCCTTTTTGGCTCATGGGCTCGCACTACACAGCTCTGGCCCCATCTTACCTCAAGGTTTTGGTTTCGAAATAATAACATTTTTCTCTTCAAAACCAAATCTGAGTTAATACCATTCAAGTCATAATAATACATTTCAAAATCGATAAGAAAACTACTCTGAACAAATGCAAACAGACAGAATCGAACAAATCAAAGGAGTAGTCTTACCGATAATTTCAAAACGATATAATCAAATTGTCCAAGTACATTTCTAAACGATTTAATCAAATTGTCCAAGTACATTTCTATTGATGAAAAAGGACTACTCTTAACCAAATACAAACAAATAAATACAAACAAATCAGACGAGTAGCCTTATCAATGTTTTTCAAACGTAGCAAATCGATTAACTTCTTTTCTAATCAACCCACATGAAAACATAGAATTATTCTGACTTGGGATGAGATGATTAGTAGTGTTTGATGGCTTACCAGGGGCCGTCTCGATACATACTTAGGGCCTCCATGTTGGTTTATAAGTGAAGAAGTTGGTGCCTCTGAAGGTTTTCCAACAGTTGAGGGCATAAAGTATATATAGAGACTTAAAGAAAATCCCCGGTAATTTAATTTCTAAACTTTCTTCATTGGTTTTGTTCAAACAAAGTGATTTGGGCTCAAATTCTTAATGCCCAATGATTAATGAGTCATTAGAAATCATTCACCCTCGAACCGGGCTCAAACTACTCAAAATAGCCCAAAAATATGTGTTTAAAATGAACTGGGCCAGAACCAGGCCCACCCCAGCGGGCCCAGCTCGCTCGAGGGATTACACAGTCCGCTCGAGGAGCTGGGCCTCTGCCCAGTCCGGGAACAGTCAGCACGTTGCTGACTGTTTTCTTCTTTTCTTCCTGCTTCAGCTCCCATTCCTTTTTGCATGTTCTGAGCCCCCCTTTCACAACTTACCACATGCATTCCCTCACAACTGTCAAGATCTCATTCCAAGTTCTAACACAAAAAAACCCAATTTCCAAAACTGAATGTAGCACAAAAATTTCAGGGAACTGAGAGAAAGACATCATTTAACAATGTAGACAGCATATCACCATAATTTGATATACCATAAGAGTCATAAATCCCTGCACAAATTTATAAGAGAACTGATCCAAAATCCCATTTAAACACAGCCCCTTTCAAAACAAGGAAACAGTCAATACCCATGTAAGAATTTCCAAGTTTCAAGTCAAAGATTCAAGAAGAAATGAATTTCTCCATCATGCATATACAAATCTAATTATTCACTTGCCTCTATAGAGATTGGGTCTCAAAAATCACTCCAAAACAACTCCTACAATCAGCTGCAGGCCTATCAAAACATCCATGGAAGAACCCATATCAAAAATCCACTAAAACTTGGAAAACAAAGAAGCTTTACAAAAGAGCTCTCGCATGAATGGAAAGAGGCTCCTATCCATGTAATAAAACCATGATTTGGGAAGAAGAGAGCCATTGCTAACCTTTGAAAGCTTTAAAGGAAAAGAGGAGCTTGGAGAAGATTATGAACCCAGCTGAAATCTCACAAAAATGGTACCAATAGATAGCTTGGAAGATGGGGAAGAGATTTGTGTAATTTTTTCTTCAATTGGAGTTTGATTTCCCCACATGCAAGAGGAGAGAAGGAGAGAAGAAAGAGGCTCTGGTTTCAGCTGCTACAGGAACCGGATGAAATGAAGGAGAAGAAGACTCTTTGACCATTTTAAATGGGTGTCTGTGGGGCCCATTTGTCTTAAAACTTGAGGGCTATGGAACTCCTGTTTATGGGTCCCGAATGAATTCGACGAAGAAGAGAAAAATGATTAACAAAATATTTACTTTCGAAAAAGTATATTTTCCCAAATTTCTGGAATTTTCGAAATTTATGGACAGATTTAGTGAAAATTGTCATTTTTGCCATTTTTCTTGAAAAACGCGATTTCTGAGCCTCAAATCCAAATGGATAAAACATGAAAGTTGTTTATAACAATAAAATGAGTCAAAAGGAATAAAAATTGGAATTTTTAAAAATTGAGAATAAATTCTCACAAAAATACATTTTATTAAAACCGGGTCAAACCGAAGTCAACGGTCTCTAAAATCTCCAAAGTTGGTAAAATCTATTCAAACTCTCAAACAAGGTCAAACTAATTCTAAACTCACCCAAAAATCCAAAACCATGATTAAAACAACACTAAACCCGAAATTTGGGGGTCGGGGTCTTACACCACATTCAAACAATCACAAAAGAGAATGAGAACATCCACCACCACAAGGATTCATTTAAGTCTTAAACTAGAGCTAAAACAAGAGCTATAAACCACATTTTCAAGACAATAAATGAACTAACCAACCTTTTCAATAGCATTTATTTCACTTTGAATGCAAGTAAAACAAATCATTGATGGAAATAACAAAACCAATTATGTTTGTCATGAAAACCATTCAAAACCCAAACATCAATTCATTCCACTTGCCTTAGAGTCTCTAACAAACAATCCAAGCTCTAAACAAGCTCTCCAAGCCTAGATCACAAGCTACACACAAATCACCCCCAAATACAAACCCTAAAATGGGTCAAACAAGGAATAAGAAGATAGAATTCATGAAAACGAAAATGAAGGCTCCTCATAGGCTAGGAAACACAATATCAAAAGATTGGAAGGATTACTTGCTTGCAAAGTCTCAAAATGGACAAGGGTGTTTCGAAGAGGGTCTTGTGGTGAGTAGATTGTTTCCCAAATGATATCAAGTAGAAGCTCTAAGTGAAGGGAAGAAGAAGATGACCTCCATTTGTGCTATTGGTGTAAGCTTGGTAGAGATTGAGGATGGAGAAGCAATGAGAAGAAGAAGAAAAGGGAAACCCTAGCTTGTTGTTTGGTTGAGCTGGAAAAAGGAAGAAGAAGAAGATGGGTTCCTTTATATACAAGTTGAGTGTGGGCTCCACCACTAGGGAACTTTGGAGGCTGAAATCACTACTTTTGGGACGTCGAACAAAATCGACGAAGGGAAAAATGATCACCGAAATATCTAGTTTCCAAAAAGTATATTTTTCGTGGGTTTTGGGGATATCAAATTTTGGGTACAGATTTAGTGTAATAAGATTGGTTTGCCCTAAATTCTACGAAAAATGGGTTTTGGGGTTTCGGACGAGTGCGGGATCAACATGAAAGTTGTAGGGATCGATGAGATGAGTAAAAAGAGGATCAAGACAAGAATCATAGGAATCTCGAGTAATCCCCCAAGTAAACGCGAGACTATAAAAAAGGAACCCCCAAAGGGTCCCACTAAACACAAGACACTAAAAATTCCCCAAAGCTATATCAAGAACTATACTAATCCAACTTAGTCAAATTCTAATAATCACGCTTAGCACTAACACGCGACTTAATTAGCACTAATGTGGACACTCGGGTCGAGGTCTTACAGTTATTATGAGTGCTTGTACTCTTAATCCCGATATAAGTTATAGACACATACATTTCGTGTTTGGCATTTTGATTTACAAAGGAGTGAAATATTTTATGGGCCTACAATCTTAGTAAATTGGATAACTACGCTACGTGTATGGTGGATATTAGTTTATTGATGGAATCCACGTCCCGTAATAGGGATTGATGATATCCCCTTGATGAATCTTTTAAACTTTGATTATGTCAAACCCTGCATGTGGACTTTGTATCAGACATATCAAATAAGTTAAGTGTTAGGTCTCAAGGAATTATAAAGATATCGATTAAATATAGATGTCAATAATTATTAAATCGATGGATATCTGAAATCTTAACATGGGGAGACTAATAAGCATTTAATGACAAGAAGCTCAAAATATTATTTTGAGAATAAGGACATGAGTGCAGTTATAATTCTTTAGTGGACTGACTTGTAATTTATGGAACTGGGATTCTAATTTGGGTCGAATTAGGGTTTCTTGTTTCCATAAGAAGCCTATCCATATTTCTTTCTTAAGGTCCCTATTGGAGCATATAAATATGCGTTACTGCTCTCTAGGTTAACATACAAGAAAAACAAGAGAAATCTCTTTTAGGAGAGCAAATGAGAATTCGCAGAAGAAGCCCACTCCCTGGTACGAGTTCGAGCATATAAGAATACAGTAGAAGATCCTGAGATTTTCGGGTTGCTGTAAGACCAAGATCAAATCAAAGACAACTCACAGGTATGTTTTTATCTATACATATTTCTGCAGAGATCTGTACGCAATATCAAGAGTTCCTAGTTTCTACTCCTCTCTAACAATTGGTATCAGAGCCAATCTTGATACTGCATATGGATTGAAGAAAACATAATAAGATTATGGGTTGCTGTAAGAAAACATGGTCCGCTTTTGCTGTAAGTAACACTTGTTTTGCAGTGAAATATCTAACCTTTGGTTTGCAGCAACTGAGTAACTGATCTAGCTATCATGGTCACCATGTGTGTATGTTATGTGAATAGATCCCATGAATCAATTTCATGGTTACTGTTTTACGTATTCAATACAATTTTTATGGTGATGTTATTATATTGACATAGCATGTGAACTCCATTCGTAAGGATGCGAAGGATTCAATGTAATTTTTTATGGTGATGTAATTATATTGAGATAGAATGTGAACTTTGTCAGACCCCAACCCAGATTAGCTCGATTAGTGTTAATTGAGTGTTTAGTTTTAAGAGGTTTTACTATTCGTTGGATTAGAATGTTTGTTTTAATCTTGGTATTAGTTTTGGGAATTTTGAGAGCGTTGGTTGACTCAGACACGCTCAGGGAGGCCCTGTCGCGACCCCGGACCAAATTACCAACTCAATCCAGGATCGGGACTATTGGGAATGGATGATGAATAACACGAACAATTAGTATGGTTGGTACCAATGCGTACATGGGTTAATAAAGAACGTATATTACCCGTGCACGTGATTTCCCACAGGTGTCCGCGGTGAGGATATCTCAACAACAGTGAATATTTTTATTAAATGCAGAAGCGTGTAGCAAATCACATCCATAGATTTATTTCCATCAAGAAGACTAGTAACACATTTAAGTACATAAGGAATCAAAATGAGAAATGATCATTAGCGTTTCCCAAAAGTAATGTTAAAGTTTAAACAGAAGATCATTTAATTACATTCCCCAAAAATAGAGGCCAACAAAGGCCAATACAATGAAATATAAACCCAAACGAATGGTTAGCCACAACATAAAATGTAACGTGTCTCGAGGCAACCGAATGTCTAAACAACATCATCGGCGTGCCACTCAACTAACTGCTGTGGTTCTCCGACCGCCTCCTCGTGTTCCTCCTCGGGGTAACTAACAACGGGACCTGAGTACCAAAAAGTGGGTTAAACACGACGGTTTGGCAGGTGGGTCAAAAGATATAATCATTCGATAATAAACACATTTACCTTGGAAAGCATTTAAACATGTTTAGACGATAACTTTCATAAAGAAAATGAATCATGTACTGGAAACGTAATGCAGTATAAAACAGGAACAGGTATCCAAGGAAATCAGGGAAATAAGCAAGGTGGCAAGCACATGAAGCTAAATCCTTTATCACCGAAGTGACAAGAGCAAGCATGTCAAGGCGTTGACCTCATTCACCGAAGTGAGGAGGTTCAACGAAATTTACATATACATATATAATATACGGGACATGACCACCGTAGCGAACCGGGGTTTCAGGACAAGACCACGGTTAATAAATCGGGTAGCGGGATCCAAACTGCAGCTGGCGGGACAAGTGGGGGATCTCCAAGTCGGTTGATCAAACCAGCAAGGTCATCCAAGCTCAGTGGTGCCGACTCATAGGTCAAATAATGGAAATCAAGACATGTGTAAAATAAATCAAGTGCAAGAATATAACCGGGCAAGACAGGGTGCTCAAAAGCATAAATATCCTCTCAATATTGGGTCATGCACTTCGGGGCTAGCAAAATGCTACAAGTACAATTCTCGGTGCTTTCAAGAATGATAAACCACGAATATTCGGGAATGTATATCCAAATCTGAGAATAATGAAAACATCATTGACATTTGAAATTTCGGGCAAGTATCGGGTTCAAAACTAGTTCAAGGTGAATAGGGGTCCCATATGTTGATTTCGATATATATATTTGGTACTCTTCAAGTTTGGAGACATTCTGGGCTCCTTATACATCTTGAGATTTTCAAAACTTTCGATAAATCTTAGCAATGTGGATTCTTTCTCAAGTGGGCTTCGAACAATGCCTCATAGGTCTCCCCGATGCCAAAGGGTTCCTTTAAAAACCTTTCTCGAGCTCCAAAAGTGGTCCAGGCTCAAGAGGGGGTGTGTTCGAGCGGGCCGATATGCGTTTGAGCGGACCTGGGTTGCGCAACAAGATTGGCAGACAGCAAGTCTGCCGGCTCGAGCGGACGTTTGAGCGCTCGAGGGAACATATGGCCACTCAAGCGGGCAGTCATGCTGCCGCCCGAAATGCAGTCAGATTGACTGCGCGCTCGAGCGGCCTGGTACGCGCTCGAGCGGGCAGTCAACCCTGCTGCCCGGGAATGGCCTTCATGGCCTTCTTTCCCCTTTTCTCCTACCCATTCCTCCTGCAATAAAAAGGCCTCCTTGCCTCCAATAATCACTCATCAAACCTCCTCAAACACTACTTAACTCCCATCAAAACTTCAATGAACATTTGATCCCAAGCATCACCTTCTCCACATTCAATCACTCAAAGAGAAAAGATCAAATCCACAATCACAAGGATTCATTTAAGTCATAAGGATTCATTTAAGTCATAAGCAAGAGGTAAAACAAAGAGCTATAAACCACATGTTCAAGACAATAAATGAGCTAACCTATCTTTGTATGAGCATTTATTTCCTATTGAATGCAAGTTAACAAAACATTAATGGAGATAACAAAAGTAAATCATATTTGTCATAAAAACCATTCAAAACCCAAATATCTATTCATTCCACTTGCCTTAGAGTCTCTAACAAGCAATCTAAGTTCTAAACAAGCTTTCCAAGCCAAAGGTCTAAGCTACAAGCAAAAACCCCAAAACAAAACCCTAAAAAAGTCAAAACATGGAATGGGGAGGAAGAAGCTTCAACAATGGAAATGAATATTCCCTTAGGCTAGGAGAACACAATATCAAAAGAGGAAAATGGTTACTTACATGAGAGTTCTTCAAAATGCTAGGTTAGTTCAAAAGGAGGTCTTGGAGTACGTGGTTTCCTCCACAAATGCTATTAAGAGAGAGCTCTCAAAGGGATGAAGAAGATGATGACCTCGAATCTCGTATTGGTACAAGCTTGGGAGTGGATTGAGGATGGAGAAGCAATAAGAAGAAGAAGAAAGGGAAACCCTAGCTTGGGGTTTGGTTGAGCTGGAAAAAGGGAAATGAGGAAGAAGGTTTCTCTTTTATACAAGTTGAGTGTGGGCTCCACCACTAAAGATCTTGGGAGGCTGAAATCATGGCCTTCAGTACTTCAAACGAATTCGACGAAGTAGGGAAAAATGATCATCGAAATATCTAGTTTCCAAAAAGTATATTTTTCATGGGTTTCGGGGATATCAACTTTTGGGTACAGATTTGGTGTAAAATGACTGTTTTGCCCTCAATGTTAGGAAAGTCGGGTTTCGGGGTTCCGGACGGGTACGAGATCAACATGAAAGTTACAGGGATTAACGAGGCAAGTAAAACGGGATCGAAATATAAATCACCGGAATCTCGGATAATCCCCCAAGTATGCACAAAGCTGTAAAAAGGGACCCCCAAAGGGTCCTACAAATCACAAAGGCACTCCAAATTCCCCCCAATCTGTAAAAGATCTATTCTAATCCCAACTTAACAAAAAAAATCACTATTCACGCTTAGAACTAATCGTGGACACTCGGGTCGGGGTCTTACAGGCCCTGAGTGCACGGCATGGGAGGATGTTCCTAGAATTCCGTTTTAATTGTGATTTTGATTTATCTTGAGTAGTTTTATTAATTCCTTTGATTTTCGTATTTAACCCGTCAGTGTACGAAGCCCAGAAATCTGTGTTTTTGGCCAAAACGGTAGGATTTGTTTTTTCACACCCAAATCTAGACACGATTTTTGAAATATCGAAACCATGTCAAAAATGTACTTTTTGGAAACTAGATTTTTCAAGGATCGTTTTATCTTTCTTCATCGATCTTGTCTGAGGCCTGCAAGAACATGTTTTAGCCGTTTGAAGTTCCAGACATGATGGGACCTACACTTTCACTCAAGCCAAATAAGCCCTTTTTCCCCTCACTCTCACTCATTTTGCATTCTCATGAGTCTTCAACGTGCAAAGCTGGGAGAGCTTCTTCTTCCTCTTTTTCTCCATTTTCTCCTCCTTGCTACTCAACCATTTGGACTTGGATTGAAGTTTGGTTTTCGCCATTTTCCTCTCCTTCCAATCTTTCCATTAGACCCATTGGTTGGGCGTTTTTAACTGGACAAGCTCTTGTTCTTCTTCATTCTTTCTTGTTTCGTAATTTCTAGGTAACAACTTCAACCATCTCTTCAATGGAGTTCTTTTCACCTCCTAAAGATCTTGTTTTTCATGTTTACAAACTCTTTTTCGAATGGGTTCCCTTGTTTTCAAATGTATGGGTTTTTTAAGTTCTTTTTGGGGTTTGGTAGATCTTAGCTCCATTCTTGAGTAGGACCTTTGAAAAAGTTGGATTTACTAAGGCAAGTGATCTTTTTAGTTTTCTTAATGTCTGTTTGAGTATGGATTTCATTTTTTGCCCCAAATGTGATTTCTAGGTTTGTTTTTGTACTTATAACAATGTGGTGTATTGCTTTGGAAATCCACTTTTAGACTTGCATATGTATGATTTAGCATGGTTTGAATGCCTCTATTAAGCTCAAGTTTTGTTTTGGTTGGACTCTTATTGGTTTTGCAGAAGAAAGAATCTGAATCTGCAACTGTTATGGTCTTTCTTGAGCTGGCGGTCGCTGGCGAGTCCCTCGGCGGCTAGCCGAATGGTGATCAATGGCTAACCGACCTAGTTTCTGTTAGAAACACAGTATGCTCAGAAGTTCTGGGTAGCCCTGGCGGCTAGCCAAAAATTTGACTACAACTAACTGCCAAGGAACTGCCAGGTCACGGAGACTCGCAGTTAGAAGCACAGAATTTTGTAGCTGATTGGGATCTGGCGGCCGCTGGCGGCTAACTGACATGTACCTCCGCAGCTAGCCGATAGGTGACCAAGCACGTTCAATTACATCTCTAGTATGCTACATTTTTCTGTTTGGGACCATGCAGTCAGCTGACAGCTAGACGACATGTACTTCCGTGGCTAGCCGACGGGTGACTGCGAGCCAACCGAAATTTAATTTTGGCCTGTTTTGATGGATTTTCTTAGGAAATTAAAATCAGAAATGTTTAAGGGATTTTAGCTTGATATTGTGCATTTGGAACCTAAAATGTCTTTTATCTTTGGGAGTGCCAAATCCGTTTTATTACGACATTTGGGTTATCAAATTCATGAGGGTCAAATGAAGGGCCTTAATATATACTTGATAAACTTACTTAAATTCTTAGTCTTGACACAATGAATATCGTATTACACATGTTTTGAACTACAAGCTTTAGTCATGTTTTGAACTGTTTCAAGAACCAATAAGGGGATCACTTCTTGAGTTTCGTTTTGCTATAGCTTATGCTATTTCTGTTCAGTTTTGCTTTGCCCTATTTTGATAAGTGATTTCCCCTATTTTTGATCTGTTTTTGTACACGTTCGCCTTGTTTTGTGCATTCATGATTTATGATGAACACCACTGAGCTTGGATTGCCCCTTTAGTCAGATCCACTGTCAAGGGTTTTCACGACCCTGAACCCGGAGTCTGTGGCCATCAGACTCCATGTCTCACTTAACCGCTAGCATGTAGCTATTATATCAAGAACAATATCAAACTGGAATTAACCATCACAATAAAAATACATAGTTGACAGTAATAGGGTAATAATTCCCACATTTGTTCAAGTTACAAATTATCAATGTGCATTAATTAAGAATCCCAAGGAAATGCTAATAAAAGCCATACAATAACAAGCTAATAATTACTACCCATATGTGATGTAGCTCCGTCAGACCCCATCCCAGATTAGCTTGATTAATGTTAATTAAGTAAGTGTTTAGTTTTAAGAGGTCTTAGTATTCGTTGGATTAGAATGGCTGTGTTAGTCTGGGTATTAGTTTTGAGAATTTTGAGAGTGTTGGTTGAGTCAGATACATTCAGGGAGGCCCTCAGTGCACGTGCAAGCTTAGGGAGCATGATCATGGGTTTCTATTGAATGGTGATTCTGATATCTTGAGTAGTTTTATTATTTCCTCCAATTTTTGTGTTTAACTCGTCAATGTACGAAATCCATAAATATGCATTTTTGGCCAAAATGGTAGGATTTGTCTTTTCACCCAAATCTGGACACGATTTTCAAAATCTCCAAACCATGTCAAAAATATACTTTTTGGAAACTTGACTTTTCAAGGATCATTTTATCCTTCTTCGTCGACCTTGTCCGGGGCCCGCAAGAACATGTTTTAGCCGTTTGAAGTTCCTGACTCGAAGGGGCCCACACTCAAGTCAAATAAGCCCTTTTTCTTCCCTCACTTTCACTCCATCTTCATTGTGGGTCTTCAACACATCCAGAGCTTTTGGGAGAGCTTTTTCTTCTTCTTTTTCTCTCCCTCTTCTTTTCCTTGCAACTTCATCATTTGGACTTGGATTGAAACTTGAATCTCACCATCTTCTTCCTCTTCTTCCAAGCCTTCCATTGGACCCATTTGTTAGGCATTTTCAACTTGACAAGCCCTTCCTCTTCTTCCTTCCTTCTTGTTTGGCTATCTCTAGGTAAGAGCTTCAACAATCTCTTCAATTGAGTTCTTTACACCTCACCTCTTATGGGTCTTGTTTTTCATGTTTACAAACCCCTTTTCAAATGAGTTCCTTTGTTTTCAAATGGTAGGGTTTTGAAGTTCTTTTTTTTTTTTTTGGGTGGGGAGGGGGGGGGGGGGGGGGGGGGGGGGTTGGGGGTTTGTAGACCTTGGCTTTACTCGTGAGTAAAGCCTTTGAAGAAGGTTGGAGTCCCTAAGGCAAGTGATCTTTTTAGCTTTCTTAATGAATGGTTGTGTATGAAGTTCATTTTAGCCCCAAATGTGATTTCTAGGTCTTTTCTTGTATCTCTAGTAATGTGATGTTTTGCTTTGGAAATCCACTTTCAACTTGTATATGTACATTTAAGCATGGTTTAAATGCCTTTGTTTAGTTCAAGTTTTCCCTAAATTTCGTTTTGGTTGAATTCCTTTGGTTTGGAGAAGACAATGCCCAAATCTGCAACCATTTTGGTCTTTCCCAAGCTGGCGGTCACCTCAGCGAATGGTGATCGGCGGCTAACCGACCCAGTTTCAGTTAGAAATCCAAAGTGCCGAAAGTTCTAGGTAGTTCTAGCGGCTAGTCAAAGATTTGACCACGGTTAACCGCCATTGGAACCGCCAGGTCATCGAGACTCGCAGTTAGAATCTCAGAATTCTATAGCTGACTAGGATCTGTCTGTCAGATAGCGGTCAGCTGGCGGTCAGCCGACATGCATGTTTGCGGCTAACCGATAGGTGACCGAGTAAGTTCGGTTACTTTTCCAGAATGCTGCAATTTTCTGTCTAGGACCCAGTGGTTAGCCGACCGGTACCTCCACAGCTAACCGACAAGTGACTGAGCAAGTTCGGTTACTTTTCCAGAATGCTGCAATTTTCTATCTGGGACCCAGCGGTTAGCTGGCAGCTAGCCGACCTGCACTTCCCCAGCTAGCTGACAGGTGACCCCAAGCCAACCAAAATTTTAGTTTTGGTTTGTTTTGATGAATTTTCTTAGGGAATGAAAACCAGAATATGTTCAAGGGCTTTTACCTTGATGTTGTGCATTTGAAACTCGAAATGCCTCATAGCTTCAGGAGCACCAAATTCGTTTCATTTAGACATTTGAGTGTCAAATACATGAAGGTC
The DNA here is from genome assembly GCA_028538565.1 of Umbellularia californica. Classification (NCBI taxonomy): domain Eukaryota; kingdom Viridiplantae; phylum Streptophyta; class Magnoliopsida; order Laurales; family Lauraceae; genus Umbellularia; species Umbellularia californica. The sequence continues at coordinate 43,136,566 of JAPQWN010000008.1, forward strand.
AAATTAAAGGCCTTAACATATACTTGATAACTTGTTTTAATCCTCAATCTTGACTCGATAAATATCGTTTTGCACATGTTTTTGATTACGGGACGGGACGAGACCACAGTAGCGAGCCGGGTAACGGGAACCACGGTAGCGAGTCGGATATCGGGACATGACAGGATCCAAGCTGCAGTTGGCGGGACGGGAGGGGGATCTCCAAGTCGGTAGATCAATCCGACGAGGTAGTCCAAGCTTAGTGGTGCCGATTCATAGGTCAATGAAATCAATCAGGACATGTGCAAACATTGTATGAAGTAAAGCACATAAACGGGTAGGATGGGGGTGTTCGAAGGGACAAATGTCACTTGAATATTGGGTAATGTGCATCGGGGCTAGCAAAATGCTACAAATGTAATTTCAGTGTCTTCGAGAATGACAAATCATAAACCATGAATTTCGGGAGTGCATATCAAAATTCGGGAACAATGGAATACAATTGATCGAAATTTCGGGACAAGTATCGGGATTCATGATTGGTTCAAGGTGAATAGGGGTCCCGTATGTTGATTTCAGTATAGACTTGGTACTCTTTGAGTTTTGAAGACATTCTAGGCTCCTTATACACCTTGGTAATTTCAAAATTTGATGAATCTTCGTGATGTGGTTTTTTTCTCAAACGGGCTTCGTACGTTGTCCCTTAAATCTCCCCGATACAAAGGGGCTCCTTGTTAACCTCTTCTAAACATCACATCATGAAGACAAGGTTCTAAACAGCTCCTTCTCCCTCCTGAAAACAACCTTCCGAGCTCCAAAAGTGACCCCTATCAGAGAGGGGACGCGCTTGAGCTGGCCAAGGTGCGCTTGAGTGAACCTGGGCTACGCTAGAGGCCAGGCAAAAAGAGTGTCTGCTCGCTTGAGTGGGCTTGTATCCGCTCGAGTGGGTAGGCATTCTGTTGTCTGGGCCCGAGCTGTAGCCAAAATGACCGCGCGCTCTAGCGGACAGGTAGTCATTTCTGTTACCCGAAAATGGCCATCCTGGCATTCTACTTCTGCTTCTCCAAATCATTTTTCATACAACAAAGGCCTCCTTTCCTCCCAATATCAATCATCAAATTTCTTTAAAACAACACAACATTCTTCACTAATTCCCATCACATCCAAACAACTCCTTCCCAACCACATTCCACCACAAGAGGAAGGAAGAAAAACCCATCATTCACAAATATTCATTTGTGCTAGGAACAAGTAGTAAATCAAAGATTATGTACCAACATTTTCAAGATATTAAATGAGCTAACATGACTCTTCATATAGTATTTCAAAATCCATGAAATCAACAAGAATAGGTATGAACGAAAATAATAATGCCAATGACATTTCTCATGAAAAAATTTCTAATACTCAAGATATCTATTCATCCACTTGCCTTAGGTCCAAGTTAACAAATCAAGCCTCTAATAGCTCTTCCAAGACAAAGATTCCAAGCTACACAAAAACCCCCCAAAACCCATTTAGAACCGTAGAAATGGTAACTCATCAAAGAGAAAGAATGGGTTCAAACAAGCTAAGAAATAGGACCTAAAGGGATGCCATTGCTCAACAATAGAAGATGGAAAGAAGACCTTACCTCTAGGGCCATCAACCAGCAAGAAGAAGTTTGAAATAGGGCCTGTCCAGCTGAGATTTGCGCAATAATGGTGTCCATGGAAAGCTAGAGAGGTGGGGAAGAAGATGGCATGGTTGGGTTTCCAAATGGCATGGGTTTCCTCCATGAATGGGGAGGAGAAAACAAGAAGAAAAGGGAGAGGAACCTCAGTTGCAGAGCTCCCCCTTTGGGCTGTAACAAATGAGGGAGAAGAGAGGAGAGTTGTCTTTTTATAATAGGTGGGAGTGGGCCCCACCACACTTAAAACTTGTCAAGGGTAAAATATCAATTTCTGTGCCCCGGATGCGATCGACAAAGAAGAGAAAAGTGTTTCTCATAAAATCTAGTTTTCAAAAAGTATGATTTTGGCATGGTTCTGAGATCTCGAAGTTTGGGTCCAGATTTTGTGAAAAGACCGATTTTGTCCGCAGGGCTGGAAAAAGTGATTTTCGGAGCTTCGAATGGGTACGGAGTGAACACGAAAGCTGTAGGGAATGACGAGATTAGTCAAACGGAGCCAAAATGAGAATTTTTGGGAATCATGAAAAAACTCTCCAAGCTGATCACGTAAAACAAGTAGGACCCTATGGTCACTATTTAGGTTCACTGGCTCTCAAAACTCCCCAAAACTAACGAAAAACCATTCTAGCTCACAAACTCAACCAAAAAAACACTAATCTCACTTAGATAAACTAATCCACAATTAAAAAACAACACTAATCTTGGAAATTAGGGGTGGGGTCTCACAGGGGTCTTTAAACACTTGGACTTTCTGCAGATTAGTCGTATATTATATATATATATCCTGTTCTGTTCCAGTAACGCGGCCGGTACCCGCCTACCTTTTATAGTACGGGATCTTGTTTTGCTCTGTTCTGCTTACTCTTTTCATTTTTATGATAGAGAAAGGATGGGCTCAATGTGGGATAATCTATTCATGATATTATAAGTATTCATGCTAGTTTTGCTTAATCGAAATGCATCTTATTTATGTTTTTGGTTTCAATTCAGTAAATGGTTTCAGTAATGTTCTTTCTCTTTTCAATTGCTTTAAGTACTTGTCTAAATTGATTTCTTGCCAAACCGTCGTATTGGGGAATTTCATTTTGTTTCTTTTGGGGAATGTATTGGCCTTTGTTGGCCTCTTATTGGATTGTTTTCTCACAATATAATTTTGTTAATATTAAACTTGAATGTAATGGGGAATTGTCCTGTTTATATTTCCCTCTTTGAAATACATATCTTGATGATGTTAATTATGTCACATGTTTTGTATTGACGTGATTTGCTACACGCTTCCGCAACCATTGTAGGTGTGAGTTTTTCTCGTGTCCTTGGGATACTCACCACAGGAAACTGTTGGAAATTGTCGTTCGAGGTCGCGGGGCCTGGGCCTTGGTTCGAGGTCGCGACAAGACTGGTATCAGAGCGGAACATGTTTCAGGCACTTAAAAGAAACTAGAAAATCTTAGGGACGTGGCGAGGATCCGTGAGTTTGTTAGATCGTTTGGTATGGATTTAGAAACCAACCCGACCATATTATTGTGTACTAACATTTTGTTTTACAGCGTCATGCCTCCAAGAAAAGCTCCAAACAATAATGCTTCGGGTAGTAATCAGGATGACACAGACCCGGCCAATGGACTCATAGCTATACAGCTCCAAGAACTCATGCATGCCATGTTAGAACAACAGAGGCAAGCAAATGAAACTCAAGCAAGATTCCAAGAACAGATGGCAAAGAAGGATGAAGAAACGACTCAAGTCCAGAGACAACTCTTGGATGTTTTACAGAATAGGCCACAAGCTCTAGCTATGCAACTTCTGGGTCTGAATATTCTTTGTTGGAAGTAGGTGGGCCTCGTGGATAGATTTTCAAAACTTTTGACCTACTTGACTCAGGGATCAAGTATCCATAATGCCAAAAACCCAATCTAGGATGCATAACCCTCAATCTCATGATCATGTACAGTAAGTAAAACTATCTAAAAGATAGAACAGAAGCGAACAAGCATCCATTAAAATCTACAACATACAAGGAAGTAGATTATACCTTTGGAGCTCGGTTGTGCTCTAATGGAGAAGTTGATGACTTTCGTTGAAGTAGAACTTTTCTACAAACTAAGATCAGAATCTCCAACACCTCTTAGCCTTCCATGCTATGACCCTCTTCTCAAGAAGATTAGTGGAATCTTCAAGAGAAAACCCAACTCGAAACTCTAAGGAACTAGAAGAGGAAGAGAGAAGAGAGCAGTGCAACTATTGCACAAAAAGGATGGACGTTTTTTACTCAAATATTATGGACGTCCAAGAGGGGTGGATTCCCTTTTATAATCTCCCAGGTCTCCTCTTTTCTTAATTGAAATAGAAGTCTTACTTCCACAACAATTAGTAAGTATACTATTACCACTATTAAAAGTCCTACTTCAAATAGAAATAGTAACTTTCTAATTCTTTCCTTTTAGAGTTCTAATAGGATTAGTATATTTCTAATAACTTGGGCTAGCGTGGGGACCACTAGGGATTCCATAGAAAGCTGGCTCCAACTGGGACACGTGACCTCACATCTCATGTGCAATCCGGGCTCACAGTTAATTGCAAATAACACCACTATATAAATGCAATTGCACTCCGGTCTTAGGAATAAATTACAATGAAGACCCTAAACTTCTCAATTACCACAAGTAGGCCCCTCTATCAATATCCATGGATCAATTGGAATAAATCTGTCTCTTTCAATCTTAGTTCCACATCTTATTATCCTTGAGCCCCAATTAATCGCTGTGATCATCAGTACCATCCAATTAACTCTTAATCGAAATGAGTGCGCACTTACTAATGACAAATCCATTAATTGGCACAAGGGGATAATAGAAACAGATTCCATCTTGATCATTCAATGTTCCCACAGTCCTACTACCACATACCCAAGACACCGAGGTGTTGACCTACAGTTGGCCTCACTCATTGGTGACTTAAAGCAAATGAATAAATAGAAACTTGAGTTTATCAATGTCTAAGAATTGAGAGCATATTGCTAGGGAATTATGAGAGCTTACCTTATTATAGAGACGAAAATTCCATAAGATGCTTCTCATGGTCCTTCAATACATCTAATGTACCAGCACATTGATCCAGAATCTTCCATTCTGATGATCGAGACAAATCACACTATCTCATAGTGATCAAAGTGCTGCAACCTTATCAGATGAGATACCCAGTCTCATCACTGGTTGTGAAGATATTTTAAGTATAAGATTTGTGACATATATCTCCCGTGTGTGGATCTCATCCATACACATATATCACATCTAATATACTAATGGGACCCGATTCAACTGATGAACTATTATGTCATATATATTGGTCATGTGCATAAAGTAATAAAATAACATTCATCTCATGAAAGTAAATCATGATTTTATTGATAAATAAAGAAATTAATCAATTTATCACATCAACTAATGGATTGAGTCCATACAATCTAACAATCTCCCACTTGGGCTCAATGCCAGTCAGGGTTGCATCTCATGCCCATCCCGTCCACATGCTGCTCAAAGACTTTGGTAGTCAAAGGCTTAGTAAAGGGATCTGCTAGATTGTCCGCAGAGGCTATCTTGGTAATAGCAATATCACCTCTCTGCACAATCTCTCTGACTAAGTGATACTTCCTCTGTACATGTGTCACGTCCCCAAACCCAATTAGAGATTAAACCGGATCCGGGGTGTGAGATTTAGGGCTAATTAAAAGATTTTGCCGTTAATGCCCAAGGATCGAAGTCCGCTGTGAGGATTTTGTAGTTGAGCCTCATTAACAAATTAATCAACTGGACTTGTCCGGTAAACACAACATTAACCTGTAGAAATATCAAGGCAAGTACGGTATTCATCCCATTATATATATTCAAGTTTCAAAAGATAAGACATATAAAGTTTATAAACATCAGGACCATCCCCAAAAACTTAGTTCCTGGTACAAAAAATATACAGTACTAGAATAGACAAGTCCACGAGATCTAAGACCCAAAAGATGAAATGAGGTGGTACGATAGAAGATATCCCCGTGTAACGCGCACTAGTGCCGGAAGTGATGACGCTAAACTACGTCATCAGCACCCCACTCTCTTACCTCGTCCTCCTCCCCCGGTTGAGGATCCTCTGGGATTGCCTTGGCATCCGGGTCGGTATGATAGTAGAAGGTGTCCTCTGTACACCATGGAATAAAGGATCAACAATATGTTGGCAAGAAGATAAGCAATATACACTATTCATAACATGTTTCAATGAGAATAAAGACAAGTACAGGATTATAAGATAGCAAGGTACAAGCTATGCATAAGCATGAATAGTGCGAGAGTCAAGTAACAATATAAATCCTAACAAGATAAACAAGAATAACCATCCATGAAATGCAATGTCAAGCAAGAGGAGACTCCGAGGATGTCCTAGCCATCTCACGGGGGGTATAAGTGACTTCCAAGCCGACTACAAATACCCAAAGTCCGGCTCTAGGGGGATCCTAGCTCTCAGTCCTAGGAATAACAGCACGGTCCTAGCCCGGTCCCAGCTATTCACGCCATGAACGTCGTCCAAAGCCGACTGCCCACCCTAGTGTCCGGTATCCGGCCTACTTTATAATCCTCAGTCTGCAGCTGGTTATGAATGCAAGATGATGATGATGGTTTGCATACAACACAAGTTCGAAGACAAATACACGTGGATAGCTTCCCGAGTACAAGATAACAAATTGAGGGCTACTCCAATTCAAGCCAAGATACAAGTCAAGTTCTAAGTTCCATGAGTAGTCCTCTTTTAAGTCTATCCACACGTGTTTATCAATACAAGACAAGGTACCTAAGGATACACTCTAAGTCCGGTCACATTCTAATTCTACAAGTTAAGTTAAAAGTTATACAAGTGTACAAGATAGAGTGCATAAGATACGACAAGTAGCGGATACATGATTTAAGAGTCAAAAGTGAAGAACAAGCCAATCCTAGGTCAAGAGTTGTCCATCGTGTACTGAACGTATCCCCAACGGAGTACGTATGGAGAATGAGTCAATAGTGTCCTACTTTGATGGGGTCATGGTGTACGGGAGTTGTTGGGCACCGATTAACTCAATTCCACATGCATTCGGCTAAGTTACATTGATATACGGAAATTCCCGGACAACCGACGAAGCACACCAAGCCAAACATGGTCCGTTTTCATTTTTCCCAATTGGTCATGCAAGGGTAGGGTCGATGGGTTCCAACCTAGGATCCAAACTAGATTTAGAATCCCTTTACAAAAAGATAAAGGCTTGGTACATTGATCCAATGGCCACTTCCTTTCTCGATCTCTGATCATTAAGATATTATACCATTGGATTCTGCATCTCAATAGCTTTCCAACGGTATATAGAATTCCAAATTCCGACGAACGGGTCAAAAGTTATGGTCGTTCGAAATCTGCCAAAATTCATGAAATCTGCACCATTGCGGCTAGCCAAATTGGCATGTTTGGCTAGCCGAAAAGGTGACCGAAAATGGCCGAAAATGACTTGTAAAAACATGGTTACTGGAAAAGTAACCGAATGGTGACCGAATTTCCTGCGGCTAGCCGAATTCTGGGTAGAAACATGAGTTTTTGAGCCAAAAATTTAATCATTTTGAGTGGCTCCTTCTCCAACCCCTTTCCAAACCTTTCCAAAGGCCATAACCTGCACAAAGAGCCACCATGCTCTCCTCCAAACCACATTTCATCCATTCATCAAGTCATCCACCCATAATAAAAACCCATTCAACCCATTAATCCAATTTTAGCATGTGTAATCTACTTAACCATGGCAAGCTTGGAATTTTGGGGAAAATCTAAACAATGAGTTAACAAAAGACAATAATAATACATGCATGCCCAATATATAAAGCAAATCTACTTGCCTTCACCAAAGAGAGTGAAATAATGGAAATTGAGAAGAATGAGGAGGAAGAAAACTCCCACACACACTCTAGCCAACACAACTCTCCCAAGCCTCTCTTCTACACTTGAGGAACACAAAGGAAAAGAAAGAAAGGAAATCCATCAACATGCAATCTATTCACAGCCATGAGAAATGAAATGGGAAGGGAAGGAGAAGAGGAAACTTACCAAATTTGAGGTCTAACGAAAGAAGAAGAAGAAAGGAAGACAATGGTGTAGTTGGATGTCCTTGGAAGGGCCTTCAAGCTCCACATGCAAGATGAGAAAGTGAAGAAGGAAAAGAAGAGAGGGTTGCAGCACTGTAGAGTGAAGGGAGGAAGAATGAATGATAGGGCTTGGTTGGGGTTTAAACGAGAGGTGGAGAAGGAAATGTCTGGAATGCCCATGATCTGAGTCAAATGAGAGAAATACAATTATTTGAGGGACTTCGGGGCGTCGAATCGTGACGAGTCAAGAACGAAAAATGACGAGCGTGATGAGATCTTTCCAACGCACCCAAATTCAGGGAAAACGGAATTTTTGGAAAAATACCCAATTTTTCTATTAATCACAACCTAACCCCCTATTAAGACTAATCGCACTCGAAATCAAACAAAACTTTGGGAACATCTTACTAATGATAAAAGAAACTCGCTTAGCCACTAAACCCACCTAATTAGCTAGAATCACAATTAATTAGTCTAACTGCCAATATTAGGAAATTAAACACCCTATTATGGTCGGGGGACCTTACATCCCTTCTCTCTAAAAAGAACATTTGGTCCTCCAAATGCCTAAAATACCTCCTCAGGAAGAAGATGAGGATACGCTTTCCTGATCTGGTCCTTGAGTTCCCACGTAGCTTCTTCTGGACTGTGGTGCTCCCACTGAACCTTGACCCATGGAATGGTCTTCATCCGCAAAACTATCTCCTTGGTGTCTATAATTCACGTTGGCTGCTCCACATAAGATGCGTCAGGCTGAATTTGCAGTGGCTCGTGTGGCAACACGTGGATGGGATCTGGAATGTACTTGCGAACATCGACACGTGGAACACGTTGTTTACACCTGACAACTCTGGCGGCAAGGCAAGTCACCAATCCGGGTACGAATCTCAAATGGTCCCACATATCTCTTAGAAAGCTTCCCTTTTTGGCCGAATCTGACAACACCACGCATCAGAGAAACCTTGAGGAACACCTTATTACCAATCTGAAACTCTAAGGGCCTCCGTCTCTTATCTGCATAGCTCTTTTGACGGTCACGAGATTCCTTCAAATGCATCTGCACAACCTTAACTTTCTCGCTGGAATCACTAACCACAGATGTTCCATGGAAACTTCGTACTCCTACCTCTTCCCAACACACCGGAGTCCTACATCTACGTCCGTACAATGCCTCGAACGGTGCCATGCCGATGCTAGAATGATAACTGTTGTTATAAGAGAACTCACAGAGGGGCAAACTCTCATCCCAATCTTTCTTGAAGTCCAACACACATGCCCGAAGCATATCCTCTAGAGTCTGAATAGTGCGCTCTGACTGTCCATCCGTCTGAGAGTGATAAGCTGTGCTGAATCTCAACTGTGTGCCCATGGACGATTGAACTGTAGTCTAAAACCGAGAGACAAACTTGGTGTCTCAATCGGATACTATAGATTTAGGCACTCCATGCAATCTGACGATCTCATCATTGTATAACTTGGCCATCTTATCCATAAACTGACCGGTCTTGAATGGTATGAAATGGGCTGACTTAGTCAATCAATCGGTCCACGATCACCCATATAGCGTCATTCCCTTTCCTGGTATTTGGCAATCCTGACACAAAATCCATTGTGATGTGCTCCCATTTCCAATGGGGAATATCTAACTGGTGAAGTAAACCCGGAGGCTTCTTGTGTTCAGTCTTGATCACCTGACACGTGTAACACTTGGAAATGAATTCTGCAATTTCTTTCTTCATACTCATCCACCAGTAATGATTCTTCAAATTCTGGTACATCTTAGTGCTGCCCGGATGAATAGAATATCTCATATGGTGTGCATCTGTCATCAGCTCTGTCTTTATGTTCTATACATCTGGAACGCACAACCGGTTTTTGCAATACAAAACTCCCTCAATCAGTCTGAATTCAGGCCTGTCATCTATGTGCTCAATGATGCGCTGTAACCCTGGATCATCCTTCTGACATTCTTTGATTCTGTTCATTATCTCTGGTTCCCATGCTGCCATGCTAGCAATCATCACCTTCTCACTGATAGGCCAAACTTCAACATCTAAATCTCTAAATTGTTCCATCCATCTTCATTCTGGCACTATACACCCACTGAATGCTGACTTTCTGCTCAGAACATCTGCTACCACGTTGACTCTTCCAGGGTGGTATTTAATAGGAAAGTCATAATCTTTAATGTACTCCATCCACCTTCGCTGTCTGTTGTTCAACTCGTTCTGTGTAAACAGATACTGTAAACTCTTATGATCTGAGTGCACCTCGAATTTCTCACCGTATAAGTAATGTCTCCACATCTTGAGTGCAAGTACAACGGCTGCTAGCTCTAAATCATGGGTGGCGTACTTCTTTTCGTGTTCTTTCAACTGCCTCGAACCATACACTATCACCTTGTCGTTTTGCATAAGAACACAACCCAAACCAACCTCTGATGCATCTGTATAAACAACAAATCCTCCACTGCCAGATGGTAAAGCAAGAATGGGTACTGTGGTCAATCTGGTCTTCAATTCTTGGAAGCTTTTCTCACACTCCTCGGTCGAAACAAAAGGAATGTTCTTCCTAGTCAACTTAGTAAGAGGAGCTGCAATAGTAGAGAATCCTTTCACGAATCTCCTATAGTAGTCTGCAAGTCCTAGGAAACTGCGAATCTCTGCTGCATTTTGTGGACTACCCCAATTGACAACTGCTTCTATCTTCTTGGAATCCACTGCCAATCCTTCCTTGGAAATCACATGGCCTAGAAATGACACTTGTTCTAACCAGAACTCACATTTACTCAGTTTGGCATACAACTTGCTGTCTCTCAAAAGCTGCAATGAAGTCCTCAACTGATGCTCATGTTCCTCCTTGGACTTGGAATAAACTAACACATCATCAATGAATACCACTACGAACTGATCAAGGTAAGGAGCGAATATCTTGTTCATTAAAGCCATGAACACTGCCGTTGCATTCGTCAAACCGAAAGGCATCATAAAAACTCAAAGTGGCCATATCTAGTTCAGAACGCTGTCTTAGGAATATCTTCCCCTTTGACACGTAGCTGATGATATCCAGAACGTAGATCAATCTTCGAAAAGAACTGGGCTCCCTGTAGCTGATCAAACAGCTCATCTATTCTTGGAAGCGGGTACTTGTTCTTGACTATCACTTGGTTCAGTTGTCGGTAATCGATGCACATCCTTATAGTCCCGTCCTTCTTCTTAACAAATAGAACCGGAGCTCCCTATGGTGATACACTTGGCCTAATGAAACCCTTATCCAATAGATCTCCTAACTGAGTCTTCAATTCCTTCAACTCTGCAGGGGCCATTCTGTAAGGAGCCTTCGAAATCGGTGCAGTACCTGGTAGTAGCTCTATCGTGAAGTCTAACTCACGCACGGGTGGCAAACCCGAAATCTCCTTCGGAAAAACATCCGGAAACTCGCATACTACCGGAAACTCATCTATGGGTTTGGACTGCTTGTCCTTCGCAATAAACGCGATGTAACCCTCACATCCGCCCCTCATCAAGCGGTCTACCTTTAATGCAGAAATCAACCGAGTGGAGGTGGGCTTCTTCGTACCAACAAACTCAACACTACGGTCTAGACCCTGTAACCTCACGGTCTTATTGAAACAATCCAACACCGCGCGGTTTGCCGCTAACCACTCCATACCAAGAATAACATCAAAGTCGGACATCGCCAACACAATCAAACTGGCGGTCAACTGAGTACCTCCAATCTGAACTGTCCACCTAGGATAAACAAAATCACACGCTACTGATCGGCCTACCGGTGTAGCAACCACTAGAACAAATGGTAACATCTCTCTATCCTTACCAAAATGTAATGCAAATGTGGGTGCAACAAAAGAATGTGTGGAGCCTGGATCAAACAAAACTCTAGCATCAAATCAACAAACTGAGAGAGTACCTTCAATGACGTTCTCTACTGCCTCTGCCTGCTCATGGGTGTATATGCCTTGCCCAGCTGCCTCGGACGCTGATACTGCTGATGTGGTCTCTGTGCACTACACTGTGGTCGCTGCAATGCTGGGGGTCGCTGTGGAGTTCTATATTGAGGAGCCGGAGCACGTGGCTGTGGCGGCCTGGGAGGTTGGACAATAACTTGCTGCTGCTGTTGCGGTGGTCTAATATGTACTGGAGGTGCCTGCCTCAACGGCTGCGCAGGATAAGGAGGCCTGAGTGCCGGAGTTGGAAGTGCTGGAGGTGTAAACCCTGTCTTCGTTGGGCAATTACAAACCTTATGCCCGGTGTCGCGACCCCGGACCGGGTTTGGGGACCAATCCGGGATCGTGACTAATTGTGAAGTAAATTAGAAAAGATATGTTTGACGCCCAAGCGTACACGGGTTAATAAAAGAACACACATTACCCGTGCACATGATTTCCCACAGGTGTCCGCGGTGAGGATTTTCCAACCCACATAACCATATAGTATAATTGCGGAAGTGTGTAGTAAATCATGCATGTATTTCATTTCCAACATGACAAGACTGATTACATTTGAATAACAAGTATCAGAATGAGCAATGTTCGATAACGTAACCCAAAAGTACATATTAAAGTTTAATCAAAAGATGATTCAATTACAATTCCCAAAAAAAAAAGAGGCCAACAAAGGCCAATTTAGACCAAACAATATCCACCAAAAATATAAATCCAACCACCCCCAAAATGTTTCGCATCTCGACAACCCGATGTTTACATAACATCGTCAGCACGCCACTCAACTAGCGGTTGCAGTTCTCCGACCGCCTCCTCTGGCTCCTCCTTGGGGAAACCAACAACGGAACCTGAGTACCAAAGCAAAGGGTCAGACACGACGGTCTGGCAGGTGGGTGAAAAGATATAAACATTCGATAATAAAAGCCTTTACCTTAGAAAACATATAAACCTGTTTAAACAGTGACTTTCAAGAAGTAAATAAATCATTTAATTAAAACGCATATGCAGTCACAAAACATGTAAGGTAGTCAAGAAACTCGGGAAACAATCAAGATGGCATCCACAAGAGGCTAAATCCTCTATCACCGAAGTGATGAGAGTATCGGGTGTTGACCTCAGTCACCGAACTGATGAGAGTATCGGGTGTTGACCTCAGTCACCGAAGTGAGAAGGTGCAACCAATTTACATATACATGTACAATAATACGGGACGGAACCACGGTAGCAAACCGGGTGTCAGGAATCACGGTAGCGAACCGGATATCAGGAACCACGGGAGCGAGCCGGGTATCGGGACGGGACCACGGTTAATAAACCAAGTATCGGGATTCATGCTGCAGCTGGCGGGACGGGAAGGGATCTCCAAGTCAGTGGATCAGACTGACAATGTTATCCAAGCTTAGTGGTGCCAACTCATAGGTCATATGCAAGAAATCGGGCATGTATAAAACACTTACGATGAAATCATATAGACGAGCAAAACGGGGTGCTCAAGGCACAAACATCATTTCAATATCGGGTCACATCATGTTGGGCATGCATTTCGGGACTATAAAAAGAGTACAAGTACAAATACAATGCTTTCGGAATCGATAAATTATAATTCATAAATTTCTGGAATAAACAGTTGAAATAGACTTTCAAAATATCGGGGTTTAAAACTAATTCAAGGTGAGTAGGGATCTCGTATGTCTGTATAATAAAGAAAACTTGGTACTCTTTGAATTTAGAAGACATGCTGAGTTCCTTATACACCATAGTAGCCTCAATGCTTAAATGAATCTCTGTGATGTGGTTTCTCTCTCGAATGGCTCCCAACAAACCTTTCATCTCTGCTTCGAACACATTCCCAGGTGAGCGGTGCCCATTGCTCTCAGAAAGGTTCACAAGCAATGGGATGAAAGCTCCCTTCAATCCCCCTTTATTCAGGGAATTTCGGTTACCTTGCGGTCAGATGGCGGTTAGTCGCCAGTGAATCCGGCGGTTAACCGCTGACTGACCGTGAGGCTGATCGTGGGATTGCAGCTCTCTGGAATTGTGACCGACTCATTTCGGTTGGCTGGCAGTTAGCCGCCGATGGATTCGGCGGTTAGCCGCTAGCTGACTGCGAGGTTACAACTCTCTGGAAAAGTGACAGAAACTGCTTCGGCTAGCCGCCAGTCACCAGGAGGCTAGCCGTTGGGTGACCGCCAGCTGACCGTCAGTCACGGGAATTTCCTCACTGGGTTCAGGTTCAGGTCTCACCTTCTCCAAACCAATTTCTTTCATTCTCCATTCATTTTCCTGCAACAACATGAGCTAAAAAGCTCCTCCAATTCAACCTTTAACACTTCTCCCATATCAAGCTTCTATAAACCACTCTCTAATCACTTCCTTCCTCTCCACATTCCAACCCAAATAGAAGGAGAATAACTACAACCACAGTGATCCATTTAAGTCCTAAGCAAGAGCTTCAAAACCACATTTTTAAGACAATAAATGAACTAAACAACCTCTTCAAGAGCATTTATTTCACATTGAATACAAATAAAACCAAAGCATTTATGGCAATACAAAATCAATCACACTTGTCATGAAAACCATTCCAAACTCAAAACATCAATTCATTCCACTTACCTCTAGATCTCTAATCAAGGGAATCAAGCTTCTAGACACTCTTCCAAGCCAAGGATACAATCTACATAAAAACCCCCAAATACAAACCCTAAAATGGGTCAAACAAGGAATAGGAAGAAGAAAGCTTCAATAATGGAAATGAAGCTCCTCCAAGGCTAGGAAAACACAATAACAAAAGAGTTGGAAGGATTACTTACAAGAGGCTCCTCAAAATGGTGAGACTAGCTCAAAGAAGAACTTGGAATGGAGGTTTCTCTACAAAAGTTGTATCAATGGAGAGCCCAAGTGGTGAGGAAGAAGATGATGATTTCCATTTGAACTCTAGGTGCAAGCTTGGTGGAGATTGAGGATGGGGAAGCACTAAGAAGAAGAGAAAGAGAGGAAGAAACCCTAGAGTTGTTGTTGTGCTGGAAAAAGGAAAATGAAAGAGGAGGGTCTCCTTATATACAAGTGGGTGTGGGTTCCACCACTAGAAATCTCTTTGGGCTGAAATCACGACTATCCGGACCTCGGACGAAAACGATGAAGAAGGGAAAAGTGATCACCGAAATATCTAGTTTCCAAAAAGTATATGTTTCGCGGGTTTCGGAAATATCAAGTTTTGGGTACATATTTCATGTAAAAAAGACTGTTTTGCCCTCAATGCAAGAAAATCGAGTTTCGGGGTTCCAAACGGGTACGGGATCAACATGAGAGTTGTAGGGATTAGCGGGACAAGTAAAATAGGGTAGAAATACAATTCATCGGGGTCTCAGGAAAATTCCCAAATTAACGCAAAGCTATCAAAAGGGAACCCCCAAAGGGCCCCACTAAACACAAGCACTTTAAAAAATCCCCAAGCTATAACAAGAATTATACTAATCCAACTTAGTCAAGTTCTACCTAGCACTAACACGCGACTTAATTAGCACTAATCAGGGTCACTCGGGTCGGGGTCTTACATCCTCCACCCCTTAGGGCATTTGGTCCTCCAAATGAAATATAAAACTCACCTCGGGTATGAGATGTGGATACTTCTTCTGAACTTGATCTCGCAATTCCCATGTCGCCTCTTCCGGCCCGTGATTCTCCCAAAGTACTTTCACCCACTGAATAGTCTGATTCCTCAATTCCTGTTCTTTCTAGCCTATGATCTGAATGGGCTTCTCAACATAGGTAGCATCTTCTCTGATTTCCAGCGGCTCATGTAGGAGTACATGTGAAGGATCGGGGATGTACTTCTTCAACATCGACACATGGAAGACGTTGTGTACACCGGATAACTCGGGTGGTAAGGCTAATCTGTAAGCCACATCACCAATCTTGCTCACAATGTCATACAGTCCGATGTATCTCCGTGACAACTTGCCCTTCTGCCCAAACCTCAATGTTCCTCTGGTAGGTGACACTTTCAAGAAAACCTTATCTCCTTCTTTGAACTGTAGATCCCTTCTGTGAGAGTCTACATAGCTTTTCTGTCTACTCCGGGCTACTTTCAAACATTCCTGAATCTGTCTCACTTTGTCACTAGTCTCAGTCACTATGGTTTGTCCGTGGAAATTGCGGGTGCCTACTTCTTCCCAACATACAGGTGTCCTACATCTTCTGCCATACAAAGCTTCAAATGGCGCCATCCCAATGCTTGAATGGTAGCTGTTGTTGTAAGCAAACTCACACAATGGTAGGGTTTCATCCCATTGAGTCTTGAAGTCCAATGCACAAGCACGTAGCATGTCCTCGAGTGTCTGAATTGTTCTCTCTGACTGGCCATCTGTCTGACGGTGATAAGCTGTGCTAAACTGTAGCCTCGTACCCATAGACTCATGTAGGGTCTTCCAAAACCTCGAGACGAATCTGCTGTCTCTATCGGAAGTAATGGAAACTGGCTGTCCATGCCAAATGACGATCTCGTTGACAAACAACTCCGCTAGGGGTAACATATGCATCTTCTTCCCTGTCCTCGTGGGGATAAAATGAGCTGACTCGGTGAGTCTGTCCACAATCACCCATATCGCATCATTGCCTCTGCTAGTCTTTGGTAGTCCGGAAATAAAGTCCATGGTAATGTATTCCCACTTCCACTCTGGGATCTCTAATGGTTGTAGCAATCCTGGAGGCTTCTGATGTTCCGCCTTTATCAACTGACATGTCATGCAATGAGAGACAAACGTTGCAATCTCTCTCTTCATGTTGTTACACCAAAATCTGCCCTTTAAATTCTGATACATCTTCGTGCTGCCCGGGTGCATGGAATACTTAGTGCTGTGAGCTTCTGCCATGATGTCATTCCTCAAATCCTCGATGTTAGGCACACACAAACGACCACGGTAGTAAAGAACTCCGTCAACGATACGAAAATCAGGACGTTCTGTTATATGTTCTGCAATCTTGGCCAACTTTGTATCCTGCAACTGACTACTCTTGATCTTCTGAATGAACGAAGGCTCTGACACTGACATATTGGCCATAATAACACCCTTCCTCAGTGGCTGTAGGTCTATCTTCAACTCATCAAATTGATCGAAAATACAAGTACCGCTTAGATTCGCCCACTGATTTTCTGCTCAAAGCATCGGCAACTACATTCGCCTTCCCCGGGTGATACTTGATTGGAAAATCATAGTCCTTGATATATTCCATCCATCTCATCTGCCTCATGTTCAATTTCTTCTGTGAAAATAGGTACTGTAGGCTACGGTGATCAGAATGAACCTCAAACTTCTCTCCGTAGAGGTAATGTCTCCACATCTTCAATGCAAAGACGACCGCTGCCAACTCAAGATCATGGGTCGCATAATTCTTCTCATGGTCCTTCAATTGCAGGGACCCATATGCAACCACTTTTCCTTCTTGTATCAACACACAACCAAGTCCAATGTTTGAAGCATCGGTAAAAATGGTGAAACTGCCGCTTCTGGATGGCAAAGTAAGGACTGGTACGGTGGTTAATCTCTTCTTCAGCTCTTGGAAACTAGCTTCACACTGATCTGTCCACACATAGGGTACATTCGTCCTTGTCAACTTCGTCAATGGTGCTGCAATCGACGAAAATCCCTGTACAAACCTCCGATAATATCCTGCCAATCCAAGAAAACTCCTGATTTTCGACACATTCTTCGGTCTTTCCCACTTCACTACTGCCTCAATCTTGGACAGGTCTACTGATAATCCTTCCTTGGAGATAATATTTCCCAAAAATGCGACTTGCTCTAACGAAAATTCACACTTGTTGAGCTTCGTATACAATTGATTCTCCCTCAAAAGCTACAATGCTATCCTCAGATGCTCTTCATGCTCTTCTTTGGTCTTGGAGTACACTAAGATATCATCAATGAACACCACTACAAATTGATCTAGGTATTGTACATATATCTTATTCATCAACGCCATGAACACTGCCGGTGCATTTGTCAATCCAAATGGCATCACTAGAAACTCATAGTGGCCATATCTTGTCCGGAAAGCTGTTTTCAACACATCTGATTCTCTGACTCTCAGCTGATGATAACCGGATCTCAAATCAATCTTCAAAAAGTACGAGGCACCTTGTAACTGATCAAACAGTTCATCTATCCTTGGCAATGGATACTTGTTCTTGATGGTCACTTGATTCAATCTTCGGTAATCAATGCACATTCTCATCGAACCATCCTTCTTCTTAACAAACAAAACTGGAGCTCCCCATGGTGAAATACTCGGTCTAGCAAAACCTTTGTCCAATAACTCTTGCAATTGTATCTTCAACTCTCCCAATTCCGCCGGAGCCATTCTATATGGTGCAATCGAAATCAGAGCGGTCCCTGGTAACAACTCAACAGTGAAGTCAATTTCTCTCATGGGTGGTAATCCTGGAATCTCCTCCGGAATTACATCCGGGAACTCCCAAACAATAGGGATCTCCTCCACCCCTTGGGACCGTTTATCCTCCGTGATAAACGCCAAATAGGCTTCACAACCACTTCTCAAAAGTCTATCAGCTTTCAACGCTGAGACAAACCCTGCACGAGGATTTCTCATCTCTCCCTGGAATAACACCCCTACTGGTGTCTCATCCAACTTGAAGGTAAGGGTCTTATGGAAACAATCCATCGTGGCATGGTACCCTGCCAGCCAATCCATCCCTAGGATGACATCAAAATGCTTCATCTCCATCAGAATAAGATCTGCAGGTAATACAACTTCTCCTAACCGGACGGTACAACTAGGGTAATAGACCGTACACACAACTTGTTTTCCTACTGGTGTAGCTACAATTAAAATGTACCTCAAGATCTCTACCATGCACATCAATCAATCTAGAAAATGCATGGGATATGAATGAATACGTGGAGCCAGGCTCAAACAATATTCTAGCTTCTATCCCACTAACAAGGAGTGTACCTTCCACAACATTGCCTGCTGCCTCTGCATTAGCTCTGTTGACCGCGTATACCTGTCCTCGTTGCTGTGGCCTTATAGGAGCTTGCTGCTGCCTGCCTTGAGGGACATTTCTGTTCTGTTGCGGTGGACGCTGATTCTGCTGCTGTCCTTGCTGACGGGCCTGCTGCTGCTGTTGTTGTTGGGGTCTATACTGCTGCGGTGGTGGCTGCTATTGAAGTGGCCTTGCCTGATTCTGCACTACTAGTGCATTATGTGGCGGTGCTGGACGTGGTGCTCCTTGAGGCTGCTGATTCTGCCTATTCGGTCTCGGGCAGTTCCTCATCTGATGATCCATGGAGCCACATCTAAAGCATGCTCTGGTGATGGTACGATATTGGGCACTCTCATGGTTTTTGCCACATGTTGACACGAAAAAAGTCACTATGTCTCCTCAACATCAAGAAGCCTCGTGAAGCTGCATCCTGCTACAAAACAGGCAAGGCTACTTCAAGCATCAGATCTTGTCAGAATCAGACAAAAACTGAAAGATCTTTCAAGGCAGCCAAAAGAAGGGTACACCTAAGGTTTCGGGCCATTCCGACAGCGTTTGGCCTAACTTCACTGCTCCGACAGCTAAATAAGCGTTCCCGGTGGCGACATCATCAAAGACGTCAAAACTTTGATCAGAGCCTACGGATGACTCCAGAATGTCTCCAAAGGGCTCCATGCCAAATTTCAAGTCAAACCGACAATGTTTGAGCCTCCATCAATGCTCGAGCAGCAAAATCAAGCCTCCCGGCGGCGGGAACCACTGAAGCCATCACTCATCAAACAAAATACATGAGTGGCTTCAACATGCTTCCAAAAGGCTGCACTTCGAATTTCAGGTCATTCCGACAACGTTTGACCAGGTTTCGATGCTTCGAGAGAAAATCAAGCCTACTGGCGGCAGAGTAACCCGGGACCATGACATCCAAAACGGAGCCCATGGAATGTCTCAAAATGACTCCAATAGGCTCCTCATCGAATTTCAGGTCAATCGGACATCGTTTGACCACATATCAAAGCTCGGCATTTTCCCCACAGCAAAATCAAGTGAAGCATTGATGGGACCCCAAATGGCTTCAAAACTCAAATAAAAGCCCATGGTTGGTCCTATCCATTGCTCAAGAAGCTTCACCTCAATTTTCAGGTCATTCCGAAATCGTTTGACCTAGTTTCGACTCTTGACGGAAAATCGGCTACAAAGTCTTCGGCTTTCCCAAAAAATGGGAAACTTTGTGCTCCGATTTCATGCGGGTTCTCGTCAAGTTTTCTCCAAGAAAATGAAGTCAATAATTCAGGAAAAATGTCAAGAAAAATACAGAAGAAAAAAGGAACGAAAAAGATACAAAATCGGCCGAAAACGAAGCTCGGCGACCAAAAGGCAAAAAACCCTAAGGTCGCCGGATTTTGCACCAAAACGTCCTTTTTCCGATTCTTTTCGCGTTTCGGGTGTTCCTGCCTCTGTGATTTTCTGAAAATCCAATGTTTGATGCTTGAAAACGACTGATCTTCGTCGACATCTCGGATCCGCCGTCAAAAGTATGAAATCATCACTGATCGCCTCAAGATTGCCAACCGGCTGACCAAGAAAGAGCACTTTCTGTCCGACCGATCGTGAAATCGACAAGACAGATGTCACCGGCCCACCAACATCAACCAATGTCTGAAATTCATCGCAATCCGACATTAAACAATGCGTGGATCCAGCTGTGATGATCGCAAGAAGAATCTCAAAAGGCGCAGCGCGGCCCGCAACTCTTCACATGCCTTGGCAACCACTTAATGACGTTAATTGACCCGTTTATGACAACTTGATGCGGTCATTAACTCATTATTTTGGACTGCCCAATCAGATTCAAGCATTTGGGAGTTACAAATCCAAGCAATCATGGCATTAAACCCATGAAACTCCCATCATCATGAAGCATAAAGGTGATTAAATGCCCACTACCTTCATCGGCCAATCACAAGCCTTGAAAAAGGAGTTACAAAATCAATTTGTAACTCCTCATCAATTCTTTCATCATGGCCATCAATGCCAATAAACACCTCATGGCTACCAAAAGCCTATAAAAGGAGGTCCATTCCAAGAAGAATGAGAGGATGAAAAATAGATCCTAAGTGCAAGCTCTGAAAATCCAGAAAATCCAAGAGAGAGACGAAGTCCTGCTACTTTGCTCCCGGAAGCACCACAAGGTGATCAACATCCCTTGCCCGCCCCCCCCCCCCCCCGCCCCCCAAGGTCTCCTCCTTCTCCAACATGGCCTAAACGCGGCTTTTTAGCCCGTTTACTTGGTTTTTCATTGGATATAGGACCTCCTCTTGGTCCTTGTCCTTTAAAAAACCGAGGTTAGGAGCCAAGCCAAAGAATCAAAGCATCATATGTTCTCATTTGAAAGATGATGGTGAAGCCCATACATGACTTGCGACCGTCGATCTCAACGTGTCCCCACAATCTCCTGAGAAGTTAGATTCCTTTTCTTACTTTTCTATTGTAGTTTGTATTTCTTAAAGAGACAAAAGAAATCACAATTCTTGTCTTTCATATTTGATGAGTTTTGTAAAATCGCCTTTTACGGCAAACAAACAAAATCGCCTCCTACGGCATTCTAAAAAAACAAACTTGTCTCTTTTCTTAATATTAATGCAATTTGAAAAGTTAGAAAAAAGGATTGATTTCCTTTCCACTTGTAAAGGTGAATCTCCGGATTATCACCATTCCAAATTCCAAGTAGAAAGTAAATCTGGCATATCTGTACAAAAATATTGATGCCCAAGATTTTCCCTCCTCCGCCGAGACCCAGGTCAGCTCCCGGGGTGCGGAAGGAGAGGACGGAAGATTCCTTTCGGGTCCATCACCACAGTTGATACAAACGTGCTGCACATTGTCTTGCCTCTGCCTCTTGTTCTGCTGATTCCTTTGCTGGTGATTCTGCTGCTGGGGTTGTCCTTGTCCTTTGCCTTGAGATCTAAGGACCTTGTGGTGGAAGTTCTCAAACTTGTAGGCCCACTTGATTGCCTCTTCAAAAGTGACCGGTGGTATAACTCCCGTAGCATCTTTCTCGATGATAGGGTGAAGTCCTTCAAGGAACTTGGTTATCTTTTTCTCCACCGTGTCCACTAATTCGGGGATATATCTGGACAACCTGTAAGACCCCGACCCTCAATATTCGGGTTTAGCATTTTTTTAATCATGATTTAACTTTTTAAACAAGATTAGAGTTGATTTGTCATTGTTTTTTTTAGTTTAAATAGATTCTTCATAACTTTGGAGAGTTTTAAAAGACCGTTGACTTTGTTTTGACCCGACCCTTGTAAATTGTATTTTTGTGAGAATTTATTCTTGGTTTCTAAAAATTCCAAATTTTATTCCTTTTGACCCATTTTATTGTTACAAAAAACTTTCATGTTTTGACCATCTTGATTTAATACTCAGAAATCACGTTTTTCGAGAAAAAGGGCAAAAATGACAAATTTCACTAAATCTGTCCATAAATTTCAAAAATTCCAGAAATTGGGGAAAATATACTTTCTGAAAACTAGATTTTTCGACGATCGTTTTGTTCTTCTTAGTCGATTTCATCCGGGGTCTGCAAGACCATGTTTTAATCGTTTCAAGTTCTACTGCATTGGGACCCACCTTCCAGACACTATATATATCCTCTTCTTCCCCCTCCTCCATTCTTTTTCCCCATTTTTCCTGCACCGGTCCTTGCCCTAGAGTGGAAGTGAGGAGAAGAGTCTTTTCTTGATCTTTTTCCCTTGAAATCATCTAGCAAAAGAGCTCCAATCCCGATCCGACTCCGTTAATCTCTTCCTCTCTTCTGAAGCTTCGTTTGGAGTGTTTTTGGAGCCAAACCATTTCACTATTCATCATCTCCAACCTCCCTTCTTCTTGTTCAGCTAGCTCGAGGTTGGTACTTTCCTCCATTCTTTCATTGGTGTTCTTTTAGTTCATTTAGAACTTGTTTTCTATGTTTTCAAACCCATTTTCGAAATGGGGGTTTGTGATGACCAAAAATGGTGATTTTTATGTGTTCTATTTTGGGGCTTTTGTATAGATTTCGTGGATCTTCTCTTTGGTTGAGTTTGTGGAGTTTTCCTTGGCATTGGATTGAGGCAAGTGATCTTTATAGGATTTCTCATGTTTATTGCTTTATGTTTCATTATGGTTTCAATATTTCATTAAGACATGTTTTCTATGTTAATTTCATAATGCAAGTTATGCTATATTCTTTCAATTCATGAGTTTTGGCTTCTTCATTTGTCTTGTTAGCCATGATTTTGCAAGCTCTTAGAATCATGTTTGATCTTGTTTGTTTTTATGATTTTATACTTGAAAATGTCTTGATGTCTTTTTTATAGAATGAATGGTTTATTTGTGAATGGAATACTTTACAAGTTAGTAATACATGATTTGAATGTAAATGGGTTTGTGATTTTTGAAGTTTTGTTTGAAATGGGAGTGGATTTTTGTGTGGAAATCATCCCTTGGAAAGCTTCTAGGCTTGGGAGTGTAGGTGGTAAAAATATGGAAGTGAAGAAGGAAGAGAAGTGTGAAAAACTGTGAACTCTTAGTTCTACCGGAAGTTCTACCGGTAGAAGTGGCTCGAATTTTGGCAGAGAAGTATGAAAAACTGTGAACCCTTAGTTCTACCGGAAGTTCTACGGGTAGAAGTGGCTCGAATTTTGGCAGAGAGTTGAGAAAAATTGTGAACCCTTAGTTCTACTAGAAGTTCTACCGGTAGAAGTGCTCCAACCGGTAGTTCTACCGGTAGAGGTGGTTCTACCGGAATTTCTACCTGTAGAACCGCTTAAACCGGAAGTTCTACCGGTAGAAATGCTGGAACCAGTCCGTCAGTTACAAAAAGTACTGTTTTGAAGGATTTTTGTGGGAATGAAAGCTAGACTAGGTTTTAGACCCTTTTATTGACTTTGGGCACTTGAAATTCCAAAATGTACTATAACTTCTTGGGCACCAAATCTTGTTAAAACTCCGACATTTGGGTTTCAACTCCACAAGGGTCAATGAATGATCTTTAGCCTAAACTTGATAGATTTCGTGTTTGAACGTCTGTTTTGATGTTACGTACATCATCGTGTACTCGCCTTGAATTTCAAGTACAAGTTTGTTTGAAGAATTGTTTCAAGAACCAAAACTCTTGTTTTGATGCTTCGTGCATCATCGTGCATTCGTTTGAATTTCAAGTATAAGCTCGTTTCAAGACGTGTTTCAAGAATGAGAAAAGGGAATCATATCTTAAGTTTGATAAGCATTTATATTATGCTATTTTGCTACTCTCGTCGTGTCGTGCTCGTTAAATGATTTCCCTCTTGTTTTGTCGTGTTCTCGAACGTATATCGCCGTGTTTTGTGTATTCATGATATAAGTGAGTACCACTGAGCTTGGACTGCCCTTTTAGCTTTATCCACTACCTGGGGGTCCTTAAACATGTGGACTGTCTGCAGACTAGTCGTGTCTTGAATGACACATCGTGCGTGTTCGTGTTCCGGTTCCGCCGCCGGAAATTCCCCGTATATGTGGGATCGTGTCGTGCTTGTCGTGCGTGCTGACTCTTGTCATCATGTATGATGGAGAAAGGATGGGCTCTTTGTGGATTTACTAATCATGATATTATATGTATTCATGTCTTGTTTCGTATATCGTTCGTGCACTCGTGATTTCTTGATAAGTATCTTGTTCATGCATTGTTTTTAAATCTTGTAAACTTGTTTCAAGTTCAATAAAGTGTTTTTAGTTATGGTTTCCTTTAAACTTTATTTTGTTTATGCTCTTGCCTATTTTGATCACCTGCCAGACCGTCGTGTCTGATATTCTACTACTTTGGTGCTCTAGATAGCAGGTCCTTGCTTTGAGCTAGTTCGTGTGCAGAGGGCTATTGAGCCACGAGTTTTGCAGGCTTGTTGTGTCAGCGATGTCATGTAGACGTCATGCTTGACTCCGGAGTTTCGTTACACCCTTGGGTAGTATTTGTTTTAGCTCACTTTTGTGTACGGCTTTTGTTAGCCTTTTTCTTGGGAATTGTAATTAATGTACTCGTTAATTTGTAACTTGAATATGTTTGGATAATGACTAGCCTGTTACTGTCAGCTCTGTATATTTTGATATTCTGAATTGTTCCATTCTGAGTTTAAATATGTTTTTGATAATCTTATGCTGACAGATCGAGTACGACACGGAACTCGATGGATACGGATTCCGGGTCGTAACGTCTTGTAGAGCTTCCGCGAAATATTTTGATGTGTTGTGAATTTTGTCATCCTCACACACGCGGATCCTGGGAGGGGAAATACAAATTCCCCATACTCGCGCCCCCGAGATCGGTTCCCGGTTTTGGGGACGTGACAGACTGGTATCAGAGCGGGCAGGTTTCTAGGAAATAAAACACTCTAATAACCTTAAGACGTGTCGTGAGGACTCCTTAGGTCGTGTGGATTTTGTTTTGGCTAGCCATTGTTTTATCGTCTCGGTTTGTTTTCTTCTAGTGGGGGAGACCCTCTTTGTCTCGTCTCCTTGTTCTGTTGTTAGGGAATTTGGAGGACCAAATTCTTTCTAGTGGGGGAGAATTTAATGTCTTCGTACCCACATTTAGTATCTGTTGCTTGTTCTTGTGTCAGAGAGTCTGGTTTTTGTGGTATTTTGTGGACTTAGCACGTGGTTCTCGAAGGACTTTGGCAGGATTTTCAACTTCTCGATGTCACAGATAGAGTTAGCAAGGGATGATGTGAACAATTGTTAGTCAGCAAGTTATGTGAACGACATATCTAGACCCAATTACCATTGACCGTATACTATCAGATGATGTGTTAGACATGTAAGTATAGATTTTTGGACAAATTTTGATTGTTTTCATAAGCCAGAAGACCCCAGAAGCCGAGTAAGTGGTGGACTTTATGAGATTTGAAGTGATTTTGAGTAGTACAGCTCCAAGAAGATGTGAAAAAGTAAGAAATTTCTCGCGTATTGATGAACTTGTGGCAGAGATTTGTTCGAGGAAGTTTAACAAGTGTAGCTATAGTGGTGAAGTTGACTCAGCAAAATGCGTCAGTGCGTGGTTAAAAGCATATAATTCAGTTTTCGGCAGCAGTGGAGAGACTTGTATATAGAATTGTTTGTTATTTAGTCACTTGATAGAGCAAATTGTGCAGACTTTACCGACTTTTGGAACATTAGTTTGGGCAGAGTACAGATGCAAGCTGGAGAATCATAACTCGTGGACAAGGTCAGTTGAAAGATCCAGAAAAGAATAACACATGTGCAAGACTTGAGGATGGTGAATCTGAGACAGAGGCAGAAGATTGAGCAGACTCCAGATTATGAAGTTTCCAGTCAAGCACTCAAGGATTTGGATTATGTTGGTGGACCTTGGAGGACAAGTAGGAAGTGGTAGAATTGTTTCAAGGCTTGGGTTGAAGATTTTGGCTTTCCATAGAAGGATACCGAGTTGACAGATATTATGTTGACATGGGACTCTTGTTTTAAGAATTTTATTAGACGTGGCAGCATAGTTTCAAGAATTTGAATAGCATAGATATGTTGGGATTGGTGTATGCCCTAAAGCCCACTAGCTGTTTTTTTCTCTCTGTTACTGGATATTTATTGGTTATATATATTGGAATGATTCTTTCTCTATAAACATGTGTATATGTATGGTTGTGTGTAAGGCCCATTGTTTTCTAATAATTGAATCAGGTGTGAAGTGGCTTCACACAGATAGGTCTGATTCATGGATATTGGAAACAACAGATTTGTTTATAACTGAAAGATGGAGTTGGGCACTTCATCTTGGTATAAGTTATAATGAAATACTCTCCTATATAGGGTGACATACCTAAGTCACGGGAGGGCTCTCCCGGATCTATCTCATTAGTGCATGTGTCATGCATTGAACAGGACCATTGAAGGTGTGATCTCTAAAATAGTACTATCACAGAGAGAGATCAAATCACCTCATGCTACTAAGTGACCGGTGCTCTTAATCTTGAGCATTTGTGGATGAACTGACGAAGTCAAGTTCTTGTGCTTTAATTCACTATGGGTGAGATTCTTTTCTTGGGTCAACAGCTCTGTGAGTTAGGTACTCGGGCTTGATCAGTTGGGACATGCAAATGCAATATAGAATCTATGCCATCTACTGATGGATTGATCGTCCCCTTAGAATTATCCGATTGATCATCAAAATCTAAGATCTTAGTATATGGATGTTCCATATTGATATTGAACTTGTGGGTCGCTCCCGGGATCAAGAGAATAATATCAGGATGATGATTAAGTCAAGGATATGAAGTTCTAAAGTTTAAGATTTAATCGAGAAGGTTGATAGTACATCGGATAACCTGACTCGATTGAGGATGTTACATAGAGGGGCATTTAGGTCATTGCACTTGGTAGGTCGGAGACAACAGTCATTTTATGACAATCTTATTTCATACTTAATATTTGTCCATGGAGTGCAACCATAACTCTCTAGTGGAATGAGTTAAGGTTAAAATGTTCTTAATGTTGCTATGGGTTTAGCATGGACATTTTGGTCATTTTGGGAGTCAAGGGCAAATATGTCCTTTGGTCCCTTCTCTAGTCACTTTCCTATATTGGCATGGTTTCCTAATTTGATTAGGAAATGAGGTTGAATTATTTTATGGAAAAATAATTTTGAATTTAAATTCAAATAGGCCTTGATGGCATACATGAATTTAATTCTAGACAAATTATGGACATGTGGGCCATAGTGTGGGCCATAGCATGTGGGACGTCCAAGATGGGAATTTCCTAGTGTGGGGTCTTCAACTTTTAGTAAGTCTCTCTACTTGGAAGGTTGGACTCCTCCTTGGATAAGTATTCCTATAATAAAGTTTCCCTTTTTTATTAGAAACTTAAATTAGTAAGTGTTGTACAACTAGGATTACTAATTGCTAAGTTTAAGGGATGCTCATAGTAAGTTTCCTTTTCTAATTTGGAATGGATCTAGAAAGGAATTTAATCTTAAGGGTTACTATTTCTTTTTAGTAATTCCAAGAGAATTAGAAAGGAGGGCTACTTAGTGAGCAAGGAAACTTTGTTACTAATCTATATAAGGGGAGACATCCCATGGGCGTGAATGACCTTGCAACTACACAAGTGCCACACGTCCAGCACCTTTTCACATTAAGGAGAACTTTATGTTAAGAGTTTTTCCATAGAATTGCATTCTAGAAACTCATCTCAAAAACCTAGATTAAGGTTCCTCCACCTTAGCCAATCAGATTAGGATCTTGAGATAGAGGAGAAGACTAGAAGAAGAATTATTCCTGCAGAAATTCCAGCAGCATAGTAGCTGATTGCAGACCTGATCTTGTCCCTTTTGCATCAAATTTTCAAAGGTTTAAAGCTTGCAAATCTTTGAGGTAATAGTCTTCTATAATCTCCTTTTAATTAGACACATGTTGTTTATGATTTCATGGAGTTTCTACGCGATTCTTTATGGCTGATTTCCGCTGCATTGTGCAGAAATCAGATTTTTTAAAATCTGTCATACTTTGCATCAGCCATATTTGTCTCTATATGAGAAGTTTCAGATCTGAATCGCGGTTTCCTTCAGTGGTATCAGAGCCACTCCATGCGAAATCATGATCCCATGGTGTGATTAATTAATCCTAGATTAGATGGGGCATGGTGGCACCCTGCTGAAATTTATTTCAGATTTGTATTAGTGCTGTGTTTTTGTATGCTGGTTATGTTTGGATTGCTGGAATTAATTTTTCCAGATCTGAATCATGTTGTACATTATGCACTAACCTATTTGGTTGCAGCCATAATTAGCATCCTTGATGGTTCGCATGTATGTTATGTGGATTTGGATGTTTTTTTTTTTTAAATTAGTTGGAAAGTGTACGATTGCGCGGTTAGCAATCATAGGAAGTTGTAAAGTTTCCTTAATTTTATTCCAACTAGTCTTGATGTAAGCTTTTTTGAAAAGCATAGGAATATCCAATGTAATTTTGGTTTTGTTTTTCATGGGTTTGCTTGTATAAATTTATTTATGGAAACAAGCATGAAAAGGAAAGTTTCAAGACAAGAAGGTTGCAAGAAATTGGAATCCTTGGAGATGAAGGAGTCAAGACTTCTAGATGCATGAGGAGTCCTAATTCGATTAGGATTTGAAATCCTAAGGACAGGGAGCCATAAAGGATTGCATACTTTTATTTGCTTTTATATATGGAATGCATGGTTGAATGCTTTATATAATTGCTATAATTGTCACCTAGAAACATGGCCACCATTAGGATCTATAAATGGCATCTTTCTAAAATTAGAATGTTTTTGTTTGGTCAATTGGTTTTTAAACGGAACTTAGACCAGCACCTTCTAATTGTCTAAGGTTTAAAATTGGATAGGGTTGGCACCCTTGGTTTCCAAAAATAGACTAAACTAAAAATCTAATTAGATGCTACCTAAGGGTTCCCCAAAACCCTAATTAGGTTTTTGATTCTCTTAAGGGCTTTTCTCAAATGTTTTAATGCAAAGGTTATTTACTTTCAAGATGACTTGAGTCATTGAGTCATGAATTTAATTAACCAAGTTTGCTAGTTTTAAAAAGAGCTTTTGAGAAAACGAAGTAAAGATCAAAGGAAAGTTTATAAAACCTTAGTGATAAATTATCAAGTGGGAGAGGGGTTTAGGAAAAACCCCACGACTTTCCATTCTCGGTTCATATTAATCTCATTAGAAGTGTTAGTGGGAGCGGCCATCCCTTCGGTGGAGTTCTTTACTAAAGACCGCTTCGATGGGTTAGTGGGTGAACTAAAGTGAATATTCGTAATGAGGTGTTAGTAGGAGCGGCCATCCCTTTGGTGGAGTTCTTTACTAAAGATCACTTCTATAGAATGTCAATGAAGTGTTTGTGGGAGCGGCCATCCCTTCGGTGGAGTTCTTTATCAAAGCTCACTTCTAGATTTGGACATTCTGGGAATTTTCATAAGAGATGGTAATACACTTGACATAAGGCGGTAATAATCTCTCCGAGGAGTTAGAGTTATTTGTCTTATGAGGTCAAACCAATCAGTGATTGGACTGTCACTGGATATGTATCCAGATAGTGATAATCCAAATAAGAAGAGCTTAATTCAACATTAGTGTAGGCTCGGCCATCCTTTCGATGGAGGGTTTATGAGGAGGTTGAAACACTGATACATTATGTTTAGGGTTTAAATAATGTAAAAAGTTTTGTGCATGTTTTTCCTTTTATAACAAGCACCATATGCATGTTACATATATACTGCCTGTCTAATTATAAACCATTTTATATCCAGAGAGAGATGGGTAAAGATTCTTTTAGCCCGTTGATGAGTATTCTTCGTGAGAACAAGTTGACCGGCCCTAATTACGTAGATTGGAAGAGAAATCTTGACATAGTACTCACTGCTGAGGAGTACAAGTATGTCTTGATAGAAAATTGTCCTGAAATTGATGCCAATTCTACTGAAGACCAGTTAGAGGCTGAAAGGAAGTGGAAGAAAGCGAACAACATGGCTAAATGCTACATGCTCTCTTCCATTTCCAATGTGTTGCAAACACAGCACGAGAATATGGACACAGCCTACGAAATCATGATGTCCTTGTCAGAAATGTTCGCAGACAAGAGCAGGCCAGCTAGGCAAGCTGCTATAAGGACCATCATGAATACTAGAATGGCTGAAGGAACACCTGTCAGAGATCATATGCTGAAGATGATGGTTTGTTTCAATGTAGCTGAGATTCTAGGGGCTGAGATTGATGGAGAGAGTCAAACCGATATGATTCTAGAAACTCTACCGGATTCCTTCAATCAGTTCAAGCTCAATTTCAATATGAGCAAGATGGACATGACCCTTGCGGAGTTAATGAAGGAACTCCAGGTGGCAGAGGCCATCATGAAGCCCAAGGCCCAAGCCCATTTTTTCCAGTCTTCCTCTCATCTGAACCCGAAAGGCAAGAAGATGAAGAAGAAGAAGAACAAGGGAAAGGGACAGAAAAAGGGCAATGCTGGTAAAAGAAAGGACAAGGGTACAGATGATAAGCCCAAAGGGAAATGCTTCAAGTCTGGCCTCAAAGGTCATTGGAAGAAAGATTGTCCCAAGCTCCAAGGCTCGGTTAATAAAGGTACATCTTTTTCTTATTTCATTGAAACTTGTTTAGTGGTTGATTCTACTGACTCGTGGATAGTAGACTCTGGAGCCACTAATCATATCTGCAATTCGTTGCAGCGGTTTCAGATAATGCAGAAAATTGAGAAAGGGGAGTTTGCCTTTAGAGTTGGTACTGGAGCTAAAGTCTGGGCGGTTGCAGTCGGAAATGTTTCTCTACATTTTTCTAATGATAGGATTTTGATTTTAAATAATGTTTTCTATGTTCTGGACATGAGGAAGAATTTAATT
Organism: Umbellularia californica; assembly: GCA_028538565.1. Taxonomy (NCBI): domain Eukaryota; kingdom Viridiplantae; phylum Streptophyta; class Magnoliopsida; order Laurales; family Lauraceae; genus Umbellularia; species Umbellularia californica. Next base: position 43,167,743 of record JAPQWN010000008.1, read on the forward strand.
TCTGTTTCCAGACTTATTGAATTTAATTATTCAGTTTCTTTCCATTCTGGTGTTGATATCAGTAGAGATGGAAATATTATATGTTCCGGTAGAATACATGATAACTTATTTTATATAAATCCTATTGCTCCCACACTGCATAATGTACAACTAGAAAGTTCTACTTCCCTTAAGAGGAAAGTATCTTCAACCAATGACACCTATCTTTGGCACTTACGTTTGGGTCATATTAACCTAAAACGGATTCAGAGGTTGGTAGAAGATGGGCCCTTGAGCTCATTAGATTTCGAACCTTTTCCTCAGTGCGAATCATGTCTCAAGAGAAAGATGACCAAAAGGTCATTCTCTGGAAAAGGGACTAATATCAAATGAGTTGTTAGAATTGGTTCACACTGATGTGTGTGGTCCTATGAACAAACTAGCAAGAGGAGGATATGAGTATTACATCACCTTCACTGATGATTACTCTAGGTATGGATAAGTCTATTTGATGCGACGCAAGTCTGAGGCGTTTGATAAGTTCAAACAATTCAAGGCTGAGGCGGAGTTACAACTAGGGAAACATATCAAAGCCCTTCGATCTGATCGAGGTGGCGAATACCTCCTAAGTGAGTTCAAGGTGTACCTCACACAACAAGGGATTGTGTCTCAGTTATCTGCACCGGGTACTCCCCAGCAAAATGGTGTAGCAGAGAAAAGAAACCGTACCCTTCTTGATATGGTAAGGTCCATGATGAGTCATGCAACCCTACCTATATCTTTTTGGGGATATGCCTTAGAAGCAGCAGCATACATTTTAAATCTGGTACCATCTAAGTCAGTACCTAGGACACCGCAAGAAATGTGGACAGGTCGAAAACCTAGTTTAAGACATATCCACATTTGGGGTTGTCCAGCTTATGTACTGAATGATAAAGCTACCAAGCTAGAACCCAGATCGGAAATGTACTACTTCATTGGGTATCCTAAGGGAACAAGAGGTGGCATCTTTTATCATCCAAAGGAGCAAAAAGTGCTCATCAGCACTCATGCTAGATACTTAGAGGATGATTGTATGATGCATCAAGAGCTTAGTAGTACAGAAACTCTTGAGGAGATTCTTCCAAAATCCCCTATAACATCTGTACCAGATCCTGAAACAGTAGATGGACCGGATATTCCTTTAAACACTCCGGAGCCTCGTCGTAGTGGGAGAATTCCTAGACAACCAGATAGATATCTAGGAGTGTCTTTAAAGACAGACTCTGAGGATATGGTTGAGGATCCTACTAGTTACGATGAAGCAGTAACGGATATAGATGCTGACATGTGGCAGCAAGCGATGAAATCTGAATTGGATTCCATGTATTCCAATCAAGTTTGGGAACTTGTAAATGCACCTGAAGGGATCAAACCCATAGGGTGCAAGTGGATTTACAAGAGGAAGAGAGGAGTGGACGGGAAGGTGGAAACCTTCAAAGCAAGACTGGTGGCGAAAGGATATACTCAGAAAGAGGGTATCGATTATGAGGAAACCTTTTCACCAGTGGCTATGCTCAAGTCCATAAGGATTCTCTTAGCCATAGCATGTCATTATGACTACGAGATATGGCAAATGGATGTCAAGACAGCTTTTCTTAATGGAAGTCTTGACGAATGCATCTATATGATGCAACCAGAAGGTTTCATTGCTAGTACCCAAGAGAACATGGTCTGTAAACTTAAGAAGTCCATTTATGGACTTAAGCAAGCATCTAGGGCATGGAACATCAAGTTTGATCAGGCAGTCAAATCTTTTGGCTTTAATCAAAACATTGATGAACCATGTGTGTATAAGAAAGGAAGTGGTAATGCAGTCATATTTTTGGTCCTATATGTAGATGACATATTGCTCATTGGAAACGATGTAGGTGCACTATCATCCACAAAGGTTTGGTTATCATCTCAATTTTAGATGAAGGATTTGGATGAGGCAAGCTACATCTTAGGGATCAAGCTCCTGCGAGATCGCAAGAATAAGATGTTAGCCTTATCCCAATCTTCGTATATTGAGAAGATATTGGTCAAGTTTAACATGCATGACACCAAGAAGGGCTTGCTACCTTCTAGACATGGACTACCACTATCTCGAGATCAATGTCGTAAGACACCTGATGAGATAGAGAACATGAAGAGAGTTCCATATGCATCAGCTGTTGGAAGTCTCATGTATGCAATGTTATGTACTAGACCAGATATTTGCTTTGCCGTCGGCGTGGTTAGCAGATATCAGTCAAACCCTGGACCTATGCATTAGACAGCTGTGAAACATATATTCAAGTATCTTTGGAGAACGAAAGATTATATGTTGACTTATCGAGCAGATGATTTAACGCCTTTAGCGTATACAGACTCAAATTTCCAATCAGATACGGATGCCAGAAAGTCAACCTCAGGATATGTTTTTACTCTATCGGGAGGGGCTATTTCATGGAGAAGTGTTAAGCAAGATTGTACTGCTGACTCTACCATGGAAGCAGAGTATGTGGCGGCAGCGGAAGCTGCAAAGGAAGCAGTATGGCTCAGGAAATTCCTTTTGGAATTAGGAGTTGTTTCTGCAACAGAAAAACCGATTGTCATGCACTGCGACAACACAGGTGCGATAGCACAGTGTAAAGAGCCCCGGAATCACAAGAAAGGCAAGCACATTCAGAGAAAGTACCACTTGATCCGGGAATTCGTTCAGAATGGAGAAATAGTTGTGGAGCAGATTGCCTCAGCTAATAACTTAGCAGACCCATTTACAAAGACTCTTACTGAGAAAGTCTTTACTTCTCATGTTGAGTCTATGGGAGTTAGGTTAGGAAGTAGTGATCTTTAGTGCAAGTGGGAGTTTGTTGGGATTGGTGTATGCCCTAAAGTCCACTAGCTGTTTTTTTCTCTCTGTTACTGGATATTTATTGGTTATATATATTGGAATGATTCTTTCTCTATAAACATGTGTATATGTATGGTTGTGTGTAAGGCCCATTGTTTTCTAATAATTGAATCAGGTGTGAAGTGGCTTCACACAGATAGGTTTGATTCATGGATATTGGAAACAACAGATTTGTTTATAACTGAAAGATGGAGTTGGGCACTTCATCTTGGTATAAGTTATAATGAGATACTCTCCTATATAGGGTGACATACCTAAGTCACGGGAGGGCTTTCCCGGATCTATCTCATTAGTGCATGTGTCATGCATTGAACAGGACCATTGAAGGTGTGATCTCTAAAATAGTACTATCACAGAGAGAGATCAAATCACCTCATGCTACTAAGTGACCGGTGCTCTTAATCTTGAGCATTTGTGGATGAACTGACGAAGTCAAGTTCTTGTGCTTTAATTCACTATGGGTGAGATTCTTTTCTTGGGTCAACAGCTCTGTGAGTTAGGTACTCGGGCTTGATCAGTTGGGACATGCAAATGCAATATAGAATCTATGCCATCTACTGATGGATTGATCGTCCCCTTAGAATTATCCGATTGATCATCAAAATCTAAGATCTTAATATATGGATGTTCCATATTGATATTGAACTTGTGGGTCGCTCCCGGGATCAAGAGAATAATATCAGGATGATGATTAAGTCAAGGATATGAAGTTCTAAGGTTTAAGATTTAATCGAGAAGGTTGATAGTACATCGGATAACCTGACTCGATTGAGGATGTTATATAGAGGGGCATTTAGGTCATTGCACTTGGTAGGTCGGAGACAACAGTCATTTTATGACAAGCTTATTTCATACTTAATATTTGTCCCTGGAGTGCAACCATAACTCTCTAGTGGAATGAGTTAAGGTTAAAATGGTCTTAATGTTGCTATGGGTTTAGCATGGACATTTTGGTCATTTTGGGAGCCAAGGGCAAATATGTCTTTTGGTCCCTTCTCTAGTCACTTTCCTATATTGGCATGGTTTCCTAATTTGATTAGGAAATGAGGTTGAATTATTTTATGGAAAAATAATTTTGAATTTAAATTCAAATAGGCCTTGATGGCATACATGAATTTAATTCTAGACAAATTATGGACATGTGGGCCATAGTGTGGGCCATAGCATGTGGGACGTCCAAGATGGGAATTTCCTAGTGTGGGGTCTTCAACTTTTAGTAAGTCTCTCTACTTGGAAGGTTGGACTCCTCCTTGGATAAGTATTCCTATAATAAAGTTTCCCTTTTTTATTAGAAACTTAAATTAGTAAGTGTTGCACAACTAGGATTACTAATTGCTAAGTTTAAGGGATGCTCATAGTAAGTTTCCTTTTCTAATTTGGAATGGATCTAGAAAGGAATTTAATCTTAAGGGTTACTATTTCTTTTTAGTAATTCCAAGAGAATTAGAAAGGAGTGCTACTTAGTGAGCAAGGAAACTTTGTTACTAATCTATATAAGGGGAGACATCCCATGGGCGTGAATGACCTTGCAACTACACAAGTGCCACACGTCCAGCACCTTTTCACATTAAGGAGAACTTTATGTTAAGAGTTTTTCCATAGAATTGCATTCTAGAAACTCATCTCAAAAACCTAGATTAAGGTTCCTCCACCTTAGCCAATCAGATTAGGATCTTGAGATAGAGGAGAAGACTAGAAGAAGAATTATTCCTGCAGAAATTCCAGCAGCATAGTAGCTGATTGCAGACCTGATCTTGTCCCTTTTGCATCAGATTTTCAGAGGTTTAAAGCTTACAAATCTTTGAGGTAATAGTCTTCTATAATCTCCTTTTAATTAGACACATGTTGTTTATGATTTCATGGAGTTTCTACGCGATTCTTTATGGCTAATTTCCGCTGCATAGTACAGAAATCAGATTTTTTAAAATCTGTCATACTTTGCATCAACCATATTTGTCTCTATATGAGAAGTTTCAGATCTGAATCGCGGTTTCCTTCAAGATAGAGGATGGAAGAGACTGGTACGTGGTAGCACTTCAGCTTCGCCAATTCTTCGAAGACAAGGAACCAGAATCCGAGTAGTACAGGAGAGCAGATATATGGGATTTCAGAATTTCTTCGGGATGAAGATTACTTCAGAGAAAGCATGTCTATGATCACATCTTCATGAAAATGTCTGGATCATCGTGTACATCTCGGTATAACATTTAGCATAAATCTCAAGGTGATAGAATGAGACAGAACTCGCTGTTTCTCAGACAGATAGTGGTTAACAAAGTTAGTAAAAGAGATGATCCAGTGTAAGGACGTCAAATGACCACCGAAGGATGACTAGAGAAGTTATTGAACATTGGATTTGTTAGAAGAGCAGGTTGTTGGACAGATATGTGTGATAGTGTGAAGTTTTCAATCGAATCAGACGTGTTGTTGCCGGCGCATCTCATCGTCAGGATTGATCAGGGATAGCTCAGTTGCCGAGGTTCAACTCAGGGTGTCAGTGTTTTCTTTAGTCTTTGGGTCTTCAGTGTTTTCTTTGATCTTTCGAGTTTTTGATTTTTTATTTGGTTTAGACCATCTGCAGGACCAAATGGGTTCTAAGGGGGGGAGGATGCAAGACCCCGACCCTCAATTTTTGGGTTTATCATTTTTTTAATCATCATTTAACTTTTTAAACAAGATTAGAGTTGATTTGTCTTTGTTTTTTTTTTAGTTTAAATAGATTCTTCATAACTTTGGAGAGTTTTAAAAGACCGTTGACTTTGTTTTGACCCGACCCTTGTAAATTGTATTTTTGTGAGAATTTATTCTTGGTTTCTAAAAATTCCAAATTTTATTCCTTTTGACCCATTTTATTGTTACAAACAACTTTCATGTTTTGACCATCTTGATTTAATACTCAGAAATCACGTTTTTCGAGAAAAAGGGCAAAAATGACAAATTTCACTAAATCTGTCCATAAATTTCGAAAATTCCAGAAATTGGGGAAAATATACTTTTTGAAAACTAGATTTTTCGACGATCGTTTTGTTCTTCTTCGTCGATTTCATCCGGGGTCCGCAAGACCATGTTTTAATCGTTTCAAGTTCTACTGCATTGGGACCCACCCTCCAGACACTATATATATCCTCTTCTTCCCCCTCCTCCATTCTTTTTCCCCATTTTTCCTGCACCGGTCCTTGCCCTAGAGTGGAAGTGAGGAGAAGAGTCTTTTCTTGATCTTTTTCCCTTGAAATCATCTAGCAAAAGAGCTCCAATCCCGATCCGACTCCGTTAATCTCTTCCTCTCTTCTCAAGCTTCGTTTGCAGTGTTTTTTGAGCCAAACCATTTCACTATTCATCATCTCCAACCTCCCTTCTTCTTGTTCAGCTAGCTCGAGGTTGGTACTTTCCTCCATTCTTTCATTGGTGTTCTTTTAGTTCATTTAGAACTTGTTTTCTATGTTTTCAAACCCATTTTCGAAATGGGGGTTTGTGATGACCAAAAATGGTGATTTTTATGTGTTTTATTTTAGGGCTTTTGTGTAGATTTCGTGGATCTTCTCTTTGGTTGAGTTTTGTGGAGTTTTCCTTGGCATTGGATTGAGGCAAGTGATCTTTATAGGATTTCTCATGTTTATTGCTTTATGTTTCATTATGGTTTCAATATTTCATTAAGACATGTTTTCTATGTTAATTTCATAATGCAAGTTATGCTATATTCTTTCAATTCATGAGTTTTGGCTTCTTCATTTGTCTTGTTAGCCATGATTTTGCAAGCTCTTAGAATCATGTTTGATCTTGTTAGTTTTTATGATTTTATACTTGAAAATGTCTTGATGTCTTTTTTATAGAATGAATGGTTTATTTGTGAATGGAATACTTTACAAGTTAGTAATACATGATTTGAATGTAAATGGGTTTGTGATTTTTGAAGTTTTGTTTGAAATGGGAGTTGATTTTTGTGTGGAAATCATCCCTTGGAAAGCTTCTAGGCTTGGGAGTGTAGGTGGTAAAAATATGGAAGTGAAGAAGGAAGAGAAGTGTGAAAAACTGTGAACTCTTAGTTCTACCGGAAGTTCTACCGGTAGAAGTGGCTCGAATTTTGGCAGAGAAGTGTGAAAAACTGTGAACCCTTAGTTCTACCGGAAGTTCTACGGGTAGAAGTGGCTCGAATTTTGGCAGAGAGTTGAGAAAAATTGTGAACCCTTAGTTCTACCGGAAGTTCTACCGGTAGAAGTGCTCCAACCGGTAGTTCTACCGGTAGAGGTGGTTCTACCGGAATTTCTACCGGTAGAACCGCTTAAACCGGAAGTTCTACCGGTAGAGATGCTGGAACCAGTCCGTCAGTTACAAAAAGTACTGTTTTGAAAGATTTTTGCGGGAATGAAAGCTAGACTAGGTTTTAGACCTTTTTATTGACTTTGGGCACTTGAAATTCCAAAATGTACTATAACTTCTTGGGCACCAAATCTTGTTAAAACTCCGACATTTGGGTTTCAACTCCACAAGGGTCAATGAATGATCTTTAGCCTAAACTTGATAGATTTCGTGTTTGAACGTCTGTTTTGATGTTACGTACATCATCGTGTACTCGCCTTGAATTTCAAGTACAAGTTTGTTTGAAGAATTGTTTCAAGAACCAAAACTCTTGTTTTGATGCTTCGTGCATCATCGTGCATTCGTTTGAATTTCAAGTATAAGCTCGTTTCAAGACGTGTTTCAAGAATGAGAAAAGGGAATCATTTCTTAAGTTTGATAAGCATTTATATTATGCTATTTTGCTACTCTCGTCGTGTCGTGCTCGTTAAATGATTCCCCTCTTGTTTTGTCGTGTTCTCGAACGTATATCGCCGTGTTTTGTGCATTCATGATATAAGTGAGTACCACTGAGCTTGGACTGCCCTTTTAGCTTTATCCACTACCTGGGGATCCTTAAACATGTGGACTGTCTGCAGACTAGTCGTGTCTTGAATGACACATCGTGCGTGTTCGTGTTCCGGTTCCACGGCCGGAAATTCCCCATATATGTGGGATCGTGTCGTGCTTGTCGTGCGTGCTTACTCTTGTCATCATGTATGATGGAGAAAGGATGGGCTCTTTGTGGATTTACTAATCATGATATTATATGTATTCATGTCTTGTTTCGTATATCGTTCGTGCACTCGTGATTTCTTGATAAGTATCTTGTTCACGCATTGTTTTTAAATCTTGTAAACTTGTTTCAAGTTCAATAAAGTGTTTTTAGTTATGGTTTCCTTTAAACTTTATTTTGTTTATGCTCTTGCCTATTTTGATCACTTGCCAGACCGTCGTGTCTGATGTTCTACTACTTTGGTGCTCTAGATAGCAGGTCCATGCTTTGAGCTAGTTCGTGTGCAGAAGGCTGTTGAGCCACGAGTTTTGCAGGCTTGTTGTGTCAGCGATGTCATGTAGACGTCATGCTTGACTCCGGAGTTACGTTACACCCTTGGGTAGTATTTGTTTTAGCTCACTTTTGTGTACGGCTTTTGTTAGCCTTTTTCTTGGGAATTGTAATTAATGTACTCGTTAATTTGTAACTTGAATATGTTTGGGTAATGACTAGCCTGTTACTGTCAGCTCTGTATATTTTGATATTATGAATTGTTCCAGTCTGAGTTTAAATATGTTTTTGATAATCTTATGCTGACAGATCGAGTACGACACGGAACTCGATGGATACGGATTCCGGGTCGTAACGTCTTGTAGAGCTTCCGCGAAATATTTTGATGTGTTGTGAATTTTGTCATCCTCACACACGCGGATCCTGGGAGGGGAAATACAAATTCCCCATACTCGCGCCCCCGAGATCGGATCCCGATTTTGGGGACATGACACAACCTCTCAAACTTAGTGAGGTATTCTTGAACGGTCGTATTGCCTTGGACAAGCTGTTGAAACTCCACTGCTTTCTGTCTCCTGATGTGCGTGGGTACATATTTGTCACGAAACTGTATCTTGAAGTTTCGCCATGCCACTGCGTCAGCCATTGTTCTATACTCTTCCCTTACTGTTTTCCACCAGATGTCTGCCAACCCGGTGAATAGAGATGTTGCCAGCTTTACTCTCTCTCCTCCTGTGCACCTGAAGACTTCGAAGATATTCTCTGTATGGTCCAGCCAATCATCTGCAGTCAAGGGATCTTCTGAGGCAATAAAATCTTTGGGTGCCCTCCTTTTGAATTGCTCAAACAAAGCATTGGGGTCATGCTCCCTCTGATTAATAACAATAGCAGGTTGGGGCTGGACTGGCTCTGGCCTTCTCTGTAACACCTCCAATAACTGTCTCTGCATTTCTGCCAACTCTTTGGCTTGATCCTCATCTTTCTTCAGCATTTGCTCTTGAATTCTAGTCTGATTCTCATTGGCTTGACGCTGCTGATCAAGCATAGCCTGTAACATCTGCTAAAACTGATTTGGCATTATGTTTTTAGTTCTATCTTCTCCAACTGGCCTTGTACCCTCAACTGGCCCGGTATAATCATTGTTGCTTGCGGTGGGATTGCCGTTAACGGGTCGCTTACGAGGTGGCATGATGCTGCAAAACAAGTTGTTAGCACATGATAATCAAGAATAGGGTCACACATTGCTCACGGATTCTATCTAATGGGAGACCTAACGAATCCTCGCCACGTCCTTAGGATTTCTAGTTTCTTTTAATTGCTTGAAACACGTCTCGCTCTGATACCAGTCTGTCGCAACCCTGGACCGGGTTTGGGGACCAATCCGGGATCGGGATTAATTGTGAAGTAAATAAGAAAATGTATGTTTGATGCCCAAGCGTACACGGGTTAATAAAAGAACACACATTACCCGTGTACGCGATTTCCCACAGGTGTCCGTGGTGAGGATTTTCCAACCCATATAACCATATAGTATAATTGCGGAAGCGTGTAGTAAATCATGCATGTATTTTATTTCCAACATGACAAGACTGATTACATTTGAATAACAAGTATCAGAATGAGCAATGTTCGATAGCGTAACCCAAAAGTACATATTAAAGTTTAATCAAAAGATGATACAATTATAATTCCCAAAAAAAAAGAGGCCAACAAAGGCCAATTTAGACCAAACAATATCCACCAAAAATATAAATCCAACCACCCCCAAAATGTTTCGCATCTCGACAACCCGATGTTTCATAACATCGTCAGCACGCCACTCAACTAGTGGTTGCGGTTCTCCGACCGCCTCCTCTGGCTCCTCCTCGGGGAAACCAACAACGGGACCTGAGTACCAAAGCAAAGGGGCAGTCATGACGGTCTGGCAGGTGGGTGAAAAGATATAAACATTCGATAATAAAAGCCTTTACCTTGGAAAACATATAAACCTATTTAAACAGTGACTTTCAAGAAGTAAATGAATCATTTAATTAAAACGCATATGCAGTCACAAAACATGTAAGGTAGTTAAGGAACTCAGGAAACAATCAAGATGGCATCCATAAGAAGCTAAATCCTCTATCACCGAAGTGACTATCGGGTGTTAACCTCAGTCACCGAAGTAAAAAGGTGCAACCAATTTATATATACATGTACAATAATACGGGACGGGACCACGGTAGCAAACCGGGTGTCGGGAATCACGGTAGCGAATCGGATATCGGGAACCACGAGAGCGAGCCGGGTATCGGGACGGGACCACGGTTAATAAACCGGGTATCGGAATTCATGCTGCAGCTGGCGGGACGGGAAGGGATATCCAAGTCAGTGGATCAGACTGACAACGTTATCCAAGCTTAGTGGTGTCGACTCATAGGTCATATGCAAGAAATCGGGCATGTATAAAACACTTACGATGAAATCGTATAGACTAGCAAAACGGGGTGCTCAAGGCACAAACATCATTTCAATATCGAGTCACATCATGTCGGGCATGCATTTCGGGACTATAAAAAGAGTGCAAGTACAAATACAATGCTTTCGGAATCGATAAATTATAATTCATAAATTTCTGGAATAAACAGTTGAAATAAACTTTCAAAATATCGAGGTTTAAAACTAATTCAAGGAGAGTAGGGATCCCGTATGTCTGTATAATAAAGAAAACTTGGTACTCTTTGAATTTGGAAGACATGCCGGGTTCCTTATACACCATAGTAGCCTCAATGCTTAAATGAATCTCTGTGATGTGGTTTCTCTCTCGAACGGCTCCCAACAAACCTTTCATCTCTGCTTCGAATACATTCCCAGGTGAGCGGTGCCCATTGCTCTCAGAAAGGTTCACAAGCAATGGGATGGAAGCTCCCTTCAACCCCCCTTTATTCATAGAATTCAGGGAATTTCGGTTACCTTGCGGTCAGATGGCGGTTAGCCGCCAATGAATCCGGCGGTTAACCGCTGACTGACCGTGAAGCTGACCATGGGATTGCAGCTCTCTGGAATTGTGACCGTCTCATTTTGGTTGGCTGGCGGTTAGCCGTCGATGGATTCGGCGGTTAGCCGCTAGCTGACCGCGAGGTTACAGCTCTCTAGAAAAGTGATGGAAACTGCTTCGGCTAGCCGCCAGTCACCAGATGGCTAGCCACTGGGTGACCGCCAGCTGACCGTTAGTCATGGGAATTTCCTCACTGGGTTCAGGTTCAGGTCTCACCTTCTCCAAACCAATTTCTTTCATTCTCCATTCATTTTCCTGCAACAACATGAGCTAAAAAGCTCCTCCAATTCAACCTTTAACACTTCTCCCATATCAAAGCTTCTACAAACCACTCTCTAATCACTTCCTTCCTCTCCACATTCCAACCCAAATAGAAGGAGAATAACTACAACCACAATGATCCATTTAAGTCCTAAGCAAGAGCTTCAAAACCACATTTTTAAGACAATAAATGAACTAACCAACCTCTTCAAGAGCATTTATTTCACATTGAATACAAATAAAACCAAAGCATTTATGGCAATACAAAATCAATCACATTTGTCATGAAAACCATTCAAAACTCAAAACATTAATTCATTGCAGTTGCTTCTAGATCTCTAATCAAGGAAATCAAGCTTCTAGACACTCTTCCAAGCCAAGGATGCAATCTACACAAAAACCCCAAATACAAACCCTAAAATGGGTCAAACAAGGAATAGGAAGAAGAAAGCTTCAATAATGGAAATGAAGCTCCTCCAAGGCTAGGAAAACACAATAACAAAAGAGTTGGAAGGATTACTTACAAGAGGCTCCTCAAAATGGTGAGACTAGCTCAAAGAAGAACTTGGAATGGAGGTTTCTCTACAAAAGTTGTATCAATGGAGAGCCCAAGTGGTGAGGAAGAAGATGATGATTTCCCTTTGAACTCTAGGTGCAAGCTTGGTGGAGATTGAGGATGGGGAAGCACTAAGAAGAAGAGAAAGAGAGGAAGAAACCCTAGAGTTGTTGTTGTGCTGGAAAAAGGAAAATGAAAGAGAAGGGTCTCCTTATATACAAGTGGGTGTGGGTTCCACCACTAGAAATCTCTTTGGGCTGACATCACGACTATCCGGACCTCGGACGAAAACGACGAAGAAAGGAAAAGTGATCACCGAAATATCTAGTTTCCAAAAAGTATATGTTTCGCGGGTTTCGGGAATATCAAGTTTTGGGTACAGATTTCATGTAAAAAAGACTGTTTTGCCCTCAATGCAAGAAAATCGGGTTTCGGGGTTCCGAACGGGTACGGGATCAACATGAGAGTTGTAGGGATTAGCGGGACAAGTAAAACGGGGTAGAAATACAATTCATCGGGGTTTTGGGAAAATTCCCAAATTAACACAAAGCTATCAAAAGGGAACCCCCAAAGGGCCCCACTAAACACAAGCACTTTAAAAATTCCCCAAAGCTATAACAAGAACTATACTAATCCAACTTAGTCAAGTTCTACCAAACACGCTTAGCACTAACACGCGACTTAATTAGCACTAATCGGGGTCACTCGGGTCGGGGTCTTACACCCGGGATCTCCACAATGATAGCAAGCACCGGACTGCTTCTGGTAGTCTCGGGAGTAATGACCTCCACCACAATGCATGCACTCTAATCTTTGCTGTGGTTGTTTGAACCTGTGTTCCATTCTTGGTCTCTTGGGTTGCTGGAGAGGAGGAAGAGGAGTAGGAGCAGGTATATACTGTCCAATAAGCTGTGGCAACATAGCCATAATCCTTTGTTGCTCTAACACTATGACACCCTTGAGTGACTCCTCCGCCCAATATGCCTTCTTAACCACTGCATCGTACTCTGTCAACTTGCTCTACTGAACTTGCAACTTAATATCGGGCCTCAGCCCCCTGATAAACCTTCGAACCTTCTCAGAATTTGGCTTGATCAAAGCCGCTGCAAATCTGGACAAACAGGTGAACTGGATCTCGTACTCCTAAACCGTGAGAGTATCTTATATAAACGTCTCAAATTCTACTATCTTCTGCTCTGTGTAGTGCTCAGGGATGAATTTGTCCTGAAACTGCTTGACAAAAGTCTCCCATGCCTTGTTGTCCTCAACGGTGTCATAAGCACTCTTGATGGTCTTCCACCATCCTTCTGCTGTCCCACGAAACATGTGAGCTGCCAACTGAACTTGTTGCTTCCCAGTGCACTGAAACACTTCAAAGTTCTTCTCAACCTGCACTGTCCACTCATCTGCCTCTGCAGGATCCTCTACCCCATAAAACTCTGGAGGAAATCTCTTCATAAACTTCTCAACTAAGTCATTGAGATCTCGTTCTTTGGCCCGGGGCTCTGACACTTTTTGCATTACCTCCACCATCTGAGCTTGGAAGGCTACTTGGTCCTCTCTCTGTTTCCTTTCACGTTCTGCCTGTGCAGTCTGTGATTGTAGATAAGCATTGAGGAATTGTTAAAATTGGCCATCCGGTATTGGAGGAGTGGAACTAGACCCTGATGCTCCACCAGCCATGTCACTATAAGAAAACACGAGTTAGGCCCTAGGCAACCCAAAACTAGCAAGACAAGGCTATAAGAACATAGAATATACTACGAACACTAGGCTAACGGTAATCCTCACACATCCTATGGTTTCTAAAATTTTTACCCTGAGAAACCATCCATTGCTTTGATACCACTCTGTCACGTCCCCAAACCCGATTAGAGATTAAACCGGATCCGGGGTGTGAAATTTAGGGCTAATTAAAAAATTTTACCGTTAATGCCCAAGGATCGAAGTCCGCTGTGAGGATTATGTAGTTGAGCCTCATTAAAAAATTAATCAACGAGACTTGTTCGGTAAACACAACATTAACCTGTAAAAATATCAAGGCAAGTACGGTATTCATCCCATTATATATATTCAAGTTTCAAAAGATAAGACATATAAAGTTTATAAATATCAGGACCATCCCCAAAAACTTAGGTCCTGGTACAAAAAATATACAGTACTAGAATAGACAAGTCCACAAGATCTAAGACCCAAAAGATGAAATGAGGTGGTACGATAGAAGATATCCCCGTGTAACGCGCACTAGTGCCGGAAGTGATGACACTAAACTACGTCATCGGCACCCCACTCTCGTACCTCGTCCTCCTCCCCCGGTTGAGGATCCTCTGGGATTGCCTCGGCATCCGGGTCGGTATGATAGTAGAAGGTGTCCTCTGCACACCATGGAATAAAGGATCAACAATATGTTGGCAAGAAGATAAGCAATATACACTATTCATAACATGTTTCAAACAAGAATAAAGACAAGTACATGATTATAAGATAGCAAGGTACAAGCTATGCATAAGCATGAATAGTACGAGAGTCAAGTAACAATATAAATCCTAACAAGATAAACAAGAATAACCATCCATGAAATGCAATGTCAAGCAAGAGGAGACTCCGAGGATGTCCTAGCCATCTCACGGGGGGTATAAGTGACGTCCAAGCCGACTATGAATACCCAAAGTCCGGCTCTAGGGGGATCCTAGCTCCCAGTCCTAGGAATAGCAACACGGTCCTAGCCCGCTCCCAGCTATTCGCGCCATGAATGTCGTCCAAAGCCGACTGCCCACCCTAGTGTCCGGTATCCGGCCCACTTTATAATCCTCAGTCTACAGCTGGTTATGAATGCAAGATGATGATAATGGTTTGCATACAACACAAGTTCCAAGACAAATACACATGGATAGGTTCTTGAGTACAAGATAACAAATTGAGGGCTACTTCAAGTCAAGCCAAGATACAAGTCAAGTTCCATGTGTAGTCCTCTTTTAAGTCTATCCACACGTGTTTATCAATACAAGACAAGGTACCTAAGGATACACTCTAAGTCCGGTCACATTCTAATTCTACAAGTTAAGTTAAAAGTTATACAAGTGTACAAGATAGAGTGCATAAGATACGACAAGCTGCGGATACATGATTTAAGAGTTAAAAGTGAAGAACAAGCCAATCCTAGGTCAAGAGTTGTCCATCGTATACCGAACGTATCCTCAACGGAGTACGTATAGAGAATGAGTCAATAGTGTCCTACTTTGATGGGGTCATGGTGTACGGGAGTTGTTGGGCACCAATTAACTCAATTCCACATGCATTCGGCCAAGTTACATTGATATACGGAAATTCCCGAACAACCGACGAAGCACACCAAGCCAAACATGCTCCATTTTCATTTTTCCCAATTGGTCATGCAAGGGTAGGGTCGATGGGTTCCAACCTAGGGTCCAAACTAGGTTTAGAATCCCTTTACAAAAAGATAAAGGCTTGGTACATTGATCCAATAGCCACTTTCTTTCTCGATCTCTGATCATTAAGATATGTATACCATTGATTCTACATCTCAAGAGCTTTCCAACGGTATATAGAACTCCAAATTCCGACGAACGGGTCAAAAGTTATGGTCGTTCGAAATCTGCCAAAATTCATGAAATCTGCACCAATGCGGCTAGCCGAATTGGTCTATGCGCCTAGCCGAATTGGCATGTTCGGCTAGCCGAGAAGGTGACCGAAAATGGCCGAAAATGACCTGTAAAAACATGGTTACTGGAAAAGTAACCGAATAGTGACCGAATTTCCTGCGGCTAGCCGAATTCTGGGTAGAAACATGAGTTTTTGAGCCAAAAATTCAATCATTTTGAGTGGCTCCTTCTCCAACCCCTTTCCAAACCTTTCCAAAGGCCATAACCTGCACAAAGAGCCACCATGCTCTCCTCCAAACCACATTACATCCATTCATCAAGTCATCCACCCATAATAAAAACCCATTCAACCCATTAATCCAATTTTAGCATGTGTAATCTAGTTAACCATGACAAGCTTGGAATTTGGGGGAAAATCTAAACAATGAGTTAACAAGAGACAATAATAATACATGCATGCCCAATATATAAAACAAATCTACTTGCCTTCACCAAAGAGAGTGAAATAATGGAAATTGAGAAGATTGAGGAGGAAGAAAGCTCCCACACACACTCTAGCCAACACAACTCTCCCAAGCCTCTCTTCTACACTTAAGGAACACAAAGGAAAAGAAAGAAAGGAAATCCATCAACATGCAATCCATTCACAGCCATGAGAAATGAAATGGGAAAGGAAGGAGAAGAGGAAACTTACCAAATTTGAGGTCTAAGGAAAGAAGAAGAAGAAAGAAAGACAATGGTGTAGTTGGATGTCCTTGGAAGGGCCTTTAAGCTCCACATGCAAGATGAGAGAGTGAAGAAGGAAAAAGAAGAGAGGGTTGCAGTACTGTTGAGTGAAGGGAGGAAGAACGAATGATAGGGCTTGGTTGGGGTTTAAATGAGAGGTGGAGAAAGAAATGTCTGGAATGCCCATTTGAGTCAAATGAGAGAAATGCAATTATTTGAGGGACTTCGGGCGTCGAATCGTGACAAGTCAAGAACGAAAAATGACGAGCGTGATGAGATCTTTCCAACGCACCCAAATTCGGGGAAAATGGAATTTTTGGAAAAATACCCAATTTTTATATTAATCACAACCTAACCCCCTATTAAGACTAATTGCACTCGAAATCAAACAAAACTTTGGGAACATCTTACTAATGATAAAAGAAACTCGCTTAGCCACTAAACCTGCCTAATTAGCCAGAATCACAATTAATTAGGCTAACTGCCAATATTAGGAAATTAAACACCTTATTATGGTCGGGGACCATACAACATGCTTTTGGCTTTTATGGCTTCTAGGCTCCTTTGACTGAGCGACTGCCCCGCTGATGTCACAGTAAACTGTGAGCGGCTGTCGTGCCAAAGGTACTACCCCAAGTTCCAAAAGGAATCTTTTGAGCCATACTGCTTCCTTAGCTGTTTCACAAGCTGCTACATATTCAGCCTCTGAGGTTGAATCAGCGGTACATTCCTGTTTTATACTCCTCCAGTTGATAGCACCACCTCCAAGCATAAACACATGACCAGAGGTGGATTTCCTGGAATCCTTATCTGACATGATGTCAGAATCTGTGTATCCGACTGGAATCAGCTCATCACTGCTATAAATCAACATGTAATCTCTAGTCCTTCTCAAGTATTTGAGAATACATTTTACAGCAGTCCAATATTCAGGTCCTGGATTAAACTAATATCTGCTGACCAGGCCCACTGCATGACAGATATCTAGTCTAGTACATAACATAGCATACATGAGGCTACCAACAGTCGAACCGTATGGTATCGACCTCATCTGCTCCTTTTCCTCAGGTGTCTTGGGACACTGATCCTTGGAAAGGTGCACTCCATGCCTGAAAGGTGTAATACCCTTTTTGGAGTCTTGTATAGCAAACCGTACTAGTGCCTTATCTATGTATGCAGCTTGGGATAAGCCAATCATCCTATTTTTCCTGTCTCGATAGAGTCTAATCCCTAGGATGTAGCTAGCTTCTCCCAAGTCCTTCATATCAAAAGTCTTGGCCAACCAAACTTTTATAGTTGACAACATTCCTATGTCTTTCCCGAGGAGAAGGATGTCATCGACATATAAAACAAGAAAAACTACCCTATCACCTTCACTTTTCATGTACACACATGACTCATCCAGATTTTGACAAAAACCAAATGACTTGATTGCCTGGTCAAAACGGATGTTCCAGCTTCAGGATGCCTGCTTCAGTCCATAAATGGACTTCTACAGTTTGTAAACTTTTTACTCTTGGTTTTTAGCTACAAAACCGTCTGGCTGCATCATATAGATGTCTTCCTCAAGATGGCCGTTGAGAAACGCCGTCTTGACATCCATTTGCCAAATCTCGTAATCGAGATGAGCCGCAATGGATAAAAGTATCCGGATGGACTTGAGCATGGCTACCGGCGAGAATGTTTCCTCATAATCGATACCCTCTTTCTGAGTATATCCTTTCACAACAAGCTTGGCCTTATAGGTCTCCACTCTTCCATCTGTCCTCTTTTTCTCTTATAAACCCACTTGCAGCCAATAGGTTTAATATTGGCAGGCAAGTCCACAAGTGTCCAGACCTGATTGGAGTACATAGAGTCCATCTCAGCTTTCATAGTATCTTGCCAGCGTCCCGAATCTAAGTCATTGATTGCTTCATCATAGTTACAGGGATCTTGCTCCGGTTCTTCCGGGACAGCCTCGTAAGACTCTCCCAAGAACGAGAACCTGTCAGGGGGTTTGACAATCCTCCCACTATGATGAGGCACTGGTGCAACTACTGGGTCTGGTAAGGGCGGTTCTTCCTCAAGTTCGGTCATACTTGGATTTGGAATTGATTGCTCTTGAATCTCTTTCAAGATCACCTTTTCTAAAGATTTCCGGTCCATCATATAATCTTCCTCCAGAAAAACCGCATTGGTGCTTACCAGCACATTTTGCTCTCTGGGATTATAGAACAACCAACCTTTAGTTCCTTTAGGATATCCTACAAACGTGCATACTTCCGACTTCGTTTCCAACTTATCCGTCTTAACCTTCAGCATGTGTACCGGACAACCCCAAATGTGTAAATGTTGTAGACTAGGCTTTCGCTCGAACCACAACTCCCGAAGAGTCTAAGGTACAGACTTAGATGGTACGAGGTTTAGTATGTACATCGCAGTATCCAAAGCGTATCCCCAAAAGGATATGGGTAACCCTGAGAAACTCAGCATAGACCTAATCATATCTAAAAGAGTCCGGTTCCTTCTTTCTGCTACTCCATTCTGTTGAGGCATAGCAGGAGCAGACAACTGGGATAGAATCCCATTTTCTGATAAGTATCTCATAAAATCAGCAGAGAGATATTCCCCTCCTCGATCTGATCGAAGAGTCTTGATACTTTTACCTAATTGCCTTTCCGCTTCCGCTCGAAACTCTTTAAACTTTTCAAAAGCTTCGGACTTGCGGTGCATAAGGTATATGTATCCATATCTTGAGTAATCATCTGTAAAAGTGATGAAGTACTCATATCCTCCTCTAGCCCTGACATTAATGGGTCCAAACACATCAGTATGCACTAATTTCAATAAATCTTTGGTCCTACTGCCCTTAGATGAAAAGGGTCTTTTGGTCATTTTACCTTCCAGACAGGACTCGCAGACAGGCATCGGTTCTACCACCAATGAAGGTAAGATACCATCTTTCACTAGCCTCTCAATCCTATTTTGGTTTATATGACCTAGCCTCAAGTGCCAAAGCTTTGTTAGATTAGATGAAGGTGACTTTCTCTTTAATGATTGTCTATTAATTGTTTCAGTATCGTGTATCTCATACATCATGGGAGTTAACAAATAAAGCCCATTGGTTACCTTGCCAGAACATATAAAAGTACCATTCTTTTTTATGACAACTTCAGTACCAAAAGTAATAACTTTTATTCACCAAACTAAAAACTGAAATTAAATTCCGCCTTAAAGACGGTACATATAATGTATCTGACAAAACCAATCTATTATTTAAAAAACATAAAGTAATAACTCCCACTGAAATAGCCTCCGCCTTAGCGTCAGATCGTAGGTTGACAATGATTTCTCCATCACTTAGCCTCCTGGTTTCCCTAAACCCCTGCAACGTATTACATATGTGATTAGTTGCCCCGGAGTCCACACACCAAGATTCTGAAATACCAGTTGCAAAACTAACTTCAGAAATAAGTGACTCAATCATACCTGAGGTCTTCTTCTTAGACAGATATTCTGGGCAATTCCTTTTCCAATGTCCTGTGTTACCACAATGGAAACACTTTCCTTTTGTCCCTGAACCCTTAGCCTTGGCCATGCCACTAGTAGGAACATTCTCCACCTTAGGACCCTTCAAAACTGATTTCTTTTTGCCTTTCCGCCCTTTGTCTTTTGGCTTGGACTTGGCATCTGACTTTTTTGTCATGAAGACAGTTGGCTTCTTTTTCAAAATCCCTTCAGTCACTACCAGCTGACTAGACAGCTCAGCCAGAGTCAGATTCATTTTATTCATATTATAATTAACCTTGAAATTGTTGAATGACTCTGGTAGTAACTCAAGGATTATATCGATCTGCGATTATACATCAATCGCAGCTCCCAGTACATCTAACTCATTCAATGAGTCCATCATTTTCAACATGTGTTCTTGTATTGATGTACCTTCAGCCATCTTGGTACTAATGAGCACCCTCATGGCTGCCTGCCTAGCAGGCCGGCCCTGTTCCGCAAACATCTCCTTTAAGTTCGATATAATATCGTATGCAGTCTTATAGGACTGATGTTGGTGTTGCAAAACACTAGACATGGATGCTGGAATGTAACATCGGGCCATCTCATCGTCTTTGGCCCATTTGGTGTAAAGTTCCTTTTCTACATCTGATGCATCCGGGCCAGGCTCATCAAGGGGGGTTTTGGTAAGCACATACATATTTATATCCTGAAGTTGTCAGGACAATATTTAGGTTCCGTTTCCAGTCTACATAGTTGGATCCCACCAACTTATTCTGGTTGAGGATGGTCGCAAGTGGATTGAAAGTAGTTGAATTCATACTTGAAAAACTGTAGCACATAAGAATACATTCAATTAATGAATTTAAATGACATTGGGTTTAGTATTCTACCAAATTTATGTGGGAATTCTCGTAACCACAAAATTCAGAATACATCGGAATCCCAATCCTCTGGGGTATGCCTCCTTGGGGAGTGCTAATACCACCTAGAATGGTGCGGATCATAGTTGGTCAAAATTGGAATTAAGACTAACTATCCATGATCCCCATCATTCATTATTATCTAGGTATCTCGTACCAAATAATGTATGACTCCCGATTTTCTCTGGTTTCTAAAATACATGAGGCAGATCCTTGGGGATGCTACATCATTATTTTAGTTAAGTGTGACCCACCAACTTAGCATTGCATGACAACCGTTGCGGGCAGCTCCTCCTTGGGGAGTGGCCCCCGCTCCATCTCATCAACACTATCCATAGGAGATCCATAACTAGTATCCAGACAAATATAAGCCCTCCGTGGGGAATGGCCATTCTCAAGATGGCGCTGTCGGATGTGAATTTTCGACCCCCCCGCGCCAACCAATGGGGCTTGGGAAGAATCTCCATTCATCTATACATGTGCTATTTTAATTTTACATCGAAAGTGAGGATTCCGACTACCCTCAAAATCGACGGATCACGATCGCCAGCTACGGTAACGGCCGTAACACCGTCCTTCGACGAAAGCCGAAGAAAAATGGGAGAAGATAAATAGGTGGGTTCTTCCTCTCGTCTAATGTGCTGCCGGCAACACACGACGGTTGTCTTGTCACATTAATTTGGGTCTTTTTGGGTCTCTTTAATACAGGGTCAATTCAGGGTTACGCGTTAAAGTCCAAATAAAGATTAATCCTCACATAGCAAAATCATAGTATATCCAAGTAAAGTAAAACAATTAAGATAAAGAAAATAAAAAGGGGGGAGGTGCCAAATATTTAAGAAGAGGATCGGCCCCGTTCCCGGGTACCCCCTTCAAATCCCTTGGCAAAATAGGGTTTAAAGGCTGACTTTGCAAACCAAAACAATGATGCAAATGAGACTTTGACTTGTGATTTCTGTGTTTTTCGTGTGCGATACACGAGTGATAAAGGTGAAAGGCCGATGGGCCGTAATTGACTAAAGGTGGCCGATGGGCCGATATTTGTTTTAGAGTGGCCGATGGGCCGTGATTGTTTTAAAAGTGTGTGCGAAATCATTCATCTCATCTCGTCATTCTCATTTATTCAATTTTAGAAATCAGTTCTTCTTTCCCTTTTATCATTAAGTTCAATTAAATATCTGGCACCTGAGGTGGAGGAAGAAATAAAGGAAAAATCTTCTTGTGTTTATTTTATTGGTTTTATAGTTTTTATGGATTTTTGATATTGGGGCTAGAAGGGCCTAACTAGAGGATTTTACTTGGATTTACATAATTAATGCTTTATTACTGATCATCGGATTAACCCTAAACCTAAGGTCCTAGACCGCCCACATTAGCTCTCCCGGTCCCCTAACGGAACAGGAAAAGTGATGGGGCGAAGCCTAATGCTCTAATCTATCTAATGAGGAAATCCGATTTAATGCTAGCGTGTAAATTGTCTAAGTTTGATAGCTCCCAAGCTAAACGGCTTATTAATTTGATTTAGTTTGGTTCAAGTTGTGGTTTGATTAAGAGTTATTTAGGGATGAGTTAAGAGTATTTTAAGGTTCTGTTTTAGTATGCCAAAGGTTCTGGAATTTTGAGTTTCAATTTAAATGATCAAAAGGTGTCGAAACCAGTGAAGTGATGGACGGGAGGACTTGGGCGCACCTGTGGTGGCGCCTAGGTCCTCTTGGTGACTTGGGCGCACCTGTAGCGGCGCCCAAGTGGTTGCTCTTTGTGATTCGGTTGTTTGCGCTGGTGTTGGCTAGATTTTGGAATATCGTGGGGTTCTAATCAATGTAGGCTTCTGTTTTGATGTTGTCTTTAACTTTGGGTCAATTAATTTTAATAGTCTTAAGTCCAGGATTCGAAACGAAACCAAGGTTCTCAACTTGGATGTGATAGAGGACTTGGGCGCACCTGTGCATGCGCCTAGGTGTTTATGTACACTTGGGCGCACCAGCAGTGGCGCCCAAGTCGGGATTTGAAATCTTTTGGTCACTTTGGGTCGGTTTGAAGTGCCGGACGAGTCTAAGTTGATCAAGGTTTTGATTTAAAGGTTGTTACTGGTTCTGAAGATGTTCTAAGATGTTAATTTTAATCGAGATTGGAAGTGAGTTGTGATGTGGTGGCCTTGGGACTAGGATGGGACTTGGGCGCACCTGTGGTGGCGCCTAAGTCCCTGGATGACTTGGGCGCACCTGTGGTGGCGCCTATGTTTCCAAGATGACTTGGGCGCAACTGTGGTTGCTCCCAAGTGTCTGGTTTGCGTGTTTCTTTTCTTTTTGGGTTGATTTGAGGTTGAGTGTTTATCGTTTGATGTTCTTTGAATTAACTGTGTTTTTATTGTGTTGTGTCAATTGGGATTAAATTAGGTTTCAATTAATTAGATTTCTTAATGATTATGGGAGGCTAAGTGTTAAGAGATTGGTGCCTACGTGGATGTTTTTGTGGTTTAAGTCGGTTTAATCTTTTAGGTTAATTTGGGCTACTGGCTATAGTTGTTTCAAATCGTAAGGGTGTTCTAGTGTGTTGGTTTGGGTCAAAGTTGGAAATTAATAGGGATTCGGTGATTCCCAAACTAAGTATGACTTGGGAGCACTTGTGGTTGCTCCTAAGTGTCTGGGGTGACTTGGGCGCACCTATGGTTGCTCCTAAGTGTCTGGGATGACTTGGGCGCACTTGTGGTTGCTCCTAAGTGTCCGGGGTGACTTGGGCGCACCTGTGGTTGCTCCTAAGTGTCTGGGATGACTTGGGTGCACTTGTGGTTGCTCCCAAGTGTCGGGGGTGACTTGGGCGCACTTGTGGTTGCTCCTAAGTGTCGGTCTAGTAGTTTGTTATCTTCTAGGGTGTCTTTAAGTTAATTTCTTTTAATAAATTAAAGCTTATGGATTAGGTTTGTTAATCGGGATTTTAATTGGGGCTTGTTGATTAAAGTTTTATTTAATCAGGGGTTTCACTAGGAGTTGTTAATAAGTTTTAGGGATTTAATTAATTAATTAAATATGTGGATTTTAATTGCGTGATTTAATTAATTGCTTCGAATTAATTGAGTGTTTAGATGAGGGTTGATTAAGTTTATTAATTCACTCAAGCATTAATGGACTAACCTAGGATTACCTAGTTAATGTCTAACTCTATAATTCTACTACTTCTTTTAATTTCCTTTTGTTCTCTTCTCTAATTACTAGAGAGCAAGATGAGAGGAGAAGTGTTTTATGATTTTGTGATTTTTTTGGTGTTTGGTTTTTTATGCAAAAGCAATGCGAGCTATCCTAAAGAACAATCTAGGGTTTTTCTACTTAATTAATGTCTACTTTTTTTTTTATGTATTTTTCTATTTCTTTTAATTTTTTTTGTTCTCTTCTCTAATTACTAAAGAGCAAGATGAGAAGGGAATAGTTTTATGACTTTATGATTTTTTTGGTATTTTATGCAAACAATGCAACCTAAGTATGATAATTTGAAGATTCGAAGTCTAGAAGTTCGGCAATTAATTGAAATCATCACAAATATGGAACATCATGTTAAATTAGACGCAAGATGTAGCAAATACGGGCTGAAGAACAAGCCAAGGACTTGGACGCACCTACAGGGGCGCCCACGTGTCTCTGCGGGACTTGGGCGCACACACAGTGGCGCCCAAGTGTTCCCCCTGCGGGTTGTGATGTATTTCAGACTTCTGTCGATGTCTCGATATGATTTCTAACAATTTGAGACTAAATGCAAGGTACTATTGTAGATTATTAATGTCAAAGCTTCCGGACTTGAAAATAATAATGCAGGCACAAGGATTCGAGGGTGAATCCCTTTGCAGGGACTTGGGCGCACCTACGGTTGCTCCCAAGTACCTTCCTGTACTTTTTCTTCTTTCCAATGGTATGTTTGGTCCCTTTTCGACTCTTTCAATACTCTTAATAAATCCAAATGCCTTGATATCAACTTATATGAGGATTGACTCGGATTCAAGAAGCAAAATGTACATGAATCAAACAAATAGGGACCAAAAGTCTACTTCTGGACTTGGGCGCACCTACGGTTGCTCCCAAGTACCTTCCTGTACTTTTTCTTCTTTTCAGTGATATGTTTGGTCCCTTTTCGATTCTTTCAATATTTTTAACAAGTCCGAATGCTTTGATATCAACTTATACGAAGATGGACTCGGATTTCCGAAGCAAGATGCACGCGAAATGGAAAACTGGATTCAAATCTCCAATCTTGGACTTGGGCGCACCTGTATGGGCGCCCAAGTGCTTTTCTGTGTTTTCTTCCTCTTTTGTTTCTTTTTCAATGCTTTTCGCGCGATTTTGAATACAAAGTCACAAGTCCGAAGGTACTAATACTAACTTATATGAATAGAAATCCGGATTTGAGAGAGAAATTGCAAGCGGGATGAGACTAGGGTCAAAATCCCACTCTTGGGACTTGGGCGCACACACAGTGGCGCCCAAGTACTCTTCTCTTGTTTTTTAACACCTTTCCTTTCAGATTCGGATTTTCCTAATGAAAACGATATGGATGCAAGATCTATTCTAATCACGAGTTCAGAATGATGTAAATAATGCAGATCTACAAACTATGAATGATCCTAAGCATGTTCCTAATGAGGAATGAATACTGAATATTAGATCTACTATAACCTAGTACTATTAATGCAGATCTACAATGTGTGCATGACCCTAAGCATGTTTCTAAACAAAAATGCTGGTGGAATGCAAATAAACAAAAGAAATCCCGAAATACCGGTTCGAATCGTGCTCTTAAGTCCTATGTTGAAGTTCTTGCGCAAGTCCGTGGCTTTGGGAGGCTTTCTCCATTATTGATCTTGGAGAACCAAAGCAATCTTCTTTCTCCTTTCTTCTAGATCTAGAGATCTCCTTTGTGACCTCTCTCTTTCTCTCTCTTTTTTACTCTACTTTTTCTCTCTTTTTGGTAGCCCTCCCTTGCAAAAGTAGTATGTGAGGTCTCTTTATAGTGATTTTGACGTGGAGGAAGAGTTAGGGCTACTTCTTGCATGAGTTTCCAAGAGTTTCACGCAAACCAAGGTGAGATTAGGGCTCTCGGAGACTTGGGCGCACATGGAGCTGCGCCCAAGTGGGTCCCATGACTTGGGCGCCCACATGGTGGCGCCCATGTCTAACTTTGAAGCCTATTGGGTCTAGGGTCCGGTTCCGGGTTGTTTTCGGGTCTAAACCGAGTCGAAACTGCGAAGGGTAGAGTCAATCGTACCTAAGTATGCATCAAAGTGTATTTTTAAGGCATCTTGGGACTTGGGCGCACATGGGGTGGCGCCCAAGTTGGTTCCAGGACTTGGGCGCACCCATGTCATGTCTTGGGTCAAATGGGCCCGGGTTTGGTTCCGGTTCGTTTTTTAGGTTGAGATCGGGTCAAAACTATGAAAGGTAAAGTGGGATGTGATTAAATGTGCACCTAAGTGCTTCCCTAGGGTAACTAGGGACCTGGGCGCACCTGTGTGGGCGCCCAAGTACAAGTCTGGGACATGGGCGCACCTACATGGGCGCCCAGGTATGTGCCTGGTGGGGTGTTCGCATGGTAATCTTCCGACGGCCGTATCTTTTGATTAGTTCATCGGATTTGGACGTTCTATTTATCGACGGAAAGCTCTCGGAACGTAGAATCTTTTGGTCCATACGTCCTAGCGATTAGAGTTCAGGAAATAGTAGGGATTTGTGGGTCAAAGATTCTAATTGTTTAAATCATACTAGTCGCATCGTACTTAGGTAGACTAAGTGTAATCTCTTTGGAATCAACCTAAGTGCGTTCTATGTAGTCTAGAAGGGACTTGGATAGTGTTGTAGCCTATCCTTTGTATGAGTATTGGGTTGGACGGGTTGGACTCGAAGTCTCAACGCGATTCAGCCCTTTCTCTCACGAATTTCTAAATATTGTCGAACTAAGCATAAAATTTTCAACAAGCATCTTCATCGTCATTAATTAATCTTAATTATGCCATTAACCATTCAATCATGGGTGAAATGGGGGCACCATTATATATGACAGGTGTTTAGGGCTATCATAGGGGGACCAAATGAGGTGTCTACAGTATGCCCCTCTTTGGAGAACAACACATGGAGAGTTGTACTCCAAAGAAAGTAGACACAACACTCATGACTCACGGGAGCCTTTGAGCTCGCGGGAGTGGCTACCTACGGATGTATGCAATTGCAAACTCGTTCTAAGGGTGAGGTTCACTTTTCTAGGATCAATTCTGATTCAGGGGAAAAAGGAAAAAACAAGAAGTTACGTGTCTACTGATTTGATTGGAAATCCGAGATCTGTGCCTCGGTGCCCGTGGTATTGCCACGTGGCGGGTTGGGAACTGTGCCCCGGTTGCTTAATTTAAAGTGATGGTGGGAACTGTGCCCCGGTGGTCTGAATCAGAAGTTGGTCTTTCGATTGGCTAAGTCACTATTAGAATTTCATTTGTTCTTGTAATAGAGTTCAATTCAATTTTGTCATACATAATGTCTTTTAACTTTCATTCACAGTTGAATACTCAAGGCATAGTTAAAATTGATTAGTAATAATGGGGATCTTGAAAGCAATCATAAACATAGTTCAAGCAATGGTGTGAAGTGTATGTGAGAATGAGATGCATATTTATGTTCTACAAAGAGATTTTATTTTCGAAACTCAGGTATGCATAGAAAAAGCTAAATCAATGGAAGATGTTCACCGGAATAACTGTCACTCTCTAGGGATCTTGGTCTTCACCCAGCTTAGATGAGAACCCGGGATAGATTCAATCATCATTTCATGCTTATCATGGAGAGTTTCAAGTTACACGGATTCCATCCTCCAACGTCAAGACTTGAATCGGCAACACCACAATTCGTGATAACACAGCATTATGGTCGCCATACCGATCATAAGCACTTAAGGGAGGCCTACGGCGACTCAACTTCTAGACGTGAGGTAAAATCATGAAAATCATGGTTAGGGATACTTACCTCAAGAGCTTTTTGTAAATCCGTTGATAGAGGTCATTACTGTTTTTTTTTTCAGTGTTCATTTGCTGAAATTCATGCCATTCATCTTCAATAGTGTGCTTAAATCACCTTTGGTGCTCTCATTTCTGCTTTGGAAACCTGCATTGAACAAACACTAAAAGATTCTGCATTTTTTGTTAGTGCTCAGTTTCATAACTTGCAAAGGTAACACTTCTAGTTTCATTGATGAAGATGACATGGGATGCAATGCATAATGCATGCGTGATGGGACTAAAGTGTATCATGATTTTCCCTGCAAAGGGGTGATGTTTGGCGCGCTGATTTTCGCCGCTTAGTTCCTTTTATTACACTCTTTTAATCATTGTTTGCTGTTGTTTTTTCGTTTGTTTTAGTCATCAATCATCAGAGAGTCATTATGGTCTAGACTTGTGCATCGTGCGGCTTCCCGGGTTAAAAAAAAAAGCGTAGTTGGGCGCACATGGAGGGGCGCCCATGTTCTTCTGGGTACTTGGGCGCACCTCTATGTGCGCCCAAGTGGTCTCTCCTACTTGGTTTAGGATTCTATGATGCGGTTACGCGAGGCATTGATCGTGTAGTGAAATTGGGAAGTGAAGGGACTTGGGCGCCACTAGGAGTGCGCCCAAGTGGCACTCTTACAAAGTTTGGGAGGTAGAAGGACTTGGGCGCCACTAGGAGTGCGCCCAAGTGCTAGTCCGTCTTCTTTTCAAATTAAGACACTAATCTATATAAGGAATGGCTGCCTTTGGGTTTTATCACACTTCCTACTCTTCCAAATTCCGAATTCAAGGGTCTTTGATCTCTCTCTTGCTCCCAAGTAAGCACTCTTTCATCTTTGTTGGTTCTAGTCCATGCAACATATGTTCTAGTTTATTTTGTTCTCTCTTTTGGCATGATGCAAACTTAAAATTCAGATTTGTTCATATATACATATATTTGTTTGGGTTGTATCATCTTTAATTTTCCTTCCCTTCTTCTCTCTCTTTTTATTTTCAAAAGAAACAAAGATGTTGCTTTGCATGAGTGTTTAATTTAGAGTTACTTTGACAAGGAGGCATGTCCCCCTTTTTTTTTTTTTTTTGGTTCCTTAATGATCTGAAAGTGACGAACAGTACCCTTGGTGATTTATCCCACGGATTTCAGGGGTTGTGATGGATGATTTTAGGTTGAACCGGGCCCATTCGCGATGAAGTCCCTGAAGTGGACTTGGGCGCCACCCTAGGTGCGCCCAAGTGTGTGTGCTGTTTTTTTTTTTTTTTTTTTTTTATACTTGTCTAGTCCTCATCCTGTGTTTTAGCTCATCACTCTTTCATTATTCTTACTTTGATCTTATGATGTTTCCTTTGTTATCATTGTCACCCCCTTTCTTTTTTTTCTTATTTGTGTTTAGATGTTGTATGTAATTTGGACTCTTGGCTCTTAAAACGGGTTAGAATAATCCCACAATACTTCTAAAAGTATTTGGCATGGATTTGGAAAGGCTTGATATAATTTCCATTACTGAACCCCGACCCTTCGGGAGAAGTTCCTTGGGACAGACCTGGGCGCCACCCTTGGTGCGCCCAAGTGGGGTTTTTATATATATATATATAATTTTTTTTGTAGTGATTCCTTCAATCTAAGCCTCTTTGGGTTATTTTCGATTCAACGAAAGGTCTTTAATGCCTTGTGTATGTGTTTATAGGTCTCATTCTATTCCAATGGCTGGCGTTCCAATGTTCTCCTTCGTGATTGATGGTGCTGGAGGTACTCCTGCCTGAAAGCCCTACTCACCAGGGGACGAGTATTGGTCCTCGGGGGATGGAAGGATAGGTTACTATGACCCCGAGGAACGAATTGAGTTCTATCTCCAGCACGGGTCATCCATGCCTGCCACCTACGATTGCGTGTTCCAGTTTGAGGAGGTGATGGATCAACAACTCGTCGAAGCCAAGCGTGGGAAGTACGATTTGCTGGTGATGAAATACAAGAAAATATGCGGAATGTGCAGAGATTTGTGCGTTGTAGGGAGGACCGCTCTTAACAGGTTGTGTGGCTACGATGGACTTCTGGGAGACTTGCCAGCTTTCATTAATGACGTACTCCAGTCCCTTTTGTGGAGCATGATGGATCTTCAGGCGATGCTTGAAGTCTGGGAGGGTATGAAGACTATCAGTGAAAGAGCTCCTATCGAGGAATTTAACGCAATACATAGGCGGATGGATCAGTTAGAGCTCATGACAATGTCCTGCCCACATGAAGCCGAATCTGCTGTCCCAAGGCGCCATAGAAAGTATTTCGAAATGCAAAACACCACTCTTTCAGCGCTTATCCATCCAGTGTACACCGCTCATCTGGACGATTTTAGGTTGCTTCGGGAGATTGGTGATGCTCTTCGGGACCCTTTGAATGCTTTCGAGGAAGTGAAGGGGCGGCTTGAGACCCACATCTTAGGAATGGAGGCGCGGTTGGCTCGCTTTCCTATTTTTAACGGCATGGTTCACCCTCTATAGAAGACGGAAATCATCACCCTAGTCTAGTTTTTTTTTTTTTTTTTTTTTTTTTTTTTTTTTACGAGAGGTCAGGTCATTAGGACCATCTCAGTTAGTGATAGACCCATCTAGGGTATTAGGAGCGCGGGTCGTGACCTCTATTTTAGTCAATGTTAAGGATTCACTTGATGTAGTTCATTGCTATAGTTATTATTTAATGACTCTTATCGGTGTTCAATAAAAGTTGATTTAGATTTTTTATTCTTATTTATATATATATATATATATTTTTTTTTTTTCGTTTTATGCGTGTGTGTATTTTAGTTGGGATATGATGATATGGAATATGTGGATGAATGCAGGGATTTGGATGCATGAACTATTAATATATGATGCCTAATGGTGAATCCATAATGTATTTTGAATCAACCTACCTTTGCATGTTGTTTGCACCGTTGTTCTTCATAGGTAGAGATGGGCCATTGATGTTCCGCCGATAATCCTGAACTTCTCTAGAGTTGAGGTTGGTACTCAAGCTAAGTCAGATTTTGCCAAGGTTGTATTGTAGTTATTATTAATAAAGATTGACTTGAACTTAATCAGTGGGTGAATCGTGTTTTAATTTTCATCCCTCTTGAGGCTTAATTTAATGTTAGGTTTGATCTCTAATCCCTTTTTCTTTTTTTGGTTTTTTTTTTTTTTAGTTTTCTTTTTAGTTTCTTTTTTTTTTTTTTTTTAGATTTCAGTTCATTTTTTTATTATTATTATTGGGCGAAGGAATGGGCCATTTTGAGGTGGGTCGCCCTTAGAGAGGCCCCCCCCCCATCTGATAAGGAGGCTGGGCCATTCAGCGCCCAGCCTTAGGCGCTTCTGGCTACACGTGTTGGGGGCTTTCCCCCTCTTTTCTTTCTCATTCATTCTTTCCCTCTCTTCCTTTCTTTGGTTCTTTTTTTTTCTTGCTTTTGTTGTTTCAGGTGAGGCAGGGACGAGTTGTTGAAATAGGGGGAGGCAGCAGCAGCGCGCAGGTTCGCCGGTGTTCAGGTAAGTGTGTCTCGACATCTCTTTCCATTTTCTATTTTCCTTCTTCTCTTCTTCTCTTTTCTTTTTTTTTTTTTACTTCCTGCCATTGTTGCAGGTGGAGATCTTGGATGCAGCAAGGAGATTGAGGGGAGGAGGAAAAAAGAGTTCAAGGTATGTAGTTCTTTCTTTTCCTTTCTTCTATTCTCTCTTCTCTCTTCATTTTCTATTTTTTTTTGTTTTGAACCCTGCTGTGGCTGCCATTGTTGCAGGTGAATAAAAAAAAAAAAAAAAAAAAGAAGCAGCAGAGGCGTGGAGAGAAAGGGGAAGCTCGTCCCTGGCCAGGTATGTGGACTTCATCTTCTTCTTCTTCTTTCTTCTTTTTTTTCTTTTCCATTTTTGAAATGCCTGCTGCTGCTGTATGCAGGTGAAAACCGTGAGTGAAGGGGCAGGTTGAGTGAGGAGAGGAAGAGAGAACGAAGGGAGAGAAGGGAGAAGAGGAAGGGGGGCCCAGCCCCTGGCCCAGGTATGTTTTTTTTTTCTTTTACTTTGTTTCTTTTCTCTTTTCTCTCTGTTTTTTTTTTTTTTTTTTTTAATGTGTTGCTGCTGCCATTGTTGCAGGTGGGGGACGAGTGAGGGAGCTGGCAGCAATGGTGAAGTGAAGAGAGAGAAGCGCAGGGAGAGAAGGCCAGGTATGTGGGTCTCATCTTCTTGACTGTTTTTTTTTGTGTTTTTTTTTTTTTTTTTTAGTGGCTGCAGGATGAAGTTTTGGGCTTGGTTATGGCCATGTATGTTCTGTAGAAGTAGGAAATGTGGAGTTTAGTGGAGTTTTAGATTTGAAATGGTAGATGGAGCTCATCTTAGTTGTGGAAGGAAAATCCTGATTCTTAGTCCCCCCACAGGTGGTCGTTTAGTAACCAACCTGGGCAATGATTTTGGGTACTGTGAGCAAGGTTTGGGGGTTTTATGTGATTCGGTGAGGTCCGAAAAGATCCGATGGTGGGGCTGAACCCATTGGTTGTCTCGGTTAATCAGGACGAAGCGAGTGGTTTTAGCGACTGATGCATGCGTAGGGGTGATACGATGGTGATGAATAGTGTGGTGGTTTTGATCGTGATGAGACAAGGGTCATGGTGGTGGTGTCTTGGTTTGAGTGGGGATTTGCTTCACTTGTCATGTTATATTTTTATTATTATTATTATTATTTTTAGTCTTGGCTATCAGTTTCACTTTCGTTCTTGGATTGGTTTACCTTGGGATCGTTTGGTTAATGCTTCCCTATTTTAATGTCTCTCTTGGGTTCAGCTTGGTTGCTTTGCATAGTATCCGCTGTGATATCTTCCAAATTTTACCTCGTCACTTGTACGTTTCTTACTTGCCACTTCTCATATGCGCTTTCTTTTCTCTCCAACATGTGCAGGATGAAGACGAGGTTTGCTTGCAAGAGGGCCCCGATGATGGGTGAGTCGGTAGAGGGTCCGTCGGGAGACCCGAGGAGTGTTCCCTTAGATAGACCCATGGAGGATCCTGGCGTTGGGCTTGCCAAGGGGACGGATATGGATCCGACAGCGGCCCGCCCCGGAAAAAGGCGTAAGAAACCACGAGCCACGAAGGACCCCCACCTTGCTGACGAGATAAAGGCGGGCAAGGTAGCTGTATTTTCTTTTCTTGTATTGCCTCTAGTCATTATTCATCTTCAATTATTGGGCTAATAATTGTGATGCTTCCCTCAACTTTAGCATGTCCCCCTTGCTCGAATGCGGGTGGGATGGCTAAAGGTGAAAGAGTGGTGGACGGTGCTGCCTGACACTCTGAAAGATCGTGTCCAAGCCATGGGTTTCGGGGATTTTATGTCAATCGTCGCTTTCCGCCCTGATCGCGCTCTTATTAGTGCACTCTTGGAGAGATGGAGGGATGAGACTCATTCTTTTCATTTCCCGACTGGCGAGATGACCATCACCCTTGAGGATATAGCGAGATGCTGGGGTTTGAGGGTGAGCGGTCTGCCGGCCTCGACTGGTGCGACAGATGCTAATCCTAAGCTCGTTCGGTCCTTGCTCCAGCGATTGTTTGGTGCCCGGCCTTATCTTGGCTCCAGCCAGATTGATATTGAGTGGCTATGGGAAGCCTATGGTCCGGCGAGGGCGAGGAGCCTAGATCGTGAGCATTCTAGTCTTGTCCTTGTAATTTCGATTCGTTTGTTCTCTTACTCATTATCGTCTCGTATGCATTCCAGGTTGGTCTCGTGATCAGGCGGAGTTTTTAGCAGGTCATGAGGCGCAGATGGCAGCTGTTGGAGGTTCATCAGTCAGGGGTGGGGACAACGGACCTGCCCCGACTACCGGCGAGCGGGCGAGGACAGGCACGGCCGATGCTATTTGCCCGGATGCCGGGATGGATGGAGGTGAGGATGCGGCTAGCGGCTCCGATGATGAGGAGTACATAGCACCCCTGGATGAGTTATTTGCGTTCGATGATAGTGATGATCTAATGGACGAGAGGGGTAGCGAGGATGAGAGGGGTAGCAAGGGAGCGAGGGCCGTAGACGGTGAGGGTGGTGATGACGTCGTTCCCCCCACAGGTAAATTCTCAAGTTTATTCTTACCCCTTGTTGTTTGGGTGGCCAACATTTATAATCCCTTCTCATTTGCAGAGCACGAGTGTAGAGAGGTACCCGTTGATGGGTACTACCGTCGAAAGAGAGTGGGGATTCCTTGCGAGACCTTCTACGTGACTGGTGAGTAGCAAGGCATGATTCCAGCATTACTTTCCGTAAATTGATGAATATTATTGATTGAACATCTTTGTCACTTTGGCAGGGAAACAGGGGACCCGACCTGATGTCGCATTGAGACGTCCTCGGCTATCGTCGGCTAGGCAAGGCGAGGATGAGAGTCTACGCGCATTCCTTCTCTATTTCTTCGGGAAATGTTTATTTGCAAATGCGACAGGCAACAGAGCGTCCGGCACCTTGCTCAGGTTTGTGGACGATTTGAGCCGAGTAGGTGATTATGCCTGGGGTGCGGCAGCCCTCGCCTTTCTCTTCCATAGCCTGGATGATAGATGTCGGGTGCAGAGGGGCCACAGGAGTCTCCGGGGTTTTGTCCCGATCCTTCAGGTAAGCCAGCTTTCCATATTTGCTAATCTTCTGCTTTGACCATTTCGCCTTACTAATGATTCAATCGTTTCGAGACAGGTGTGGATGTGGGAGCATGTCCTGCAGTGTCGCCCCGAGCATTTGCCAGTGCGGTTGAGCCTTGCTCCCCGGGCGGCGCAGTGGTATCCGAATGCTACCGTACGGGGCTTCGCGGACGTCCTCCCTACAGAGCTGGCAAAAAGAACCAAGGATTTGAGGATGAGGCCTGATGAGCAGGGCTATCGCTTTATCTTGAATGAGTTAATGGACCGAGAAGTGAGTCGTTCTTTCCTCCTTTTCCTTTTAAGTTATTAACTCGCCTTGGAACTAAGCCGGAATCGGTCACTCTCCTACTTCGAGTTGCTAACAGTTGATATCCTTCGGGGTTATGCTTCCTCCTATTTTTCAGATCATTTGGTGTCCTTACCACGGCGGCCCTGAAGATGAGCTAGTGGTAGTGCGAGATGGGGTACATTTATTTGCAAGAGATATATGGCTACACGCTCCCCAGATCATTTCTAGGCTCGTCGTGAGTCGGGTTGCTCGCCAGTTCGGTGGTCATCAGGTTATCCTACCTCCCGAACCCAGCATGAGTCATTCATATAGGGGATGGGGTGAAACAGTATTTGGTCATTCTCACCCGCATCAGCCTGAGATTGATGATTGGGATGGAGGGGGGAAAGCACCTGCCTTTGGTACAGATGAAGAAGCAACGGGCGATTATGAACGGCGTTGGAGGGATGTCACGCACCGGTACATATTCCCCGAGTCGTATTCCGGCGGGTCTTCTCATTCTATCCGAAATTGTGCTGAGGCGATGGAGACGTTGTTGTCACTTCGGGTAATCAATTAACCTTCACCCGCCTAGATATGATCCCCTATTCTCGATCTGATCCAATATGTTGTTCTTCTATTTCAGATGGTTTCCTCTGTAGAAACGGAATGTCGCGGGACACGCTCGTTAGGCAATGATCTAGGCGAGGTAAATCTCACCTGGTTTATTAACCGTATTGTCTTATCCTTCTTTTCTAATTGTACTTGTTATGCTTTGTGGTAGGGGACCTCTAGGAGAGCGGCTTCCGATGTTGAGGCAACCCTTCGTGAGGAGGTATCTCGGTTGACAGAGTTGGTGAGAGATAAGGTAATGTTTGTTGAGGTCGTAGCCTAGGGATTTGGGGAGTCTTGTCTCTTGATGTCATGCATTAAGGCATCCACCCACCGCGTCATGTTATTATCCTATTTATTTCAGGAAGGTATGACAGCGAGACTACAGGCATCATTGACGGCTAAAGAGGCATGGAGATCACTATTCCCCATCCATTGTAGAAGTAGCCTTTTGAACTTAACAATTTCTTTTATCTTACCCGATGAGATCCTGCAGGAGGAGCTAAAACGACGTGATGCTGTTATTGATACGCCAGTGGACACCTCCGAGGTATAAGGTCACTAACTTGGTTGTTCATTTTGAGTTGATGTTTATGGCCTCTGGTCGTTGTGCAGAGAGACAGGGACTTGGCAGCATCCGAAGCTACAAGAATCAAATTGGAGGGCGAGCTCCAGACACCGCGAGCTGAGATGGACCAGTTGCAGGTTAGTGAGGTTTAGACTTTTATTGCGTTCTTCTTTTGTATAATGACCGATCCCTGGTTGTTTGCTTTTGTGATATTCTAGGCGGAGGCTCATAGTGAGCGTGACAAGGCGCTTGTCGAGAGAGATGCTTCAGAGGCACAGGTGTGAGGTTTTCCCATGTGACATTTCAAACTTGATTCCTCAGATCCGTTGTTGATGTGATTTGTAATCTGGTGATATGCAGGTTCGCGAGTTGCGTGCCAAGCTCAGGAGCTACGAGGCCTCTACGCAGGTGAAGGTCTTTCCTCCTCTTTTAAGTTCTGCGTTCACTGCTGTAAGGTTTGTTGAATATAAGGTGTTCTTAAAATGTCGTCTTGTAGAGTGGTGCCGTTGTCGCCTTTGTTCCTCCGCCTCTCAGCGTGGGCGAGGAGAGAGCCCTTATTCATGATCAGTATATTGAGCGCATGGATCGTATGGCGCGAGGTCATGAGGAGGTGGTTGCTGATTTACGGAGGCGCCTCGATCGATATCGCCGGAGGGCGGAAGAGAGAGGTTATGCTTTTTCGGACTCGACCCGAGCTCCTTCTCAGCGTGCCCCTGGTCCGTCTTCATTTGCTTCATCGGCTCGTCATGATGGGGCTGCTTCATAGGGCTATTGTTCTCTGATTGATCTCCTAGGGACGTATTCCTTGTGTATTCCTGTTCTATATTGTATTCATATGTCCTAGTCCTGTATTTATGCTGTTACTCCCTATCTTCG
Source organism: Umbellularia californica (assembly GCA_028538565.1). Classification (NCBI taxonomy): domain Eukaryota; kingdom Viridiplantae; phylum Streptophyta; class Magnoliopsida; order Laurales; family Lauraceae; genus Umbellularia; species Umbellularia californica. Next base: position 43,204,558 of record JAPQWN010000008.1, read on the forward strand.
GTTCATGGTGGGAGCTGATATGTATGTGTATGTTGTGCGTATGTATACCATGTATGTATAGTCTAGATAGTGTGTTTGGTGTCTTAGAAGTGCTATGGGAATGTGGTTGATTGACGAGGAGTCACTGTGGGGTGCTGGGGGAATATACGAAGTGTTCTTCTCACAGGTAATAGATCCTTACGTATCTCGAAATTTTCCGGGGTCCAAAAAACAAGGGGAAGCGCTGCCGAAATTTTCTAAAATATCTTGAAATTTGTGCTTTGAGCACGGATCTCGTAGGAAGAATCACTAGCAGTTAATGAAGTGAGATTTCATACAACAAAAAAAGAAGAATAAGCACAATCTCTCATCAATCTAAACTTAGTAAGAAACACAGAATGAGGTTCTCAAACAATAGGGGGTGCCTGAGTGCGTGACATTTGTGACCTAAACAATTCTATGTTTTCAGGCATTCACATTGTTAGCTATAAGTATAAAGGCAGAGGTTCAAGATAATTGCACTTTCAATACTACAATCATATGTGATGTCATAAAGGGTGTGTACAGCATACATCTATAATCAAATTCATCATTGGATAACATAACAGACATAACTCATATTTTCCCAGTTTGGTTTTCGTAACTTTGATCTTTTCAAGTCATGAGGAATTGTGCACAAAATAGTACCCGTATATAATAAATAAATGCCCCAGCTTGTGGGATGTTATGAATGTGATCGGGGTTGGTTTCCCTGCAAGTTCTCAAAACAAACTTGTCAGTTTAATATTTTTAGGCCCCCTGCATAGTTTGGCTAAGGTGGCATTTTCTTTCTCGGTAAAAATGTCAGGGGACCATTTTGGCACTCAAGCTTTGAGAATAACAAGATTGAATTCATACCTTAGGGGATATATTTTTTTTTCTGCATCCAACTAAAAGTCATTAGTAGTAAAAACATGTATGAGGTGAGTGTGTGTGCAACCTAGTGAGTGCTCGTGGCAACTGTGTATGCGATGAGGACCCAAGTTGGGAAGCCGTGTAGACATTTATTCATGTGTATATACAAACCAAAAAAATGCCCCAGCATAAGACTAGTTTCTATTCTGGCCGTGGGTGAGAGTGTGAAAGGAGATTAGCTTCTCGATCCATGATTGTCACCTAAGTGGCAACGTGGTCTTCCCTAACCGTCCTTTGGAGGTCGAGCCCTCACGGGCCCCTTTTGTAGCTGCTTAGTCTTTTCGGCCGAACTTCGGAGAGCACCTGACCGCATCCGGGGCTCATTTGTGAGTAATGTTTGTGTGTGGGGTGGTGAGTCACCGTGCTACCTTAGTGTTGTGGTTTTCAACTACCTTCTGCTTAGTTCACCTGATGAGTGCCCATGTCAGTCTAGCAAGCCTAAGATTTTTTTTTTTTTGACATGTGACTGTGCAATGCTCGGGTCCCTTAAGCTTTCTAATTAACTCATGTAACGAGCATTCGGCCAATGACTCCCAAACCAGGTGGCTTTAGGGCACTAGATATGTAAATACCCCTGCGGGCTTATTGGCTCGAGCTAAAAAGGCTACGAACCCGAGCTAGTCACAAAACCTTTATTGTTTCCAAGACCCCTAACTAGATTTTTTTTTTTTTTTTTTTTAACCATATGACTGTGTAATGTCTGGATCCCTTAAGCTTTCTAATTAACCCATGTAACGAGCATTCGGCCAGTGACTCCCAAACCAGGTGGCTTTAGGGCACTAGGTATTTACATACCCCTACGGGCTTACTGGCTCGAGTTAAAAAGGCTACGGACTCGGACTAGTCACAAAGTTTTATTCCCTTTTTTTTTTTTTTTTTGGCAAACGATGAAGAAGCTTTCATGACATGGGCAATCTCACCTATAAACCTTCACATTGGGTGGCCTTAACCGTGCTGAATCCGTGTGGGGTAGACTCGCCATTTTGTGTATTTTTAAGTGCCGGTGTGTGTTCGAGTTCCAAGTTTGATTAGAGTGCATCTCTTCTGTCTTCCTACGGGATTTCTACAACTACGCTAAGGGGCAAGGAGGGCCATACTCCGTGAGAAGTAAGGGAGGGTCATACTATGTACCTTTTCAGGTACATAGCGTTCCATGGATCGGGGAGCTCTTCCCCTTCTGCATTTACTAGTCTATATGCATTACCAGAATATGCTTCTTTAACTACATAAGGGCCTTCCCAATTGGGTCGTAACTTACCTTTAGGATGCGGAAGCTGTGATGGAGCGATGCGCTTCAAGACGAAATCACCAACTTTGAATTTCCGCTCTTTGACATGTTTGTCGTAGGCTCTGGCGATTCTTTTCCGATATACTTGTGCATGTTCTGCTGCCTTCATTCTTTTCTCGTCGAGTAGGTCTAGCTGAAGTAGCAATGCTTCTCTCCTCTGGTCTTCTGTCATATCTTCATCTAGCTGGATGCGTAGCGACGGGTGAAGGACTTCGAGGGGAAGGACTGCTTCCATTCCGTAGGTCAAAGAGTATGGGGTTTCTCCTGTAGGAGTCCTTATGGAAGTCCGGTATGCCCACAGCGCTTCAACCAAACGGTCTGGCCAATCACTACCTTTGGTGGTTTGCACAGTCTTTTTGATGATCTTCAGTAAAGTCTTGTTGGTTGCTTCGGCTTGGCCATTTGCTTGGGGGTAATATGGGGTGGAATGATGCAATTCAATGTCATATTTTGTGCACAACTCATTCATTTGTTGGGATATAAACTGGGGTCCATTGTCTGTTATGAATACTTTAGGGATGCCAAACCTGGCTATTATATTCGTTTTAATGAATTTGACCACAGAAGTAGCCTTAATATTAACATATGCTTCTGCTTCTGCCCATTTAGTGTAATATTCTGTGGCTGTCAATATGAATGCTTTATTTTGTGTGTTTTCTAAAGTAGGGGCCAAGGGTCCTATGATATCAAAAGCCCAGGTCGAGAAAGGCCATGGAGCTGTGGTGGGGTGAAGGGATGATGCAGGGGCATGAATTAGGTCAGCATGTAACTGACACTCTTTGCATCTCCTAACGTAATGAACTGAATCCGACTCTAAGGATGGCCAATAATAACCTAAACGGATGATCTTCTTAGCTAACATTTGGCCATTGACGTGTCCTCCACACTCTCCTGAATGTGCCTCTTCGATTATTTCTTGTCCTTCTTCTGCAGTCACACATCGTAGGAGAATTCCACTGAAAGATCTGCGGTACAGTAGTCCCGCGACTATGACATATCTTTGAACCGTTTCTTTCAGCGCTTTTTTATCTGATCGGCTGGCATATTCAGGGATGTAGCCATCATGTAAGTAATTCCAGATATCGTAGTACCACGGGTGATCGTCTACTAGGTCATCATCATGTTGTATGCGAGCTAGGACTCCTTCTACTGCCTTGGCGTTCTCTTCTTGATCGGACTCTTTGGCCTTGACTTTTTTACCCTTTTCCTTCGAAATTTTCTGCAGAGCTTCAGCAAGGTTCCCTTTGGTTAGATCTATCGGTTTGATGGACGGTGAAGCTAGCCTTCTAATCAAGAATTCTTCGGAATCTTTGTTGTCGGGGATCTCTATAATGGAAGCTAAAATTGCTAATGAATCGGCTAAGCGGTTCAAGGCTCGAGGAATGTAGAGGAATGAAACTTCCTCGAAACCAGACATCAATTCTTTTGCCTTTGTGTGGTAATGTGCAAGCTTGGGGGCATTGACCTTCCATTCTCCGGCTATTTGGGAAATAACAACTTTGGAATCACCGAAGACTCTCAGCTTCATGACACCTAGAGCCTGGGCCTCTCTTAGCCCCGCTAGCAAAGCTTCATATTCCATCACATTGTTGGTTGCTGGAAATCCGATCTTGTAGGCCTTTGGTATGACAACCCCTTCCGGGGATAATAGCACTATCCCGACTCCTTTTCCATTTTGGTTCAAAGCTCCATCAAAGTACATAGTCCATGAATCATCATCTTTAACCTCTTCAACATATGTAAACAAAATGCTCTCGTCAGGGAAGTCAGTTCTAACTGGCTCGTACTGAGGCAGGGGGAGGTGTGCTAGATGGTCAGCGATCGCCTGTCCTTTTATGGATTTTTGCGTAACGTAGGTTATGTCAAATTCGACTAGGAGCATTTGCCATCGCGTGACTCTTCCCGAAGTGACTGGCTTCTCGAAAATGTATTTCAAAGGATCCATCCTCGCTAGGAGTTTGATCTGATGGGCCAGAAAGTAGTGTCTCAATTTTTGAGCCGCCCAAACTACGGCTAAGCAAGTCCTTTCCATTGGGGAGTATTTCCTTTCGTAGGGTAATAGAGATTTGCTCAAGTAATAAATAGAGTTCTCCTTTCGACCGGTTTCATCATGTTGCCCCAGGACGACACCTATCGCAGATTCTGTCGCTGACACATATAAAATGAGAGGCTTGTTTTTTATAGGGGGCTTCAGGACGGGAGGACTCAACAAATATTTCTTCAGATCTTCAAATGCCTTCTGGCAGTCGTCATCCCAGTGGTACCTTACACCTCCTTTTAGCAATTTGTAAAAGGGCTCGTATTTTTGGGAGTGCTGTGAAATGAATCTCCTGATGAACTGTAGTCGTCCTATGAGGCCTCTCAATTCTTTGAGATTCTTCGGGGGCGGCATTTCAAGGATGGCCTTTATCTTAGAAGGATCAACTTTGATTCCCCGGTTACTTACCATGAAGCCCAGGAGTTTGCCAGAGGATACTCCAAAAACACATTTCTTCGGATTCATCTTCAGTTGGGTGTCCCTAGATCGTTGAAGGACTCTCCTAAGGGCTACGATGTGATCCTCACGGGTTTCGGATTTGATTAGAATGTCATCTACATAAACCTCTACACAATCGTGTATCATGTCGTGGAATATCGCCATCATGGCTCTCTGATAAGTGGCACCGGCATTTTTCAAGCCAAAAGGCATCACAACGTAGCAGTAGGTCCCCCAGGGTGTAGTAAATGACGTCTTCTCCTGATCTTCTGGTGACAGCTTGATTTGATTGTACCCTGAGTAACCATCCATGAATGATAGCATGGCGTGCCCTGCAGTATTATCAACAAGCAAGTCAATGTGAGGCAAAGGGAAATCGTCTTTGGGAGATGCCTTGTTCAAATTTCGAAAGTCAATACAAACTCGGACGCGTCCGTCTTTCTTCTTTACCGGAACTATGTTGGCGACCCATTGAGGGAATAATACGACCCTGATGAATTTAGCTTGGTGGAGCTTGTCAACCTCCTCCTTCACTTTCAGGGCAGCGTCGGGAAGCATCTTTCTCAACTTTTGTTTGACGGGTTTAGCATTTTCCTCTAGCGGAATTCGGTGCTCCACCAGATCGGGTGCAAGACCGGGCATATCATTATAATCTGACGCGAACACGTCCTGATACTCTCTTAGGATCTCAAGGATTTTACTTTCTTCGTCAGGTTCTAGGCAGGCACTAATTTGGACTTGTTTGGGTCTCTCATCCGTCCCTAGGTTTATTTCCTTTGTCTTTTCAGCAGCCGCTTGCGTCTCTTCATCAAATTTCTTGATTACTCTCCCAAATTCTTCAGAAATTTCGTCATCCCCTTCTTCGGCGTCCACTAGTTCATAAACACCCATTCCATCATTGGCGTTTGTAGGTTGCACTAAGGGTTCGGGCTCTGGAATGATCGGCAGAGACTCACATCCTAACTTATCGATGTTGGTCATAATCTCCTCTAGTCGGGACCGTTCTACCGGAGGTAACTTCCATCTCCTTGGATTGCCCATGTTTTGATGAGGACTAAAGTCTTCTACTCCTACGGTTCCTATGTTTTTGGGTTTTCTATTTTCTAATTTTTTGGGGTTTTCGGGGTTTTCTAATTTTTTTGGATTTTTGAAATGATATGGTACAGGTAAGTTTGAAGATGGGCTATCTACCAAGGAGGATCCTCCCCGCTGGCGTAGCCAGGCAGTGGGGCGGTACACCACTTCATGGTCGTTTTGGTCATCTGCTCCCCAAACTTCATGGTCTTCTTGAGAGGGGTCTTCTCGCCAGTGGTGCCAGGCAACGGGCCAATATACCACTTCCTCGCGGGTAGGGTCTTCAATTTCCCATGTTTCGCGACTTTCTCTGAGTTTGGCAATCGGCCTTTTTTTTTGGGTAAACGAGTTGATTTGTTTGTAGTCAACATGTTGCAGGATAGGGTCTGGAACCTTAGATTGACAGTGCAATCTACATCATCCACTTCTTCTGGTGAATGGAACTCTCTCCAAGTGCCAACGATTTGCTCGTAGGTCTCACTTTCAGACGACGTAGAGTCTTCCCAATCTTCTACTAGAACAGTCTTACCTTTATCGTTCGGATCCAAATTGTCACATCCCTCTCTAGTTGGTGATGCATTGGGATCCAGAGTTTTATCGTGCCTTATAAAGTGTTCATCTAAAGTCCAGTCCTCTTGCTTACCTCTCATATTACTATGTGCATCGTATCCTAATCCTTCTGCTTTTACTCTAGGATCTGGTATGTAGGGGTTGATAGCACCTTCCCCGTCTTTTCCTAGTCCAAATCCGGGTTGATATCCCATCTTCCTCATCAGAGTCCATCCTGGCGCCTGATTCCGATTGTTTGTTGTTGGATTTTGGAGGGGGGAAAATTCATGAAACATATTTTGCATGGGGTCCATATCCATTAAGGAGATGAGAGGGTCAACTCTGTATCCATGAATCTTGACCTCTGGCGTCATGGGAGCGGGTTGTAAGGTCGGGAGTATTTGGAGTTCTTCCGGTTCGATCACAGGTGGGTCCCCCATCATTTTTATGATCTTGCCTAAATGGGGGAATTTGACACATTGATGCCTGCTTGACATGACGGCGTTCATATGATTCAACCATCGGCGTCCTAAAATTAAATTGAAAGTGGCGGGGATGTCCATGATATAAAATTCTTCTGGCATCGAAATCGGACCCGCTTGTACTAATAACATAATTTTTCCACATACTGTTTTCTTATTCCCATCATAACCGGTCACCACCATGGGGGCCGGAGTTAAGTCTTTTGTTGTGAGCCCTAAAGCTTTGTAGGTTTTCAATGGGCATATGTTTAATGATGCGCCAGTGTCGACCAAAGCTCCTGATATTTCCTTTCCTGCTATCTTGATCATTAGATGTAGAGGAGACGTCCTCGCTTCAGGCGGTATCTCTTTTAGTTCTTCTTCGGTAAACATAAGGGCAGGAAAAGGGGTTCCTGGGGCTAAGGTTGCGATGGTAGTTCTCAATTCTTCGGGAGTTATGTTTACCGGGACTTGCAACCGCGTAATAGCCTCAAGTAACTGTTGCTGATGTTTGGGTGAGGTTTTAATTAAGTCGAGGTCGGATACCTTAGCTGGGATCTTCGTGAGGTGTCCTAAGAGATCATATTCTATTCCCGTTTCTATCGAAATATGGGCTCTTTCATCGACTATTTCCTCAACTTGAGTGTTGGGGTTCTGCGATTCTGGATCTCGAGTGACCGGATGAGGGGGTAATCGGGAAGGACGAATTCGCCCGGATCGGAGATGGGCTTGAGATGCATTTGCATCCGGGTGAGGATCTAATCCAGAGTTCGCGAGGATCGGTGGTCCCTGGTCATTTGGTTCATCAAAATTTACTTTGTAAAGGTCAGGAGAATCGACAATCGCGTCCATTCCGGAGTTATAGATTTTGAACTTCGTCTTCCCGTCCCATGGCGTGATGTATTTTCTATGGTCTTCTTCTTCAAAGAAATCATCATGGCATGGTTGATTATGATTTATGCTCCCTTGGGTCGCGATATCAATGTATTGGTGTTCTATCATGGCGATGTTTATCAATTGAGTTTGCGAGGCTTGTCTAGAGGTTGATGGCCCATGTTGAGGTAGCGGGTTTGTATAAATCTGCATGTTTGGAATATTCTGTGTTGGATTAGCGGTAGCGTTCTGATTAGGAGGGGTATTCCGTGGGTCGCCTGTGCCTATCGGCCTAATATTGTTCCAATCAATCCTACCTTCATCATTAAGGTCGTAAATCAGGTCTCTAACTGTATAGCATTGGGTGAGGTCATGCCCCGGCATCCTATGGTAGGCACAAAACTTGGTCTTATCCAAGTGTTCTGACCATGCCTGCGGTCGTTCTGGTGGGAGTTGGAGGGCGTTCTGATTTAGAAGAGACCAGAAGATGGCAGTCCAAGGTTGTGGCAGGGATGGGTAGCTTGTCCTCTTGGGTCCGAATCTCCTTCTATTTCCATTGTTTGCATTATTTTGGTTGCCATTGTTGTCTCTATTGTAATTGAAGGGAACCGTACCGTAGTTGGGTTGAGGATTCGCATTCTGGTTTGGTGGCAGAACAGTTGAATTCGGAACCGATTGCGCGTGGTCAGGGTTCTGATTTCGATTCACTGGGGGTCCTTGGTTCCTTGGCGGTGGGTCATAACCTTGATTGTTTCTAGGAGGGTTTCGGAAGCTTTGATTGTTCCGCTGATAATTCTGGTTGTTCCTTTGAAAATTCGGGTTACCACCCTGGAAATTGGGATTGCCATTTTGCCCTTGATTTTGGTGTTGGTTAAAGCTGACACTATTATGTTCTTGGTATGGTCGGTAAACCTCTTCTTGATTTGAGCTTACCTCAGGAGTTGCACGGCTTTCTGGTTGGGTGGTTGTGCCTATCCTACGCGTGTTTTTCTTATGGTCAATAATGGTGTTTAACACTCCTTCGTCCAAGTTTTGTTTCATCCTAGACAATCTACGGTACAAGCCACTCCAGCTAACTACTTCCCCGATCGTCATCAAAGCCCTCATTGGATCCTTCATGTTTGATATGGCCATTCTCACTTGTTCCTCTTCTTGCATATTGCAATCTGATCGCGCAAATTGATTTTGCCATCTCACCGTAAATTCCTCATAATCCTCGTTATTCTTTTGTTTGAGGTTCGCTAAGTCATGCCAAAGGGGCTTGTTCTTAGTCAAGTGCTGGTATCGTGCTAGGAACTTCTCTATTACATCCTCGAATGTATTAATTTCGTGGGAAGGTACAGACGTATACCAAGTTAATGCATCCCCTGTTAGAGATTCTTGAAAATAGTTTATGAGCATAGAGTCATTGTCAGCGATGGCACGACATTTGTTGCAGAACGAGACCAAATGGTGTTGAGGGTCGGTTGTCCCATCATAGGGTATGAATTTAGGTGCTCTGACAGGGAAGGGTGACCTCTCCTTTTCTTCTTTTTTGGTAAAATCATAGAAACCCAGCTTTCTTCCAGTCGAGCTCGAGGACTTCTTCTTAATTTCACTTTTAAGTTCTTCTACGTTTTTCTGCAATTCCTTAAATGCTAAAGGATCTAGGTATTGGATTTTCTGTGGTTGGTATCCTCCTTGAGGTCCTAGTGGGGTCGGGGCATAGGCCGGCTCTTGGAATTGCTCTCGGGGATATGGTTGTTGAATAAGATGATAGTTTTGGTTCAACTGAGTTCCTCCATAACCAACTGATTGTCCTCTGTGTTGATCAATCATCGAACTTAATGCAAACGGTTGATATGCCTGTTGATAGTGTGGCTCGTTTCCTGGGTATGTTTGATAAGAATTTCTAACGCCTGAGGGATTGATAACCTGGCTGTTCTGGATTGGGGGACCCTGATTTGAATTAGGCACTTGGTAGGTTAAGGGGGTCTGATTTTGATAAACAGGAGAGGTCCTCTCATATTGAATCGGCTGGGGATATAATATATTGTTGTTAGCCGTCACAGGGTTGTAATTCGTTTGATTGATTGGCGGAGGAGTCATTACTTGAAATTGAGGTTGAGCTGCCTCACGTTGCTGGTAGACATCTGGCGTTCCCATATGAGCCAAAGGGTTTTGGTGCGAGGTGTTGGATGTCGCCAATAGACCCGGGTTTACGAAGCCATGACTCGGCTGTCGATATAGATTCTCGTTTATCGTGAGAGTCTGGTATGGTGCGATAGCTCTAACCGGGGTAGTGATAGGTGCATCAGTAGGCATCCCATATTGTGGGATAGAAGACGTGATTGGCTCGGTCTGACTGATTAGGGAAGAGTAGGGTATAACCTGTGAGACAACAGGGTTGTCCGCGCGGAGAGAGTGATCTCTTGACGAGACATTGTCGTGGACCCTATATCTTATAACTTGGCCGGTGGGGCTGACTAGGTCCGTGTAAGTTACTCCTGAATGTGCGGAGAATTGGTTCTCCCCTGACGAATGAGATGGGGTAGATATGTTAGAATGATTCCTGCCCATTGTAATGGTATTGACCGGGATGGGGCCTCCTTAAAAAAGAGACCGTCTTATCTGTTGTGGGTCATGACTTGAAGACGCTAAGGAACCATCTAGTATCTTTGATGATTCTATATTTTGTGGTGTTTGGTGTGATCCGCCAGTAGCGCGAGTCAACAGTGGGGGAGAAAGAGGTTGTAGATCGGACATTCCGAATGTGTAACCCTCCATTTGTGAAGAAATATCTAGATGAGAGTAGAGAGAAGGAAGGGATGAGAAAAGCACGTTTTATGTTCTTTGGTAGTGAGGGTTGGTGTAGGCTTGTTTCTTATGATGTAATGGGGGAAAGCTTAGTGGACGGTTCATTCGAACCTTAGGTTTAATTTGGGACTAAACTTATAATAACCCTAAACTGAATGGGACACGGACATCTAATCATTAATTGGATGTTCGTGTCCTACAATAGAACTGCAGAAAGACCCAAATTCGTGACAAGACAACAAAAGATGTCCCATCACGATCGCCAGGCTGTCGGATGTGAATTTTCGACCCCCCCCCGCGCCAACCAATGGGGCTTGGGAAGAATCTTCATTCATCTATACATGTGCTATTTTAATTTTACATCGAAAGTGAGGATTCCGACTACCCTCAAAATCGACGGATCACGATCGCCAGCTACGGTAACGGCCGTAACACCGTCCTTCGACGAAAGCCGAAGAAAAATGGGAGAAGATAAATAGGTGGGTTCTTCCTCTCGTCTAATGTGCTGCCGGCAACACACGACGGTTGTCTTGTCACATTAATTTGGGTCTTTTTGGGTCTCTTTAATACAGGGTCAATTCAGGGTTACGCGTTAAAGTCCAAATAAAGATTAATCCTCACATAGCAAAATCATAGTATATCCAAGTAAAGTAAAACAATTAAGATAAAGAAAATAAAAAGGGGGGAGGTGCCAAATATTTAAGAAGAGGATCGGCCCCGTTCCCGGGTACCCCCTTCAAATCCCTTGGCAAAATAGGGTTTAAAGGCTGACTTTGCAAACCAAAACAATGATGCAAATGAGACTTTGACTTGTGATTTCTGTGTTTTTCGTGTGCGATACACGAGTGATAAAGGTGAAAGGCCGATGGGCCGTAATTGACTAAAGGTGGCCGATGGGCCGATATTTGTTTTAGAGTGGCCGATGGGCCGTGATTGTTTTAAAAGTGTGTGCGAAATCATTCATCTCATCTCGTCATTCTCATTTATTCAATTTTAGAAATCAGTTCTTCTTTCCCTTTTATCATTAAGTTCAATTAAATATCTGGCACCTGAGGTGGAGGAAGAAATAAAGGAAAAATCTTCTTGTGTTTATTTTATTGGTTTTATAGTTTTTATGGATTTTTGATATTGGGGCTAGAAGGGCCTAACTAGAGGATTTTACTTGGATTTACATAATTAATGCTTTATTACTGATCATCGGATTAACCCTAAACCTAAGGTCCTAGACCGCCCACATTAGCTCTCCCGGTCCCCTAACGGAACAGGAAAAGTGATGGGGCGAAGCCTAATGCTCTAATCTATCTAATGAGGAAATCCGATTTAATGCTAGCGTGTAAATTGTCTAAGTTTGATAGCTCCCAAGCTAAACGGCTTATTAATTTGATTTAGTTTGGTTCAAGTTGTGGTTTGATTAAGAGTTATTTAGGGATGAGTTAAGAGTATTTTAAGGTTCTGTTTTAGTATGCCAAAGGTTCTGGAATTTTGAGTTTCAATTTAAATGATCAAAAGGTGTCGAAACCAGTGAAGTGATGGACGGGAGGACTTGGGCGCACCTGTGGTGGCGCCTAGGTCCTCTTGGTGACTTGGGCGCACCTGTAGCGGCGCCCAAGTGGTTGCTCTTTGTGATTCGGTTGTTTGCGCTGGTGTTGGCTAGATTTTGGAATATCGTGGGGTTCTAATCAATGTAGGCTTCTGTTTTGATGTTGTCTTTAACTTTGGGTCAATTAATTTTAATAGTCTTAAGTCCAGGATTCGAAACGAAACCAAGGTTCTCAACTTGGATGTGATAGAGGACTTGGGCGCACCTGTGCATGCGCCTAGGTGTTTATGTACACTTGGGCGCACCAGCAGTGGCGCCCAAGTCGGGATTTGAAATCTTTTGGTCACTTTGGGTCGGTTTGAAGTGCCGGACGAGTCTAAGTTGATCAAGGTTTTGATTTAAAGGTTGTTACTGGTTCTGAAGATGTTCTAAGATGTTAATTTTAATCGAGATTGGAAGTGAGTTGTGATGTGGTGGCCTTGGGACTAGGATGGGACTTGGGCGCACCTGTGGTGGCGCCTAAGTCCCTGGATGACTTGGGCGCACCTGTGGTGGCGCCTATGTTTCCAAGATGACTTGGGCGCAACTGTGGTTGCTCCCAAGTGTCTGGTTTGCGTGTTTCTTTTCTTTTTGGGTTGATTTGAGGTTGAGTGTTTATCGTTTGATGTTCTTTGAATTAACTGTGTTTTTATTGTGTTGTGTCAATTGGGATTAAATTAGGTTTCAATTAATTAGATTTCTTAATGATTATGGGAGGCTAAGTGTTAAGAGATTGGTGCCTACGTGGATGTTTTTGTGGTTTAAGTCGGTTTAATCTTTTAGGTTAATTTGGGCTACTGGCTATAGTTGTTTCAAATCGTAAGGGTGTTCTAGTGTGTTGGTTTGGGTCAAAGTTGGAAATTAATAGGGATTCGGTGATTCCCAAACTAAGTATGACTTGGGAGCACTTGTGGTTGCTCCTAAGTGTCTGGGGTGACTTGGGCGCACCTATGGTTGCTCCTAAGTGTCTGGGATGACTTGGGCGCACTTGTGGTTGCTCCTAAGTGTCCGGGGTGACTTGGGCGCACCTGTGGTTGCTCCTAAGTGTCTGGGATGACTTGGGTGCACTTGTGGTTGCTCCCAAGTGTCGGGGGTGACTTGGGCGCACTTGTGGTTGCTCCTAAGTGTCGGTCTAGTAGTTTGTTATCTTCTAGGGTGTCTTTAAGTTAATTTCTTTTAATAAATTAAAGCTTATGGATTAGGTTTGTTAATCGGGATTTTAATTGGGGCTTGTTGATTAAAGTTTTATTTAATCAGGGGTTTCACTAGGAGTTGTTAATAAGTTTTAGGGATTTAATTAATTAATTAAATATGTGGATTTTAATTGCGTGATTTAATTAATTGCTTCGAATTAATTGAGTGTTTAGATGAGGGTTGATTAAGTTTATTAATTCACTCAAGCATTAATGGACTAACCTAGGATTACCTAGTTAATGTCTAACTCTATAATTCTACTACTTCTTTTAATTTCCTTTTGTTCTCTTCTCTAATTACTAGAGAGCAAGATGAGAGGAGAAGTGTTTTATGATTTTGTGATTTTTTTGGTGTTTGGTTTTTTATGCAAAAGCAATGCGAGCTATCCTAAAGAACAATCTAGGGTTTTTCTACTTAATTAATGTCTACTTTTTTTTTTATGTATTTTTCTATTTCTTTTAATTTTTTTTGTTCTCTTCTCTAATTACTAAAGAGCAAGATGAGAAGGGAATAGTTTTATGACTTTATGATTTTTTTGGTATTTTATGCAAACAATGCAACCTAAGTATGATAATTTGAAGATTCGAAGTCTAGAAGTTCGGCAATTAATTGAAATCATCACAAATATGGAACATCATGTTAAATTAGACGCAAGATGTAGCAAATACGGGCTGAAGAACAAGCCAAGGACTTGGGCGCACCTACAGGGGCGCCCACGTGTCTCTGCGGGACTTGGGCGCACACACAGTGGCGCCCAAGTGTTCCCCCTGCGGGTTGTGATGTATTTCAGACTTCTGTCGATGTCTCGATATGATTTCTAACAATTTGAGACTAAATGCAAGGTACTATTGTAGATTATTAATGTCAAAGCTTCCGGACTTGAAAATAATAATGCAGGCACAAGGATTCGAGGGTGAATCCCTTTGCAGGGACTTGGGCGCACCTACGGTTGCTCCCAAGTACCTTCCTGTACTTTTTCTTCTTTCCAATGGTATGTTTGGTCCCTTTTCGACTCTTTCAATACTCTTAATAAATCCAAATGCCTTGATATCAACTTATATGAGGATTGACTCGGATTCAAGAAGCAAAATGTACATGAATCAAACAAATAGGGACCAAAAGTCTACTTCTGGACTTGGGCGCACCTACGGTTGCTCCCAAGTACCTTCCTGTACTTTTTCTTCTTTTCAGTGATATGTTTGGTCCCTTTTCGATTCTTTCAATATTTTTAACAAGTCCGAATGCTTTGATATCAACTTATACGAAGATGGACTCGGATTTCCGAAGCAAGATGCACGCGAAATGGAAAACTGGATTCAAATCTCCAATCTTGGACTTGGGCGCACCTGTATGGGCGCCCAAGTGCTTTTCTGTGTTTTCTTCCTCTTTTGTTTCTTTTTCAATGCTTTTCGCGCGATTTTGAATACAAAGTCACAAGTCCGAAGGTACTAATACTAACTTATATGAATAGAAATCCGGATTTGAGAGAGAAATTGCAAGCGGGATGAGACTAGGGTCAAAATCCCACTCTTGGGACTTGGGCGCACACACAGTGGCGCCCAAGTACTCTTCTCTTGTTTTTTAACACCTTTCCTTTCAGATTCGGATTTTCCTAATGAAAACGATATGGATGCAAGATCTATTCTAATCACGAGTTCAGAATGATGTAAATAATGCAGATCTACAAACTATGAATGATCCTAAGCATGTTCCTAATGAGGAATGAATACTGAATATTAGATCTACTATAACCTAGTACTATTAATGCAGATCTACAATGTGTGCATGACCCTAAGCATGTTTCTAAACAAAAATGCTGGTGGAATGCAAATAAACAAAAGAAATCCCGAAATACCGGTTCGAATCGTGCTCTTAAGTCCTATGTTGAAGTTCTTGCGCAAGTCCGTGGCTTTGGGAGGCTTTCTCCATTATTGATCTTGGAGAACCAAAGCAATCTTCTTTCTCCTTTCTTCTAGATCTAGAGATCTCCTTTGTGACCTCTCTCTTTCTCTCTCTTTTTTACTCTACTTTTTCTCTCTTTTTGGTAGCCCTCCCTTGCAAAAGTAGTATGTGAGGTCTCTTTATAGTGATTTTGACGTGGAGGAAGAGTTAGGGCTACTTCTTGCATGAGTTTCCAAGAGTTTCACGCAAACCAAGGTGAGATTAGGGCTCTCGGAGACTTGGGCGCACATGGAGCTGCGCCCAAGTGGGTCCCATGACTTGGGCGCCCACATGGTGGCGCCCATGTCTAACTTTGAAGCCTATTGGGTCTAGGGTCCGGTTCCGGGTTGTTTTCGGGTCTAAACCGAGTCGAAACTGCGAAGGGTAGAGTCAATCGTACCTAAGTATGCATCAAAGTGTATTTTTAAGGCATCTTGGGACTTGGGCGTACATGGGGTGGCGCCCAAGTTGGTTCCAGGACTTGGGCGCACCCACAGGTGCGCGCATGTCATGTCTTGGGTCAAATGGGCCCGGGTTTGGTTCCGGTTCGTTTTTTAGGTTGAGATCGGGTCAAAACTATGAAAGGTAAAGTGGGATGTGATTAAATGTGCACCTAAGTGCTTCCCTAGGGTAACTAGGGACCTGGGCGCACCTGTGTGGGCGCCCAAGTACAAGTCTGGGACATGGGCGCACCTACATGGGCGCCCAGGTATGTGCCTGGTGGGGTGTTCGCATGGTAATCTTCCGACGGCCGTATCTTTTGATTAGTTCATCGGATTTGGACGTTCTATATATCGACGGAAAGCTCTCGGAACGTAGAATCTTTTGGTCCATATGTCCCAGCGATTAGAGTTCAGGAAATGGTAGGGATTTGTGGGTCAAAGATTCTAATTGTTTAAATCATACTAGTCGCATCGTACTTAGGTAGACTAAGTGTAATCTCTTTGGAATCAACCTAAGTGCGTTCTATGTAGTCTAGAAGGGACTTGGATAGTGTTGTAGCCTATCCTTTGTATGAGTATTGGGTTGGACTCGAAGTCTCAACGCGATTCGGCCCTTTCTCTCACGAATTTCTAAATATTGTCGAACTAAGCATAAAATTTTCAACAAGCATCTTCATCGTCATTAATTAATCTTAATTATGCCATTAACCATTCAATCATGGGTGAAATGGGGGCACCATTATATATGACAGGTGTTTAGGGCTATCATAGGGGGGCCAAATGAGGTGTCTACAGGCGCGAGGCTAATACTTTCCTTACAATGGACCTATGGTGGAAAACCATGGGGCTTTCTAAATATAAATGCCCCGCTCCCACTTAATATTTTAGAATTGAGGATTTCTTTATTGGTATATGGGCCCACATATTTATAGACATCAAATCATCTCATGATATGACCAATGATTGGTTCCAAGTCAAGTTATTTTAAGGAAAGTCCAGTTTCTAAAATTAGTGTTACCAATGGATCCATCTCATGGGCCCATTAACTCTAATTAGAACTCTTTCCAAAAATTAATTTGATTTGACCAATTTTGGAAATTGCTATGTTTGGATCAGATTTGGAAACTTTCTAAAACAAGCATTCATCCATAAAAAGAAAGTGCTATAATTAGAAATTAGTCCTCTCCTCCACATGGCCCATGCGGAATAGACTTCTTGGACTTCTAGACTTTCCATAGCTTTGGGATTCCTCAAACTCTTTGGGTATCTAAAAAAAACCCTTGGTAATCTTCAAACTCTTTTGATTAGGAGTCCATCTTAACTTTCCTTTTTTGTCTCGGACATCTCCAGAATTTACAAATTTGAAAAATTACATAAATTCCTATGTCTCTACAATGAGACTTACATGGTATTCTAAACATGGAAATAAAAGGGCTATAGGGAAATTCATCATGCATTGCCCTTTCACGGGAAACCAAGGAAACCATGATGCCCTTTACACTTAGCCACAAATAAACCATTCAACCATAAAAGAAAGTAAATGTCATGTGGGCCATATGGAGAGGAAATTATCACCTGTAAGTTAGTATCTCATACAACAAAGCATCTTACAAAACCAGGTTGCCAAACCACAATGGAAAAACAAGATGCCAAAGTGTCGCGACCCCGGACCGGGTTCGGGGACCAAATTCGGGATCGGGAACTAATGTGATGTGAATACGATCATATGGAGATGACAATAATTAAAAATATGTTTATGATCAAGCGTACACGGGTTACTACAAGAACACACATTTCCCGTGCACGTGATTTCCCACAGGTGTCCGCGTTGAGGATTTTCCAACACACATAACCATTTAGTATAATTGCGGAAGCGTATGGCAAATCAAGCATATAAATTATTTCCATAGTAACATGACTGTTTGCATTGAAATAACAAGTATCAGAATGAGCAATGCTCTAAAGCGTAACCCAAAATGCTGTTAAGGTTAGAACATATAACATTTAATTACAATTCCCAAAAAGAATAAAGGCCAACAAAGGCCAATATAGACAAAACAATAACCGCCAAAAAAACTACCCACACAAACCCCAAAATGTTTCGTATCTCGGCAGCACAATGTTTACATAACATCGTCGGCACGCCACTCAACTAGCGGTTGCGGTTCTCCGACCGCCTCCTCCGGCTCCTCCTCGGGATAACCGACAACGGGACCTGAGTACCAAAGCAAAGGGTCAGACACGACGGTCTGGCATGTAGATGAAAAGATAAGAACATTTAATAATAAAAACCTTTACCTTGGAAAACATGTAAACCTGTTTAAACAATGACTTTCAAAAGTAAATGAATCATTTCATTGAAAACGCATATGCAGTAATAAAACATGTAAGGTAACCAAGGAAATCGGGAAACAATCAAGATGGCATCCACAAAAAGCTAAATCCTCTATCACCGAAGTGACGAGAGTATCGGGTGTTGACCTCAGTCACCGAAGTGAGGAGGTGCAACCAAGTTACATATACACATACAATAATACGGGACGGGACCGCGGTAGCAAACCGGGTATCGGGAATCACGGTAGCGAACCGGATATCGGGAACCGCAGAAGTGAGCCGGGTATCGGGACGGGACTACAGTTAATAAACCGGGTATTGGGATCCAAGCTGCAGCTGGCGGGATGGGAAGGGATCTCCAAGTCGGTAGATCAGACCGACAAGTTTATCCAAGCTTAGTGGTGCCGACTCATAGGTCAAATCACATAAATCGAGACAGGTATAAAACAAATCCAGTGCAAGGCTATAAGCGGGCAAGACGGGGTGCTCAAGGCACAATCATCATTTCAGTATCGGGTCATGCGCATCGGGGCTAGCACAAGGCTACAAATACAATTCCATGCTTTCGGGTTGATAAATCTAACTCGTAAATTTCGGAAATAAAAGAGTGAAATAAACTTTTGAAATATCAGGATGAGTATCAAGGTTCGAAGTTGATTCAAGTGCATAAGGATCCCGAATGTCTATTTAATAAAACTTGGTACTCCTTGGGTTTGAGGGCATTCCGGCTCCTTATACACTTGAAGGTTTCCAAAACTCCAATGAATGCTTGTGGTAATGGTTTCGTTCTCATCCAGGCTCCATACATCACCCTATAGTTCTCTTGACACAACAAGGCTCCCAATGAACCTTTCACAATCCATGAAAATGTTTCACTTCAGCTCCAAACACATCCCTTGTGCAACAGCAACCATCGCTCGAGCGGACATTACAGTTTGCTCGAGCGGATGAGCCTCTGGAATGGTTTCTGGGAGGGTTCGCTCGAGCGGACCTGCCCAGTTCAGGATGGCACGAGCGAACGATTAGTGCGCTCGACCCAACCACTCACTGGATGGCTGCTGGAAGAGTTCGCTCGAGCGGACACTGGGTTCGCACGAGCGAACAGCTCTCTGGAATGGCACGAACCCTTTCCTGGGCAGTTCGCTCGAGCGAAGTGTCAAGTTCGCTCGAGCGAACTGTCCAGAACTGAGTTCGGGACGGTTTTGCTCTTCCATTCTTCCCTTCTCTCAAAACCCATATTGAGCCTCTTTCCTACAACATAATGGGAGGCTCTCAACTCCCTTCAATCACTACTCAACCATCATCCAATCTCTCCATTTTTTTACATTCATACAATCACCAAGAGAAGGAAACATCCATCATCACAAGGATTCACTTAGACATTGTACAAAAGATGAACTCAAAGGCTACAATCCATGATTTAAAGACAATAGATGAGACCAAAAGCTAGAAATCATGTTTCAAGACAATAAAGAGGCTTACCAACCCCATTCAAAGCATTTAACATCATTGAATGCAAATAAAACAAGGCATTAATGAAGTAATAATTCAAACACATTCATCATAAAAATCAATGAAAGCTAAACTATCCATTCAATCCACTTGCCTCAAGGTCTCAATGCAAGAAACCAAGCTATTATTCTCTTCCTCCAAGCCAAGAATGCTATCTACACAAAACCCCCAAATCCAAACCCTAAAATGGGTCAAACCAAGAAACAAGAAGAGATAACCCTCAACAATGAAGATAGAGCTCTCCTAAGACTATAAGAACATGAATCTAAGAGATTAGGGAGGAAGCTTACTTGTAGGTTCTTCAAATGGATAAGGTGAGCTCAATGAGGGTCTTGAGTATAGTAGATCCTTCCACAAATGATATTAAAGAGAAGCTTGCAAGGAGGGGAAGAGGGTGGTGATCTCCATTTCTCAAAAGATGCAAGGTTGGTGGGGATTTGGGCAATGGAGAAGCAATGAAAGGAGAAGAGAAAAGGGAAAACCCTAGGTTTGTGCTTGTGCTGGAAAAGAGTAAATGGAAGAGAATGGTTCTCTATTTAAAGACCATGGGTGTGGCCTCCACCACTAACTAACTCTTTGGGCTGAAATCACTACTATCGAGACCTCGGACGAAAATGACGAAGAAGAGAAAAGTGATCACCGAAATATCTAGTTTCCAAAAAGTATATGTTTCGCGGGTTTTGGGGATATCGACTTTTGGTACAGATTTCATGTATAATGACTGTTTTGCCCTCAATGCAAGAAAATAGGGTTTCGGGGTTCCGGACGGTCATGGGACCAACATGAAAGTTGTAGGGATTAACAAGATGAGTAAAACGGAATACAAATACAAATCACCGGAATGCGAACAATCCCCCAAACATTAGTAAAACCATCCAAAAAAGGAACCCCCAACGGGTCCCACCAAACCAAGCACTAAAACTCTCTCAAAACAATAAAAGAGCTATTCTAGTCCAAGCTTAGTCAAAAATCGCTAATCAAGCTTAGCACTAACATGCAACGTAATTAGTACTAATCGAGGTCACTCGGGTCGGGGTCTTACACAAAGATTTGCCACTTCTACCCAAGATGCCCTACGCAGAGGGGGTCCAGGGGGCATCGCCCCCGGCGGGGGTCCAGGGGCAGCTCCCCTGGTGGGGGTCGAGCAGCCCAGTCAGCTTGCGGGGGCCCAGGGGGGCAACGCCCCCGGCGGGGGTCCAGGGGGCAGCGCCCCCGATCCAAAAAATCCAGATCAAAGAACAAAGTGATTCTGCTGGGGTTCGGCTAGCCAAACTGGTCCATGCAGCTACCCGATCAGACCTCTACAGCTAACCATATTGATCTGTGCGGTAAGCCCACCTGACAAACCCAGAGATCTGGGTTTTTCATATTCGACTTCTGCTGTACCCTAATCACTTCTAATGATCTCAGTAGGCTTCTAATGGCTTCTTACCATTCTTCCATCATGATTAAAACCTTTTGTGACATTCCAAACATGGATACACTACAACAGTAAGCAAATCCAATAAAAACTGATCCCTACATAGCCCTCGTTCTATCCTCTTCGCATCTCATGCAAAGATTAGAATAAGATTACTGATCTAACATGATTAGAGATGAGGTATGGCTCTGATACCAATTGTTGGAAGTAGGTGGGCCTCGTGGATAGATTTTCAAAACTTTTGATCCACTTGACTCAGGGATCAAGTATCCATAAGGCCAAAAACCCAATTCAGGATGCATAACCCTCAATCTCATGATCATGTACAGTAAGTAAAACTATCTAAAAGATAGAACAGAAGCGAACAAGCATCCATTAAAATCTACAACATACAAGGAAGTAGATTATACCTTTGGAGCTCGGCTGCGCTCGAATGGAGAAGTTGATGACTTTCGTTGATGTAGAACTTTTCCACAAACTAGGAAGAGAATCTCCAATAGCTCTTAGCCTTCCACGCTATGACCCGAATTAGATCTCTCTTCTCAAGAAGATTAGTGGAATCTTCAAGAGAAAACCCAACTCGAAACTCTAAGGAACTAGAAGAGGAAGAGAAAAGAGAGCAGTGCAACTATTGCACAAAAAGGATGGACGTTTTTTACTCCAATATTATGGACGTCCAAGAGGGGTGGATTCCCTTTTATAATCCCCCAGGTCTCCTATTTTCTTAACTGAAATAGAAGTCTTACTTCCACAACAATTAGTAAGTATACTATTACCACTATTAGAAGTCCTACTTCAAATAGAAATAGTAACTTTCTAATTCCTTCCTTTAAGAGTTCTAATAGGATTTGTATCTTTCTAATAACTTGGGCTAGCGTGGGGACCACTAGGGATTCCATAGAAAGCTGGCTCCAACTGGGACACGCGATCCCACATCTCATGTGCAATCCGGGCCCACAGTAAATTGCAAATAACACCACTATATAAATGCAATTGCACTCCAGTCTTAGGAATGAATTACAATGAAGACCCTAAACTTTCCAATTACCCCAAGTAGGCCCCTCTATCTCTATCAATATCCATGGATCAATTGGAATAAATCTGTCTCTTCCAATCTTAGTTCCACATCTTATTATCCTTGAGCCCCAATTAATCACTGTGATCATCAGTACCATCCAATTAACTCTTAATCGAGATGGGTGCGCACTTACTAATGACAAATCCATTAATTGGCACAAGGGGATAATAGAGATAGATTCCATCTTGATCATTCAATGTTCCCACAGTCTTACTACCACATACCCAAGACACTGAGGTGTTGACCTACAGTTGGCCTCACTCATTGGTGACTCAAAGCAAATGAATAGATAGAAACTTGAGTTCATCAATGTCTCGGAATTGAGAGCCTATTGCTAGGGAATTATGAGAGCATACCTTATTATAGAGACGAAAATTCCATACGATGCTTCTCATGGTCCTTCAATACATCTAATGTAGCAGCACATTGACCCAGAATCTTCCATTTTGATGAACGAGACAAATCACACTATCTCATAGTGATCAAAGTGCTGTAACCTTATCAGATGAGATCCCAGTCTCATCACTGGTTGTGAAGATATTTTAAGTATACGATTTGTGACATATATCTCCCGTGTGTGGATCTCATCCATATGCATATATCACATCTAATATACTAATGGGACCCGATTCAACTCATGAACCATTATGTCATATGTATTGGTCATGTGCATAAAGTAATAAAATAACATTCATCTCATGAAAGTAAAGCATGATTTTATTGATAAATAAAGAAATTAATCAATTTATCACATCAACTGATGGATTGAGTCCATACAATCTAACAATCAACAAAAGGGAACTTGACCATAATCTGTTGTTTGAGAGAATCAAGAAAAGAGCACCAAAAGAATTCTCAGGACACGAGGACCCGTTAGTTGCAGATGATTGGCTGGCAAACATCGAGAAGATCTTTGATGTCTTCACATGCACAGGAAGACAGAAGGTAAACCTTACGGCTTTGTTGTTTTATGGACTTGCATATCAATGGTGGCAGACGGTCAAGGACCCGTATATGACTATGGCTAACAAGGGAGCATGGGCAGCATTTAAGACACAATTTCAAGGCAAGTACAACCATCACATGTCGAGAGACAGAAAGCCATTGAGTTCCAGTAGCTCAAGAAAGGTAGCATGACAGTCCTAGAGTATGTCACCAAGTTTGAGAGGCTAGCCAGATATGCTATTGAGCTTATTGACACCGAGCAGAAGAAGATAACCAAGGTTTTGGAAGGGCTAAATCCGGTCATCATGAGAGACACCATAGGGGTGGTTCCACTCGCTACCTATGATGAAGCTGTCAAACGGGCATATAAATTCAAAGATATTAACAACCTTATCATTCAAGACAGGAAGCAGCACTACCAGCAGCAGAATCAGAGGCAACAGCATAACAAGAAGCCAAGGTAAGATCAAAATCCTCCAAGGCAAACGGCATGTGGGCATTGTGGAAAGAATCATGAGACTAGTCAGTGTCTCAAAGCCATGGGAGCTTGTTTTAGATGTGGATCATGCAATCAAGGATTGCCCAGTCATACGGGATCAAGCCAATAGGAATCAGCAATAACAACAAGTAGCTCCTCAGAACCAAACACCAGTTCAGAATCGGGTTAGGCAACCTCAGCAGCAGCAGTAGTAGGGCAGACCACAAGGTCAAAATCAATTTGATCATCTTCCTCAGCAAAACAGGAATATATAAAGGAGACAAAATCATGCATTGAGCAAGCCACAGCAACAAGGAAGGGCATATCATCTCAACCGTGTGGATGGAGAAACTGCAGGAGACGGGGTGGAAGGTAAACTTCTCATTTGTGGAGTAGAAGCACAAATTTTATTTGATCTTGGATCTACCCATTCCTTTTTGTCCCCCATATTTGCCAAGAAGATAGATAATCCACCTAGAGAACTTAATTTTATTTTGATTGTCACCACACCATTAGGAACACAGGTTATTTGTAGAACCTATTACCCCGACTGTCCAGTTACCCTAGGCCAAGCTGTTTTACCAGCAAACCTCATTGTCTTGGGCATGCATGATTTTGACATCATCTTAGGCGTGGATTAGTTAGAAGCACATCATGCAACGATGGACTTTTTCTCCAAAACCATTATATTTAAGTTGAAAGGAGCATAGACAGATCTGATGATTCGAGGAGATAGGAAGATAATCCAAACAGGATTTATCTCAGCATTGAAAGCAAATCGACTAGTACAGAGTGGATGTGAAGCTTATATTGCGTTTATCACGGAGGATAAACTTTCCCAAGGGGTGGAGGATATCCCCGTGGTATGTGAATTCCCATAAGTTTTCCTAGAAGAAATCCCAGAATTACCACCAATCAGAGAGGTTGAATTCACAATTGAGCTTATACCAGGAACAGCTCCGATCTCCATAGTACCTTATAGAATGGCTCCAGCAAAATTGGGAGAGTTAAAACTCCAATTGCAAGAATTGTTGAGCAAAGGTTTCATTAGGCCAAGTGTTTCACCTTGGGAAGCACCGGTGTTATTTGTGAAAAAGAAAAATGGAAGCTTGAGAATGTGCATTGACTACAGGAGACTGAACCATGTGACTGTCATGAACAAGTATCCGTTGCCAAGAATAGATGAATTGTTTGATCAATTGCAAGGAGCAGCTTACTTTTCCAAAATAGACTTGACGTCGGGTACCATCAATTGAGAGTTAGAGACTCAGATGTTCCAAAAATAGCTTTTCGAACAAGGTGTGGGCACTATGAATTTTTGGTGATGCCGTTTGGGTTGACTAATGCACTCGCAACATTCATGGCTCTCATGAACACGGTTTTTGCACAACATTTGGATCATTCCATTGTGGTTTTTATCGATGATGTTCTCGTGTATTCCAAGAGTCAGGAGGATCATGAAGAACAATTGAGGACCTCATTGCAACTTCTGAGGGACAATCAGCTGTATACAAAGCTCAGTAAGTACAAACTTTGGCTAGAGCAGATTGCTTTTTTAGGCCACATCATTTCCAAAGAAAGTTTATCAGTAGATCGATCCAAGATAGAAGCAGTTGTCAGTTGGAAGAGGCCAAGTAATGTGACAGAAATCATAAGATTTTTGGGATTAGCAGGTTATTATCGGAGATTTATCCAAGGTTTTTCATCCATTGCAGCACTCTTGACAAAGTTGACTCTGAAAGGTGTGCCATTTGTATGGACAGATCAGAAGAGACAAACCATGGCTCCAATCATTACATTACCATCGGGCAGTGGTGGATTTATTGTTTTTACGGATGCATCAAATGTGGGACTAGGTTGTGTATTGATGCAGGATGGCAAGGTGATTGTATGCTGACTTATATGATTGATGTTGGTATTGTAAAACACTAGACATGGATGCCTGTATAAAACATCTGGCAATCTCATTGTCTTTGGTCCACTTGGTGTAAACGTACTTTTCATACTGTGGTTCATTAGGCTCAGGCTTAGGAAGAGAGGGTATGGTAAGGACATATCTACATCCTGAAGCTGTCAGGACAATATCCAGGGCTCTTTTCCAGTCTATAAAGTTGGATTCCATCAACTTATTCCGGTTGAGGATGGCCGCAAGTGGATTGAAACTATTTAAATTCATGCTTTAAAATACTGTAGCACATAACCATACATTCAATTAATGAATTTAAAAGACATTGGGTTTAGTACTCTACCAAATTTAGGTGGAAATCCTCATAACCACTAAATTCAAAATACATCGGAATCCTAATCCTCTGAGGTAGGCCTCCTTAGGGAGTGCGAATACCACCTAAACTGATGCGGATCAAAGTTGGTCAAAATTGGGATTAAGACTAACTATCAGAACTTGAAGGGTAGATTTTGGTGGAACAATATGAACAGAGAGATTGCAGCGTTTGTATCCCGATGTATGACGTGTCAGTTGATAAAGGCAGAACATCAGAAGCCTCCAGGTTTGTTGCAGCCATTAGAGATCCCGGAGTGGAAGTGGGAGCACATTACCATGGATTTTATTTCGGGACTACCGAGGACTAGCAGAGGCAATGATGCGATATGGGTGATTGTAGACCGACTCACCAAGTCAGCTCATTTTATCCCCATGAGGACAGGGAAGAAGATGCACATGTTACCCCTGGCAGAATTGTTTGTCAATGAGATCGTCAGTAGACATGGACAGCCAGTTTCCATCACGTCGGACAGAGACAGCAGATTCGTCTCGAGATTTTGGAAGACCCTACATGAGTCTATGGGTACGAGACTACAGTTCAGTACAACTTATCACCCTCAGACAGATGGTCAATCAAAGAGGACAATTCAGACACTCGAGGACATGCTACGTGCTTGTGTATTGGACTTCAAGACTCAGTGGGATGAAACCCTACTGTTGTGTGAGTTTGCTTACAACAACAGCTACCACTCGAGCATTGGGATGGCGCCTTTTGAGGGTTTGTACGGTAGAAGGTGTAGGACACCCGTGTGTTGGGAAGAAGTTGGCACCCGCAGTTTTCATGGACCGACTATAGTGAGTGAGACCACCGACAAAGTGAGACAGATCCAAGAATGTTTGAAAATAGCCCGGAGTAGACAGAAAAGTTATGCAAATGCTCACCGAAGGGATCTACAGTTTAAAGAAGGGGATAAGGTTTTCTTGAAGGTATCACCTACCAGAGGAACTTTGAGGTTTGGGCAGAAAGGCAAGTTGTCACGGAGATACATCGGACCGTACGACATTGTGAGCAAGATTGGTGATGTGGCTTACAGACTAGCCTTACCACCCGAGTTATCCGGTGTACACAACGTCTTCCATGTATCGATGTTGAAGAAGTACATCCCCGATCCTTCACATGTACTCCTACATGAGCCGCTGGAAATTAGAGAAGATGCTACCTATGTTGAGAAGCCCATTCAGATCATAGACTCGAAAGAACAGGAATTAAGGAATCGGACTATTCAGTGGGTGAAAGTACTTTGGGAGAATCATGGGCCGGAAGAGGCAACGTGGGAGTTGCGAGATCAAGTGCAGAAGAAGTATCCGCATCTCCTACCCGAGGTGAGTTTTATATTTCATTTGGAGGACCAAATGCCCTAAGGGGTGGAGGATGTAAGACCCCGACCCGAGTGACCTCGATTAGTGCTAATTATGTTGCGTACTAGTGCTAAGCTCGATTAGTGATTTTTGTCTAAGCTTGGACTAGAATAGCTCTTTTATGGTTTTGGGAGAGTTTTAGTGCTTTGTGTTGGTGGGACCCTTTGGGGGTTCCCTTTTTGGATGGCTTTACTATTGTGTGGGGGATTGTTCGTATTCCAGTGAATTGCATTTATATTCCGTTTTACTCGTCTTGTTAATCCCTATAGCTTTCATGTTGATCCCATACTCGTTCGGAACCCCGAAAACCCGATTTTCTTGCATTGAAGGCAAAACAGTCATTATACATGAAATCTGTACCCAAAACTTGATATCCCCAAAACCCGCGAAACATATACTTTTTGGAAACTAGATATTTCGGTGATCACTTTTCTCTTCTTCGTCGATTTCGTCCGAGGTCCCGAGATTAGTGCTTTCAGCCTCCAAAGATTTCTTAGAGATGGGACCCACACCCACTTGTATATAAGAAGAACCCTCTTCTTCCATTTCCTTTTTCCAGCACTAGAGCACAAGAGACCTAGGGTTTCATTTTCTCTTCTTCTTCTCCTTGCTTCTTCACCACCAAATCTCCACCAAGCTTGCACCTAGGGCACTAAGGGAGATCACAACCCTCTTCCCATCCTTGCAAGCTTCTCTTTAATACCATTTGTGGAAGGATCTACTCAACTCAAGACCCTCATTGAGCTCGCCTTATCCATTGAAGGACCTACTAGTAAGCTTCCTCCCTAATCTCTTAGATTCTTGTTCTCCTAGTCTTAGGAGAGCTCTATCTTCTTTGTTGAGAGTTATCTCTTCTTGTTTCATGATTTGACCCATTTTAGGGTTTGGATTTGGGGGTTTTGTGTAGATAGCATTCTTGGCTTGGAGGAAGAGATTAATAGCTTGATTTCTTGCATAGAGAACCTTGAGGCAAGTGGATTGAATGGATAGTTTAGCTTTCAATGATTTTTATGACAAATGTGTTTGAATCATTACTTCATTAATGCTTTGTTTTAATTGCATTCAATGATGTTCAATGCTTTGAATGAGGTTGGCAAGCCTCTTTATTGTCTTGAAACATGATTTCTAGCTTTTGGTTTCATCTATTGTCTTTAAATTATGGATTGTAGTTTTGAGTTCATCTTATGTACAATGCCTAAGTGAAATTTTGCGATAATGGATGTTTCCTTCTCTTAGTGATTGTATGAATGTAAAATGGAGGGATTGGATGATGGTTGAGTAGTGATTGAAGGGAGTTGAAGGCCTCCCATTATGTTGTGGAAAAAAGGCTCAAAATGGGCTTTGAGAGAAGGGAAGAATGGAAGAGCAGAACCGTCCCGAACTCAGTTCTGGACAGTTCGCTCGAGCGAACTTGACACTTCGCTCGAGCGAACTGCCCAGGAAAGGGTTCATGCCATTCCAGAGAGCTGTTCGCTCGTGCGAACCCAGTGTCCGCTTAAGCGAACTTCCCCAGCAGCCATCCAGTGAGTGGTCGGGTCGAGTGCACAAATCGTTCACTTGTGCCATCCTGAACTGGGCAGGTCCGCTCGAGCGAACATATGTCCGCTCGAGTGAACCCTCCCAGAAACCATTCCAGAGGCTCATCCGCTCGAGCGAACTGTATTGTCCGCTCGAGCGATGGTTGCTGTTGCACAAGGGATGTGTTTGGAGCTATAGTGAAACATTTTCATGGTTTGTGAAAGGTCCTTTGGGAGCCTTGTTGTGTCAAGAGAAACTTAGGGTGATGTATGGAGCCCGGATGAGAACGAAACCATTATCACAAGCATTTCATGGAAGTTTGGAAACCTTCAAGTGTATAAGGAGCCGGAATGCCCTCAAACCCAAAGAGTTCCAAGTTTTATCAAATAGACATTCGGGATCCCTATGCACTTGAGTCGACTTCGAAGCTTGATACTCATCCCGATATTTCGAAAGCTTATTTAACTCTTTTATATCTGAAATTTACGAGTTATGATTTATGAACCCCGAAAGCACGGAATTGTAATTGTAGCCTTGTGCTAGCCCCGATGCGCATGACCCGATACTGAAATGATGATTGTACCTTGAGCACCCCATCTTGCCCGCTTATAGCCTTGCACTGGATTTACTTTATACTCGTCTCGATTTATGTGATTTGTCCTATGAGTCGACACCACTAAGCTTGGATGACCTTGTCGGTCTGATCTACCGACTTGGAGATCCCTTCCCGTCCCGCCAGCTGCAGCTTGGATCCCGATACCCGGTTTATTAACCGTGGTCCCGTCCTGATACCCGGCTCGCTCCCGTGGTTCCCGATATCCGGTTCGCTACCATGATTCCCGATACCCGGTTTGCTACCGCGGTGCCGTCCCGTATTATTGTATATGTATATGTAACTTGGTTGCACCTCCTCACTTTGGTGACCGAGGTCAACACCCGATACTCACGTCACTTCGGTGATAGAGGATTTAGCTTCTTTTGGATGCCATCTTGATTGTTTCCCGACTTCCTTGTTTACCTTACATGTTTTATCACTGCATGTGTGTTTTCAATGAAATGATTCATTTACTTTTGAAAGTCATTGTTTAAACAGGTTTACATGTTTTCCAAGGTAAAGGTCTTTATTATTAAATGTTCATATCTTTTCATCTACCTGCCAGACCGTCGCGTTTGACCCTTTGCTTTGGTACTCAGGTCCCGTTGTCGGTTATCCCGAGGAGGAGCCAGAGGAGGCGGTCGGAGAACCGCAGCCGCTAGTTGAGTGGCGTGCTGACGATGTTATGTAAACATCGGGCTGTCGAGTTGCGAAACATTTTGGGGGATTGTTGGATAGTTTTCTGGTGGTTATTGTTTTGTTTATATTGGCCTTTATTGGCCTCTATTTTTGGGAATTGTAATTAACTGATCTTCTGATTAAACTTGAATATGTACTTTTGGGTTATGCTTTAGGACATTGCTCATTCTGATACTCATATTCAAATGTAATCAGCCTTGATATTTTGGGAAGTGAAATACATGCATGATTTACCATACGCTTCCGCAATTATACTATATGACTATGTGTGTTGGAATATCCTCACCGCGGACACCTGTAGGAAATCACGTGCACGGGTAGTGTGTGTTCTTTTGTTAACCCGTATACGCTTGATTATAAACATATTTTAATTATTGGCTTCACTCAATCAGTCCCGATCCCGGACCTAGTCCCCGAGCCCGGTCCGGGGTCGCGACCAAACTCTCGAGAAAACTAGAAGAGAACTAAAAGAGGGAAGAGAGGAGAATGAACATGTGCAACTCTTGCACAAAAGGGCTTGGGCGTGAATCCCTAGGTGAGGATCTCCAATGGACGTCCAGCATACTTATCTCCTCTATTTATTGCTAAAAGCAAGTCCTCTTCTTTGTTATCTAATTGAAATAGAAGTCTTACTTCTCTAACAATTAGTAACTCTTTTCTTTCTAATTAAAATAGAAGTCTCACTTCCATTATAATTAGTGACTTACTATTACCATTATTAGAAGTCTCACTTCTAATAGAAATAGTAACTTTCTATTTCCTTTTAGAGTTTACTATAATTAGTATCTTTCTAATAACTTGGGTAGCGTGGGGAACACTAGGGATTCCTTAGAAAGCTGGCTCCAACTGGGACACAGTGACCCCACATCTCATGCTCAATCCGGGCCCACAGTTAATTGCAACTAACAACACTATATAAATGCAATTGCACTCTAGTCTTTGGAATAAATTACAATGGAGACCTTAAACTTCCCGATTACCATAAGTAGGCCCATATATCAATATCCATGGATCAATTGGAATAAATCTGTCTCTTCCAATCTTAGTTCCATATCTTATTATCCTTGAGCCCCAATTAATCACTGTGATCATCAGTATCATCCA
Source organism: Umbellularia californica (assembly GCA_028538565.1). Classification (NCBI taxonomy): domain Eukaryota; kingdom Viridiplantae; phylum Streptophyta; class Magnoliopsida; order Laurales; family Lauraceae; genus Umbellularia; species Umbellularia californica. Next base: position 43,235,488 of record JAPQWN010000008.1, read on the forward strand.
ATTAACTCTTAATTGAGATGGGTACGCACTTACTAATGACAAATCCATTAATTGGCACAAGGGGATAATAGAGATAGATTCCTTCTTGAACATTCAATGTTCCCACAGTCCTACTACCACATGCCCAAGACACTGAGGTGTTGACGTACAGTTGGCCTCACTCATTGGTGACTCAAAGCAAATGAATAGATAGAAACTTGAGTTCATTAATGTCTCGGGATTGAGAGCCTATTGCTAGGGAATTATGAGAGCAGACCTTATAATCGAGACAAAATTCTATAAGGTGCTTCTCATGGTCCTTCAATACATCCAATGTACCAGCACCATGATCCAGAATCTTACATTCTGATGATCGAGACAAATTACACTATCTCATAGTGATCAAAGTGCTGCAACCTTATCAAATGAGATGCTCAGTCTCATCACTGGTTGTGAAGAAATTTAAGTATAAGATTTGTGACATATGTCTCTAGTGTGTGGATCTCATCCATACACATATATCACATCTAATATACTAATGGGACCCGGTTCAACTCATGAACCATTATGTCATATGTATTAGTCATGTGCATTAAGTAATAAAATAACATTTATCTCATGAAAGTAAAGAATGGTTTTATTGATAAATAAAAAAATTTATCAATTTATAATATCAACTGATGGATTGAGTCCATACAATCTAACAGATAAACTTGTCCCGTAGGTCCTATGCATTTTCCCAAGTAGCATCTTCGACTAGAAGTCTCTTCCACTTGACAAGGTTTCCTTCAACAAAGTTTGAACTCTTTTTGACCCATCTTTGTCCAAAATTACCTCAAGTTCCATAATAATCTCACCATCTTCAGCTATAGGCGGTAACTCAGTGCTGGCCATATTAGTCTCTCCCACTTGCTTTTTAAGCATTGAGACATGAAAGATGGGATGAATTCAAGAGTCCTCTGGAAGTTTGAGTTTATAGGCCACCTTTCTAATCTTTGCTTCTATTTGATATGGACCATAAAAGTGACTAGCGAACTTTTGATAATAAGCTCTTTCAAAAATAGTTTGTTGGTGATAGGGATGAAGCTTAAGGAAGACCGAATCTCCCATTTGATAATCCACATCTCGCCTCTTGGAATCCGCCACTTGCTTCATTCTATTAGCAGCTACATGTAAATTGGCTTTGAGCCGTTGCAATAAAGCACCCTGCGAAGCCAACGTTTGGTCCACCTCATTTATAGAAGATGTTCCAATTTGATAGTGTGGAATGTTTTGTGGTAATCTCCCATCTAGTTCTTGGAAGGGTGTCGTACCAGTGGATGCATGGTAGGCAGTATTATACCAGAATTCAGCCCATGGAAGAAAGGTGGTCCATTTTTCAAACTGTTGATAAAGGAATCATCGAAGATATTGCTCGACACGTCTATTGACCACCTAGGATTGACCGTCTGTTTGGGGATGATATGCAGAACTCATATGTAATTGAGTGCCTGACAGCTTAAAGAACTCATGCCAAAAGTTGCTGATGAAGACGGGATCTCGGTCACTAATGATGGACCTTGGCATTTGTTGACACCAAAAAAGTCACTATGTCTCCTCAACATCAAGAAGCCTCGTGAAGCTGCATCCTGCTGCAAAATAGGCAAAGCTACTTCAAGCATCAGATCTTGTCAGAATCAGATAAAAACTGAGAGATCCTTCAAGACAACTAAAAGAGGGGTACACCTGAGGTTTCGGGCCATTCCGACATCGTTTGGCCTAACTTCAATTCTCCGACAGCTAAATAAGCGGTCCTGGCAGCGACATCATCAAAGACGCCAACACTTTGGTGAAAGCCTATGGATGACTCCAGGATGTCTCCAAAGGGCTCCATGCCAAATTTCAAGTCAAACCAACAACATTTGACTCTCCATCAATGCTCGAGCAGCAAAATCAAGCCTCCCGGCGGCGGGAACCACCGAGGCCATCATTCATCAAACAAAGTACATGAGTGGCTTCAACATACCTCCAAAAGGCTGTACGTCAAATTTCAGGTCAATCGGACATCGTTTGACCACATATCAAAGCTCGGCATCTTCCCCGCAGCAAAATCAAGTCAAGCATCGACAGGACCCCAAACGGCTTCAAAACTCAAATAAAAGCTCATGGTTGATCCTGTCTGTAAGACCTCGACCCGAGTGACTCGATTAGTACTAATTAAGTTGTATGTTAGTGCTAAGCTTGATTAGTGGTTTTGAATAAGCTTGGATTAGTATAGTTCTTTTGTAGCTTTGGGGAACTTTTAGTGTCTTGTGTTTAGTGGGACCCTTTGGGGGTTCCTTTTTTATAGTCTTGCTTGCTTTTGGAGGTTACTTGATATTCCCCTAATTCTTTTCTTGATCCCGTTTTACTTATTTTGTCGATCCTTATTACTTTCATGTCGAGCCCGTACCCGTCCAGAACCCGAAACCCGATTTTCTTGCATTGAGGGCAAAACAGTCTTTTTACATGAAATCTGTACCCAAAAGTTGATATCCCTGAAACCAGTGAAATATATACTTTTTAGAAACTAGATATTTCGACGATCACTTTTCCCTTCTTCGTCGATTTCGTCCGAGGTCCCGATAATAGTGATGTCAGCCTTCCAAGTATTCCTAGTGGTGGAGCCCACACCCACTTGTATATATAGAGAGGTTATCCTCTTCATTTCTCTTTTTCCAGCACAAGCACAACTCAACCTAGGGTTTCCACCTCCTTTCTAATTCTCCTTGCTTCTACACCATCAAAGCACCACCCACCTTGCTCCAATCAAGAAATAGAAGTCATCATTTTCTTCATCTCTTCTAGAGCTCTCCATTGATACAACATTTGAAGGAATACCTCCATTCTAAGATCTTCTTTGAGCTAGTCTTGCTCATTTGAGGAGTTTCCTAGTAAGTTTTCCCTCCCAATCTCTTAGATTTGTATTCTTTTAGTCTTAGAGGAGCTCCATTTTTATTATTGTGAGTTTCTTCTTCTTGTTTCTTGGTTTGACACGTTTTAGGGTTTGTATTTTGGGGGTTTTTGTGTAGCTTGGAGTTTGGCTTGGAAGAGTTCATTAGAAGCTTGATTTCTCTTGTTAGAGACCTTGGATGTTTTAGTTTTCAAGGATTTCTATGATTAACATGTTGGATTTATTGCATCATTAATGGTTGGTTTTCCTTGCATTCAATATGACTTTAATGCTTTTAAAAAGGGTTGTTGAGCCCATTTATTGTCTTGTAATGTGATTGATAGTCTTTGCTATATCTTGTGCCAAAAACTTGAATGTATCTTTGTAAATGTGGTTACATCTTTTCTTGGTGATTGAATGTGGAAAATGTATGGCGTTGTTTGGGCGAATCTTTGGTAGAAGCTTTGATATAAGAAGAGGTGTTGAAGGTTGATTTGGAGGAGATTTTTAGCTCATGCCATTGCAGGAAAGTGATGGAAAATGATGGAAACTGATTTGGAGAAAAGAATACATGAATCTGAACCCAGTGGAGAATTCCCGTGACTGGCGGTCAGCCAGCGGTCACCGAGCGGCTAGCCGCCTAGTGACTGGCGGCTAGCCGAAGCATTTTTGGTCACTTTTCCAGAGAGCTGTAACCTTGCGGTCAGCTCCGTGGTCAGCTAGCGGCTAACCGCTGAATCCATCAGCGGCTAACCGCCAGCTAACCGTATAGAGACAGTCACTTTTCCAGAGAGTTGTAATCTCGCGGTCAGCTCCGCGGTCAGCTAGCGGCTAACCGCCGTATCCATCGGCGGCTAACTGCCAACCAACCGAACTGAAGCGGTCACAATTCCAGAGAGCTGAAATCCCGCGGTCAGCCTCACGGTCAGCCAGCGGTTAACCGCCGGATCCTCTAGCGAGTAAACGCCAGCTGACCGCTAGGTAACCGAAATTCCCTGAATTCTATGAATAAAGGGGGATTGAAGGGAGCTTCCATACCATTGCTTGTGAACTTTTCTGAGAGCAATGGGCACCACTCACCTGGGAATTTGTTCGAGCAGAGATGAAAGGCTTGTTGGGGGCCCGTTCGAGAGAGAGAGACCACATCACAGAGAATCATTTAAGCCTTGAGGCTACTATAGTGTATAAGGAACCCGGCATGTCTTCCAAATTCAAAGAGTACCAAGTAAATTCAAAGTAGACATACGGGATCCCTATTCACTTGAATTAGCTTTAACGCTGACACTGTCCCGACATTTCGAAATGTTACTTCACATCTCTGTTCCCGAAATTTATGATTTGTTATCTATCAATCCCGAAAACATTAAAAGCATACTTGTACTGTTTTACTAGTCTTGACATACATGCCGACCTGACATGATAGTTGTACCGCGAGCACCCCGTCTTGCCCGATTAGAGTCTTGCACTTGAATTACTTTATACATGTCTTGATTTCCATGTTTTGACCTATGAGTCGACACCACTAAGCTTGGATACCTTGTTAGTCTGATCCACTAACTAGGTGATCCCCCTCTTGTCTTGCCAACTGTAGTTTGGATCTTGCTACCCGGTTATTTAACCGTGGTCTTGTCCTGATACAGCAGATTGCTACTGTGGTTCCTGATGCCCGGCTCGCTACCGTGGTCATGTCTTGTATATAGTATATATATGTATATGTATTTCGTTGTACCTCCTCACTTCGGTGACTGAGGTCAACGCCTTGATTTGCTTGCTCTATCACTTCGGTGATAGAGAATTAGCTTTGTGTGGTTGCCATCTTTCTCGTTTCCTGAATTCCTTGGTTACCTTTACCTGTTTTACCTTCCATATATGTTTTTAATTAAATAATGCATTTAGTTCATGAAAGTTTTGTTTAGACAGGTTTAAATGTTTTCCAAGGTAAATGTTTTATTATGAAATGTGTATACCTTTTTATCCACCTGCCAGACCGTCGTGTCTGGCCCCTTTGCTTTGGTACTTAGGTCCCGTCGTTGGTTTCCCCGAGGAGGAGCCTGAGGAGGCGGTCGGAGAACCGCAGCAGCTAGTAGAGTGGCGCACCGATGATTTTGTCAAAACATCCGGTTGCCTCGAGATTTGCGTGACATTTTGGGGGGTGTTAGAAACTATACATTTTGGTGGTTATTGTTTTGTCCATATTGGCCTTTGTTGGCCTCTATTTTTGGGAATTGTAATTAAATGATATATGTTCTAACTTTAATAATATTTTTGGGTTACGCTATAGAATATTGCTCATTCTGATACTTGTTATTTAATTGCAATCAGTCTTGTTATTATGGAAATGATTTACATGCTTGATTTGCCATACGCTTCCACAATCTTACTAAATGTTTATGTATGTTGGAAAATCCTCACTGCGGACCCTGTGGGAAATCAGGTGGATGGGTAATGTGTGTCCTTTGATTAACCCGTGTACGCTTGATCATAAACATATCTTTAATTATTATCATCACTCCATATGATCGCATGTCCATCATCACACCACATTAGTCCCGATCCCGGTTTTGGTCCCTAAGCCCGGTCTGGGGTCGCGACATTGTCTACTGCTCAAGAAGCTTCACCTCAATTTTCAGGTCATTCCGACATCGTTTGGCCTAGTTTCGACTCTTGATGGAAAATCGGCTACAAAGTTTTCGGCTTTCCCCAAAAAATGGGAAACTTCGTGCTCCGGTTTTGCGCGGGTTCTCGTCAAGTTTTCTCCAAGAAAATCAAGTCAATAATTGAGGAAAAATGTGAAGAAAAATACAGAAGAAATAAGGAACAAAAAAGACAAAAAAATGGCCGAAAACGAAGCTCGGTGACCAAAAGGGCCAAAGCCCTATGGTCGCCGGCGACCCTGGCCCAAGGTCGTCAGCGGCCCTGGGTGCATGGTCGCCGGCGACCCTGCAAATCCGGGTCACCGGATTTCGCACCAAACGGCCCGTTTTCCGATCCTTTTCGCACTTCGAGTGTTCCTGCCTCTGTGATTTTCTAAAAATCCAATCTTTAATGCTTGAAAACTAATGATCTTCACCGACATCTTGGATCCGCCGTCAAAAGCATGAAATCATCACCGATCGCTCCAAGATCGCCAACCGGCTGACCAAGAAAGTATACTTTCTGTCCGACCGATGATGATCACAAGAAGAATCTCAAAAGACGCGGCGCGGCCCGTGACTCTTCACATGCCCTAGCGACCACTTAATGTCGTTAATTGACCCATTTATGACAACTTAATGCGGTCATTAACTCATTATTTTGGACGGTCCAATCAGATTCAAGCATTTGGGAGTTACAAATCCAAGCAATCATGGCATTAAACCCATGAAACTCCCATCATCATGAAGATTAAAGGCGATTAAATGCCCACTATCCTTCATCGGCCAATCACAAGCCATGAAAAAGGAGTTACAAAATCAAAGAATAAAAACTTGAACTCCTCATCAATTCTCTCATCATGGCCATCAATGCCCATAATCACCTCATGGCTACCAAAAAGCCTATAAAAGGAGGTCCTAAAGAAAGAAAAGAAAATCGATAGAGAGGAATCGACACACACATTGACTTGAAATTCTGCACTTGCATACTTGCAGTCTCCCGAAGAAATCCAGACGAAGTCCTGCTACTCTGCTGCAAGAAACACCACAAGGTGATCAAAGTCCCTTGGGGGGCCACCCCCCAAGGTCTCCTCCTTCTACAACATGGCCTAAACGGGGCTTTTCAGCCCGTTTACTTGGTTTTTCATTGGATATAGGACCTCCTCTCGGTCCTTGTCCTTTAAAAAACTGAGGTTAGGAGCCAAGCTGAAGAATCAAAGCATCAACCGTTCTCATTTGAAGGACGATGGCGAAGTCCATACATGACTTGCGACCACCGATCTCAACGTGTCCCCAGAATCTCCTGAGAAGTTAGATTCCTTTTCTTTCTTTTCTATTGTAGTTTGTATTTTTTAAAGAGACAAAAAGAAATCACAATTCTTGTCTTTCATATTGGATGAGTTTTGTAAAATGGCCTTTCAAGGCAAAATCGCCTTTTACGGAAACCAAACAAAAAACGCCTCCTACCGCATTCTCAAAAACAAACTTGTCTCTTTTCTTAATATTTATGCAATTTGAAAAGTTAGAAAAAATGATTGATTTCCTTTTTACTTGTGAAGGTGAATCTCCGGATCATCACCATTCCAAATTCCAAGTAAAAAGTAAATCTGGCATACCCGTACAAAAAGTTGATACCCGCAATTTTCCTTCTTGACCGGGACCCAGGCCAGCCCCCGGGGTGCGGAAGGAGAGGACGGAAACCTCCAAGGGTCCATCAAGTTGGCACACCCGGTGGAACACGTTGACTTGAGAACGTGATGCTTTGATCCCTTGGCTCCTTTCTAGTTGGTGGCCTATGTATCATCTTGCATGTAAAAGAAAGACATGAGATGGGATTTTTGTTATTCTTTCTCATTTCAAAAAAAAAATCTGATTTCTTTTCTAAGATTCAACTTTGAGAAACTTTGATCATTTCCTCTTCGAACTTGATAGCTCACAGAAATGTTTGCAGCTATCGTTCATATTGGGGATTGGGCCATCTTTTCTCTTTGATGAGTCCAATTGGGATTTCAAAAAAAAAAAAACTTCATTTCAAATTCCTTAAAAAAAAAAATGAAATGATCTCTCTTTCTCAAAATTCAACTTTGAGAAATTTTGATCATCTCCTCTTCGAACTTGATAGCTCACAGAAATGTTTGCAGCTATCGTTCATATCGGGGATTGGGCCATCTTTTCTCTTTGATGAGTCCAACTGAGATTTCAAAAAAAAAAATAATCAGTTTTCTCTCTTTTGAATTCAAATTTGAGAAAATTTGGTTTTTCCTTTTAGGATTTAGTGCTCGCAGAAATGTTGAGCTTTTGTTCGGATTAGAACACCATTCGCTCTCTTTGATGAGTTCATTAAAAATCTTTCAAAAAAGAGTTCAAAAAAAAAAAAAAAAAACACTAAGGTTCCACCAATTGCGTTCTTTGACCAAAGTGGATTTAAGAAAGGACTTGTCCAGAGTTTGGAGACAGCTACACTGTTCGAGGCAAGGGTCCTCCAAACGGGTTCATTAAGTAATCCTACCCTTACCTGGGGGCTGATCTATATACTAAGGTTTCATAAGATCGAATTGGAAATCTATGTGCACCTTTCAAAAAAAATCTTAAAAAAAAAAAAAAAAAACTCCTGTCACTTTTGAATTCAAAGTTGAGAAATCTTGGTTCTTTCCCTTTTGGATTTAGCGCTCGCAGAAATGTTGAGCCTTTGTTCGGAGTGGAACACCATTTGCTCTCTTTGATGAATTCAATCTTGACTCTTCAAAAAAAAAAAAAAAAGCTCCCGTCACTTTTGAATTCAGAGTTGAGAAATCTTGGTTCTTTCCCTTTTGGATTTAGTGCTCGCAGAAATGTTGAGCCTTTGTTCGAAATGGAACATCATTTGCTCACTTTGATGAATTCAATCTTGACCCTTCAAAAAAAAATTCCGTCACTTTTGAATTCAGAGTTGAGAAATCTTGGTCCCTTCCTTTTCGGATTTAACGCTCGTAGAAATGTTGAGCCTTGTTCGGAATGGAACACCATTTGCTATCTTTGATGAATTCAATCTTGACCCTTCAAAAAAAAAAAAAACTTCCGTCATTACTGGATTCACATCCAAGAAATTCTGGTTCCCTCCCTTCTAGATTTAGCGCTCGCAGAAATGTTGAGCCTTCGTTCAGATTGGAACACCATTTGCTCTCCTTTATGAACCCAAATTTGACCTTTCAAAAAATCCCATCTCGTGTCCTTCCCAAGGATGCGATTTGCAACATTTGTGCCTAGCGGTGCTAGTACGCCCTTTCGGGTCTACTGTATTCGCGACCGACACATTTGTATCTCCAACCTTATATCATTTTATCTTGAGTGAGCTTTGCTTCTCGGTAATTTGAATTAAGGTCTACAATTGCTTCTAGCAGTCACTGGTACACTCACCCTGAGCCTACCATACTTGCATTTTAGAACAACTGTATCCTCTATGGCTTTTTGCCTTCTTCATTTTGCTTGGGCTGAGCCATATCCCCTCAAGTGATTTGAAAAGACAAAACCATAGTTGTTTTCCATTTATGTTCACCATATTCTTGTGATTACTAATGGATTTGGTCTTGTTTCAGAAGTTTTCCAAAACTAACAATGGCAGCTTCACTGACCATCACTTTCAATGAGAACAAGTACCAACTTACGCTTCAAGATAAGCAAAACTCAAGGGTTTGCTTGAGGAGTTGAACCTTTGGTTGAAGACCATGTCGGATTGAGCTCCTGAGTTGTAACAAAATCTTTTTCTTTCTTCTCTTTTTTTTTGGTACCTCCATGTATAAACAGTTTTGGTACTATATTTTTGTATCCCCTTCCTTTCACTTAAATAAATTTTTTTTATGAAAACAAATTTGAGCAAAAGTTGATGGGAATGTTTGTTTAAGAATTTGATCAAAAGATTGTCATTTTGTGAAAATCTTTTGTCAAATGGTTGTTTTGGGCATGAAAGCCAATTTTGTGGCGAAAAGCCTGGTTTTTTGATGGTTTGAAAACCGAAATTTTGAATGGCATGAAAGCCTAATTTTGTTTGTGGCATGGGAGCCAAATTTGTTTGTGGCATGAGAGCCAAAGTTTTTTGGATGGCGTCAAAGCCGAATTTTGGAATGGCATAGAAGCCGAATTTTAAGATGGCATGAGAGCCGATTTTGGCGTTTATAGCCGAATTTTGGGGTTTATAGCCGGATTTTGGCGTTTACAGTCGATTTTTGGCGTTTATTGCCGAAATTTTGGCGTTTATAGCCGGATTTTGGCATTTACAACCGATTTTTGGCATTTATAGCCGAATTTTTTTTTGTTTTGGCGTTTATAGCCGGATTTGGCGTTTATAGCCGAGTTTTGGCGTTTATAGCCGAGTTTTTTGAAAACAAAGTTTTCTTTTATTGGCGTGAAAGCCGATTTTGGCGTTTATAGCCAAATTTTTTTGTTTTGGCATTTATAGCCGGATTTTGGCGTTTATAGCCGATTTTTGGTTTTCAAAATGCAGGTATCGACTAAATGTCGCCTCCCCGCTGAATGGTCTTGCAAGTATCGATGGAATGTTGCTTCCTTACTCATTCGGTTTTGCGAGTATTGATGGAATGTCACTTCCTCGCAGGCTAGATTTTGCGAGTATCGATGGAATGTCGCTTCCTCACGAATTGGGGTACAAGTATCGACTAAGCGTCGCTTCCCTGCTTTTCCCAAAACTTTTGGTTTTGATGGGTACTGACTTGGTGTCGTTTCCCCGCGATATTTGAAATTTGAGGTTTTCTTGAACCATTTGAATTTGGGTTGTGGATAGCAACTGGAATATTGCGTCTCCACGACTTTTGAAATTTGGATTGTGGATATCAATTGGTATGTTGCTTCTCCACGATTTTTGAAATTTGGTTTGTGGATATCAACTGGTATGTTGCTTCTCCACGATTTTTGAAATTTGGGTTGTGGATATCAACTGGTATGTTGCTTCTCCACGATTTGAAATTTTGCAAGTATCGAATGGGGTTCGCTTCCTTGCGATTTTTGGTATTTGCGAGTATCGACTAAGTGTCGCTTCCCCGTGGTTTCTAAAAAACCTTTTTTTTTGTTCAGAGACATGAGGGTCATAAATTTTGGCTTAAAACCATTTTGGTTGTAAAAGCCAAGGCAGACTAGGGTGAAAATTCCTGAGTCCTGGTTTTTGTTTCAAACCATGAATTTTAGGTTCAATGATCGAAAATTTTGGTCAAGTCTGGGAAGAGGCTCCTAAACTTGGATTTTGGATTTGATTTTTCTTTTGAACAATGAAACGATGAAAGTAAGCATTGTTTTGAGAGATTGTTTTTTGGAAACTTCAACATAAAGATGAAACTTTCAAAAGGGGTGGGTTTGACGAGCAAGGACCTTGGAAATAGGCTTTGGCCGTGTAGATATCGCTCTGACCCGTTTGAGGAAGTCTTCAAGGGTAGTACCGCTTCAAGAACTTGCCGTTGATGGGTAACATACATCTGTCTCCTTCCATGTTTAGAAGAGCGTATGCACCGTTGGAGAAGACTTTGTCGATGACGAAGGGTCCCTCCCATTTTGGTTCAAATTTGCCTTTGGATTTGTGGGCAAAGACTATGGGTCTTTTTACTGCAAGAACCAAGTCGCCCTTTTTGTAGGCGCGTTGCCTGACCTTCTTGTTGAAAGATCCTGCCATGCGTGCTTGGTACAACTCAATGCTTTGTAGAGCTTCAAGTCGTCTTTCATCAAGATTATCCAGCTCTTGGAGTCTCAATTTGAGATTGCTTTCTTGCGTCATGTCATTTTGCAAAGATACCCTTAAGGAAGGAATTTGTACTTCCAAAGGGACAACAGCTTCGCATCCATAGACCAAGGAGAATGGTGTACTATGGGTTGGTCCTCGAACGGTGGTTCGATAGGCCCACAAAGCTTCTAGTAGTTTGTCGCCCCAGTCTCTTTTGTGACTAGAGACCATTTTCTTGAGAATTTTGCAGAGTGTCTTGTTGAAGGCTTCTGCTAGTCCATTCGCTGCTGGATTATATGGAGTCGAAGGACAACTTTGGATTTTGTACTTGTCGCAGAACCTGTAGAATCTATGATCCCGGAATTGTGGTCCGTTATCATGGACAAATCTTTTAGGTATGCCGAAGCGACAAATAATGTTGGTGCGCAAGAACTGAAGGACTGATGAAGTCTTCATTTCGCTGAGCACAAATGCTTCTGACCACTTGGAGAAATAATCAGTAGCGGCGAAGATGAAGCGGTGACCTTTGCTTGATGGGGGAGAAATAGGACCTATGATGTCCATACCGGAGGCTTCGAAAGGCCATGAGATTGCTGTTGGATGTAGCCATTCTGGAGGCATATTGACATAATCTCCATGGATCTGGCATTTTTGGCAGTACTTGGCAAATTGCATTGCATCAGCTACCATGGTAGGCCAATAATAACCTAGCCTTTTTATCTAGTTGTAGAGCTTAGGGCCAGCCTGATGGGCTCCACAAAGACCAGCATGAACTTCTTGGAGAGTTTCCTCAGCCTCTTGTTGTGACAAGCAGCGTAGGAGTACTCCGTTGAAAGATTTTTTGTAAAGTGCTTTTGAAGGTATATCCAAATGAAAGTTCGGGGCTCATCTTTGGATGCTTACCCGTTCTTTTGGATCTTTAGGTAGGATTCCGAAAATGATGTAATCAATGAACGGATCTCTCCAGTCGCTAATCGGAGGTTTGAGGATGGACATCCGACTTTCAACCACTTGGTGGCATTCAGCAACTGCTTGGTGTGTGTTGAGAGGAGGGAGAATCCTTCTTTGACACACTGTGACTTGCATATTTTACCCTTCTTGGATTGCCATGGATGCGGCGAGTCCGGCCAGGGCATCTGCACAGATGTTTTCACCTCTGAGGATGTGGGTGATATGGCAGATGTTGAATTTTTGTCGAAGCGACTGCGCCTTATTGTAGTAAGGTAGCAAATCAGGCTTCCTGACTTCATATTTCTGATTTATCTGGTTGACGATCAGTTTAGAGTCTCCAAAAGCTTCCAACATGGTGATGCTGGATTCGAGGGCGAGTTCCAATCCTAATATCAAACTGTGATAGAAGAATGAACCATTTTGCCAGTCGGGCATTGAGAGAACCTGCTTTTGTGACAAGGACCTTTAGGAGGTTGATCCTCGAAATCAGGTAGACTGTGTTCGACAGCAGATAGTGACGCAACTTTTGTACAGCGAACATTACTGCAAGGCATTCTTTTTCGACTGGGGGGTAGCGATGCTCTGCACCTACCATCATGCGGCTAAGGTAATATAGAGCAGCTTCTTTTCCGTTGTCGTTTTCTGGTGCGAGCAGAGCACCCAAAGAGTGGTCGAGAGCTCTTGTGTACAAGATAAATGGTTTTCCAGTTGTGGGGGCAGCCAGCACTGGAGGTTTGGTGAGGTATGCTTTGATGTCTTGAAATGCATTTTCACATTCAGCATCCCAGACAAAGTCCACGCCTTTCTTCATTAAGCGAGAAAATGGACGGCATTTCCCTGATAGATTGGAGATGAACCGTCGAATGTAGGCCAGCCTTCCTTGAAGCCCTTTTAATTCTCTTAGGGTTCTGGGAGATGGCATTTCCAAGATAGCCTTGACTTTGGTGGGGTCAAGTTCTATTCCAACTTTCCGTACTATGAATCCGAGAAACTTACCCGATGAGACACCGAAGAAGCACTTTAGTGGATTCATCCGCAATTTGTGTTTGCGAAGTCGGAGGAAGACTTCTCGAAGATCATCGAGATGGTCTTCTTTTCTTCTGCTTTTTATAGCGAGGTCGTCAACATAGCATTCGACCGTCTTGTGCTGCATATCTTGGAATATTTTCATCATAGCCCTCTGATATGTTGCACCTGCATTTTTCAGACCAAACGGCATAATAGTGTAGTAATACACGCCGAATGGTGTCCGAAATGATGGATGCCTTTCATCTTCAGGATGCATCTTTATCTGATTGTAGCCAGAGAATCCATCTATGAATGTCATTCGCTCGAACCCATAGGTGTTGTCAATCATCACCTCTCGTATGGGGAGCGGGAATTCATCTTTAGGACATGCATTATTCAGGTCTCTGTAGTCGATACAGACCCTTATCTGCCCATTTTTCTTTGTCATGGGGACGATGTTGGCCAAACATTCAGGATGCTGTTCCTCGCGGATGAAGCTAACGTTTTTGAGTTTCTGAACTTCTTGTTCAATTTTGTCCATCACATTGGGACGGAATCTTCTTTGGCCTTGTTTGATAGGCTTGATTTCTTTTTGCAAGTTGAGCTTATGGACTGCTACTTTAGGATCCAAGCCAGGCATTTCGGCATAAGACCATGCAAAACAATCAACGAACTCACGAAGAAAAGAGATATACTCGGGTAACTCATCATCCTTTATATTCTTGCTTATGAATACAGGACGTGGGTTATCAGGTGTTCCCAAGTCTATCTTTTGAATAGGGTCTTCTGTCGGAAGGTTTGAAGGTGGTTCCTCCACAATGTTTTCGGAGGACCTTCTGAAGTTCAAGGGACATTTTCAGATTGAGGCTCTGTTTCTGTCCATGGATCTTCTTGATCAGTATCCTTCTCAAGGCTTGTAATGAGATGGTCCCAATCATTTGCTGGAACTGGGTTGAAGTAGGGTACTTCTTTTGGAGACGATGGTTCTTTTGGGACAGAGAACCGCTCGTCTATGTCATCGGGTAATTCTTCTTTATTATCAGAGAAATCATACCAATTGGAGGAGCTTTCTGGATTTTTGACGAGTAACTCCTCGAAGAGATATCCAGGGATATCAATGTCTTCATGAGATGTTGAGGCTTGGTCGGTAAAGCGACTTTGTAGCCATGGTGTCAACGGTCTCCTCATAGGAGCGGTAGGATCACACCCCAACCCATATGAAGACTTGTCTTTATGAAGGTGGATTTTCCAATCTTCTGCTTGACTTTTGATCAGGGTGGGTTCCAATGTTGTAAGAATACCACGGCCACCTCCCAAACCAGTCGGATTTTGAGCATCGTAGCCCATTTTCTTCATGATAGCTTGTGCCATTGGACAATTCAAGGATAGCTGAGGCATACCTTCGTTTTGGAAAGGTTCAAGTAGAGAGTTCAGTGGAGATGCTCCCGATCTGTGGAAGAAGATTGCTTTTTCTTCTGGCGAAGTTGCCGGGATAACAAAGGAAGCAGACGTAGGGTCTTCTATGTCTGCAAGTGTCTCTAATGGAGTCAGAGTGAGCTGATCTTGCTGAGTATCAGCTTGGCTTGATGCTGTGTCATCTTCTGGCTCTGACTCTGAGTCTGTGTCATGCATAATAGACACAAAGGAGACAGTGAACTTGCCCCCACCCTTTTGTTTTGTCTTCTTTGCTTTGGTAGTGATTACTAAAGGCTTTGAAGATTTGAAGGAGACGACGAAGGGAGCTTGGCCGCTTACTTCGAGTTTGGTGGAGGGTTTGTTTACCTCCGATGATTGCTGAGGAGCCTTGCCTTTATCTTTCTGGAGACTGTCGGCAAAGTGAATTGTTTTTCCATCCTGTTCTTCTTTTCCATCTTTATACATTTGAGCATCTGCAAAATGGACATCCTTGCTTTTAAAGGGCTTTTTGTCTGCAAATACTCGATGTATCAAGCCATCATCGCCAACGAACTTGATGCACTTATGTAGAGTTGAAGGGACGACACCATTCTCATGTATCCAGGGGCGTCCAAGGAGTATATTGTAGCAAGAAGGGGTTCATATTGCATACACGGTGACTTCAGAAATAAGATCACCGATTTGTAATTTGAACCTGATTTTGCCGATAGGCCTTTGAGCGCTCCTGTCATATCCGAAGATGGATACGGACGTGTGACTCAGCTTGCTAGGTGGGATGCCCAGCTCTTCGAGTGCCGAAGTAGAAATGAGGTTGAGTGCAGAACCTGGATCGATCTGAACTCTGTGTACTGGCATTTCTTTGACGTACCCCGTAAAGTACAAGGGTCGGTTGTGCTTTGTTTCGCCTAGAAGAAGGTCATCCTTGTCGAAGGCAATTGTTGCACTTGCTGCTTTTTGTACCGAGAGGCATTCATTGCTTGATCCCTCGGTTTTCTTCTTTTCTCCCTTTGAGGGAGTTTTTGATTTTTTGACCCTATAGTCCATTTCAATTTGTAGGACTTATGGGGCATGTTTGTCGACATCCGCATTCAGCCTTTGTAATTCTGAAATGAGACTATCACGAGTTTGTGGAGACATTCGTAATAAGTCAAGGATGTGTAGACGTGCAGGTATGTGTTTGAAGTGCTCAATCAAGTCGTACTTGAAAGCCTCCTTCGGGCCTGCATTTTTATTATTATTGCCACTTGGGGCGCTTACAACTTGCTTTCCCGAAGGATTTACATAAGAAGAAGAGGGTTGATTCTAATTTTTGTGGTAATCCCGGCCAGAACGGGTACCTCTACCAACTTCAAGAGCCTCTAGAGAAGGGTCTTCTTTTGGAAGATCAATCTCAGGATCAAGGGGTTGATCCTTTGCTGAAGATGTCTCTGTAACAGCATTGGTGTCCTCAGTAATTGTGTTTCACGGAGCAATTTCCGGGAACAAGTCTTGAACAGCGCTGGCAACTTTTCTTTATTAGCCCAGGCATCGCCCGTGAGATCGGGTATCTGGGACCAATTGACTGAGTTTTCATTGAAGAAGATTTCATTGGCAGAAGTTTCTTCAAGATGGTCAATCGGGAGAGGCTTGAGCTCTGATGTCACAGCTACAGGAGACGAGGGCTGAGAGGATGTTATCTCAGTGGAAGTCACCTGAGAGGATGTAGCTCCAGAAGATACGCTACCGGTTGGGGAGTACGTGTCTTCGGAAGCTTCAGAGGCACTGTCGTCCTGAGCTATTGCATTGCAGGTTATCCTGACAGGAGATGCCCCCAGTGTAGACTGTTGGGAATCGGACTCATCCTCAGAAGTAAGAGGATCATCGATCCAACTGTTTTCTCCATTTTCAGGAGTTGAGGGAGAAAGTTTCCGTTGATTTTCAGGGACTTCCAGTTCTGGATCATGACTAAGATTGCTGCGATCCTGCTCCTGCTCTATGGCAAGATGTTGCAAGATTCTTGTATATTCTTCAAGATCAGGCATGGGAGCCAAATCTTCTTCGTCATTTGCTCCTTGTGGTTCGCCCATGTTGGGTTCCACTGAAGCATTTGCTGGTGCTGGATCAACAACGTTTTCTTGAACATGGTCCTGGTCTTCTTCATCATCAGACCAAGATCCTTGTGGCTGTAATGGGTTATACCAGATTGCTGGCATAAGATGAGACTCGGGAATCCATTCCTCGTCGGAGAGGTATTCTCCTGTTTTAAGGGATTCTTCCCACTCATCTATATCACTGGCACTATCACTGGACTCGTATCCATTCATGGAGAATCCAACTACCGAGTTGCAAGAGTATGATGCCCCCTGCACATTTTCATTTTTGTATAGAGGTGGCATGAAATCATCAAGAGTGAATTTTCTTACCGCCTTGGAGGTTTTGGGAAGAGATTCTTCCGTCGTCCCGAGTGAAGCGGTGGAAGAAGTTTCTGCTTTTTCAAGAACTTCTTGTTTTGGTTGAGACTTTTGCTGCTGTTTGAGCTTGCGGAGCTGTCTCTTGGCTTGCCTTCGCTGCTGAGCGGTCGGCTTTATTTTGACGATCTCCCAATTTTCATCATCTAGGAGATCGGGATGCACCCATATAGATTGTCCATCTGGTATTGGATAGGGAACCAATTCTTGGGATGCTTGAGCCATTTTGATCACCTTGAATGAAGTAATGGTCTTTTTCTTCGGTGATTTTGAAACTTGCCCACATGACACCATGTTGACAGAAGTGGAGCTGTAGTTTTTGTCGAAAGTTATGACTCCGTTTTTCCACATCTCATTGATCTTCTCTCTCACAACCAAGCATTGATTGAGAGGATGTGAGATCATCTGATGGTATGGACAGTATCAGGGATCATTGGTTTTGCCAACATCTCCCGGTCTTTTGGGCTCTGGCAAAATGAGTTTGCCATTTGCTAGGAGAGCCTCAAAGATTTCTTCAACATCTTCATCGAACGGATATTTCTTTTCTACACGTTCTTTGAAGGCATCAGAGAGTTCAGGCCTTTTACCTGCAGTTTTGTTTTCAGGTTTCTTTGGCTGATGAGAAGCTGACTTAGTCTGCACATTGAGAACCTCCTTTTTCTTTGGTTTTGAAGTTGTAACAGCAGTCGGCTCTTTCTTTGATGATTTCTGACTGTTGAGGTCTTTGATCACCATTTCAGCTTCCATGGAAGCTTCGAGGAGTTCCCCCAGGTTCTTTGATTTGTTGCCGATGATCATGGATCGAATTTTTGCTCTCATATTGTTCGGCAGATGTCGACTAGCGACGCTTGTGGCAGTACATCTGAGCATTTGTACGCCATTGCCTTCCACTTGTGAATGAAGTCATAAGTTGACTCATTCTCTCCCTGTTTTAGGCTGCAGAGTTGAGCCATAGTAACATGATGATCCTGACCTTGGAAGTGTGTCTCCAGCATAGCCCAGTTTTGGATGGAGTTCTCCGGCAGAGTGGAGTACCAATCAAAGGCTGTACCTTTTAGGGTACTTGCAAAGAGGCGAATCTTGAGGGCATCTTGATCCGCAATAGCTCCCGTCAGGATCTTAAAATGGATGACATGTTGTCTGGCTGAACCTTTCCCCATATATGTCTGGAGAGTAGGTTGCTTGAATTTTGCAGGGAACGGAACCGAGTCCATCCATAAAGGGTAGGGTGGCTTGATTCCATGTTCCTTCAATGTATCCTCTTCTTTTGCTTTTGCGAGGATATCGTCCACGTCCTTTTTGGTAAGGGCGCGAGACTCATTGTTTTCTGCATTGCCCTCGTCATCTTCATGATTCGGAGGGGTTTCATTGTTAGGTGGTGGACGCTGTAGAGTGAGAATGAGGTCTTCCATCAAGGCCTCAATTCTCTGTTGTCCTTGCTCCAACTGCTGGAAGCATGCGGTTACATCGTCATGCTGTAGAGGCGGCTCAGAACTTGTAGCCAAGACGTTCATCCCTCGGGATTCGAACGAAGAAATCGTCCTGGTGACTGAGCTAGGGCTCATTCTTCTGGACGAAGAATCTGAGGAGTGGTTACTCCGGTGTTCTTGGCTTGGAGGAGTGGAAGACTCTTCCAGATGTGTTCTTGTCCGAGAGACGCTGCGAGTCACTGGACGTCTAACACTGATTTTGGTTGCTGATTTCTGGCGTTTTCTGGTTTTGCCAACCATATGAACAGCAACGAATTGGTCAGGTCTTTCTTTTTCGACCCATTTGTTTGAGACGTGGACAGTAGAACGCTGGGTTCTTTATTTCTCGAGTCTCTTTTGTCGATATGCAGTGCGACGACGCATACGACGAGCAATTTGAGCTTCAATCAGCTCTGGCTGGGCTCTAGCGATGAAGGATGTAGTCCCTCATGCGCATCAGCCGAGTTTGTCTTCTTTGAAGCTTGGCAAGGACAGAATCTGGACGCGGTCCTTTGCCTGTCGCAATGAAGACTTGAATTTTGCGAGCTTGGTCCCTGTTGAGATGAAGGGTCGACTCGCAGGAGTGCAGGCTTCAGCATGTTTTTGCGTAGGCCAAACAATGCAAGATTTAATTTTGGGCTTGAAGGAGCAAGCTGGCTAATGATGATTTTGTTTGTTTTTTGGGTGGAGGGTAGGTTTCTCCTCTTTCATGTAAGAGAGGGTAGAACTGATTCTCCTTGAGAGGGGCCAGGTATGCTGGCTTTGCCGATGTTTGGAACCTCCGTTGCTTTGGTGAAGATCTCGGGGACCGAGTTTTGGTGTAAACCTGGTTTCTTGTGGGTTGAGGCTTCGTGGGAACGCCACGGGCTTCAGGCTTCTTGGTGTTCGCCCTTGGTGCCATTTTAGTGACACGTTGCGGGGCAGTTTTCTGCTTCTTGGCAGGTACAGTGTCTTCTGCGGGAAGTGGGAATGGTCCCAGCGATCCGAAGACGATGGTCTGGGGAGTTGAAGTTGACCCGGTGTTTGGAGAGTTGTCGAGGGAGATGATGCTTCGGCAACTGGCAGGGCGCTTATGCTTGTTTTGCTTGTCTTGAAGCATAAGCTGGTACTTTTTCTCATCGAAAGTGATGGTCAATGAAGCTGCCATTGTTAGTTTTGGAAAACTTCTGAAACAAGACCAAATCCATTAGTAATCACAAGAATATGGTGATCGTAAATGGAGAACAACTATGGTTTTGTCTTTTCAAATCACTTAAGGGGACATGGCCCCGCCCAAGGACGATGAAGAAGGCAAAAAGCCATAGAGGATACAATTGTTCTGAAATGCAAGTATGGTAGGCTCAGAGTGAGCGTTCCAGTGACTGCTAGAAGCAATTGTAGACCTTAATTCAAATTACCGAGAAGCAAGGCTCACCCGAGGTAAAATGATACAAGGTTGGAGATACAAATGTGTCGGTCGCGAATACAATAGACCCGAAGGGCGTACTAGCACTGCTAGGCACAAATGTTGCAAATCGCATCCTTGGGAAGGACACGAGATGGGGTTTTTTGAAAGGTCAAATTTGGGTGCATAAAGGAGAGCAAATGGTGTTCCAATCCGAACAAAGGCTCAACATTTCTGCGAGCGCTAAATCCGAAAGGGAAGGGACCAGAATTTCTCGGATGTGAATCCAGTAATGACGGAAGTTTTTTTTTTGAAGGGTCAAGATTGAATTCGTCAAAGAGAGCAAATGGTGTTCCGTTTCGAACAAAGGCTCAACATTTCTACGAGCGCTAAATCCGAAAGGGAGGGAACCAAAATTTCTCAACTCTGAACTCAAAAGTGACAGAAGTTTTTTTGAAAGGTCAAGATTGAATTCATCGAATAGAGCAAATGGTGTTCCATTCCGAACAAGGCTCAACATTTCTGAAGCGCTAAATCCGAAAGGGAAAGAACCAAGATTTCTCAACTCTGAATTCAAAGTGTCAGAAGTTTTTTTTTTTTTGAGAGATTTTTTTTAGAGGATTTTTTTTGAAAGGTGCACATCGATTTCCAATTTGATCTTATGAAACCTTAGTAGATAGATCAGCCCCCAGGTAAGGGTAGGATTACTTAATGAACCCGTTTGGAGGACCCTTGCCTCGAACAGTCTAGCTGTCTCCACACTCTGGACAAGGCTTTTCTTAAATCCACTTTGGTCAAAGAACGCAACTGGTGGAACCTTAGTGTTTTTTTTTTTACTCTTGTTTTGAAAGGTTTTTAATAAACTCATCAAAGAGAGCGAATGGTGTTCCAATCCGAACAAAGGCTCAATATTTCTGCGAGCGCTAAATCTGAAAGGGAAGGAACCAAGGTTTCTCAAGTTTGAATTCAAAAGAGAGAAAACTAATTTTGTTTTTGAAATTATAATTTTTTTTGAAATCCCAATTGGACTCATCAAAGAGAAAAGATGGCCCAATCCCCAATATGAACGATAGCTGCGAACATTTCTGTGAGCTATCAAGCTCGAAGAGGGAAGGATCAAAATTTCTCATAGTTGAATCTAAGAAAAGAAATCAGATTTGTTTTTTTTTTTTTTTTTTTTGAAGTGAGAAAGAACAATTGAAATCCCATCTCATGTTTTTTTAGATGCAAAATGCAACATAGGCCACCAACTAGAAAGGAGCCAAGTGATCAAAGGATCATGTTCTCAAGTCAACGTGTCCCACCGGGTATGCCAACTTGATGGACCCGAAAGGAATCTTCCGTCCTCTCCTTCCGCACCCCGGGGGCTGACCCGGGTCTCGGCGGAGGAGGGAAAATCTCGGGCATCAACATTTTTGTACGGGTATGCCAGATTTACTTTCTACTTGGAATTTGGAATGGTGATAATCCGGAGATTTACCTTCACAAGTGGAAGGAAATCAATCCTTTTTTCTAACTTTTCAAATTGCATAAATATTAAGAAAAGAGACAAGTTTGTTTTTTTTAGAATGCCGTAGGAGGCATTTTGTTTGTTTGTCGTAAAAGGCGATTTTGCCGTGAAAGGCGATTTCACAAAACTCATCAAATGTGAAAGACAAGAATTGTGATTTCTTTTTGTCTCTTTAAGAAATACAAACTACAATAGAAAAGTAAGAAAATGAATCTAACTTCTCAGGAGATTGTGGGGACACGTTGAGATCGACGGTAGCAAGTCATGTATGGGCTTCGCCATCGTCCTTCAAATGAGAACATATGATGCTTTGATTCTTTGGCTTGGCTCTTAACCTCGGTTTTTTAAAGGACAAGGACCAAGAGGAGGTCCTATATCGAATGAAAAACCAAGTAAACGGGCTGAAAAGCCGCGTTTAGGCCATGTTGGAGAAGGAGGAGACCTTGGGGGGGGGGGGGGGGGGGGGGGGGGCGGCCCCCCAATGGATGTTGATCACCTTGTAGTGCTTCTGGGAGCAAAGTAGCAGGACTTCATCTCTCTCTTGGATTTTCTGGATTTTCAGAGCTTGCACGTAGGATTTATTTTTCATCCTTTTATTCTTCTTGGAATGGACTTCCTTTTATAGGCTTTTGGTAGCCATGAGGTGTTTATTGGCATTGATGGCCATGATGAAAGAATTGATGAGGAGTTACAAGTTGATTTTGTAACTCCTTTATCAAGGCTTGTGATTGGCCGATGAAGGTAGTGGGCATTTAATCACCTTTATGCTTCATGATGATGGGAGTTTCATGGGTTTAATGCAATGATTGCTTGGATTTGTAACTCCCAAATGCTTGAATCTGATTGGGCCGTCCAAAATAATGAGTTAATGACCGCATTAAGTTGTCATAAACGGGTCAATTAACGTCATTAAGTGGTTGCCAAGGCATGTGAAGAGTTGCGGGCCGCGCTGCGCCTTTTGAGATTCTTCTTGCGATCATCACAGGTGGATCCACGCATTGTTTGATGTCGGATTGCGATGCAATTTCAGACATTGGTTGATGTTGGTGGGCCGGTGACATCTGTCTTGTTGATTTCACGATCGGTCGGACAGAAAGTGCTCTTTCTTGGTCAGCCGGTTGGCGATCTTGAGGCGATAGGTGATGATTTCATGCTTTTGACGGCGGATCCGAGATGTCGACGAAGATCAGTCGTTTTCAAGTATCAAACATTGGATTTTTCAGAAAATCACAGAGGCAGGAACACCCGAAACGAGAAAAGAATTGGAAAACGGACGTTTTGGTGCAAAATCCGGCGACACGGATTTGCAGGGTCGCCGGGCGACCATGCACCCAGGGCCCAGGATCGCCGGCGACCTTAGGGTTTTTTGCCCTTTGGTCGCCGAGCTTCGTTTTCGGCCGATTTTGCGTCTTTTTCGTTCCTTTTTTCTTCTGCATTTTTCTTGACATTTTTCCTCAATTATTGACTTCATTTTCTTGGAGAAAACTTGACAAGAACCCGCACGAAATCGGAGCACAAAGTTTCCCATTTTTTGGGAAAGCCGAAGACTTTGTAGCCGATTTTCCGTCAAGAGTCGAAACTAAGTCAAACGATGTCGGAATGACCTGAAAATTGAGGTGAAGCTTCTTGAGAAATGGATAGGACTAACCATGGGCTTTTATTTGAGTTTTGAAGCCCTTTGGGGTCCCATCGATGCTTCACTTGATTTTGCTGCGGGGAAAATGCCGAGCTTTGATATGTGGTCAAACGATGTCCGATTGACCTGAAATTCAACGAGGAGCCTATTGGAGTCATTTTGAGATGTTCTATGGGCTCCGTTTTGGATGTCATGGTCCCGGGTTGCTCCGCCACCGGTAGGCTTGATTTTCTCTCGGAGCATCGAAACCTGGTCAAACGTTGTCGGAATGACCTAAAATTTGACGTGTAGTCTTTTGGAAGCATGTTGAAGCTACTCATGTATTTTGTTTGATGAGTGATGGCTTCAGTGGTTCCCACCGCCGGGAGGCTTGATTTTGTTGCTCGAGCGTTGATGGAGGGTCAAACATTGTCAGTTTGACTTGAAATTTGGCATGGAGCCCTTTGGAGACATTCTGGAGTCATCCGTAGGCTCTGATCAAAGTTTTGGCGTCTTTGATGATGTCATCGCCTGGAGCGCTTGTTTAGCTGTCGGAGCAGTGAAGTTAGGCCAAACGCTGTCGGAATGACCCGAAACCTTAGGTGTACCCTTCTTTTGGCTGCCTTGAAAGATCTTTCAGTTTTTGTATGATTCTGACAAGATCTGATGCTTGAAGTAGCCTTGCCTGTTTTGTAGCAGGATGCAGCTTCACGAGGCTTCTTGATGTTGAGGAGGCATAGTGACTTTTTTGGTGTCAACACTGCCTGCTGTCTAACACAGTTTACCTGATTTCGAGGATGAACCTCCTAAAGGTCCTTGTCATAAAAGCAGGTTCTCTCAATATCCGATTGGCAAAATGGTCCATCCTTCTATCACAATTTGATGTTAGGTATGTACCACAAAAAGCAATCAAAGGCCAAGCTCTAACAGACTTCCTCGCAAAGCATCCATTACCTAAATATTCTCCACTCAAGGATGATCTCCCAGACGAATTTGTCTACAATGTGGAAACTTCCTTATCAAATGCTTCTTGGGACATGTACTTTGACAGTGCAACTAGGACAAATGAAAAGGAAAGCAAATATCGGGAATTGGCATCCTCTTTGTCAGCCCCTACAAATACATGATTCCACACGCCTTCTCACTACTGGAACCATGTTCAAAAAATGCAGCTGAGTACCAAGCCCTGATTATAGGATTGGAACTCGCCCTCGAATCCGGCATCACCATGCTGGAAGCTTTTGGAGATTCTCAACTGATCGTCAACCAGATGAATCAAAAATTTGAAGTCAAGAAGCCTGATCTGCTACCTTACTACGATAAGGCGCAGTCGCTTCGATAAAAATTCAACATCTGTCACATCACCCACATACTCAGAGGTGAAAACATCCGTACAGATGCCCTGGCTGGACTCGCCGCATCCTTGGCAATCCAAGAAGGGGAAAACATGCAAATCACAGTGTGTCAAAGAAGGATTCTCCCTCCTCTTAACACACACCAAGCAGTTGCTGAATGTCACAAAGTGGTTGGAAGTCGGATGTCCATCCTCAAACCTCCGATCAGCGACTGGAGAGATCCGTTCATTGATTTTATCATGTTCGGAGTCTTACTTGAAGATCCAAAAGAGCGGCTAAGCATCCAAAGACGAGCCCCGAACTTTCCTTTGGATATACCTTCAAAAGCACTTTACAGAAAATCCTTCAACGGAGTACTTCTACGCTGCTTATCACAACAAGAGTCTGAAGAAACTCTCAAAGAAGTACATCCAACAGCAATCTCATGGCCTTTCGAAGCCTAAGGTATGGACATCATAAGTCCTATCTCTCCCCCATCAAGGAAAGGTCATCGCTTCATCTTCGCCGCTACGGATTATTTCTCCAAGTGGTCAGAAGCATTTGCGCTCAGCGAAATGAAGACTTCATCAGTCCTTCAGTTCTTGCGCACCAACATTATTTGTCGCTTCGGCATACCTAAAAGATTCGTCCATGATAACAGACCACAATTCCGGGATCACGGATTCTACAGGTCCTGCGACAAGTACAAAATCGAAAGTTGTCCTTCGACTCCATATAATCCAGCAGCGAACGGACTAGCAAAAGCCTTCAACAAGACACTCTGTAAAATTCTCAAAAAAATGGTCTCTAGTCACAAAAGAGACTGGGGCGACAAACTACCAGAAGCTTTGTGGCCCTATCGAACCACCGTTCAAGGACCAACCCATAGCACACCATTCTCCTTGGTCTATGGATGCAAAGCTGCTGTCCCTTTGGAAGTACAAATTCCTTCCTTAAGGGTATCTTTGCAAAATAACATGACGCAAGAAAGCAATATCAAATTGAGACTCCAAGAGCTGGATAATCTCGATGAAAGACGACTTGAAGCTCTACAAAGCATTGAGTTGTACCAAGCACGCATGGCAGGATCTTTCGACAAGAAGGTCAGGCAACTCGCCTACTAAAAGGGCAACTTGGTTCTTGTAGTAAAAAGACCCATAGTCTTTGCCCACAAATCCAAAGGCAAATTTGAACCAAAATGGGAGGGACCCTTCGTCATCGACAAAGTCTTCTCCAACGGCGCATACGCTCTTCTAAACATCGAAGGAGACAGATGTATGCTGCCCATCAACGGCAAGTTCTTGAAGCGATACTACCCTTGAAGACTTCCTCAAATGGGTCAGAGCGATATCTACACGGCCAAAGCCTATTTCCAGGTACTTGCTCATCAAACCCATTCCCTTTTGAAATTTTCATCTTGAAATTTTCAAAGAAAAAAAAAAAAAAACTCTCTCAAAACAATGCTTACTTTCATCGTTTCATTGTTAAAAAAACAAATTAAAATCCAAAAATCCAAGTTTAGGAGCCTCTTCCCAGACTTGACCAAAATTTTTTATCCTTGAACCCAAAATTCATGGTTTGAAACAAAAATCGGGACTTAGAAATTTCCATCTGATGTGATCAATATCAATCATAAAATACCGCAAGTGCACGGGTGTCTAGATGAGACAGTGGTAAGAACGGGTCGAACCCACATGGAGCAATTAAAGAAACTTTTAAATTAGGAAAACTAATTAACTAACAATTAAGAAAAGTTTTGAGTTTATATTTTAAAAATTAAGCAACTAATATAGATATTTGAAATCTACCAATTAATGAAGATAATTAAAGCATAGAAATCCAATAAGCATCCAACAATTATTTATTAAGTAACCCTAACTTGTTCCAATTTTTACTTCAAATCAAAGACAAATCAATGTTTTTAATTTGGAAGATCTAACTTTTAAAATCCCTTTTTAATTATAAAAATCCAAAACTCGAGACTTCCTTCATCTCATAAGAGAATAAAAATAATTTAAGCACCACCCATCAAAAGTAAGCATAAACCATCAAAAGATCTAAATCCTAAGCATGGCCTATCAAACCTAAGCATGAGTAGTCAAAAACTATTTTTTATTTTTAGAAATAAAAATAGAGATTTGCCTAGGGCACGAAGACAAGCCTATTAATCATTAAGCACATAATCATGGAAAACAAATTAGAATTACTAAACAAATAAAAAGACAAGTACTTACCTTCATCCATAACTCTAATCAAGAAAATTAGCCCGTCATTGCAAAGAATGCTTCTTGATTTATCACTAAAAATTGCATCTTTACAACTTCTCCTTCACAAATTTTCTCCTTCAAAATAAATCCTTGGATATGGCCCAAGGCTACCAAAAATAAAAATAAACTAATGGAAAAGAAGAACGGAAGAGAAAAAGAAAGGAATAGGAGAGAGGGAGAGCTTTGGACGTATGGAATATGTTATGGGTCTCCATCATGCCTCCTTTTATGCTTTTTGCAAACCCCTTTTAGTAAAGTACCCTCCTTTTAGGTCTCCTTTTTCCTTATTTGTAGGGATTATTTCTTGTTCTCCAAGCTAACTTCTTTCTTTGGAAAGACTTTTAAATTTGAGAGATCTCCTTGCCTTATTAGGTTTCTTGATGCATACACTTTCCTTGTACAATTCCAAGAATATCTCTAAAAATTACATGATGATGTAAAGAGAATAAACTTCCCAAATATTGAGATTTCTTGCACTTCCCGCCTAAAACTGTAGCAGATAACTTCCCGAGGTCGTATTTCCCTCAATATAGCTCTGATTTAGGTAATCTTGGGCTCTACGGATATCTACTCGAAAAAAGCTTTCCAACGGTGGCTAGATTGCGCCGATCCGACACTCGATTTGAGAGTTATGGCCATTTTAAGTTGCTGCCCCTAAAAAATCCGGGAATAATTGTGCAAAAATGGAAGCTTCTATGTTGGCATGCAATGGGGTGTGTGGGGCCCATGTTGGACTTCCAAGCATGCTTGGACTCTCTCTTTGCTTGCTTATTTGACTTCTCTCTTCTCAAATTTCATCAATGTAGGTCCCATGTTGATTTCTCTTACAAATTGAAAGAGATAATTTTAACATTAATCATATGTAAGAAAATAATTATGAACCATGTATGGGACCCTACATTCCTAGTGATGCACCAAAATGACCAACTTTTCAAAAATAGCACATCATGCCAAAAATAGCAATATATGCATTGATGAAACCAAAAGCCTAATTTTGGGGTGATAAATGAGATGAGAAAAACTTAATTTCAAAAAGCCATGTAATTCAATGAATTTTGACCAATTTTGACCATTTCTCCAAAAATATCCTCAAATGCATGTAATCATGAAATTTAATGCAATTCTATGCAATTAAACCTAATTAAGTCCACAAATGCTAATAAAATGATAAGTTAATGACCTAGTTTTGTGGACTTATCACACTCCCCAACCAGCCTTTTGCTAGTCCCTTAGCAAAATAAGCGACATGGAAGAAAACACATAAACTAATCCTACAGAAAACAAACTAATGTAGAAAACAGAAATGAAAAACACCACTTTCGCTGGTACTCTCGATTGCATTTAGCGTATGCAGTAAGCCCTTAAACCCCTAGGTTCCCCCTAGTGGACGAGTTGTACCTCGTGAGGGTTTGCAGTGAATACACCCACAAATTTCTTTTTTTGCAAAGAATGTTTAAAACCTATCAAAATCCAGGGAAACTTCTTCCAAGAGAAAATCTATAGACACTGACTATTCTTGATTCTCGGAATTTTCAAGGACAAAGCTTAAATTCGGATCACAAATCCCATCTTTTGGTCAGAAATTCTCGAAATCATGCTAATTGATTATGCACGGTGAAGAGCATGTATACGAAATAAGCATCAAATGATCCACCAATAATTTTCGTAAAAATAATTAATTTTTTTTTAAAATTGAGTTCAGGGCCGCCTAAATGTATAAAAAAAACACAGTCTTCCTCTCAAGGCGATAACAACGGCTTTCGCACTACTGTTTTTTCAAAGGGCGCATTTTTTTTTCTCTCTCTTTTTTTGCTTTTTTTTTGTTTTTTTTTCGCACACATGTGACTGTGCAATGCCTAGGTCCCTTAAGCTTTCTAATTAACCCATGTAATGAGTATTAGGCCAATGACTCCCAAGCCAGATGGCTTTAGGGCACCAGGTATGAAAATACCCCTAAGGGCTTACTAACTCGGGTTAAAAAGGCTACGAACCCAAACTAGTCACAAAATTTTTTTTTTCAAGACTTTAACTAAACACTTTTTTTTTTTTGCGGTCCCCAACAATAGGCAGCCCTTTTCATGTATCCACCCGTCGAACAATGAAGCTTTGTACACTAAGGGTCGATTTTCCATTTTTTTTTATCAAAGAAAAACGAAATCATAGCTTCACATTCAAAACTTTGAAAACGTATACAATCTGTGTAAAAGTGAGGGATCGAAATTCAGCACTTTTCCAAAAACTCTTTCCGTAAATAAAATAGTGAACCATTGTTTTCTTTCGCCCAAAATAAATATCTTCAGCCAATAAAAATTCTCTCGGACGTTTCCCTCTAACAATTTTTTTTTTGAACTAATAAAAACGAAAAAGAAAATGTAGAATGAAAATTGAACAAATGATCATATGTCAAGTTTAACTCACACCCCCAAACCTAAATCTAACATTGTCCT
Source organism: Umbellularia californica (assembly GCA_028538565.1). Lineage (NCBI taxonomy): Eukaryota > Viridiplantae > Streptophyta > Magnoliopsida > Laurales > Lauraceae > Umbellularia > Umbellularia californica. Next base: position 43,264,563 of record JAPQWN010000008.1, read on the forward strand.
CAATGTTATGAATGCATGTGTGATGTGAAAATGAACAATAAGGAAAATTAGAACGTCTTACCATGTGGGGTGATTGCAAAAGAATGTGATCAACAGCTCAATTACCTTCCAAAATTGGGTTGCCTCCCAAACAGCGCTAAGTTTAATGTCGTCAGCCCGACATGACAAAAATGATTAGTCCTGGTAAATTGGGTCTTCCAAAAGGATATCCTCAATGTTTTTATCCTTCAGTTCCAGAAACGGTTTCAACCGTTGACCATTCACTTGAAAATATCCCCATTCTTGGGATTTTCAATTTCCACCGCACCATGAAAGTAAACAGTCCTGACAATGAATGGACCAGTCCACCGGGTTCGTAACTTCCCGGGAAACAGGTGTAACCAGGAATTATACAAAAGGACTTTCATACCTGGTTCAAATGATTTTCTTAAAATTGACTTATCATGGTTCAACTTCATTTGTTCCTTATAGATCTTTGCATTCTCATATGCATCATTTCGAAGTTCTTCCAACTCATTGAGTTGCAATTTACGCCGAGTACCCGCAGTGGGTAAGTCAAAATTAAACTTCTTAACGGCCCAATAAGTTCTGTGCTCCAATTCAACAGGCAAGTGACATGCCTTACTATAGACCAACCTATATGGGGACATCCCAATAGGTGTCTTGTAAGCGGTTCGATAGGCCCACAGTGCGTCGATCAATCGCAAAGACCAGTCTTTCCGAGTGGGATTGACCGTCTTTTCTAGAATTTGTTTAATTTGCCTATTTGAAATTTCCGCTTGGCCACTTGTTTGTGGGTGATAAGGTATAGCAACCTTATGGGTGACAGAATATATTTTTTAACAAATGCTCAAAGGGACGATTACAAAAGTGAGTGCCTCCATCACTAATGATCGCTATAGGTGTACCAAAGCGAGAAAAGATATGATCTCTCACGAACTTAATCACCACATGGTGGTCATTCTTTTTTGTCGATATGGCTTCTACCCACTTGGAAACATAGTCTACTGCCAGTAAAATGTAAAGATTTCCAAAGGAATTTGGAAATGGCCCCATGAAGTCAATTCCCCACACATAAAAAATTTCCACTGCAAGTATGGGATTCAAGGGCATCATGTTCCGTCGATTGAGCTTGCCAAGCTTTTGACACCTTTCACAGTTCAAACAGAATGTGTGGCAATCTTTAAAAATGGTGGGCCAATAAAATCCACACTGTAAAACTTTTGCAGTTGTCTTTTTCGAACTAAAGTGGCCCCCACAAGCATGATCATGGCAAAAGGAAATGACCGAGTAATGGTCATGATCAGGAATGCATCTCCTGATGATCTGGTCCGGGCAGTATTTAAAAAGATACGGGTCATCCCAGAAACAGTACTTGACCTCAGCTAGAAATTTTGATCGATCTTGTTTTGACCAATGGGTGGGCATTTCCCCTGTAACAAGGTAATTGATTATATCTGCAAACCAGGGGATTTGAGAAATACTGAGCAATTGTTCATCAGGAAAATTTTCATTCAGTGGGACCTCATCTGAAGGCTCTAAAGGTATCCTCGAAAGATGGTCTGCTACAACATTCTCACATCCTTTTTTATCTCTTATTTCCAAATCAAACTCTTGTAGCAAAAGGATCCACCAGATCAATCGGGCTTTCGCATCCTTTTTGGACATAAGGTATCTCAGGGCTGCATGATCTGTGTAAATGATGACTTTAGACCCTATTAAGTAGGACCGAAATTTCTCTAAGGCAAAAATTACAGCGACCAATTCTTTTTCAGTGGTTGTGTAATTGAGCTGTGCATCATTGAGGGTCCTACTAGCATAGTAAATCACGTGAGGTACCTTTCTAACCCGTTGACCCAAAACAGCTCCAATAGCAGTATCGGATGCATCACACATTAGCTCAAATGGAATGGTCCAGTCAGGTGGCTGAATTATAGGGGCTAAAGTTAGTTCCTTTTTCAGTCTTTCAAAAGCCTTTAGATACTTCTCATCAAATTCAAACAAAGCCTCTTTTGTCTGTAATTGGCATAAAGGTTTAGCAATTTTACTAAAATCCTTGATGAATCTACGATAAAAACCAGCATGGCCCAGGAATGATCGAATCTGCTTAACTGATTTTGGTGGTGGCAATTTGGAGATCAAATCAATTTTTGCTTTGTCCACCTCAATTCCATTATCAGAAATAATGTGTCCCAGAACTATGCCCCTTTTTACCATAAAATGACATTTCTCCCAATTTAATACTAGATTCCGTTCTTTGCATCTTTCAAGTACAAGGGACAAATGATGTAAGCGCTCCTCAAAAGAATTGCCAAAGACCGTAAAATCATCCATGAAAACCTCAATGAATCTTTCTACCATGTTAGAAAATATGCTCAACATGCACCTTTGAAAGGTGGCCGGTGCATTGCATAGCCCAAAGGGCATGCGTCTATAAGTGAAAGTGCCAAACGGACAAGTAAAAGTGGTCTTTTCCTAATCCTCGGGTGCAATTGGGATTTGATTATAACCAGAATAACCATCAAGAAAACAATAATATGCATGACCGGCTAACCTTTCGAGCATCTGATCCATGAATGGGAGGGGAAAATGATCTTTTTGAGTGGCTGAGTTCAACTTCCTATAATCAATGCACACCCTCCATCCAGTCTGTATCCGAGTGGGTACCAATTCATTGCCCTCATTTTGAACCACTGTTATTCCAGATTTCTTTGGTACCACTTGAACTGGGCTCACCCATGCACTATCAGATATGGAGTAAAGCACTCCTGCATCGAGTAATTTTAAGACTTCCGACCTGACCACTTCCTTCATTGCAGGGTTTAGTCGCCTTTGTGGTTCACGAGAAGTTTTTGCATTTTCTTCCAAATGGATTCTATGTTGGACCACAGATGGGCTAATTCCTTTAATATCTGCAATGGACCACCCTATAGCTTCCTTATGCTCTTCCAAAATTTTAACGAGTTTTTCCTCTTGGACAGGGTCCAAGTCTGAAGCTATAATCACTGGAAGGGTTTCTAACGGACCTAAAAATACATATTTCAAGGTATCCGGCAATTGCTTGAGTTCTAACTTAGGGGGCTCTACAATTGATGGGACAGGTGGGGAAGCAGATGGAGTTAGAACCTCATGCTTCGGTTGCCACCTGGAGAAATCCATGAATGGGGTTGAGTTTAATAGTGCGTTGACTTTCTCAATATGTCCATCTATATCAAATTCACTTCCAAAGTGGGCCAGACAAGCCTCAAGTGGATCTTCAAGTTTCAAATGGGGTAAGTGATTTTCCACCAATTCATGAATGTAACTAACTTCAAAAACCCCATCATCCTCATCAGGAGGTTGCTTACTAACATTAAAAATGTTCACTTGGACTGTCATGGTCCCAAAAGAAATTTGCATTACTCCATTCCTACAATTGATCACGGCATTTGAGGTGGCTAGGAATGGTCTCCCCAAGATAACTGGAATTTTGGGTTCAGCCCCCGATGTTTGTTTGGTATCCAAAACAATAAAATCGACTGGGAACACAAAGTCTCCGACTTTGATAAGAACGTCTTCGACTACGCCCTTGGGGTATCGAATTGATGCATCAGCTAATTGCAAGGTCACATGGGTCTTTTTCAACTCCCCCAAACCTAATTCTTCATAAACAGAGTATGGAAGAAGGTTCACACTTGCACCCAAGTCTAGCAAAGCTTTCTCTATGTGATGGTCCCCTATCTGGCAAGAAATGGTAGGACACCCTGGGTCCTTGTATTTGATCGGGGTTGGATAGGAAATGATTGAGCTAGCTTGTTGGGCTAGAAAAGCCTTCTTGGGCACATTGGTAGTCCTTTTGAATGTGCAAAGGTCCTTCAGAAATTTTGTATAGGCCGGAATCTGTTGGATAGCATCAAGTAGTGGGATATTAATCCTCACTTGTTTGAATACTTCTAGCATTTTATCCAATTGAACAGTTGATTTTGCTGGGCCTAGCCTCTGTGGGTATGGTGCCTTAGGAACATAGGTCCTAAGAGTGGGCTCACTAGGTGATGGTTCAGCATTGACTGGCTTCTCTGGTTCTAATATAGGTTCAGCATTCACACTCGGTTCTCCAGTTTCTACTTCCTCACTTGATTCATCCTCAGGTTCCTTGGGTAGTTTAACCTTGTTATCAACCTGTGTACCAGACCTAAGGGTGATTATGGATTTGACTTGTTCCGGCCCTTTTCCTTTAGGATCATGAACAACCTAGCCCTTGGGATTAGGTTCGGGTTGACTAGGGAAGGTTCCCTTGTCTCTGACACTAATGAAGTTGGCCAATTTGCCCATCTGATATTCTAATTTTGCAAGGGTTTGAGTGTGGCCATTCAAAAGTTGAGTAGTGATCTGCTGGAATTGAGCAGTACTCTGGGTCAATTGGGCCGTGGTTTGAGACATGAGTTTCATGGCCTCTTCTAAAGAATTTACTCTCTGGGTCAATGGATTGGGATTGAAATTGGGTTTTTGGAAACCGGGTGGGGCACTCACTTGAGATTGATTGGGCTAAAATTGAGTGGACTGAATGGAGCACCTTGAGTTGGGCCTTTGGTCCAAGAAAAGTTCGGGTTGTCCCTCCAACCTGGATTGTAAGTGTTAGAGTACGGGTCATACCTCGGACGATTATCAAAACGAGAGTTTTGATATAGTGCATTCACCTCCTCAACAGACTCGGTCTGACCCAAAGTTGTTGGGTCAATCCCTCCATTCATGGCCTGATTATATCTTAATGACTTCAAAGTGTTTGGAGTGGGCTTTTGGTTCAGCTCTAAGGCCTCTATTCTTCTCACCAGTGTGGCCAATTTGGCCTCTGCCTCAATTTTGGGTTCAATCTTGAACATCCCCCCTTTTTCAGGAATGGTGGGTTTGATGGGCTCCCTCTTAATTGGGGCCCACTGCAATGTGTTTTCAGCGGTATCTTCCAAAAAAGTCCATGCTTCTTCTGCTGTTTTTTGTGTAAAATTCCTACTACAGAAGGATTCTACCATTTGTTTGGTTGGGTAATCCATGCCTTCATACACAATTTGGACTAATCGGATTTTTTCAAATCCATGGTGGGGGCACTGGATTAAGAGATCCTTGAACCGTTCCAAATAACTGTAAAGTGTCTCCCCTTCCATTTGATGGAATCCATTGATGGCCTGCCTAATCGAAGCGGTTTTCTGCTTGGAATAGAATTTTTTATAAAATTCTTCGACTAGCTTGGCCCATGTAGTGATGGACCCTGCCTGTAAGGCATAAAGCCAAGCTTTAGCCTTTTCTTTTAGGGAGAAAGGAAATAATCTAAGTTTAAGGGCCTCTTCAGTCATGTGATTGATTCCCATGGTCCCACAGATGTCCTCAAATTCCCTAACATGTTGATATGGGTTTTCATGGTCTAGCCCAAGGAATACTGGTAGCATCTGGATCATGCCAGATTTCAGCTCAAATGTGGCATTGGTCTGAGGAAGGGTGATGCAGGACGGTTGAGTTGTCCTGGTGGGGTACATGTAGTCCTTTAAAGTCATGGGTGGGTCCATTTGATCAGCCATTCTAACAATTTCTTCAAAAATTGAAGACTTTCCGACAATGGTTAAGGCTAATTCGGGCTCTATCCTGACTAACCTTTTACCCTTGCGTACCCACAGTTTACCTCTCTTAGGTCTAGAGCGCATGCATCAATTTCAATTTTAAAGAAATGCAAGCCTAATCTATATGTGGGGCCCTAATGGTCCTACTAAATGATGCACAAGCAGTCAAGCACAAAGATTGAGCACAAGAAATTATCCTACGGTTAACCTAACTCACTAGACAGCTCCTAACTGGTTTAAAGAGTACACTAAGGCCTCCAATCCGGTCTTATGAAGCCAAATCGACCAGGTAAGTCCCCAGGATGAGTGGTGGGGTCACAATGCACTTGGCAAGGGTCCCGCTTAAGAACCAAACTCCTAGAACAGAGACTGCCACCCTTTGGAGGGACATGACTTACCTAGACATTGACTTGACCAAAGAACGTAATTGGTGCATGTTGACACCAAAAAAGTCAATATGTCTCCTCAACATCAAGAAGCCTCCTGAAGCTGCATCCTGCTAAAAATAGGCAATGCTACTTCAAGCATCAGATTTTGTCAGAATCAGACAGAAACTGAGAGATCCTTTAAGACAGCTAAAAGAGGGGTACACCTGAGGTTTCGGGTCATTCCGACATCGTTTGGCCCAACTTCACCGCTCCGACAGCTAAACAGGCGCTCCCGGCGGCAACATCATCAAAGACACCAAAACTTTGATCAAAGCCTACGGATGACTCCAGAATGTCTCCAAACGGCTCCATGCGAAATTTCAAGTCAAACCGACAACGTTTGACCCTCCATCAATGCTCGAGCAGCAAAATCAAGCCTCCCGGCGGTGGCAACCACCAAAGCCATCACTCATCAAACAAAATACATGAGTGGCTTCAACATGCTTCCAAAAGGCTGCACGTCAAATTTCAGGTCATTCCGACAACGTTTGACCAGGTTTCGATGCTCCGAGAGAAAATCAAGCCTACCGGCGGTGGAGCAACCCGGGACCATGACATCCAAAATGGAGCCCATGGAACATCTCAAAATGACTCCAATAGGCTCCTCGTCAAATTTCAGGTCAATCGGACATCGTTTGACCACATATCAAAGCTCGGCATTTTCCCCGCAGCAAAATCAAGTGAAGCATCGATGGGACCCCAAACGGCTTCAAAACTCAAATAAAAGCCCATGGTTGGTCCTATCCACTGTTCAAGAAGCTTCACCTCAATTTTCAGGTCATTCCGACATCGTTTGACCTAGTTTCGACGCTTGACGGAAAATCGGCTACAAAGTCTTCGGCTTTCCCGAAAAATAGGAAACTTTGTGCTCCGATTTCACAAAGGTTCTCGTCAAGATTTCTTCAAGAAAATGAAGTCAATAATTGAGGAAAAATTTCAAGAAAAATACAGAAGAAAAAAGGGACGAAAAAGACGAAAAAACGGCCGAAAACGACACTCGGCGACCAAACGGGCCGAAGCCCCATGGTCGCCGGCGACCCTGGCCGAAGGTCGCCCGGCGACCCTGGGTGCGTGGTCGCCCGGCGACCCTGGAAATCCGGGTCGCCGGATTTTGCGCCAAATCGTCCGTTTTCCGATTCTTTTCGTGTTTCGGGTATTTGGCCTCTGTGATTTTCTGAAAATCCAATGTTTGATGCTTCAAAACCACTGATCTTCGTCGACATCTCGGATCCGCCGTCAAAAGCATGAAATCATCACCGATCGCCTCAAGATCTCCAACCGGCTGACCAAGAAAGTGCACTTTCTGTCCGACCGATCGTGAAATCGACAAGACAGACGTCACCGGCCCGCCAACATCAATCAATGTCTGAACTTGCATCGCAATCCGACATCAAATAATGCGTGGATCCACCCGTGATGATCACAAGAAGAATCTCAAAAGGCGCAGCACGGCCCGCGACTCTTCACATGCCTTGGCAACCACTTAATGACGTTAATTGACCCATTAAAAGCAGTCATTAACTCATTATTTTGGACGGCCCAATCAGAACCAAGCATTTGGGAGTTACAAATCCAAGCAATCATGGCATTAAACCCATGAAACTCCCATCATCATGAAGCATAAAGGTGATTGAATGCCCACTACCTTCATCGGCCAATCACAAGCCTTGAAAAAAGAGGTACAAAATCAACTTGTAACTCCTCATCAATTCTTTCATCATGGCCATCAATGCCAATAAACACCTCATTGCTACCAAAAGCCTATAAAAGGAGGTCCATTCCAAGAAGAAAGAGAGGATGAAAATAGATCCCAAGTGCAAGCTCTGAAAATCCAGAAAATCCAAGAGAGAGACGAAGTCCTACTACTTTGCTCCCGGAAGCACCACAAGGTGATCAACGTCCCTTGGGGGGCCACCCCCCCAAGGTCACCTCCTTCTCCAACATGGCCTAAACGCGGCTTTTCAGCCCGTTTACTCGGTTTTTCATTGGATATAGGACCTTCTCTTGGTCCTTGTCCTTTAAAAAACTAAGGTTAGGAGCCAAGCCAAAGAATCAAAGCATCACATGTTCTCATTTGAAGGACGATGGCGAAGCCCATACATGACTTGCGACCGTCGATCTCAACATGTCCCCACAATCTCCTGAGAAGTTAGATCCCTTTTCTTCCTTTTCTATTGCAGTTTGTATTTCTTAAAGAGACAAAAAGAAATCACAATTCTTGTCTTTCATATTTGATGAGTTTTGTAAAAAACGCCTTTCACGGCAAAATCGCCTTTCACGGCAAACAAACAAAAACGCCTCTTACAGCATTCTAAAAACTTGTCTCTTTTCTTAATATTTATGCAATTTGAAAAGTTAGAAAAAAGGATTGATTTCCTTTCCACTTGTGAAGGTGAATCTCCGGATTATCACTATTCCAAATTCCAAGTAGAAAGTAAATCTAGCATACCCGTACAAAAAAATGTTGATGCCCGAGATCTTCCCTCCTCCGCCGAGACCCAGGTCAGCCCCCGGGGTGCGGAGGGAGACGACGGAAGATTCCCCCTCTTTTTCGGGTCCATCAGTGCAACCTTTTGTGGTCTTCCTCCTAATGAGCTCGAGTCCTATGGTCTCGTTTCTACTTTATTTTAATTAATGTTTAAGTTACTATGTGAGAGGTGGTTAAACCTAATTGGGCAAGGATCTGGTGATGAAATCCAGTCCTTATCTTATTGGGGTCAATTGCCCTTAACTAAGTGTGTGTCCAATTAGATAGTGTGTCAATCAAGCATTCACACTTTGCAAAAATTAAATCATCCAAGCCCCACTTGCGAGTAAAAGATTCGTGGGTTAAAGTTTAGAAACTCTTACAGCGGGTCCACGCAAATCTTTAAACGTGCAAGCTTAACCTGTATTTTTTTTTAGCAACTTTGCAATTCTGAGAGCAACTTGTTTGCTTAAAAGCAATCCCCGCTATTTCCTTCCTTTTAGAGTCCTTCAAAATTCAGAATGTAACCTCAAAGAAAACAACTAAAATGTTAGATCTAAATAATCTACTAAATATAGCTAACAATTGTAAATAAAACTCCTAAATTGAAAAATAAACATAATCTAAATTTCAAAACCCTAAACTATTGCAATTTGAATGAAAGATGCACTTCTAAAACTCCTAATGCAGTCCTAAGTTAAATGGAGACCTTCCTGTCAAGTGCTGAAAAAAATCTAAGTGTTGAGACCTGTTGTACAGGCCCAAGTTTACAGATCTGTACGACCCACTTGTATTAATAAAAAACTGATAGCAATGACTGGGATGTAATCTCCTAATATGCAGAAAAAAAAAAAAAAAAAAAAAAAAAAAAAAAAACAAACAGAGACTAAAAAGGATAAAAGACAAAGAAGTTATGCTATAATGAAGTTGGCTACTTGAACTAGTTTTTCTGCTGATTGCAGAATCTCCCTGACTGATTTGCCCTATTCACAGCACTAAAAGTTGGACTTCCAAAACGTATTTTTTTCTGAAATTTTGATGGTTCAAAGTCAATATACCAAAGTCCTATCCACCCAAATTTCAAGTCAAAAGGAGTCCGAACTTTTGGAGAAAAACCAAGTCAAAACTGTCAAAAAATAGTGCTGAAATTTGTATTCTATGTAACCACTTGAAATCAGTCCGAAAATTAATTAAAGAACAGCAACAAAAACTTGAAAAACAGTAACCACAATCTTTAAGAAACATAAAAACTAAACCAAATGCAAGTTATGAATGCAACTAACTAAAAAGTATGCTATGATATGAACAAATAATGCTAGAAATCCTAACTAAAAGATTCTTTTCAAATTGGCTCCCCGGCAACGGCGCCAAAAACTTGATGTGATCAATATCAATCATAAAATACCGCAAGTGCACAGATGTCTAGATGAGACAGTGGCAAGAACGGGTCGAACCCACAGGGAGCCACTTAAAGAAAATTTTAAATTAAGAAAACTAATTAGCTAACAATTTAAGAAAAGTTTTGAGTTTATATTTAAAATTAAGCAACTAATATAGAAATTCGAAATCTACCAATTAATGAAGATGATTAGAGCATAGGAATCCAACAAAAACTTGATGTGATCAATATCAATAATAAAATACCGCAAGTGCACGGGTGTCTAGATGAGACAGTGGCAAGAACGGGTCGAACCCACAGGGAGCTACTTAAAGAAAATTTTAAATTAAGAAAACTAATTAGCTAACAATTTAAGAAAAGTTTTGAGTTTATATTTAAAAATTAAGCAACTAATATAGAAATTCAAAATCTACCAATTAATGAAAATGATTAGAGCATAGGAATCCAATAAGCATCCACCAATTATTTATCAAGTAACCCTAACTTGTTCCAATTTTTACTTCAAATCAAAGACAAATAAATGTTTTTAATTTGAAAAATCTAACTTTTAAAATCCCTTTTTAATTATAAAAATCCAAAACTCAAGACTTCCTTCATCTCATAAAAGAATAAAAATAATTTAAGCACCACCCATCAAAAGTAAGCATAAACCATCAAAAGATCTAAATCCTAAGCATGGCCTATCAAACCTAAGCATGAGTAGTCAAAAACTAAATTTCACTTTTAGAAATAAAAATAGAGATTTGCCTAGGGCAAGAAGACAAGCCTATTAATCATTAAGCACATAATCATGGAACACAAATTAGAATTACTAAACAAATAAAAAGACAATTACTTACCTTCATCCATAACTCTAATCAAGAAAATTAGCCCGTCATTGCAAAGAATGCTTCTTGATTTATCACTAAAAATTGCATCTTTACAACTTCTCCTTCACACATTTTCTCCTTCAAAATAAATCCTTGGACATGGGCCAAGGCTACTAAAAATAAAAATAAACTAATGGAAAAGAAGAAAGGAAGAGAAAAAGAAAGGAATAGGAGAGAGGGAGAGCTTTGGACGTATGGAATATGTTATGGGTCTCCATCATGCCTCATTTTATGCTTTTTGCAAACCCCTTTTAGTAAAGAAGTACCCTCATTTTAGTTCTCCTTTTTCCTTATTTGTAGGGATTCTTTCTTGTTCTCCAAGCCAACTTCTTTCTTTGGAAAGACTTTTAAATTTGAGAGATCTCCTTGCCTTATTAGGTTTCTTGATGCATACACTTTCCTTGTACAATTCCAAGAATATCTCTAAAAATTACATGATGATGTAAAGGGAATAAACTTCCCAAATATTGAGATTTCTTGCACTTCCCGCCTAAAACTGTAGCAGATAACTTCCCGAGGTCATATTTCCCTCAATATAGCTCTGATTTAGGTAATCTTGGGCTCTACGGATATCTACTCGAAAAGAGCTTTCCAACGGTGGCTAGATTGCGCCGATCCGACACTTGGTTTGAGAGTTATGGCCATTTTAAGTTGCTGCCCCTGAAAAATCCGGGAATAATTGTGCAAAAATGGAAGCTTCTATGTTGGCATGCAATGGGGTGTGTGGGGCCCATGTTGGACTTCCAAGCATGCTTGGACTCTCTCTTTGCTTGCTTATTTGACTTCTCTCTTCTCAAATTTCATCAATGTAGGTCCCATGTTGATTTCTCCTACAAATTGAAAGAGGCAATTTTAACATTAATCATATGTAAGAAAATAATTATGAACCATGTATGGGACCCTACATTCCTAGTGATGCACCAAAATGACCAACTTTCCAAAAATAGCACATGGTGCCAAAAATAGCAATATATGCATTGATGAAACCAAAAGCCTAATTTTGGGGTGATAAATGAGATGAGAAAAACTTAATTTCAAAAAGCCATGCAATTCAATGAATTTTGACCAATTTTTACCATTTCTCCAAAAAAATCCTCAAATGCATGTAATAATGAAATTAAATGCAATTCTATGCAATTAAACCTAATTAAGTCCACAAATGCTAATAAAATGATGAGTTAATGACCTAGTTTTGTGGACTTATCACCATCCTAGTCCGCCTCGGCTTTTACAACCAAAATGGTTTTTAGTCAAAATTTATGACCCTCGTGTCTTTAAACAAAAAATGGTTTTTTTAGAAACCGCGGGAAAGTGTCACTTAGTCGATACTCGCAAAACCCAAAAAACTGGAAGGATGCGAACCCCATTCGATACTTCCAAAACCCAAAAAACCGAAAGGATGCGAACTCCATTCGATACTTCCAAAAACCCAAAAATCGGAAGGATGCGAACCCCATTCGATACTTCCAAAAACCCAAGAATCGCAAGGAAGCGAACCCCATTCGATACTTGCAAAACCTTGAATTTCAAAAAAAAAAAAACCCCAAATTTCAAAAATCATGGGGAAACGACACCAAGTCAGTACCGTAAAACCAAAAGTTTTGGGAAAAGCAAGGAAGCGGCGCTTAGTCAATACTTGCACCCCAATCCGCGAGGAAGCGACATTCCATCAATATTCACAAATCCAGCCCGGGAGGAAGCGACATTCCATCAATACTCGCAAACCGAATGAGCAAGGAAGCGACATTCGATCGATACTTGTAAGACCATTCAGTGGGTAGGCGACATTTAGTCGATACCTGCATTTTGAAAACCGAAATTCGGCTATAAACGCCAAAAAATTGGCTATAAATGCCAAAAATCGGCTATAAACGCCAAAATCCAGCTATAAACGCCAAAATCCGGCTATAAACGCCAAAAATCGGCTATAAACGCCAAAATCCGGCTATAAATGCCAAAATCCGGCTATAAACGCCAAAATCGCCTTTCATGCTAACAAAACAAAACTTGGTTTTCAAAAATATGGCTCCCATGCCAAAACAAAACAAAACAAAACAAAACAAACAACAAAACAAAACTCGGCTCCTATGCCATTCCAAAAATCAGCTTTCATGCCATCTTAAAATTCGGCTTCTATGCCTTTCCAAAAATCGGCTTTCACGGCATCCAAAAACTTTGGCTTTCACGCCATCCAAAAAACTTTGGCTCTCATGCCACAAAAAAAAAAAAAAAAAAAAAAAATTGGCTCTCATGCCACAAACAAAATTTTTGGCTCTCTTGCCACAAACAAATTTGGCTTCCATGCCACAAAATAAAATTCGGCTTCTATGCCAATCCAAAATTCGGCTTTCACGCCATCTCAAAAATTGTGGCTCTTATGCCATTTCGAATTTTTGGCTCCCACGCCGCAAAACAAATTTTGGCTCTTACGCCACAAAATTAGGCTTCCATGCTACCTAAAATTCGGTTTTCAAGCCATCAAAAAACCAGGCTTTTTGCCACAAAATTGACTTTCATGCTCAAAACAATCCTTTGACAAAAGATTTTCACAAAATGACAACCTTTTGATCAAATTCTTGAACAAACATTCCCATCAGCTTTTGTTCAAATTTGTTTTCATCAAAAAAATGATTTAAGTGAAAAGAAGGGAATACAAAAATATAGTACCAAAATTGTTTATACATGGGGGTACCAAAAAAAAAAAAAAAAGAGAAAGAAGAAAAAGAGTTTGTTACAACTCAGGAGCTTAATCTAGCATGGACTTCAACCAAAGGTTCAACTCCTCAAGCAGACCCTTGGCCTTAGCTTCCAAAGTCTTCAGGCCACGCTTCTTCAAAATGTTCCCATAAAATGCGGCCGAACGCTGCGATCCATCGGTAGCACGAGGAAGTTCTTCCCAGATGACCTGCCACTGCTCATACTCCTGAGTCTTCCTCCGGACATTACCTCCAGCTTCCTTAACCTGGCGAATGAGAGTCCCCTCCTTGTCACGAGCCTCCACAATGGCGGTCCATTTGGCAATAGCTTCTTCTTCCAAAAGCTCAAGATGCTGCCTAGTCTCGACAACCACCTTATCAAGGCAGTCCAAGTCTTGCTTCAACCCCATGATGAACTCGGTAACGTTCTTCTCCCGAACGAACTGCTTCCAGTCTTCGTGACCTCAGTTAGCTCAGATTTGACTTTGCTAGATGGCTTCATAAACATTTCATCAAAGAGGTCACCATCTGGGAAACTCTTAGTCTCAGTGCACTTTTCCCCAAAGCGATGATTTCATCAACAAAATCTTTGGTGCTTGCGATGTCCAGACCGACTTCTTTGCTATCAGCAAGAATGTCCTGTACATGCTTGATCATGCTAAAGCCAGCTTCCAAGTGACCTGAAGAGAGAATCTCAACCCGTGAGCTCAAAACAGTCTTCAACACTTTCTCTACATACTGAAGGTGCGGTGCAGATGAGGATTCGCCATGCTCTGGCGCTTGACTGCCCATGTCATGCTTCATTAGAGGAGTAATCAGTAAACTCTTTCCAACTGAAGAAGCTGACTCATTGAAGGAAGAAGAAGCCCCTACTCCTGGATCAGCCGCAGGTATCCCCTGTTCTGGCCCTGAGGAAGACGGAAGAACTTCCCCTGCTGCTCCACAATCTGTCAAGGAAAAGACAAAAAGGTATGAATATAATCTTGTCAAAAAAAATCAATATCAAGATTAGTATTGCAAAATACCTTCTTCGACGACTGGCGGAGTACTCGTCAAAAGTTGCATCCATGAATGGCTCGAAATCGTCAGAATCCTCTGGCAAGTCAGCCAACAAGAAAACAAAAGCTAAATGTTAGCAAATGACATCACAAACAAAAAGAAGAAGAAAAAGGGGCCAAAAGCAATCATACCAGGTGAAGATTCTGGAACCACTCAAGAGTCCCTGGGCTCTTCCTCAGACGCCACGACTGGATCCGTTATCTCCTCATCGGCCGGAACCTCGGGCATCACCACATCATCATCCTCTGCCAAAAGAAAGAAAGCAGTGGATCAAAACAAAAATCTTTCATAAAAGAAAAGAAGTAGCAAAAGAAAGAAAGAGGATCATACCAGCTGTCTCCTCTTCTCTGCTCCTCTTCTCCGGAGGCTCGTCATCATCTTCAGACACCTCCTTAGCAATGGTGAGAGACACTTCAAGATCAGAAGGACTATCGTGCCGTCTCATGTTACGGCGCTGTCCTCTCCTCCTCTTGTCTCGGCGGGACAATCTGCTCGACTATCCTGCCCCACTATCAACATCAGGCCTCTCATTAGAGTCCTCACTGGATGGTCTACTTTTCTTGGTAGACCCCATGGAAGCCTTCGTACGCTCTGCTTGTATCATAGCATCGATCTCGGCCTCCTCCTCCTCTAGCTGTCTCAAGACCTCACCAAGAATCCCTTGTGCAGCTCCTGATTTGATGACGTCCTGCTCATTGAGAAAGCCTATCTTATGCTTCTCTCCATAAAGGAAGGCCAAAACTTCCTCCCGACGAACACCATCCGATTTGCCAAGACCTTTCCCAGGAGATTGCTTGACATCGAGCTATTTCTTGGAAAGCCCCCAGTACACTGACAAGCTCTCTACAAACCACTTCATGAAGCCGGCAGTCCGGAAGGTGGGCAGCTCAGGATAAGAAATCATGGCGGTAGTGTCCTAGCGCTATAAAAAGCCCATGCATTTCTCCCATCCTGCAAACCTCCAAAATGCTTCACCATGCTCGAAGGCGCTCCAACAACGCCTTGAGAGAAGCCAAGCTGCAATGTAAAACGCGAAGGGACATACGGCTGGATATCGACGAAAAGATGTCTGCGGTACACCATCGTACCAACCCATACATTGAAGAGCCATCTCTTCTCCGCGTTTGTCAAAGCATAATGTCTTCCCGACCCTGCCCTAGTCGAATCACGGGAGACACCAAAGTCAAAAGCCTTCTTCCGCAAATCGGGAGAAAGCTTCCCTGAAGACTGCCCAATTTCGACGTCCCTGAACCGTCGGATCCTCAAACGGGCAGATAAAAGCGATTCGGAAACGGCTGTCCCTTTAGCCAAACGAATCATAAAGGAATCTTCGTCCTGTGGAACCCCCAAATGATGGAAGCTAGGACAGTGGTATACATACCACGAATAGAAGATGTGGGCATAAAATACCTTGTTCATGGAACCAGGAAATCAGCAGCCTGCAGTTCGGTACACAAGTAGGAGTAAAGAGCAGGTACCAAAGCCAGCCGCTCTCCAAACGCCAGCTGACAAGCCAGAAAAATACATTGCAGCCTGATGTACGTTCCATCTCCAGCAAAAACAGCCTCACCCAGCCAATAAGTGAGGTAAACAACGAGATCTCTCCGTAATGCAATGTCGGAACAAATGGCATTTGTGCTTGCGAAGAACTTCTTCAACTCTTCTCGCATAGCAGCGATCTTCTTCAAACTTGATGCTTTAGCCCTAACATCCTGGGCCATGCCATCAGAAGACTCCCCGCTGTAAAAAAAAGTTGGAGCTGCAACTCTTCCACTGCTGCAGCTAACTTTTGAGCCTCCTTCTCCTTCAAAAAATCATAGAAGGCAACGGGCTGAAAGTATACAAGCCTAAACTCCTCAGATTGCTCCTCAAGGACGATGTCGATAGGCATAAAGTTTGCCGAGGATAGGCAACCCTGTGATGGCGCTCAGTTCCTTCAAAGAAAAACCAATCTCACCATTCGTCACAATGAAGGTGTTGGTTTGTGGAAGGAATGACTCCAACATGGCCATGAAAGCCTCATCGGAGAAAACGACGGTTTGCCGAAAAGCGCGAACCGCATCAAAAATCTCGGCTCCCGCATAACGGCCTCGCCAATCTTCAGGGTGTGATCAGTCCATGATTCCCAGCTTGAGTCAGCACTGAAACGGCCACGAAGTCGGAAAGGCTTCACCCAATTGCTGCCGCCACCCCGAAAAATACCAAGGTCCATCGGTCTCAAATCGACCGATGGATGATCAGAACCTTGGTAGCCAATGGCTGGCATCAACATGTCCATAGGACAGGCGACTTCTCTGCAAAACAGGAAGGGCCGCCAACAAAAACCCTGGTCTTGATCACACTGATCCTCTTCACCCAGCTCCGAGGATCTTCCCTTTTAGGGCACGTGGGAGAAAGGCTCAGGATCGAGATGGTCCGATCGAAAGTCGACCGGGTAGAAATAGTTCTCTCCTCACCATCTGCTGTGTAAGAGAACTGAAAACATCTCCTTCGGTATGTCAAGTCGTCAGGGACTGTATCACCAAAGAAAAAGGTAGGCTTGAGCACAACACTCTGATCGTCCGTAACCCAAGGACGGCTGCTTACCATGATCTTATAGAATTCCTCATCTTTGAGAGCGATCAATCGCTGTCTCATCTCATCACGATTGAGGGAATCGCACTCTTCCAAGTTCTTCTCGACAAACTGGACCTTCTCCGAAGCCTGCTGAACAGCCGCATTAGAAGATCTGACAGACCGACGAGGTGCGTCAGTAACAGGACCTTTACCCTTGTTCGTTCTGGAAGAACTACCTGCAAAAGATGGAAGAGAAAAGATCAATCATCAACAAAATGACAGAGTTTTGCTACAAAAATTCTAGCATAATTTTGACATGGTTCCGGGGCAATTCCGAAGAAAAGGAAAATACTCCGAAAAAGACAGGAAGCCTGAAGATGAGCTCAACATCGCTGCGAGCTTATAGTCAGTGGAGAATTCTCAAAGAAGGTTCAAACTCAACATCGCTGCGAGAACGAGACAATCTCATCAAATTTCCGTAAAATCTGGAAAAGAGCTCAACATTGCTGCGAGTTTCAGAATTCACCGAGAAAGATCTCAACATCGCTGCGAGCTCAAAATCCCAATACTTGCAAAAGATTTTCAAGTATGCATTATCATGCTTCCAAGTCCATTTACAAAAAAATCATGCATCAAAGAATATCATCATGCATTAGAAGATAGGAAAACCTTGACCAAAGTTTGACCAATTCCAACCCAATTTGGTCAAAACCAATCAAACTTTGTCCAAGTCAAAAATCATGTTGGCTTGACCTAGAGACTCTAGCCTTCTATCTTGATGCATTAAAAAAAATGCATGAACATATTGAAATTGTATGAACCTCATTATCATGGTGAGCAAACAAAGGAAAGAAAAAGAAAAAGAAAGAGAGAGAGAAAAAAAAAATTGGCCCACTGCCACGTGACAGTATGGCCAGGTCCATACGGACTTGTCCGTACAGGCAAGAAAAAAAAAACAGAGAAAAAAAAACAAAAAAAAACGCTAAAAAAAAAAAAAAACAATCAGCGTGGAAAAAAAAAACAGAACAAAAAAGGCGCTGAAAAAAAAAAGAGAGAAAAAATCAGCGTGTGAAAAAAAGAAAAAAAAAGCACACGGTAAAAAAAAAAGAAAACCGTGAGCAAAAAGAAAAAAAAGAGAAAAAAAAAAAAGGCAAAAAAAGAAAGAAGCTACTTCTATAATGGAGATTCTTGTGGAGGAAGAAAACTTACTTGAAGCCATTGATGGAGAAGAAGAAGAAAAGCTTGGAGATCTTTGGAGAAGAAAAAGCACTTCTTATCTTGGAGAGCACTCTTGAAGACTCTTGCACACAAAGAAAGCAATGAAGCAAAAGAACCAACCCCTCTTGCTTTTATAGAAGAGAGCAAACCAAAAGAGGAAACAAGGAGAAAAGAAAGGAGGTAAGTGTTAAAATTTAGCTACTATCCCAAAAGAAAGATATTTTGAGAAAATCTTTCCACAAAAGAAGGAAACTTGAGAGATTCTCTCCAAGTAAGGATATTTTTAGATATTCTCTACACAAAAGAGATATTGTTAGATATTCTCTACAAATATAACACCATATGAGATGTAGGCCATCTCCAAAGCCTAAGGTCCCATAGGTTAGCCCATATGAGCCAGGTTTGACTACCTAGGCACTAAAAGTGGTTTTTAGTCAAAACATTCCACTTACCAAGAGCAAAAAAAAAAAAAAAATGTCCCATACCTCTTTTGAGTTGATGGGACCATTAAAAAAAAGAGAGGAAAGAAAAAGAAAGAAAAGAAAGCCTCATGAGTTTCCAAAAACCAAACCATCCAACCTCATGAACCAAATTAAGCCAAAATCTTGAAATTGACATTTCACAAAACCAAATTCCGGTCCCCTAGCTCGCCACATACAGCTTGTTAGGTCACGAGACCAAAATCAAAATCCAATCCAAACCAAACCAAAACCAAAAAACCAAATCTGACCCCCTAACCTGCCACATACAGCTTGTTGGGTCACAAGGTCAAAATCAAAAATCAAACCCGACCCCCTAACCTGCCACATATAGCTTGTTAGGTCATAAGGTCAAAAACCAAAATCCGAAACCCAAAATCCAAATACCCCATGTCATTTTCAAAACTTTGCCTTGAGATGGTACGTGATCCCTCTCACTACCATAAAATTCCTCCGGAAACTCAGAAGACTATTCGAAAAAAAAAATAATAATAAAAAATGCTCAAGACTCTTGGTCAAGTTGGAAACTCTCCTTCAAGTTTCTCTTCGAGGCACATCGACTCCAAAAAGCTACTCGTCGATGTACCTCGAGGGGGCATTTGTTGACACTAAAAAAGTCACTATGTCTCCTCAACATCAAGAAGCCTCGTGAAGCTGCATCCTGCTACAAAATAGGCAAAGCTACTTTAAGCATCAGATCTTGTCAGAATCAGACAAAAACTGAGAGATCCTTCAAGACAGCTAAAAGAGGGGTACACCTGAGGTTTCGGGCCATTCCGACATCGTTTGGCCTAACTTCACTTCTCCGACAGCTAAACAAGCGGTCCTGGCAGCGACATCATCAAAGACGCCAAAACTTTGATAAGAGCCTATGGATGACTCCAGGATGTCTCCAAAGGGCTCCATGCCAAATTTCAAGTCAAACCGACAACGTTTGACTCTCCATCAACGCTCGAGCAGCAAAATAAAGCCTCCCGGCAGTGGGAACCACCGAGGCCATCACTCATCAAACAAAGTACATGAGTGGCTTCAACATACCTCCAAAAGGTTGTACGTCAAATTTCAGGTCAATCGGACATCGTTTGACCATATATCAAAGCTCGGTATTTTCCCCGCAGCAAAATCAAGTCAAGCATCGACAGGACCCCAAACGGCTTCAAAACTCAAATAAAAGCTCATGGTTGGTCCTGTCCACTGCTTAAGAAGCTTCACCTCAATTTTCAGGTCATTCTGACATCGTTTGGCCTAGTTTCGACTCTTGACGGAAAATCAGCTACAAAGTCTTCGACTTTCCCGAAAAATGGGAAACTTTGTGCTCCGGTTTTGCGCAGGTTCTCGTCAAGTTTTCTCCAAGAAAATCAAGTCAATAATTGAGGAAAAATGTCAAGAAAAATACAGAAGAAAGAAGGAACAAAAAAGACGAAAAAACGGCCGAAAACGAAGCTCGGCGACCAAAAGGGCCAAAGCCCTATGGTCACCGGCGACCCTGGTCCAAGGTCGCCGGCGACCCTAGGTGCGGATTTCACACCGAACGGCCCGTTTTCCGATCCTTTTCGCGTTTCGAGTGTTCCTGCCTCTGTGATTTTCTGAAAATCCAATCTTTGATGCTTGAAAACTACTGATCTTCACCGACATTTTGGATCCGCCATCAAAAGCATGAAATCATCACCGATCGCTCCAAGATTGCCAACCGGCTGACTAATAAAGTATACTTTTTATCCGACCGATCGTGAAATCGACAAGACAGATGTCATCGGCCCACCAACATCAATCAATGTCTGAAATTGCACCGTAATCCGACATCAAACAATGTATGGATCCACCTGTGATGATCACAAGAAGAATCTCAAAAGACGCGGCGCGGCCCGCAACTCTTCACATGCCCTGGCGACCACTTAATGTCGTTAATTGACTCGTTTATGACAACTTAATGCGGTCATTAACTCATTATTTTGGACGGCCCAATCAGATTCAAGCATTTGGGAGTTACAAATCCAAGCAATCATGGCATTAAACCCATGAAACTCCCATCATCATGAAGATTAAAGGCGATTAAATGCCCACTATCCTTCATCGGCCAATATCACAAGCCATGAAAAAGGAGTTACAAAATCAAAGAATAAAAACTTGTAACTCCTCATCAATTCTCTCATCATGGCCATCAATGCCCATAATCACCTCATGGCTACCAAAAAGCCTATAAAAGGAGGTCCAAAAAAAAGAAAACAAAATCGATAGAGAGGAATCGATACACACATCGACTTGAAATTCTGCACTTGCATACTTGCAGTCTCCCGAAGAAATCCAGACGAAGTCCTGCTACTCTGCTGCAAGAAACACCACAAGGTGATCAAAGTCCCTTGGGGGGCCACACCCCCAAGGTCTCCTCCTTCTACAACATGGCCTAAACACGGCTTTTCAGCCCGTTTACTTGGTTTTTCATTGGATATAGGACCTCCTCTTGGTCCTTGTCCTTTAAAAAACTGAGGTTAGGAGCCAAGCTGAAGAATCAAAGCATCAACCGTTCTCATTTGAACGACGATGGCGAAGTCCATACATGACTTGCGACCGTCGATCTCAACGTGTCCCCACAATCTCCTGAGAAGTTAGATTCCTTTTCTTCCTTTTCTATTGTAGTTTGTATTTTTTAAAGAGACAAAAAGAAATCACAATTCTTGTCTTTCATATTGGATGAGTTTTGTAAAATTGCCTTTCACGGTAAAATCGCCTTTTACGGCAAACAAACAAAAAAAGCCTCATACGGCATTCTCAAAAACAAACTTGTCTCTTTTCTTAATATTTATGCAATTTGAAAATTTAGAGAAAAGGAATAATTTCCTTTCTACTTGTGAAGGTGAATCTCCGGATCATCACCATTCCAAATTCCAAGTAAAAAGTAAATCTGGCATACCGGTACAAAAAGTTGATAACCGCGATTTTCCTCCTCCGCCGAGACCCAGGCCAGCCCCCGGGGTGCGGAAGGAGAGGACGGAAACCTTATAGGGTCCATTAGCATTCCATGTAGCTTAACAACTCATTTTTCAAATTTTTCAGCTACCATTTTAGCAGTGTAAGTGTCAGGCCCCGACCCAGGTTTAGTATATTTTATTATTGTTTTAATTGTGATTAGTCTCTAAGCGGGATTAGAGGATGATTAGCTTGGGTTTTTAGTTAGATTAGAATTTTGAATAGCTTTGGGGAATTTTGAGCGCGTTGAGTCAGGTTTGACCGGGCCCGGGGTGGCCCGTGTGACGTGTGTTAGTGTGCGAATTTGATTTATTCGATTTTTGAAAATATGGATTTCGATATTTTTGAGTTTTTTATTTTGATCCCAACAACTTTCGTATTTGTTCCGTTTGCATTTGAAACCCAGAAATTGCATTTTTTGAGAAAAAGGGGAAAAATTCGTCTTTTTCCCCAAATATGTGCATAAATTTCGAAATTTAAAAATCATGAGGAAAGTATACTTTTTGAAAACTAGATTTTTCAACGATAATTTTTCTCTTCTTCATCGACTTCATCCGGGACCCATAAAAAGGAGTTTTAAAGCCACAAGTTTTAATATCAAATGGGCCCCACAACTACCCATTTAAATAGTCAATGGTCTTCATCTTCCTCACCTTTCTCATACGTTCTGTAGCAGCTGGACCAGAGAGAGTGTTTTCTCTCTTTTATCTCAACTTCTCTCATCTTGCATGTATAGCAAACCCACTCCAATTGGAAAACAAATTACACCAATCTCTCCCCCATCTTCCAAGCTTTCCAAAGATACAATTTTTGTGAGATTTCAACTGGGTTTCATCTCTTCTTCAAGGTCTTCTTCTTCCCTAGAACTTCTAAAGGTTAGGAATGGCTTCTACTTCCCAAACCTTGGTTTTATTGGGTCAAAAGAAGCTTCTTTTCATTCATGCAAGAGCTCTTTTGTAAAGCTGAATTGTTTTCCAAGCTTTTAGTAGATTTTTGAAATGGGTTCTTCCATGGATTTTTGATAGGACTGCAGCTGGTTGCATTAGAGGAGTTGTTGGAGTGTTTTGAGACCCATTGTGATTGAGGCAAGTGAATAATCAGACCTGAATATGCATGCTAGAAAGATTTCTCTTTTCCTTGAAATTCTAGCTTGAAACTTCAAATTCTTGAAATGGATGTGGGTTGTGAAGTTAGCTTGTTTCTCTTTGATTTTGATTTCATTACAGGGGATGTTGATTTCATTCAAGTTGTGTGTTTAAGTGTGTGAAATTTCAAGTTCTCTGTTTCAGTTAAGGATTGGAAATCTTTGAGCTTCTACTATTTGAATCTTTAAGATTTGTTTATTCATTTCTCTTGTTATATGATTCATTTAGATTTATAACCTTTAATGGATGATTGAAATGAGCTTGGTGTAGTGGTTTAATGGAGTCATTGGAGGTGATTTTAAACTCAGCTGGTGTTAGTGAGAAGTGGATAAAATTCAAATGAGAAAGGAGCTGCAGGTTGAAGGGGAAATGAGAAAGGAAAAAGGAAACAGAAGAAAGGAAATAACAGGTGCAGGAACGGACAGGGCAGAGCCTAGTTCACTCGAGCCAACCCATGGGTCGCTCGAGCGGATCAGGCAGAGCCCAGTCCTCTCTAGCGAACCCATGGGCCGCTTGGGCGGACCAGGCCCTCTTAGGTCTCTGTGATGCCCATTTTTCAGGCCCATTTTAGGCCTGTTTCCAGCCATTTTTCAGACCTGATTTCAGGCCTGTTTCCAGCCCAGTTTTCAGCCATTTTCAGGCCCATTTCAAACCTGTTTCCAGCCCAGTTTCCAGCCTGATTCCAGCTTGTCTCCAGCCCATTTGCAGGCCCTTTTTCCAGCCCATTTCCTCTATGGCTTGGAGCACATTTAGGCCCTATTGACGCATAGAAGTCCAGAATGAATACATTAAATTGAAAAATTTTGAATCGTGGATTTAAATGAGAGAAGCGATGAAATTGTTTGATGATAGAATTACCCGGGAACTTATTAAAGTCTCAACATACACTTTATATCCTTAATTGTCGGAGATCTTCAGTGGCACCAACTCCTCATTTATTATCGACATTAGGAACCTAAGCGTATATCGAGGCAACCCGTGATAAGCCATTGAACCATTACACATTACTCTATTAAAGGTTTGTAAAATTTGCATTTGTTTCTATAAACTGAACTCATGATTTGATTTGGGTGGTTCGCCACATCTGAAAATATCGGTAAGGCTACTCATTCAGTTCGTTTAAATTTTTCAGTCTATATTTGTTTAGGAGTAGTCTTTTTATCGATTTCAGAAACGTAATAGTATGATTTGATTTGTATCGGTTCAGGTTTTGGTTTTGAAAGGCACCACTAAGCTTAGGTCACCTTGTCGGGCTCATCACCCGGCTTAGGATCTTAAATTATTTGTCAACTGCAATTTGGATTCTGTTTGCTCCGGCCATGGCAACGGTTCTGTTCTCCGGTCCCACGAGTAGTGGCAACGGTTCTGTTTTCCGGTCGCACAAGTAGTGGCTACGGTTTCTGCCATTTTCCATGGCATCTGTTCCAGTCCCACGAATAGTGGCTACGGTTTCTGTTTGTTTGCTCTTGTTACTTCGGTAATAGGAGAATATAGTTATATATATGTGGGTTGCCATTATTTGAAATATTTATCCATCAGCTTGAGGAGTTTTGTTATAACTTTTGGATATGCATCACTTGTTTAATTAAATCGTTTTGTGGAT
Organism: Umbellularia californica; assembly: GCA_028538565.1. Lineage (NCBI taxonomy): Eukaryota > Viridiplantae > Streptophyta > Magnoliopsida > Laurales > Lauraceae > Umbellularia > Umbellularia californica. Next base: position 43,289,037 of record JAPQWN010000008.1, read on the forward strand.
ACATTTTTGTCTTCAATACATTTTTATGATTTTTAACATGACATTTATAAAACTTGTATATTATCTGTATTATTCACCTGCCAGACCGTCGTGTCTGATACTTTCTATTTGGTGTCAGATGTCAAACCCGCAGACCTTGAGGCGGAGCGCGCGGAGGAGGCAATAGAACCTTTGGTGTAGCAAGAGTGGCAGCCAAATGACGTCATGTTGGATTTGGAGCTTCGATAACATTCTTTGGGGAGTGATTTTATTTTCTCTTGGGAACTTTGTTTATGGCCTCCGTTGGCTTCAGTTGGGATGTATAACTTAATATACTTTTGTGATCCTCACAACTTAAACTAACTTTGGGTTTGTGCTATGTATATATTTCTCTTTTGATACTAACTTGTGCACTATCTTGTGTTATATTTGATTTTTAATTTTTACTGCATGTTTCCGCATACTATTATTTGTTGTGAAATTAAATATTTGGTTGTGACGGATCGTCTGGGATCCTCACTGCGGAATCCTGTGGGAAAAATATTTAGTGCGTGCGGGCGAAATTTTCAGACTCGTACCGACACGTTCCCGGATTAAGGACTTGTTTAATAGGGCCTCGGTTTGAGGGCGTGACAGTAAGGATGATATAATGTCAAGAAGTGTACAAATTTGCTCAAGCGGTCGACTACAACAAAGATGGTGTTCTTTCCATTGGATGGTGGCAGCCCTTCAATGAAATCCATGGTGATGTCATCCCAAACTTAGCACGGAATGGGGAATTGTTGGAGAAGTCCTGCTGGTGATAAAGTTTTCGCCTTATTTCTTTGACATACATCACAAGAAGCTACATAATGTTGAATCACTCTGTGCATTGATGGCCAATAGAATTGTTCTGCCAGCTGTTTATATGTCCGTAAGACACAGGAATGCCCTCCAAATGGCGAGTCATGGAACTCTCGTGAAAGTTGTGAAACTAAATGCGAGTTTAGAGGAATGACCACACGATTTTTGTAACACACCAATCCATTCCGCCACATATATGGAGCCCCTGGTTTCTCACTTGCTAGTTTGCTAATTTTGTTCATGTATGAATGCCCAGCAGCTTCAGTCTTGATTGCATCCCACAAAGACGTTTGAGGAACAAATAGAGCATTAAGGCTAGGGCTGCCTATCACCCTTGATAATGTATCCACAACAGAATTTTCTCAACCCGGTTTGTAAGTGATCTCATAATCATACCCAAGCAATTTAGCCACCCATTTATGTTGTTCCGGTTAGGTATGCGTTGTTCCAACAAATATTTGAGGCTGTGTTGGTCAGTTTGGATATAGAATTTTTGGCCTAAAAAGTATGGACGGCAACTTCGAATAGCTTGAATAATGGCGAGCATTTCTTTTGCATATGGAGACCATGATTGCTTTGTAACACCCAAAGCTCGGCTCATGAAAGCTATTGGCCTCCCTTGTTGAGTTAATATCGCACCAATGCCATCACCTAAAGCATCAGATTCAATAACAAATGGTTCATCAAAGTTAGGCATAGCAAGTGTAGGAGTAGAGATCATTGCTTGTTTTAAGGCTTTGAAGGCGGATTCTTCTTCTTTTGTCCATCCAAAGTGCCCCTTTCTTAAGAGATTGGTGAGGGGTCAAGCTATGACACCATAATTACAAACGAACTTCCTATAATAACCTGTAAGGCCTAAAAACCCACGCAATTTAGAAACATTAGTTGGCCTAGACCAATTGAGCATTGCTTTAATTTTTGCCTTGGTCCACCTTAACTCCTTCATAAGTGACAATATGACCCAAATATTCTATTTCTTGCTAACCAAATGTACATATGCTAATTTTAATGAAAAAATTGTTATGCCTTAATCTTTCAGAAGCCGTTTTAACATGGTCAAGATGTTAGAGAGGAGTAGAAACCAGGAACTCTTGATATTGTGTACAGATATTTATGGAAATATGTATAAATAAAAACATACCTGTGAGATCTCTCTGATTTGATCTCGGTCTTATAATAACCCGAAAATCTTAGGATCTTCTACTGTGTTCTTATATGCTCGAACTCGCATCAGAGAGTGGGCCTCTTTTGCGAATTCTCCTTTGCTCTCCAAAACCAAATTTCTCTTGTTTTTCTTGTATGTTAACTTAGAGAGCAGTAGCGCATATTTATAGGCTACAATAGGGACCTTAAGAAGGAAATAAGGATAGGCTTCTTATGGAAACAGGAAACCCTAATTCGACCAAATTAGAATCCTAGTTCCATAAATTATAATTCAGCCCACTAAAGAATTATAACTGCAGTCTTGTCCTTATTCTCAAAATGATATTTCGAACTTCTTGTAATTAAATGCTTATTAATCTCCCCACGTTAAGATTTCAGATATCCGTCGATTAAATAATTAATGACATCTATATTTAATCGATATCTTTATAATTCATTGAGACCTTACAATTAACTTATTTGATATGTCAGACACAAAGTCCATATGCAGGGTTTGACATAATCAAAACTTGAAAGCTTCATCAAGGGGATATCATCAATCCCTATTACGGGACGTGGATTCCGTCAACAAACTAATATTCACCATATACGTAGTGTAGTCATCCAATTTACTGAGATTATTGACCTATAAAATATCTCACTCTTTCGTAAATCAAAATGCCAAACACTAAATGTATGTGTCTATAATTTATGTCGGGATTAAGAGTACAAGCACTCATAAAAACCATTTGGATGTTCATCATCTTATATAGTTAGTATAAAGACAATAAATCCAAAAAAAAAAAAAAAAAGGGTCATGTTCAATACACACGAAGTGTACTAGCATAATGAGTCGAAACTATACCATTTCCTGCAACCAAGATAAGCATGCTGAAACATCATGCTACAATCATACTGATGGTGTGTCCAAATCCATCAAGATTGTGAACAACAACTTATATTCTATAAGAACCAACAAATAAGTCCTCTATGTGTAAGTAGAACTCTACACACTAACTTGTCTACTTTATAGAATAAAAGACACTCGCATGCATAATAATTAACAATGCAACCATATGCTCATACAAAATCTCAATTAGATGAGAAGACTAAATATACTAAAAAGAATCAGTCAAAGACAAATACATAAAAGTATGTTTTTAGTATAAATTCCCAACAATCTCTCACTTAGACTCAAAACAATGCTGACATGTATTTTAACCCCATACCTTCCACATGACCATCAAAACTCTTTGCTAGTAAGCTCTTTGTAAAAGGATCTGCCAAGTTATCCGCCGACGCAATCCTGGTCACGATTATATCACCCCTCTATATGATTTCTCGTTTGAGATGATATTTACGTTGGAAGTGCTTACCCTTCTTATGCATCCTTGGTTCCTTTGCATTAGCAACCGCACCGGTATTATCACAATAAAGTATTATAGGTGATTTTACCGAATGTACCACATCTAGATCCATCAAGAAGTTTCTGAGCCAAACTGCTTCCTTGGCCGCATCAGAAGCTACCACATATTCGGCCTCCATGGTAAAGGCAACAGTACATGACTGCTTGACACTCCTCCAACTTATAGCTCCACCTCCCAAGGTAAATACAAATCCTGACGTCGACTTTCTGGCATCATTATCTGACTGGAAGTCCGAGTCTGTGTACCCAATGGGTATCAAATTCTCGGCCTAGTAAATTAGCATATAATTTATAGTCCTCTTAAGGTACTTAAGTATATGCTTTACCGCAATCCAATGTTCTCTCCTTGGATTAGACTGGTATCTGCTAACCATGCCAATGGCAAAACAAATATGAGGTTAGTACATAGCATTGCATACATGAGGCTTCCCACCTCTGAAGCATAAGGTACTTCCTTCATTTTTTCTATCTTATCAGGTGTCTTAGGACACTGATCCTTGGATAAAGTAATTCCATGCCTGAAAGGAAGAAATCCTTTCTTGGAATATAGAAAGCTAAAACGGGCAAGAATCCCATCAATATAAACCGCTTGAGATAAGCCCAACATTCTTTGTTTCCAATCTTACAAGAGCTTGATCCCTAGTATGTGACTAGCTTCTCCTAAGTCCTTCATATCAAACTAACTGCTCAACCATACTTTGACCGAAGACAACACCCCAACATCGTTTCCAATGAGTAGTATGTCATCTACATAAAGTATTAAGAAAACCACCACATTGCCGTTGCACCCCTTATACACACAGGGTTCATCAGGGTTTTGCTCGAAACCACAAGATTTAATGGCTTAATCAAAACAAATGTTCGAAGATCTAGATGCTTGCATAACATGTGCTCGTGGCCTTCAGCTACAAATCCCTCTGATTGTACCATATAGATACATTCATCAAGATTTCCATTAAGGAAAGTTGTCTTGACATCCATTTGCCAAATTTCGTAATCAAAATAAGCCGCAATGGATAAAACAATCCGGATGGATTTCAGCATGGCTACCGGCGAGAAAGTCTCATCGTAATCGATACCTTCTTTCTAAGTAAACCCTTTCGCAACAAGCCTAGCTTTGAAGGTTTCAACCATTCCATCCACCCCTCTTTTCTTCTTGTAGACACACTTACAACAGATATGTTTGATTCCCTCTAGTGGTTCTACAAGATCCTAGACTTGATTATGGTACATAGACTCCATTTCCAATTTCATAACGAGTTGCCATAGTTTTGCATATTTTTCTTGAAGTGCTTCATTATAGTTACAGGGTTTGGTATCTAGTTCATCAGGGACTCTGTCATATGACTCTCTCAAAAACATATACCGTTCGGGTTGACGAATAACCCTCCCACTACGACAACGCACCTCCTGTGTCTGTGTATGAGTAGTGTCACACTATGCTAAAACTAATCCTGGTGTGCCACCATCAACATGCTGATCCGACTTGCCACCCATATTGGTGGTGGTTTCACATGGAGTATCATCAGCTTGAGGTGTTTCCTCTTGTGCTATTGGCGATGGAAAAGTTTGGGCAGGTCTTCTTCTCTCAATACCTCTAGAACAATTTTGCTTTTGGGTTTGTGGTTCATTACATAGTCCTTTTCTAAGAATCGAGCATTAGTGCTAATAATGACCTTTCAATCTTTAGGATTATAGAACAAACCACCTTTTGTTCCTCTGGGATATCCAACGAAAATGCAAACTTCCGTTCTTGGTTCAAACTTATATGCGTTCTCTTTCTGTACATGTGCTGGAGTACCCCAAATCCGAACATGCTTTAAACTGGGTTTGCGCCCAGTCACTAGTTTTGTGTGTGTAGTAGGTACTGACTTAGATGGAGCTAAGTTTAGAATATATGCAGCCGTTTCTAAAGCATGCCCCTAGAACAAATTAGGTAAATCAAAATAACTCATCATTGACCTTACCATATCCATAAGAGTCCTATTCCTCCATTCTGCTACACCATTTTGTTGAGGTGTACCTGGTGTAGACAGTTGGGATGTAATCCCTTCCTGTGCTAAGTAATCCCTAAATTCTCCAAAGAGGTACTCGCCACAACGATCATATCGTAGTGTTATGATACTCTTACTTAAACGCTTCTCCGTTTCCGCCCTATACTCCTTGAATTTTTCAAAGCATTCAGACTTATGACGCATTAAGTAAATGTACCCATACATTGAGTAGTCATCAATAAAAGTAATGAAATACTCAAAACCACCTCTAGCCTGGACATTCATGTGCCCACACAGGTCAGAGTGAACCAATTCCAACGATACTTTGGCCCTATAGCCTTTTCCCGAAAAAGGACGCTTGGTCATTTTCCTCTATAAGCAAGATTTGCAGACTGGAAGGGGCTCCACTTCTAATGAATGTAATGGTCCATTTGCAACCAGTCTTGAAATCTGGTGTAGATTAATATGTCCAAGGCGTAAATGCCAAAGGTACGTTTGGTTCAATTTCGATGGTTCATTTCTCTTACATGGTAGGGTAGTTGTGTTATTCGATTCGGTCAGTTGCAGTTTAGGAGAGACATGATTAACAATATAAAGATCATCCACCAATGAACATGAACAGATAAAACGCTTATTGTACTTAATAACCACAAATTTATTAAAATAAATGGAGTATCCGTCTTTAACCAACTTGGAAACATAAATTAAATTCCTCCTTATGGAGGGAACATAAAGACAATCTTTTAAAATTAAAGTCCTATCTCTACTAATACTTAGACAAATGTCTCCTACTGCAACTGCTGCCACTCTCGTAGCATCACTCATAAGCAAATAAATCACCCCATCACTTAGCTGCCTGGTTTCCTGGAACCTTTGCAATGAATTGTAAACATGATTAGTGGCTCTTGTATCTACACACCAGGTACCGGTAGATAAAACCACCAAACATGATTCAACAATTAGTAAATGAAATTTACCTTTATTGTTCACTTTGTTGAGAAAAGTTGAATATTACTTTTTCCAGTGCCCCACTTACTTACAATGAAAACACTTGCCCTTAGGATTTTTCACTCCACCCTGTGGTCCGTTGTCCTCTTGAGGAACTTCCTTACGATTCTGACCCTTTTTCTGTTTCTTCTTGCCTTTTGGCTTAGAAACAGAACATTTTTCAGCAACGTGAATGCTAGGTGGCTTTTTCAGAAGGCCCTCAGCAGCCTGAAGTTCCTTAAGTAATTCTGCCAGAGAAAAATTGAGCTTGTTCATGTTGTAATTTAAGTGAAGATTCTCAAAGGAATCAGCAAAGACTGGAGAATGATATCGATCTGAGTCTCCCCATCAATTTTAGCTCCAAGGACATATAGTTCATTGAGTCGTCCCATCATTTTTCAGAACATGATCCCTCATAGAGGTACCTTCAGCCATCTTAGTGTTAAACAATTCTTTCATAATAACCTATCTAGTTGCCCAATCCTGATCACCAAACATCTCCTTGAGACTATACATGATGTCGTAGGCAGTAGGACAAGATTGATGCTGATGTTGCAAAACATTTGACATGGATGCCAACATTATTGGGACTTCATTTAGATTTTATTCATTCTTTATTAGTTCTCGTTGGACCTTCCACATTAGTGACATCACTCTATTGTTTTTAAATGGCCCTGATTATTGGGTTAGTCATTGTAAATAATTAACTTCTTATTTAAGTTTTATTTTTATTCCTTATGAAACTGTAACATTTAATGAGATTCGTCATTCCATTGTCGATATTCCATATGCCTAAGATTTTATGAATTCCACAAATTTTATTATACTTTAGGCTTGAAATATTATATCCTCACAGCGGACTTATGATCCTTGGGCCTAAAGGACAAAAATTTTAATTAGTCCTAAATTTCACTCCCCAGATCTGGTTATTTCTCTAATCGGGTTCGGGAGACGTGACATAATGGTATCAGAGCGATGGATGGTTTTTCAGGGTAAAAATTGTAGAAACCATAGGACGCGTGTGAGGACTCCGTTAGTTAGTAGGTTGGTCTTTAATTTTTGTTTCTAGCTTTGTGTTGTTAGATTGAGTCCAAGGCCGTTGATGAGATTCCAATGGTGTGAGAATTCCCGGATTTGTTTCCGTATGAGATTCCTGGTTTGCCACTTGTTCATGAGTTTGATTTCACGATAGACTTGCAGCCAGGTACAACACCTATTTCTAAGGCCCCGTATAAGATGGCTCCAGCAGAATTGAAGGAGTTGAAGACTCAGATAGAAGATCTGTTGGATAAAGGTTTTATTAGACCTAGTGTTTCACCGTGGGGAGCTCCGGTAATATTTGTGAAAAAGAAGGACGGGATGATGAGGATGTACATAGATTACAGACAGTTGAATCAGGTGACTGTTAAGAATAAGTACTTGTTACTGAGGATTGATGAGCTATTTATCAATTGCAGGGAGCTCAATTCTTTTCGAAGATAGATCTGCATTCCGGTTATCATCAGCTAAGAGTCAGGAAGGAGGATGTTCCTAAGACTGCATTCTGGATGAGATATGGCCATTTTGAGTTTTTTGTGATGCCTTTCGGGTTGACGAACGCACCAGTAGTTTTTATGGTATTAATGAATAAGGTGTTTGCCCCTTTCCTAGATCAGTTTGTGATCGTCTTCATAGATGATGTGTTGGTATATTCGAAGACTAAAGAAGAGCATGCGCATCACTTGAGAACATCTTTACAATTTTTGAAGGATAACCAATTGTATGCTAAGTTAAGCAAATGTGAGTTTTGGTTGGAGCAAGTGGCATTTTTGGGCCACATTATTTCTATGGATGGACTAATACTGGATCCCAAGAAGATAGCAGCAGTTGTTAATTGGGGTAGTTCACGGTATGTAGCGGAGGTTCGCATTTTTCTTGGACTTGCAGGTTACTACAGGAGGTTTGTGAAAGGGTTTTCTACCATAGCATCTCCACTCACTAAGTTGACGAGAAAGGACATTCCGTTTGTATGGACGGAAGAATGTGAGAAGAGTTTCCAAGAGTTAAAGACCCGGTTGACTACAGCACCCATACTTGGTTTACCCTTAGGAAGTGGAGGATTTCTGGTTTACACAGATGCTTCAGGGATTGGTTTGGGTTGTGTTCTCATGCAAATGACAAGGTGATAGCCTATGGATCGAGACAGTTGAAGGATCATGAGAAGAAGTATGCCACGCATGACTTGGAGCTAGCAGTAGTGGTTTTTGCATTGAAATTGTGGAGTACATAAAGGATTATGATTTCCCGATCAAGTACCATCCTGGGAAGGTGAATGTGGTAGTAGATGCTGTTAGTTGGAAGGTAGCATTCAGTGGATGTGTAAGGCCTGAATGGAGATGGATGGAGCAATTCAGAGATATGGATGTGGAAGTATGGTCAGTCAATGAAAAAGTCCTAGTTGCTACTATGGGAGTTTGGGAGCCAGAGATAGTTAGCAGGATCAAGGTAGCCCAAAAGGAAGATCCAGAGCTGCAGAGAATCATTGAGTATGTTAATGACAAGCCAGAGTTTAGATTGATTGATGGAGTACTATACTGCAAGGATAGGTTGTGTGAGCCAGATGTTCAAGCTATCAAGTCAGAGCTGATGACTGATGCGCGCCACACCAGATACTCTATTCACCCGGGAAGCACCAAGATGTATCAGAATTTGAAGAATCACTATTGGTGGGTGAAAATGAAGAAAGAAATTGCAGAATTCATTTCTAAGTGTATGGCTTGTCAACAGATCAAAGCAGAGCACAAGAAGCCCCCTGGTTTTCTTCACCCGTTGGAGATTCCACAGTGGAAATGGGAGCATATCACCATGGATTTTGTGTCAGGGTTGCCAAACACCGGGAAGGGCAATGATACTATTTGGGTGATTGTGGATAGATTGACTAAGTCAGCACATTTCCTATCATTTAAGACTGGCCAGTTTATAGATAAGATGACTAAAATGTACAGGGAGAATATAGTCAAGTTGCATGGAGTGCCTAAGTCCATAGTATCCGATCGAGACACTAAGTTTGTCTCTCGGTTTCAGTCTACTTTTCAGTCATCTATAGGTACTCAGTTAAAGTTTAGTATAGCTTACCACCCTCAGACAGATGGACAGTCGGAGCGTACCATTCAGACTTTGGAAGATCTTCTCAGAGCCCGTGTTTTGGATTTCAAGGAGAGTTGGGATGAAAGTTTGCCTTTGTGTGAGTTTGCCTACAATAACAGCTATCATTCAAGTATTGGTATGGCACCATTTGAGGCATTGTACGAACGGAGATGCAGGACTCTAGCATGTTGGGAGGAAGTTGGAGTTCGGAGTTTTCACGGCCCCTCAGAGATTGCTGATTCTAGTGAGAAAGTCAGGGTTATTCAGATGAGAATGAAGGAGTCTCGGGATCGTCAAAAGAGTTATGTAGAGAAGAGGTGGTGACCTTTAGAATTCCAGGTGGGGGATATGGTGTTTTTGAAAGTTTCTCCGATGCGAGGTGTTGTTCGATTCGAGCAGAAAAGGAAGCTTGCCAAGAGGTTTGTAGGACCATTTGAGATTAAGAGCAGAATTGGAGACGTGGCCTATCGTTTGGTACTACCGCCGGAGTTAGTTGATGTGCACAATGTTTTTCATGTCTTAATGCTTTGGAAGTATATTCCAGATCCCACTCACGTGTTGCAGCACGAGTCATGTCAACTACAAGCAAATGTAACCTATGTGGAGCGGCTGGTACAGATCATTGATACCAAGGAGATAGTATTGCGTACCAAGACCATCCAGTGGGTCAAGGTACAATGGGAGCATCACAGTGCAGAGGAAGCTACGTGGGAGCTGAAGGACCAGATGCAGAAGGCGAATTCTTATCTCTGTCCTGATGAGGTATGTTTAGGCATTTGGGGGAGCAAATGTTCTTATTAGAGGTGAGAGTTGTAAGGTCTGCGACCTTACTGGGTCGGTTAGGTCCAATAGTAGGCCCATTGACCCATTTATTTAGCTATTATTATAATTAATTGTATTTTAGATATTTAAGTGGGTTTAGATCATGAGTGAGTTTCTTCTAATGTTAGATTAGTGTCTGCGAAGTTTCGTGCGATTCTGAGTGCTTTTGACCCTAGCAAGGGGGTAGTTTGCAATTTAGGAAAAATTGAGTGTTTTTCCAAAAATTCCAATCGCCATGATTTTTGGGTTCGTTGGAAAGGTCTCGTCGTGCTGATCGTTTTTTTCTCTTGGTACATCGCAATCCGACGATTAAAAACCCTTCAAGTTGTTCATTTCTTCACTGGACGCACTTAAGTGCAAATCAGTCTTTTTCCCTTCCCTCTCTTCTTAAACAAAGATTAACCCTAGTTCTTTATTCATCTCTGCAACGAGCAAGAGTTACAACAGCCCTTCTTCTTTCTCTTCATCTTCTCAAGCCCAGAACTTCCGTAGAAGAAATTATCTTGAAGATCGGTACCGCTCACTTTCATCCTCTCAATCTCCTTTTTCCATTGATCTTAGTTTGGTAAGATTTCTCTTACCCTCATCTTTTCAATCACCTTCTCTTTTGGTTAGATTTTGGTTGTTCCTGATCTTTTTCCTTCCCTTGTTTCTTCTTTGCGTGTTAGATTGCTTTTGAGCTGGTTAGATCGGTGATTTCCGCAGTAGAAGGTTTCTCTACGAGTTTTCCCCAATTTCCAATCTTCTTCTTGGTTGAGGCAAGTAGATTTGCATTATATAATTGATCATGTGTGTATTTTCCTTTTTGATTGGCTATGTTTTCTTGTTAGATTGCCTTAGTTACAAGCCTGTTTTGTTATTGATTGGGATTAATATGTTAGATTGGGTTTATGGGGTTTTTGGGTTAAATAAAAGATTGTAATTGGTAATTCTAGGATGTGTTTAACTTGTTGGAGATGATGGAAATGATGAATGTGATGATTGGGGGAGCATGGTGGCTTATTTTATGCAGGTTAACCATGGATTGACAAAAGGAAAAAGGAGAAGAAAACCCATTTCTGGGGTTCAGGTCGCAGTGCCAATCAATCGGACCTGCAGACCGATCGATTGGATAGATTATTAACTAAGACTGATTTCACTTTGATTGATCGGAGGGTACCTAGTCTGCAGAACTTGTCAACTTCAAACACGTATAACTTTTAATCCGTCTGTTGGATTTCTACATGTAATATATCGTTGGAAAGCTCTCGAGAAGTAGAATCCAATGGTTCTAGTTTCATTATGATCGGAGGTTTGGAATTGATGTAAATAGTCAAATTATTGATTCAGCTCATGTTTTATTGGAAATGAGACTAATAACTTAGGTTTGGGCCTTCGATGTTGAAAACCATGAACTTACTCTCATTTGACCATTAATGGGATTAAAATCGTAGCATGTGGCTTGGTATGCTTCTATGGGTTGTCTAGGTATTCGTGTATTACACATGGTTTAACCGAATGCGTATGGAACTGTTCCAATAGATGCTTAACATGATTGTACACCAAGGAATTTTCCTAAAAGCATCGTTGATCCAATTTCCACATGTACTCCGCTAGAACATGTGGGGTACGGGGATGACACCACTTTCCTAGGTTTGGGTCGTAATTCCTCTTTGACTTGTGAATTTTATCTGTTGTTATTATTCCATTTACACTCTCTTGGCATAAAACACCTAACTAAGTATGAAACATAAATTCTTGTAGAACTAGGATATAGCCCTGACTTAGAGTGTATTGTAGGAACCCTGTGTCATGTATCGATAAATGGGACTGGCTAGTACGGAAGGAATTATTAGGTGTTTGACTTGTCTTATATTTTTTTGGAATGAGATAATCCCTATGATCATATCGTGTGCATTGAGCTAGACAGAATTACTTGTCTTGATTTATTTTTGTGTCAACACCACTTTGTTTTATTGCATATCATGGCCATCTGCAAATTGGGGTTTATTGATGGGCCGGTTACTCGAACATCGGGGTGGGCAGTCGACTTTGAACGGCGTCCATGGCGTTTAATAGCTAGGAGCGGGCTAGGACCGTGCTGCTATTCCCAGGATCGGGAGCTAGGATCCCACTGGAGCCGGACTTTGGTATTGGTAGTCTGGTCTAGATTGTTATTGATACCCCGGGAGGTGGCTCGGACATCATCGAAGTCTCCCTCTTGTTTCTTGCATTGCATTGTTTGAATAGTGGTTATAGCTAGATGTTGTTAGGATTTCTGTAATTGTCTCACACGATTATTATTCATGATTTATGCCTAGCTCTATTTTCCTTATATTCACATGATATTATACTTGTCATTATTCTATACTTGATGCATGCCATACCAGTTATACTTTGCTTATCTATTGCTCAACATATCGTTGACTCTGTTTCTTGGTGTACAGACACCCCAGGTGACTACTATTTTGAGGAGCAGGAAGGTGAGGAGATCCTAGAGGATCTCCAACCAGCTAAGCAGGAACAGGAGTGGCGTGCTGATGACGTAGAGTAGCGTCATCGATTTCGGCACGAGAGAGATTCATTGGGACTTCATTTAGACTTTATTCATTCTTTATTAGTTCTCTTTGAACCTTCCACATTATTGACATCACTCTATTGTTTTTAAATGGCCTTGATTATTGGGTTGGTCATTATAATTAATGAACTTCTTGTTTAAGTTTTATTTTTATTCCTGTAAGACCCCGACCCGAGTAACCTCGATTAGTGCTTATTTATTGCGTATTAGTGCTAAGCTCGATTAGTGATTTTTGACTAAGCTTGGACTAGAATAGCTCTTTTATGGTTTTGGGAGAGTTTTAGTGCTTTGCGTGGGTGGGACCCTTTGGGGGTTCCCTTTTTTGGATGGCTTTACTATTGTGTGGGGGATTGTTCGTGTTCCAGTGATTTGCATTTATATTCCATTTTACTCGTCTTGTTAATCCCTATAGCTTTCATGTTGATCCCGTACTCGTTCGGAACCCCGAAAACCGATTTTCTTGCATTGAGGGCAAAACAGTCATTATACATGAAATCTGTACCCAAAAGTCGACATCCCCAAAACCAGCGAAACATATATTTTTTGGAAACTAGATATTTCGACGATCACTTTTCTCTTCTTCGTCGATTTCGTCCGAGGTCCCGATAATAGTGATTTCAGCCCAAAGAGTTTCTAGATGGTGGAGCCCACTCCAAATAGCTTTAAGTAGAGAACCCTTCTCCCATTTCCTTTTTCCAGCACAAGCACAAGAGAAGCCTAGGGTTTTCTTTCCCTCTTTTCTTCTTCTTCTTGCTTCTACATTGCCCAAATCCCCACCCCACCTTACTCAATCAAGAAATGGAGATCTCAACCTTCTTCCCCACCTTGCAAGCTTCTCTTTAATACCATTTGTGGAAGGATCTAATCAACTCAAGACCCTCATTGAGCTCACCTTGTCCATTTGGAGAACCTCCAAGTAAGCTCCCTCCCTAATATCTTAGATCCATGTTCTTCTAGTCTTGGGAGAGCCTTATCTTCATTGTTGTGAGTTCTTCTTCTTGTTTCTTGATTTGACCCATTTTAGGGTTTGGATTTGGGGGTTTTGTGTAGATAGCATTCTTGGCTTGGAGGAAGAGATTATTAGCTTGATTTCTTGCATATGATTTGATATTGGCATGTTTTATTGAAAATGTGGTTTTCTACTTCATACATTGAGGTTTCATATTCTCACTATTCATGTTTTCTTATGATTCACATTGATTTAGAAATGCATAATGTTAGTCTATTCCTTTCTTGTTCATATTGAAAATGTCCTAGCCCTTTTGATTGAAATTTTAAGTGATGATTGGAATGGATTTCTTTTGGTTGAATGTGAATGGAATGGAAGGATTTGATGGAAGAATGGAGGAGATTGCATGTGGTTGGAAAGGGGTTGATTGGGGTGATTGTGTTGGTAGATTTAATGGTCTTGAATGAGGTTTTGAAACCCTCAAAATGTACAAGGAAGGGTGCCCAGGTCGTATGTGAATAAGGGAAGAAAGACAGCAGAAATCTGACTCGAAACTGACCTGACCGTGTGCGACGGTCAGCTGTCGGTCAGATGTCGGCTGACCGAAGTCCCCACTTCGGTCGACCGACAGCTAACCGAGTTCTGTCGGTCTTAATTCCAGAGACGAGTTTTCGATCAGATTTTCCAGCAGGACATCTGTCGGCTGACCGAACTCCTTGTTCGGTCGACCGAAAGCCAACCGACCACCTGTCGGCTCAAATAACAGCAAGCTGCAATTTTTCCAAAAATCTCTCAGTCATCTGTCGGCTGACCGAGACCTCAACGTCGGTCGACCGACAGACATCTGTCGGCCAGCCGACACACCCACCTCGGCCGATCGACAGACAACTGATGAGCTGATCAAACCCCAATCTTAATCAATTCGTTTGGAAGAATCACATGGTAGAAGAAGTCCCTTTATGACTTTGTGTTTAGGTCTTTTAAATTTGTCAATGTGTATAAAGCCCCGGAATGTTTTCAATTCTTAAAAGCGTACCAAATGTATATCAACCTAACATACGGGACCCTATTTACATTGATTCAAATCTTGGACTTGCAACACTTAGCCCGGAGAATATGAGAAAATCCATTCATACCTTTATGCGAACCGAATTTCACTTGTACATTTTAAATCTCGTGTTTGATGACTAGACTTGCCCGACAGTATTGAAATTCATGTTTTTAGCATTGTTGCTAGCCTGTACATGCCAGACCTGATCTGATAGTTGTGCCTTGAGCACCCATGTCTTGCCCGATTATAGCCTTGTACTTGATTTATGTTACACATGTCCTGATTTCCATGTTTTGACCTATGAGTCGGCACCACTAAGCTTGGATACCTTGTTAATCTGATCTACTGACTAGGTGATTCCCCTCTTGTCCCGCCAACTGCAGTTTGGATCTTGCTACCCGGTTATCTAACCGTGGTCTTGTCCTGATACCGCAGATTGCTACTGTTGTTCCTGATGCCCGGCTCGCTACCGTGGTCATGTCTTGTATATAGTATATATGTATATGTATTTCGTTGTACCTCCTCACTTCGGTGACTGAGGTCAACGCCTTGCCTTGCTTGCTCTATCACTTCGGTGATAGAGGATTTAGCTTTGTGTGGTTGCCATCTTGATTGTTTCCCGATTTCCTTGGTTACCTTACATGTTTTATTACTGCATATGTGTTTCAATGAAATGATTCATTTACTTTTAAAAGCCATTGTTTAAACAGGTGTACATGTTTTCCAAGGTGAATGTCTTTATCATTAAATGTTTATATCTTTTCATCTACCTGCCAGACCGTCGTGTCTGACCCTTTGCTTTGGTACTCAGGTCCCGTTGTTGGTTTCCCCGAGGAGAAGCCAGAGGAGGCGGTTGGAGAACCGCAACCACTAGTTGAGTGGCGTGCTGACGATGTCATGTAAACATCGGGCTGCCGAGTTGCGAAACATTTTGGGGAATTATTTGGATAGTTTTCTGGTGGTTATTGTTTTGTTTATATTGGCCTTTATTGGCCTCTATTTTTGGGAATTGTAATTAACTGATCTTCTGATTAAACTTGAATATGTACTTTTGGGTTATGCTTTAGGACATTGCTCATTCTGATACTCATATTCAAATGTAATCAGCCATGATATTTTGGGAAATGAAATACATGCATGATTTACCATACGCTTCCGCAATTATACTATGTGATTATGTGTGTTGCGATATCCTCGCCGCGGACACCTGTGGGAAATCACGTGCACGGGTAATGAATGTTCTTTTATCAACCCGTGTACGCTTGATCATAAACATACTTTTAATTATTGTCATCTTCCCATATGATCACAACTATTGGCTTCACTCAATTAGTCCCGATCCCGGATTTGGTCCCCGGACCCGGTCCGGGGTCGCGACAATTCCTTATGAAACTTTAACATTTAACGAGATTCATCATTCCATTGTCGATATTCCATATGCCTAAGATTGTATGAATTCCGTAGATTTTATTATACTTGAGGCTTGAAATATTATATCCTCACAGCGGACTTACGATCCTTGGGCCCAAAGGATAAAATTTTTAATTAGTCTTATATTTCACTCCCCGGATTCGGTTATCGGGTTCGGGGGACGTGACACATCTCATCAGCCTTGATCTATTTTTTGTATGCTTCAATGGCTACCTCATCAGTACATCCATCTTTAGCTAGGTTTCTTTGGGCACACCTCAGTGAGCACATATTTGTACTCTTCGGTAGTTAGCACAATATTCAGATTTCTTTTCCAGTCAGTGTAATTAGGTCTAGTGAGTTTGTTTTATTTGAGAATTACAGCAAGTGCATTAAAAGCACCCATCTTAAAACCTGAGATTTACATAATTAGGAAATTATGATGGGAAAAAAATAAATTTTTGGATTCAATTAAAAGGAAAATGGCTCCCTCTGCAAATTAATAAAAGAATCCGACAGCAATATAAAACACCAATGCATAGTATGCCTTGATGTGAGGACAAGTACCATACTTATTTTGTTCAGATAGGACATAACCTTTTAGTTCTACTCTCAAAGCAACAATCCATACCAAGTAAAACCAAATAGCTGCCATAACTTTGGTACTATAAATAATAGAAGTGACTCAGATGGAGAGCATACTGTTATTTATAGCTAAGTGTATACCATCATTTAATTCAACGTCAATTATTCCATATTCAGTCCCATCAGATGGAGAAGAGACCTATACTAATAATTACCTTAATTCAACATCCATTATTCCATAATTAACGCATCCGATTAGGAGGAAGACTCCAAGGTCAACACATAAATCAATCACATCTCCTACAAAACAATGATGGAGACCGTGGGAACTAAAGAAATTCCCTCTCCCACTTAGTTATTTAACAATAAGGTAGCGTTTGGTTCGCCGAAAAGGGGCGGAATGGCCATTACCTCCGGAATCCCATTCCTTTATGTGAGGGAATCACCATTCCATTGGGGAGGGGAAGGAATCACCATTCCATTCATTTCTACCTTTTTGTTGAGACCAAAATACCCTCGCTTGTAATATTATTATTATATCATAATAATAATAATATAATATCTTTTTCACCCAACCATTGTGGGGCCCACCCAAAATATTATAATAAAATATAATAATATATTATTATATCATAATAATAATAATATAATATCTTTTTCACCAAACCATTGTGGGGCCCACCCAAAATATTATATCTATCTATCTATCTATCTATCTACTATTATAAAAGAGGCTATGTTGCATGGTTTTTTCAACCAACCATTGTGGGGCCCACCCCCAAATATTATAATATAATATAAGAATATATTATTTTGAGAAATTGCAAAATTTTTAACTACACCTTTGTGGGGCCCACCCCAAAAAATTATGATGCAAACTTTTTCACTACACATTGTGGGGCCCACCCCCAAATAGTATAATATAATATAATAATATATTATTATGAGAAATTACAAATCTTTTCACTACACCTTTATGGGGCCCACCCCCAAATCATCCACCACAAACAATGCAAATGTGACAGTAGAATCTAACAAGGGTATTTTGGTCAATCTTATGTAAATTTGATTCCATTCCAGGCAGCATTCCAGCGTACCAAATGCAGGAATAGGAATCAGAATTCCATTACTGGGTTGATTCCTCAGCATACCAAACGCTGGAATGGAATTGACTATTCCTGCCTCATTCCATTCCATTGTCATTCGGTCTCTATTCCATTCCTGCCTACAACCATTCCAGCGAACCAAACGCTACCTAAGGGTTTTTATAAAACAATTTAAGTAAGACCAGTTTAAAATCTAGTAGTAATAGGCAACCATGTCTTTACTACTACACCATTCTAAACATAATTAAACAAGATTAATATCATATTTAGCATATTTAGCAAAGTAATGATAATGATAGACATCCAAGCACAAAAAGGAATAGCAACCAGCACAAGAGGCCTAGCCATCATGGTCAAATAGGATCCTTTTGTCTTCATGATTGCCACTTCTTTAAACATACACTTCATAGAGGGGGTCGGGGGATGTCCCCCGGCGAGGTCAAGTTGCCCGGTTAGCTTGCGGGGGCCCAGGGGGTAGCGTGCAAGACCCCGACCCGAGTGACCTCGATTAGTACTAATTAAGTAGTGTGTTAGTTCTAAGCGTGATTAGAGAGAATTTTGGTTAAGTTTGGAATAGAATATCTTTTGATTGCCCTTCTGACCAAATCTCAAAGTCCATTTAACCGGTGATGCTTTCAAGAATACTTTGTTACCCTCCTAAAACTGTAAGTCCATTCGACGAGTGTCAGCAAAACTTTTCTGTCTACTTTGGGCGACCCTTAAACCCTCCTGGATCAATTTGACCTTGTCACTTGTTTCTCCAACTATTGTCGGGCCATGAAAACTACGAACACCGACTTCTTCCCATGAAACTAGGGTTCTACATCTTCTACCATATTGTGCCTCAAAAGGTGCCATGCCGATGCTAGAATGGTAGCTATTGTTGTATGCGAACTCACAAAGTGGCATGTACTCATCCCAGTAAATCTTGAATTCTATTACACAAGCACCTAACATGTCTTCAAGAGTCTGTATAGTGCGTTTAGATTGACCATCTGTCTATGGGTGATACACTGTGCTGAACTGTACTCTGGAACCCATATATTCTTGTAGAGTCCTCCAAAATCTTGAAACAAATTTGCTATCTCGGTCAGAGGTGATGGATACTAGCTGACCATGTCTGCTGACAATCTCATTGACGAATAGTTCTGCAAGTGGTGCCATGTGCATCTTATTCCCATCTTCATTGGAATGAAGTGAGCAGTCTTCGTGAGACGATCTACAATAATCCAAATTGCGTTATTCCCATTCTTAGTACTCGGTAAACCGGAAACAAAATCCATGGTGACGTGCTCTACCATTTCCACTTTGGGATTTCTAAAGGTTGTAGCAAACCAGGGGGTTCCTGATGCTTTACTTTGATCAATTGACATGTTAAGCAACGAGACACAAAAGCCATTATTTCTCGTTTCATGTTATTCCACCCAAAATGGTTTTTCAAGTTGTGGTACATCTTCGTGCTACCTAGAAGCATAGAGTACTTTGTTGATCCCTCTTTATACTAAATATGAAAAAACCCTGATGGACCCTGTGTGTATAAGAGGTGCAGTGGCACTGTGGTGATTTTCTTAATACTTCATGTCGATGACATCCTACTCATTGGAAACGATGTCGGGGTGTTGTCTTCAGTCAAAGTATGGTTGAGCAGTGTCACGCCCTCGGACCGAGTCCTTAATAAACAAGTCCTTAATTCGGAAATGTGGCGCGGCAGGTAAAAAAAAAAATTCCGCCCGCACGCACTAATTATTTTCCCATAGGATTCTGTGGTGAGGATCCCAGACGATCCATCACAACCAATTAATCGATTCCATAACAGATAATAATATGCGGAAGCATGTAGCAACAGAAATATCAAATGTAACATAAGATACGTGCACAAGCTTGGTATCAAAAGAGAAATATATACATAGCATAACCCAAAGTTAGCTAAAGTTGTGAGGATCACAAAAATATATTTAATTATACATCCCAACAAGACCAACAATGGCCATAAACAGAATTCCCAAAAATAGAAGTCACTCCTCAGAAGATGTTATCGAAACTCCAGACCCAACATGACGTCTACATGACATCATTGGGCTACCACTCGTACTCCACCGGAGGTCCTACTGCCTCCTCCGTACGCTCCGCCTCAAAGGCTGCGGGTCCGACATCTGACACCAAACAGAAAAGTATCAGACACGACGGTCTGGCAAGTGAATAATACAGATATGATCTACAAGTTTTATCCAAATCATATTTAAAGTCATAAAAGTGTATTGAAGACAAAATGTATGCACAAAATAATTTAATTAAACAATTACTGCATATATAGAAATTTATAGTAAAACTCTTCAAACTGGCTGATAAATATTCAAAACAATGGCAACCCGCATATAACTATATTCTCCTATTACCGAAGTAACAAAAGCAAACAAATAGAAACCGTCGCCATACAAAATGGCCGAAATAAATGCGATGCAAAATGGCCAGATCAGAAACCGTTGCCATACGAGATGGCCGGAACAAACAGAAACCGTTGCCATGGCCGGAGCAAACAAATAGAGTCCAAACTGCAGTTGGCAGATAATTTAAAGATCACAAGCCAGGTGATCAGCCCGACAAGGTGACCTAAGCTTAGTGGTGCATTTCAAAACCAAAATCTGAATTATTACAAGTCGAATCATAATAATACGTTTCAAAGTCGATGAAAAGGACTACTCTTAACCAAATACAAACAAACGAATACGGACAAATCAGATGAGTAGCCTTATCAATGTTTATCAAACGTAGCAAATCAATCAACTTCATTTCTAATCAATTCATGAGAAAATATAGAATTATTCTAACTTGGAATGAGATGATTAGTAGTGTTTGATGGGCTTACCAAGGCCGTCTCGATACACACTTAGTGTCCCCATGTCGGTTTATGAGTGAAGCAGTTGGTGTCTCTGAAGGTTTCCGACATTTGAGGGCGTAAAGTGTATGTGGAGATTTAAAGAAAATCCCTGGGTAATTTAATTACTAACTTTCTCCTTGGATTTTGTTCAAACGGAGTGATTCAGGCTCAAGTTCTCAATTCCCGATGATTAATAAGTCATTAGGAAATATTTACCCTCGAACCGAGCTCAAAACTCAGAGGGAAGAACACCCATTTCAAACACAAGTATTCCTAGCTGAGGTTTCACTTGCCTCAACTGAAATTGGGTCTCAAGCTCACTCCAAACAACACCTACACAATCAGCTACAGGCCTACATCAAATCCCATGGAAAACCATTTCAAAAAATCCACAACATTTGGAAAACAATGGAATTCCACAAGGAAGTCCATGCATGTAAGAAAAGAGGCTTTTATCCATCTAATAAAACCAAGATTTGGGAAACAGACAGCCATTGCTAACCTTGAGAAGCTCTAAAGAAGAAGAGGAGCTTGGAGAAGATGATGAACCCAGCTGGAATTCCTTGAAAAAGGTTGATGGACCTGAAAGGAATCTTCCATCCTCTCCTTCCGCACCCCGGGGGCTAACTTGGGTCTCGGCAGAGGAGGGAAAATCTGGAGCATCAACATTTTTGTACGGGTATGCCAGATTTACTTTCTACTTGGAATTTGGAATGGTGATGATCCGGAGATTCACCTTCACAAGTGGAAAAGAAATCAATCCTTTTTTCTAACTTTTCAAATTGCATTAATATTAAGAAAAGAGACAAGTTTGTTTTTTTAGAATGCCGTAGGAGGCGTTTTTGTTTATTTGCCGTAAAAGGCGATTTTGCCATGAAAGGCGATTTTACAAAACTCATCAAATGTGAAAGACAAGAATTGTGATTTCTTTTTGTCTTTTTAAGAAATACAAACTACAATAGAAAAGTAAGAAAAGGGATCTAACTTCTCAGGAGATTGTGGGGACACGTTGAGATCGACGGTCGCAAGTCATGTGTGGGCTTCACCATCGTCCTTCAAATGAGAACATGTGATGCTTTGATTCTTTGGCTTGGCTCCTAACCTTGGTTTTTTAAAGGACAAGGACCAAGAGGAAGTCCTATATCCAATGAAAAATCAAGTAAATGTGCTGAAAAGCCACGTTTAGGCCATGTTGGAAAAGGAGGTGACCTTGGGGGGGTGGCCCCCCAAGGGACGTTGATCACCTTGTGGTGCTTCCGGGAGCAAAGTAGCAGAACTTCGTCTCTCTCTTGAATTTTCTGGATTTTCAGAGCTTGCACTTGGGATCTATTTTCATCCCTGCATTCTTCTTGGAATGGACCTCCTTTTATAGGCTTTTGGTAGCCATGAGGTGTTTATTGGCATTGATGGCCATGATGAAAGAATTGATGAGGAGTTACAAGTTGATTTTGTAACTACTTTTTCATGGCTTGTGATTGGCCGATGAAGGTAGTGGGCTTTTAATTGCCTTTATGCTTCATGATGATGGGAGTTTCATGGGTTTAATGCCATGATTGCTTGGATTTGTAACTCCCAAATGCTTGAATTTGATTGGGCCGTCCCAAATAGTGAGTTAATGACCGCATTAAGTTGTCATAAACGGGTCAATTAACGACATTAAGTGGTCGCCAAGGCATGTGAAAAGTCGCGGGCCGCGCCGCGTCTTTTGAGATTCTTCTTGCGATCATCACAGGTGGATCCACGCATTGTTTGATGTTGGATTGCGATGCAATTTCAGATATTAGTTGATGTTGGTGGGCCGGTGACATCTGTCTTGTCGATTTCACTATCGGTCGGACAGAAAGTGCTCTTTCTTGGTCAGCCGATTGGCGATCTTGAGGCAATCGGTGATGATTTCATGCTTTTGACGGCGGATCCTAGATGTCGACGAAGATCAGTCGTTTTCAAGCATCAAACATTGGATTTTTAGAAAATCACAGAGGCAGGAACACCCGAAACGTGAAAAGAATCGGAAAATGGACGTTTTGGTGCAAAATCCGGCGACCCGGATTTGCAGGGTCGCTGGGCGACCATGCACCCGGGGTCGCCGGCGACCTTAGGGTTTTTTGCCCTTTGGTCGCCGAGCTTCGTTTTCGGCCGATTTTGCATCTTTTTCGTTCCTTTTTTCTTCTGTATTTTTCTTGACATTTTTCCTTAATTATTGACTTCATTTTCTTGGAGAAAACTTGATGAGAACCCACACGAAATCGGAGCACAAAGTTTCCCATTTTTCGGGAAAGCCGAAGACTTTGTAGCCGATTTTCCGTCAAGAGTCGAAACTAGGTCAAGCGATGTTGGTATGACCTGAAAATTGAGGTGAAGCTTCTTGAGCAGTGGATAGGACCAACCCTGGGCTTTTATTTGAGTTTTGAGCCGTTTGGGGTCCCATCGATGCTTCACTTGATTTTGCTGCGGGGAAAATGCCGAGCTTTGATATGTGGTCAAACGATGTCCGATTGACCTGAAATTCGACGAGGAGCCTATTGGAGTCATTTTGAGACATTCCATGGGCTCCGTTTTGGATGTCATGGTCTCGGGTTGCTCCGCCGCCGGTAGGCTTGATTTTCTCTCGGAGCATCGAAACCTGGTCAAACATTGTCGGAATGTCTTGAGATTCGACGTGCAGCCCTTTGGAGGCATGTTGAAGCCACTCATGTACTTTGTTTCATGAGTGATGACTTCTTTGGTTCCCGCCGCCGGGAAGCTTTATTTTGCTGTTCGAGCATTGATGGAGGGTCAAACGTTGTCGGTTTGACTTGAAATTTGGCATGGAGCCCTTTGGAGACATTCTGGAGTCATCCGTAGGCTCTGATCAAAGTTTTCGTGTCTTTGATGATGTCGCCGCCGGGAGCGCTTGTTTAGCTGTCGGAGCAGTGAAATGGGGCCAAACGATGTCGGAATGGCCCGAAACCTCGAGTGTACCCCTGTTTTAGCTGTCTTGAAGGATCTCTAAGTTTCTGTCTGATTCTGATAAGATCTGATGCTTGAAGTAGCCTTGCCTGTTTTATAGCAGGATGTAGTTTCACGAGGCTTTTTGATGTTGAGGAGACATAGTGACTTTTTTGGTGTCAACAAATGCCCCCTCGAGGTACAGCGACGAGTAGCTTTTTGGAGTGGATGTGCCTCGAAGAGAAACTTGGCGGAGAGATTCCAACTTGACCAAGAGTCTTGAGCATTTTTTTTTTGATAGCCTTCTGAGTTTCCAGGGGAAAGTTTTATGGTAGTGAGAGGGATCACGTACCATCTCAAGGCAAAGTTTTGAAAATGACATGGGGTGTTTGGATTTTGGTTTTTGTATTTTGACCTTGTGACCTAATAAGCTGTATGTGGCAAGTTAGGGGGTCGGGGTTTGATTTTGATTTTGACCTTGTAACCCAACAAGCTGTATGTGGCAGGTTGGGGCGTCAGATTTGGCTTGTTGGTTTTGGATTTTGATTTTGGTTTTGGTCTTGTGACCTAACAAGCTGTATGTGGCGAGCTAGGGGATCGGAATTTGGTTTTGTGAAATGTCAATTTCAAGATTTTGGCTTAATTTGGTTCAAGAGGTTGGATGGTTTGGTTTTTTGAAACTCATGAGACTTTCTTTTCTCTTTTTTTTGAATGGTCCCATCAACTCAAAAGAGGCATGGGACTTTCTTTTTTTTTTTTTTGCTCTTGGTAAGAGGAATATTTTGACTAAAAGCCACTTTTAGTGCCTAGGTGGTCAAACCTGGCTCATATGGGCTAACCCATGGGACCTTAGGCTTTGGAGATGGCCTAGATCTTATATGGTGTCATATTTGTAAAGAATATCTAAAAATATCTGTTGACACCAAAAAAGTCAATATGTCTCCTCAACATCAAGAAGCCTCCTGAAGCTGCATCCTGCTAAAAATAGGCAAGGCTACTTCAAGCATCAGATTTTGTCAGAATCAGACAGAAAATGAGAGATCCTTCAAGACATCTAAAAGAGGGGTACACCTGAGGTTTCGGGTCATTCCGACATCGTTTGGCCCAACTTCATCGCTCCGACAGCTAAACAGGCACTCCCAGCGGCAACATCATCAAAGACACCAAAACTTTGATCAAAGCCTACGGATGACTCCAGAATGTCTCCAAAGGGCTCCATGCCAAATTTCAAGTCAAACCGACAACGTTTGACCCTCCATCAATGCTCGAGCAGCAAAATCAAGCCTCCCGCGGCGGCAACCACCAAAGCCATCACTCATCAAACAAAATACATGAGTGGCTTCAACATGCTTCCAAAAGGCTGCACGTCAAA
The DNA here is from genome assembly GCA_028538565.1 of Umbellularia californica. Classification (NCBI taxonomy): domain Eukaryota; kingdom Viridiplantae; phylum Streptophyta; class Magnoliopsida; order Laurales; family Lauraceae; genus Umbellularia; species Umbellularia californica. The sequence goes on from JAPQWN010000008.1 coordinate 43,314,193, forward strand.
TTTCAGGTCATTCCGACAACGTTTGACCAGGTTTCGATGCTCCGAGAGAAAATCAAGCCTACCGGCGGCGGAGCAACCCGGGACCATGATATCCAAAACGGAGCCCATGGAACGTCTCAAAATGACTCCAATAGGCTCCTCATCAAATTTCAGGTCAATCGGACATCGTTTGACTACATATCAAAGCTCGGCATTTTCCTCGCAGCAAAATCAAGTAAAGCATCGATGGGACCCAAAACGGCTTCAAAACTCAAATAAAAGCCCATGGTTGGTCCTATCCACTGCTCAAGAAGCTTCACCTCAATTTTCAGGTCATTCCGACATCGTTTGACCTAGTTTCGACGCTTGACGGAAAATCGGCTACAAAGTCTTCGGCTTTCCCGAAAAATAGGAAACTTTGTGCTCCGATTTTGTAAAGGTTCTCGTCAAGATTTCTTTAAGAAAATCAAGTCAATAATTGAGGAAAAATGTCAAGAAAAATACAGAAGAAAGAAGGGACGAAAAAGACGAAAAAACGGCCGAAAACAACACTCGGCGACCAAACGGGCCGAAGCCCCATGGTCGCCGGATTTTGTGCCAAATCGTCCGTTTTCCGATTCTTTTCGCGTTTCGGGTATTCTGGCCTTTGTGATTTTCTGAAAATCCAATGTTTGGTGCTTCAAAACCACTGATCCTCGTCGACATCTCGGATCCGCCGTCAAAAGCATGAAATCATCACCGATCGCCTCAAGATCGCCAACCGGCTGACCAAGGAAGTGCACTTTCTGTCCGACCGATCGTGAAATCGACAAGACAGACGTCACCGGCCCGCCAACATCAATCAATGTCTGAAATTGCATCGCAATCCGACATCAAATAATGCGTGGATCCACCCGTGATGATCGCAAGAAGAATCTGAAAAGGCGCAGCACGGCCCGCGACTCTTCACATGCCTTGGCAACCACTTAATGACGTTAATTGACCCATTAAAAGCAGTCATTAACTCATTATTTTGGACGGCCCAATCAGAACCAAGCATTTGGGAGTTACAAATACAAGCAATCATGGCATTAAACCCATGAAACTCCCATCATCATGAAGCATAAAGGTGATTGAATGCCCACTACCTTCATCGGCCAATCACAAGCCTTGAAAAAGGAGTTACAAAATCAACTTGTAACTCCTCATCAATTCTTTCATCATGGCCATCAATGCCAATAAACACCTCATGGCTATCAAAAGCCTATAAAAGGAGGTCCATTCCAAGAAGAAAGAGAGGATGAAAATAGATCCCAAGTGCAAGTTCTGAAAATCCAAAAAATCCAAGAGAGAGACGAAGTCCTGCTACTTTACTCCCAGAAGCACCACAAGGTGATCAACGTCCCTTGGGGGGCCACCCCCCCAAGGTCACCTCCTTCTCCAACATGGCCTAAACGCGGCTTTTCAGCCCGTTTACTCGGTTTTTCATTGGATATAGGACATTCTCTTGGTCCTTGTCCTTTAAAAAACTGAGGTTAGGAGCCAAGCCAAAGAATTAAAGCATCACATGTTCTCATTTGAAGGACGATGGAGAAGCCCATACATGACTTGTGACCGTCGATCTCAACGTGTCCCCACAATCTCCTGAGAAGTTAGATCCCTTTTCTTCCGTTTCTATTGTAGTTTGTATTTCTTAAAGAGACAAAAAGAAATCACAATTCTTGTCTTTCATATTTGATGAGTTTTGTAAAAAACGCCTTTCACGGCAAACAAACAAAAACGCCTCTTATGGCATTCTAAAAACTTGTCTCTTTTCTTAATATTTATGCAATTTGAAAAGTTAGAAAAAATGATTGATTTCCTTTCCACTTGTGAAGGTGAATCTCCGGATTATCACTATTCCAAATTCCAAGTAGAAAGTAAATCTGGCATACCCGTACAAAAAAATGTTGATGCCCGAGATCTTCCCTCCTCCGCCGAGACCCAGGTCAGCCCCCGGGGTGCGGAGGGAGAGGACGGAAGATTCCCCCTATTTTTCGGGTCCATCAAGTTGGCACACCCGGTGGGACGCGTTGACTTGAGAATGTGATGCTTTGATCACTTGGCTCCTTTCTAGTTGGTGGCCTATGTTGCATTTTGCATCTAAAAAAAATATGAGATGGGATTTCAATTGTTCTTTCTCACTTCAAAAAAAAACAAATCTGATCTCTTTTCTTAGATTCAACTTTGAGAAATTTTGATCCTTCCATCTTCGAACTTGATAGCTTACAGAAATGTTCGCAGCTATCGTTCAAATCGGGGATTGGGCCACCTTTTCAATTTGATGAGTCCAATTGGGATTTCAAAAAAAAAAAAAAAAAAAACACCTTCATTTCAAACTCTTAAAAAAATGATCTCTCTTTCTCAAGATTCAACTTTGAGAAATTTTGATCCTCTCCTCCTTGAACTCGATAGCTCACAGAAATGTTCGCAGCTATCGTTCATATCGGGGATTGGGCCACCTTTTCTCTTTGATGAGTCCAATTGGGATTTCAAAAAAAAATATTATAAATTCAAAAAAAATTTTAGCTTTCTCTCTTTTGCATTCAAAGTTGAGAAACCTTGGTTCATTCCCTTCGAATTTAGCGCTCACAGAAATGTTGAGCCTTTGTTCGGGTTGGAACACCATTCGTTCTCTTTAATGAGTTTATAAAAACCCTTTCAAAAAAAAAAAAGGGGATTTAAAAAAAAAAAAAAAACACTAAGATTCCACCAGTTGCGTTCTTTGACCAAAGTGGATTTAAGAAAAGCCTTGTCCAGAGTGTGGAGACAGCTAGACTGTTCGAGGCAAGGGTCCTCCAAACGGGTTCATTAAGTAATCCTACCCTTACCTGGGGGCTGATCTATCTATTAAGGTTTCATAAGATCGAATTGGAAATCTATGTGCACCTTTCAAAAAAAAATTCTAAAAAAAAATCCTAAAAAAAAAAACTTCTGTCACTTTGAATTCAGAGTTGAGAAATTATGGTTCCTTCCCTTCTGAATTTAGCGCTCGCAAAAATATTGAGCCTTTGTTCGGATTAGAATACTATTTGCTCTCCTTTGTGAATCCAAATTTGACCTTTCAAAAAAAAAATCCCATCTCGTGTCCTTCCCAAGGATGCGATTTGCAACATTTGTGCCTAGCGGTGCTAGTACGCCCTTTTGGGTCTACTGTATTCGCGACCGACACATTGGTATCTCCAACCTTATATCATTTTACCTCGAGTGAGCCTTGCTTCTCGGTAATTTGAATTAAGGTCTACAATTGCTTCTAGCAGTCACTGGAACGCTTACTCTGAGCCTACCATACTTGCATTTTAGAACAATTGTATCCTCTATGGCTTTTTGCCTTCTTCATCGTCCTTGAGTTGGGCCATGTCCCCTCAAGTGATTTGAAAAGACAAAACCATAGTTGTTCTCCATTTACGATCACCATATTCTTGTGATTACTAATGGATTTGGTCTTGTTTCAGAAGTTTTCCAAAACTAACAATGGCAGCTTCATTAACCATCACTTTCGATGAGAACAAGTACCAGCTTATGCTTCAAGACAAGCAAAACAAGCATAAGAGCCCTGCCAGTTGCCGAAGCGTCATCTCTCTCGACAACTCCCCAAACACCGGGTCAACTTCAACTCCCCGGACCATCGTCTTCGGATCGCTGGGACCATTCCCACTTCCCGCAGAAGACACTGTACCTGCCAAGAAGCAGAAAACCGCCCCGCAACGTGTCACTAAAATGGCACCAAGGGCGAATACCAAGAAGCCTGAAGCCCGTGGCGTTCCCACGAAGCCTCAACCCACAAGAAACCAGGTTTACACCAAAACTTGGTCCCCGAGATCTTCGCCAAAGCAACGGAGATCCCAAACATCGGCAAAGCCAGCATACCTGGCCCCTCTCAAGGAGAATCAGTTCTACCCTCTCTCTTACATGAAAGAGGAGAAGCCTACCCTCCACCCAAAAAATAAACAAAACCATCATGAGCCCGCTTACTCCTACAAGCCCAAAATCAAATCCTGCATTGTTAGGCCTACACAAAAACATGCTGAAGCCTGCACTCCCGCGAGTTGACCCTTCATCTCAACAGGGGCCGAGCTCGCAAAATTCAAGTCTTCATTCCGACAGGCAAAGGACCGCATCCATATTCTGTCCTCGCCAAGCTTCAAAGAAGACAAACTCGGCTGCTGCGCACAAGGGACTACATCCTTCATCGCCAGAGCCCAGCCAGAGCTGACTGAAGCTCAAATTCCTCGTCGTATGCGTCGCCGCACTGCATATCGACAAAAGAGACTCGAGAAACAAAGAACCCAGCGTTCTACTCTCAACGTCTCAAACAAATGGGTCGAAAAAGAAAGACCCGACCAAATCGTTGCTGTTCATATGGTTGGCAAAACCAGAAAACGCCGGAAGTCAGCAACCAAAATCAGTGTTAGACGTCCAGTGACTCGCAGCGTCTCTCGGACAAGATCACATCTGGAAGAGTCTTCCACTCCTCCAAGCCAAGAACACCGGAGTAACAACTCCTCAGATTCTTTATCCAGAAGAATGAGCCCCAGCTCAATTACCAGGACGATTTCTTTGTTCGAATCCCGAGGGATGAACGTCTTGGCTACAAGTTCTGAGCAGCCTCCACCGCATGATGACGTAACTGCACGCATCTAGCAGTTGGAGCAAGGACAACAGAGAATTGAGACTCTGATGGAAAATTTGATTCTCACTCTACAACGTCCACCACCTAACAATGAAACCCCTCCGAATCATGAAGATGATGAGGGCAATGCAGAAAACAATGAGTCTCGCGCCCTTACCAGAAAGGACGTGGACGATATCCTCGCAAAAGCAAAAGCAGAGGATACATTGAAGGAACATGGGATCAAGCCACCCTACCCTCTATGGATGGACTCGGTTCCGTTCCCTGCAAAATTCAAACAACCTACTCTCCAGACATATACTGGAAAAGGTTCAGCCAGACAGCATGTCATCCATTTCAAGATCCTGACGGAAGCTATTGCGGATCAAGATGCCCTCAAGATTCGCCTCTTTGCAAGTACCCTAAAAGGTACAGCCTTTGATTGGTACTCCACTCTGCCGGAGAACTCCATCCAGAACTGGGCTATGCTGGAGACACGCTTCCTGACCCACTTCCAAGGTGAGGATCATCCTGTTACTATGGCTCAACTCTGCAGCCTAAAACAGGGAGAGAATGAGTCAACATACGACTTCATTCACAAATGGAAGGCAATGGCGTACAAATGCTCAGATGTGCTGCCACAAGCGTCGCTAGTCGACATCTGCCGTAACAATATGAGAGCAAAAATCTGCTCCATGATCATCAGCAACAAATCAAAGAACCTGGGGGAACTCCTCGAAGCTTCCATGGAAGCTGAAATGGTGATCAAAGACCTCAACAGTCAGAAATCATCAAAGAAAGAGCCGACTGCTGTTACAACCTCAAAACCAAAGAAAAAGGAGGTTCTCAATGTGCAGACTAAGTCAGCTCCTCAGCAGCCAAAGAAACCTGAAAACAAAACTGCAGGTAAAAGGCCTGAACTCTCTGATGCCTTCAAAGAACGTGTAGAAAAGAAATATCCGTTCGATGAAGACGTTGAAGAAATCTTTGAGGCTCTCCTAGCAAATGGCAAACTCATTTTGCCAGAGCCCAAAAGACCGGGAGATGTTGGCAAAACCAATGATCCCCGATACTGTCCATACCATCAGATGATCTCACATCCTCTCAATCAATGCTTCGTTGTGAGAGAGAAGATCAATGAGATGTGGAAAAACGGAGTCATAACCTTTGATAAAAACTATGGCCCCGCCTCCGTCAACATGGTGTCATGTCGGCAAACTTCAAAGTCACCAAAGGAGAAAATCACTACTTCATTCAAGGTGATAAAAATGGCTCAAGCGTCCCAAGAATTGGTTCCCTATCCAACACCAGATGGACAACCTATATGGGTGCATCCCGATCTCCTAGATGATGAAAATTAGGAGATCGTCAAAATAAAGCCGACCGCTCAGCAGCGAAGGCAAGCCAAGAGACAGCTCCGCAAGCTCAAACGGCAGCAGAAATCTCAACCAAAACAAGAAGTCCTTGAAAAAGCAGAAACCTCTTCCACTGCTTCACTCGGGACAACAGAAGAATCTCTTCCCAAAACTTCAAAGGTGGTAAGAAAATTCACTCTTGATGATTTCATGCCACCTCTACACAAAATTGAAAATGTGCAAGGGGCATCATACTCTTGCAACTCGGTAGTTGGATTCTCCATGAATGGATACGAGTCCAGTGATACTGCCAGTGATATAGATGAGTGGGAAGAATCCTTTGAAACAGGAGAATACCTCTCCGACGAGGAATGGATTCCCGAGTCTCATCTTATGCCAGTAATCTGGTATAACCCATTACAGCCACAAGGATCTTGGTCTGATGATGAAGAAGACCAAGACCCTGTTCAAGAAAACGCTGTTGATCCAGCACCAGCAAACGCTTCAGTGGAACCCAACATGGGCGAACCACAAGGAGCAAATGATGAAGAAGATTTGGCTCCCACGCCTGATCTTGAAGAATATGCAAGAATCTTGCAGCTTCTTGCCATAGAGCAGGAGCAGGATCGCATCAATCTTCGTCATGATCCAGAACTGGAAGTCCCTGAAAATCAGCGGGAACTTTCTCTCTCAACTCCTGAAAATGGAGAAAACAGTTGGATCGATGATCCTCTTACATCCGAGGATGAGTCTGATTCCCAACAGTCTACACTGGGGGCATCTCCTGTCAGGATAACCTGCAATGTAATAGCTCAGGACGACAGTGCCTCTGAAGCTTCCGAAGACACGTACTCCCCAACCGGTAGCGTATCTTCCGGAGCTACATCCTCTCAGGTGACTTCCACTGAGATAACATCCTCTCAACCTTCGTCTCCTGAAGCTGTGACATCGGAACTCAAGCCACTCCCAATTGATCATCTTGAAGAAACTTTTGCCAATGAAATCTTCTTCAATGAAAACTCAGTCAATTGGTCCCAGATACCCGATCTCACGGGTAATGTCTGGGCTAATAAAGAAAAGTTGCCGGCCGCTGTTCAAGACTTGTTCCCGGAAATTGCTCCGTGCAACACAATCACTGAAGACACCAATGCTGTTACAGAGACGTCCTCAGCAAAGGATCAACCCCTTGATCCTGAGAACGATCTTCTAAAAGAAGACCCTTCTCTAGAGGCTCTTGAAGTTGGTAGAGGTACCCGTTCTGGCCGGGATTACCACAAAAATTACAATCAACCCTCTTCTTCTTATGTAAATCCTTCGGGAAAGCAAATATCGGGAATCGGCATCCTCTTTGTCAGCCCCGACAAATACATGATTCCACACGCCTTCTCGCTACTGGAACCATGTTCAAACAATGCAGCTGAGTACCAAGCCCTGATTGTTGGATTGGAACTCGCCCTCGAAACCGGCATCACCATGCTGGAAGCTTTTGGAGACTCTCAACTGGTCGTCAACCAGATGAATAAAAAATATGAAGTAAAGAAGCCTGATTTGCTGCCTTACTACAATAAGGCGCAGTCGCTTCGACAAAAATTCAATATCTGCCATATCACCCATATCCTCAGAGGTGAAAACATCCATGCAGATGCCCTGGCTGGACTTGCCGCATCCATGGCAATCCAAGAAGGGGAAAACATGCAAGTCACAGTGTGTCAAAGAAGGATTCTCCCTCCTCTCAAGACACACCAAGCAGTTGCTGAATGCCACCAAGTGGTTGGAAGTCGGATATCCATCCTCAAACCTCCGATTGGCGACTGGAGAGATCCGTTCATTGATTACATCATGTTCGGAATCCTACCTGAAGATCCAAAAGAACGGGTAAGCATCCAAAGACGAGCCCCAAACTTTCATTTGGATAAACCTTCAAAAGTACTTTACAGAAAATCCTTCAACGGAGTACTCCTACCTGCTTATCACAACAAGAGGCTGAGGAAACTCTCAAAGAAGTACATGCTGGTCTTTGTGGAGCCCATCAGGCTGGCCCTAAGCTCTACAACCAGATAAAAAGGCTAGGTTACTATTGGCCTACCATGGTAACTGATGCAATACAATTTGCCAAGCGCTGCCAAAAATGCCAGATTCACGGAGATTATGTCCACATGCCTCCAGAATGGCTACATCCAACAGCAATCTCATGACCTTTCGAAGCCTGGGGTATGGACATCATAGGTCCTATTTCTCCCCCATCAAGCAAAGGTCATCGCTTCATCTTCGCAGTTACGGATTATTTTTCCAAGTGGTCGGAAGCATTTGCGCTCAGCGAAATGAAGACTTCATCAGTCCTTCAGTTCTTACGCACCAACATTATTTGTCGCTTCGGCATACCTAAAAGATTCATCCATGATAACGGACCACAATTCCGGGATCACAGATTCTACAGGTTCTGCGACAAGTACAAAATCCAAAGTTGTCCTTCGACTCCATATAATCCAGCAGCGAATGGACTAGCAGAAGCCTTCAACAAGACACTCTGTAAAATTCTCAAGAAAATGGTCTCTAGTCATAAAAGAGACTGGGGCGACAAACTACAAGAAGCTTTGTGGGCCTATCGAACCACCGTTCGAGGACCAACCCATAGCACACCATTCTCTTTGGTCTATGGATGCGAAGCTGTTGTCCCTTTGGAAGTACAAATTCCTTCCTTAAGGGTATCTTTGCAAAATGACATGACGCAAGAAAGCAATGTCAAATTGAGACTCCAAGAGCTGGATAATCTCGATGAAAGACGACTCGAAGCTCTACAAAGCATTGAGTTGTACCAAGCACGCATGCAGGATCTTTCGACAAAAAGGTCAGGCAACGCGCCTACAAAAGGGGTGACTTGGTTCTTACAGTAAAAAGACCCATAGTCTTTGCCCACAAATCCAAAGGTAAATTCGAACCAAAATGGGAGGGACCCTTCGTCATCGACAAAGTCTTCTCGAACGGTGCATACGCTCTTCTAAACATGGAAGGAGACAGATGTATGCTACCCATCAACGGCAAGTTCTTGAAGCGGTACTACCCTTGAAGACTTCCTCAAACGGGTCAGAGCAATATCTACACGGCTAAAGCCTATTTCCAAGGTACTTGCTCGTCAAACCCACCTCTTTTGAAATTTTCATCTTTATGTTGAAGTTTCCAAAAAAAAAACAATCTCTCGAAACAATGCTTACTTTCATCGTTTCATTGTTCAAAAGAAAAATCAATCCAAGTTTAGGAGCCTCTTCCTAGACTTCACCAAAATTTCGTTCCTTGAACCCAAAATTCATGGTTTGAAATAAAAACCAGGACTCAGGAATTTTCACCCTAGTCTACCTTGGTTTTTACAACCAAAATGGTTTTAAGTCAAAATTTATGACCCTCGGGTCTCTAAACAAAAAATGGTTTTTTAGAAACCGCGGGGAAGCGACATTCAGTCGATACTCGCAAAACCCAAAAAAAAAAAAAAAAAACCGGAAGGATGCGAACCCCATTCGATACTTCCAAAACCCAAAAATCGCAAGGAAGCGAACCCCATTCGATACTTGCAAATTTCAAAAATCGTGGAGAAGCAACAAACCAGTTGATATCCACAAACCAAATTTCAAAAATCTTGGAGATGCAACATACCAGTTGCTATCCACAAACCAAATTTCAAATGGTTCGAGAAAACCTCAAATTTCAAAAAATCACGGAGAAACGACATCAAAGTCAGTACCCGCAAAACCAAAAGTTTTGGGAGAAGCAGGGAAGCGACGCTTAGTCGATATTTGCACCCCAATTCACGAGGAAGCGACATTCCATCGATATTCGCAAAACCTAACCCGCGAGGAAGTAACATTCCATCAATACTCGCAAAACCGAATGAGCAAGGAAGCGACATTCCATCGATACTTGCGAGACCATTCAGCGGGGAGGCGACATTTAGTCGATACCTGCATTTTGAAAACCAAAACTCGGCTATAAACGCCAAAATCTGGCTATAAATGCCAAAATTCGGCTATAAATGCCAAAACAAAATTTTTTCGGCTATAAATGCCAAAATCGGCTTTCATACCAATAAAACAAAACTTGGTTTTCAAAATACTCGGCTATAAACGCCAAAACTCGGCTATAAATGCCAAATTCGGCTATAAATGCCAAAAACAAAATTTTTCGGCTATAAACGCCAAAATCGGCTTTCATGCCATCTCAAAATTGGCTCTCATGCCACAAACAAAATTTTTGGCTCTCATGCCATCTCAAAATTCGGCTATAAAATCCAAAATTCGGCTATAAATGCCAAAACAAAACAAAAAAATCGGCTAAAACGCCAAAATCTGGCTATAAATGCCAAAATTCGGCTATAAATGCCAAGACAAACAAAACAAAATTCGGCTTCTATGCCGTTCTAAAATTCGGCTTTCACACCATCCAAAAATTTTGGCTCCCATGCCGCAAAACAAATTTTGGCTCTTACGCCACAAAATTAGGCTTTCTCGCCATCCAAATTTTGGTTTTCAAACCATCAAAAACAAGGCTTTCCGCCACAAAAATTGGCTTTCATGCCCAAAACAACCCTTTGACAAAAGATTTTCACAAAATGACAACCTTTTGATCAAATCCTTAGACAAACATTCCCATCAAACTTTTGCTCAAAATTGTTTTCAGCAAAAAATGATTTAAGTGAAAGGAAGGGGATACAAAATATAGTAGCAAAATTGTTTATACATGGAGGTACCAAAAAAAAAAGAAAAAGGAAAAAGAGTTTGTTACAACTCAGGAGCTCAATCCTACATGGTCTTCAACCAAAGGTTCAACTCCTCAAGCAGACCCTTGGCCTTAACTTCCAAAGTTTTTAGGCCACGCTCCTTCAAAATGTCCCCATAAAACGCGGCCGAATGCCGTGACCCATCTGCAGCACGAGGAAGCTCTTCCCAGAGGACCTGCCACTGGTCATGCTCCTGAGTCTTCCTCCGAACATTATATCGCGACCCCGGACCGAGACCCGGGCCCGCGACCGCGGCGGTATGATTAACCAACACCAAACACACCGCCGCCGTTTTATATTTTATTTTCCCACAGGTTTCCGCGGTGAGGATCCCATGACACGGGTCGAGCTCACACGAATGGATATGCGGAAGCGTGTAGCAAAACATGTCATACAAATCTTAAACGATAAGATTCAAGAGAAATATTAAACATCGAGACAAGGTATCAAAAGAGAATGTCAAAATAGCATTCCTAGCATGATTAAGTTTCAACATTTAGACAAAGTATTTTACTTCCAATTACAAAACCCTGAGAGGCCAACAAAGGCCAATACAACAATTTGGAACCCAAAAGAATAACCCAACAGAACCAGCTAGGTGAACGAGAATCAAGATCCCGACCGGCGTCTAAATGACGTCGTTGGGCTGCCACTCGAGTGCTGGGGGTGGCTCAACAGCCGCCTCCGGGCACTCCTCGTCACGCGCGAAGCCGCCGGCACCTGGACACCAAAATACAAGCATCAAACACGACGGTTTGGCAAATAAACAATTTAGACATGAATAGTTGAAATAATGCTAAAACAGTTCAAAGTTTAAATACACGTTTCAATGCTTACGAAACTAGCACGAATACATATAATATCATGAAAAGATAAATCCACATAGAGCTCATCCTTTCTCTGCCATACATGATGACAAGAGCAAGCACGCACGACAAGCACGACACGAAACACGATCCCACGCCACACAAGGTAGATGGGGTATCCGGCCCCGGAACCGGACCACGAACACGCACGATGTGTAATAAAATACACGACTAGTCTGCAGACAGTCCACGAGTTTAAGAACCCCCAGGTAGTGGATCAAGCTAAAAGGGCGGTCCAAGCTCAGTGAAATTTACTTATATCATGAATGCGCAAAACATGGCAATACACGTTCGAAAACACGTCAAAACAAGAGGGAAATCACTTAACGAGCACGAAGTGACAAGACTAGCAAAATAGCATAGTATTAATGCTTACAAACTTAAGAAATGATTCCCTTTTTGATTCTTGAAACACATCTTTAAACAAACTTGCACTTGGAATTAAAAAGAGAACACGAGGATGCATGAAGCATCAAAACGATAAATCTATCAAGCATAGGCTAAGACCACATCTTTGACCCTTGTGGAATTGAAAACTAAATGTCGGATTTCAATAAGACTTGGTGTCCCCGAAGGTATATTACATTTTGGAAATTTCAAGTGCACAAGGTCAATAAAAAGGGTCTAAGACCAAGTCTAGTTTTCATTCCTGCAAAATCCTTCAAAACAGTACTTTTTGGTGTGGTTCATGCCTCTCTACCGGTAGAAATTCCGGTAGAAGATGTTCTACCGGTAGAACTTCCGGTTGAAGTGCTTCTACCGGTAGAACTTCCGGTTGAAGCACTTCTACCGGTAGAACTTCCGGTAGAACTGCGGTTCACAGTTTTTCTCAACTCTATGCCACAATTTGGGCCGTTTCTACCGGTAGAACTTCCGGTAGAACTGCGGTTCACAGTTTTTTTCTCACTCTCTGCCGAAATCTGGGCCATTTCTACCGGTAGAACTTCCGGTAGAACTTGGGGTTTTTAATTTCCTCAACTCTCTGTCAAAATTTGAGCCCTTTCTACGGGTAGAACTTCCGGTTGAAATACCCCTACCGGTAGAACTTCGGAATTTCAATTTTTTTTCCACACTTCATTCACTTCTTCACTTCCACATTTTCACCACCTGCACTCCCCAAGCCTACATGCTTCCAAGGGATGATTTTCACACCAAATCCATTCACATTTCATTCAAAACATCAAAATCATTAACCCTTATACATTCAAGTCATGAATCACTAACTTGTAAGGCTTTCCATAGAAAATATACTTCCATTCAAGACAAACTTCTAAATAAAATGGAGAAATTAGTACTCTTGCTTATCAAGCTTAAAACAAACTAAAAGAGATTAATAATATGCAAGAAAGATAAGCTTGATGATAAACAACATTTCCAAAAGTAAAAATGCCCAAAAACTCAACATGCACTAGGGAAAACTAAAATGTTTACTTGCCTCTAACCCAAGCCAAGCCAAAGCTTCACAAACTCAACAAGAAAGGGGTGCTCCACGAGATCTACACAAAACCCCCAAAATGGAGCATACAAAAATCAACATTTTGGCCATCACAAATCCCCGTTTCGAAAATGGATTTGCAAACCATGAAAACAAGCTCTAGGCGAGCTAAAGAACATCAAATGGGAAGAATGAAGAAAGACACCAACCTTGAGCTAGCCAAACAAGAAGAATAGGGCTTGAGGATGATGAATAGTGGAAAGGTTTGGCTCCCAAAAACGTCCAGCTGTAGCTTGAGAAGAGAGGAAGAGGATGGTGGTCTTGGATCTTGATTTGGAACACTATAGCTAGATCATTTCCAAGGGAGAAGACCAAAGAGGAAAGCTCTCCACTCACTTGCTCTAGGGCAAAACCGTTGCAGAGATTGGAAAAAGGGAAAATGAAGAAGGAAAGGGCTTATATAGTGTCTGGAGGTGGGTCCCTTTAGCAGTGAAACTTGGAACGCTTGGAACATGGTCTTGTGGACCCCGGATGGAATCGACGAAGAAGAACAAAACGATCACAGAAAAATCTAGTTTCGGAAAAGTATAATTTTGACATAGTTTCACGATTTCGAAAAGTGTGCCCAGATTTAACATGCAAAGACAGATTTACCCTTATTGGGCCAAAACTTGGGTTTCTGGGCCTCAAATGCAAGCAGCTTAAAAACGAAAGTTGCCATAAATAATAAAACCATTCAAGAGAACTAAAAATCACATCCACAACAAAGATCTAGCACAAAAACCCATTCTTACACGTGCACTCAGGGCGTCCCTGAGCGTGTCTGACTCATACTAAACGTCCTCAAAATCCCCAAAGCTATAATCCAGACTAAGTCTAATCACATTCTAACCCAACTAGTACTAAGACTCACTTAAGACTAAACGTTTACTTAATTAGTACTAATCGAGTTGGTCTGGGTCGGGGTCTAACACATTACCTTCAGCTTCCTCAACCTGGCGAATGAGAGTTCCCACTTTGTCACGAGCCTCCACAATGGCAGTCCATTTGGCAGCAGCCTCTTCCTCTAAAAGATCAAGAAGTTGCCTAGCCTCAATGACCTCCTTATCAAGGTGGTCCAAGTCTTGCTTCAGCCCCATGATGGATAACTCGGTAACGTTCTTCTCTCGAACGATCTGCCTCCGAGTCTTCGTGACCTCAGTCAGCTCAGCTTTGACTTTGCTGGAAGGTTTTAAGAACATCTCATCAAAAAAGTCACCATCTGGGAAACTCTTGGTCTCAGTCCATTTGTTCCCCAAGGTGATGATCTCCTCAACAAAATCCTCGGCACTTGCGATGTCCAGACCGACTTCTTTGTTATCAGCGAGGATGTCCTGCACATGCTTGATCATGCCAAAACCAGCTTCCAAATGACCTGAAGAAAGAGTCTCAACCCATGAGCTCAAGACAGTCTTCAACACCTTCCTAGGATACTGAAGGTGCGGTGCAGATGAGGATTCGCCATGTTCTAGTGCCCGACTGCCCACGTCATGCTCCATTGGAAGAGTAATCAATAAACTCTTTCCAACGGAACAAGCTGACTCATTGAAAGTGGAAGAAGCCCCTACTTCTGCATCAGCCGCAGGTATCCCCTGTTCTGGCTCTGAGGAAGACGGAGGAATCTCTCCTGCTGCTTCACAATCTGTCAAAGAAAAAAAGAAGGAAAAGACAAAAAGGTATGAATATAATCTTGTCAAAAATATATCAAGATTATTATTGCAAGTATACCTGCTTCGACGACCGGCGGAGTACTCTCTGCCTCTTTGAGCTCATCCGAAGCATCATCAAAAGTTGCGTCCATGGATGGCTCGAAATCGTCGGAATCCTCTGGCAAGTCAGCTACATGTTAGCAAATGACAGCAAAAGAAGAAAAAAAAAGAAACAAACGCCAAAGCAAAT